>OX465298.1:147900351-148645648 GCA_949987735.1 Leucophora obtusa
CAGTTTTTTGTGGAGTTGCTCCATGAAAATGCGATTCACCAATGGTGGTCAGTAAACAAAATTTGAATTTGTGGAATACCTAGACTAGTCGCCGCATTTCTAAGTATGGACACTAATAGGCCTTATTCATACGAACATTTTGGTGTACCACACTTATATTCTATCAGTTTTTTGTGGAGTTGCTCCATGAAAATGTGATTCACCAATGGTGGTCGGTAAACAAAATCTGAATTTGTGGAATACCTAGACTAGTCGCCGCATTTCTAAGCATGGACACTAATAGACCTTATCCATACGAACATTTTGGTGTATCACACTTATATCCTATCAGTTTTTTGTGGAGTTGCTCCATGAAAATGCGATTCACCACTGGTGGTCAGTAAACAAAATATGAATTTCTGGAATACCTAGACTAGTCGCCGCATTTCTAAGCATGGACACTAATAGACCTTATCCATACGAACATTTTGGTGTATCACACTTATATCCTATCAGTTTTTTGTGGAGTTGCTCCATGAAAATGCGATTCACCACTGGTGGTCAGTAAACAAAATTTGAATTTCTGGAATACCTAAACTAGTCGCCGCATTTCCAAGTATGGACACTAATAGGCCTTATTCATACGAACATTTTGGTATACCACACTTATATCCTATCAGTTTTTTGTGGAGTTGCTCCATGAAAATGCGATTCACCAATGGTGGTCAGTAAACAAAATTTGAATTTGTGGAATACCTAAACTAGTCGCCGCATTTCTAAGTATGGACACTAATAGGCCTTATTCATACGAACATTTTGGTGTACCACACTTATATTCTATCAGTTTTTTGTGGAGTTGCTCCATGAAAATGTGATTCACCAATGGTGGTCGGTAAACAAAATCTGAATTTGTGGAATACCTAGACTAGTCGCCGCATTTCTAAGCATGAACACTAATAGACCTTATCCATACGAACATTTTGGTGTATCACACTTATATCATATCAGTTTTTTGTGGAGTTGCTCCATGAAAATGCGATTCACCACTGGTGGTCAGTAAACAAAATATGAATTTCTGGAATACCTAGACTAGTCGCCGCATTTCTAAGCATGGACACTAATAGACCTTATCCATACGAACATTTTGGTGTATCACACTTATATCCTAGTTTTTTGTGGAGTTGCTCCATGAAAATGCGATTCACCACTGGTGGTTAGTATACAAAATTTGAATTTCTGGAATACCTAGACTAGTCGCCGCATTTCTAAGTATGGACACTAATAGGCCTTATTCATACGAACATTTTGGTATACCACACTTATATCCTAGCAGTTTTTTGTGGAGTTGCTCCATGAAAATGCGATTCACCAATGGTGGTCAGTAAACAAAATTTGAATTTCTGGCATACCTTGACTAGTCGCCGCATTTCTAAGTATGGACACTAATAGACCTTATTCATACGAACAGTTTGGTATACCACACTTATATCCTATCAGTTTTTTGTGGAGTTGCTCCATGAAAATGCGATTCACCAATGGTGGTCAGTAAACAAAATTTGAATTTGTGGAATACCTAGACTAGTCGCCGCATTTCTAAGTATGGACACTAATAGGCCTTATTCATACGAACATTTTGGTGTATCATACTTATATCCTATCAGTTTTTTGTGGAGTTGCTTCATGAAAATGCGATTCACCACTGGTGGTCAGTAAACAAAATTTGAATTTGTGGAATACCTAGACTAGTCGCCGCATTTCTAAGTATGGACACTAATAGGCCTTATTCATACGAACATTTTGGTGTATCATACTTATATCCTATCAGTTTTTTGTGGAGTTGCTCCATGAAAATGCGATTCACCACTGGTGGTCAGTAAACAAAATTTGAATTTCTGGAATACCTAAACTAGTCGCCGCATTTCCAAGTATGGACGCTAATAGGCCTTATTCATACGAACATTTTGGTATACCACACTTATATCTTATCAGTTTTTTGTGGAGTTGCTCCATGAAAATGCGATTCACCAATGGTGGTCAGTAAACAAAATTTGAATTTGTGGAATACCTAGACTAGTCGCCGCATTTCTAAGTATGGACACTAATAGGCCTTATTCATACGAACATTTTGGTGTATCATACTTATATCCTATCAGTTTTTTGTGGAGTTGCTCCATGAAAATGCGATTCACCACTGGTGGTCAGTAAACAAAATTTGAATTTGTGGAATACCTAGACTAGTCGCCGCATTTCTAAGTATGGACACTAAGAGGCCTTATTCATACGAATATTTTGGTATACCACACTTATATCCTATCAGTTTTTTGTGGAGTTGCTCCATGAAAATGCGATTCACCACTGGTGGTCAGTAAACAAAATTTGAATTTCTGGAATACCTAAACTAGTCGCCGCATTTCCAAGTATGGACACTAATAGGCCTTATTCATACGAACATTTTGGTGTATCATACTTATATCCTATCAGTTTTTTGTGGAGTTGCTCCATGAAAATGCGATTCACCACTGGTGGTCAGTAAACAAAATTTGAATTTGTGGAATACCTAGACTAGTCGCCGCATTTCTAAGTATGGACACTAATAGGACTTATTCATACGAACATTTTGGTGTATCATACTTATATCCTATCAGTTTTTTGTGGAGTTGCTCCATGAAAATGCGATTCACCACTGGTGGTCAGTAAACAAAATTTGAATTTCTGGAATACTTAAACTAGTCGCCGCATTTCCAAGTATGGACACTAATAGGCCTTATTTATACGAACATTTTGGTGTACCACACTTATATCCTATCAGTTTTTTGTGGAGTTGCTCCATGAAAATGCGATTCACCAATGGTGGTCAGTAAACAAAATTTGAATTTGTGGAATACCTAGACTAGTCGCCGCATTTCTAAGTATGGACACTACTAGGCCTTATTCATACGAACATTTTGGTATACCACACTTATATCCTATCAGTTTTTTGTGGAGTTGCTCCATGAAAATGCGATTCACCAAAGGTGGTCAGTGAACAAAATTTGAATTTCTGGAATACCTAGACTAGTCGCCGCATTTCTAAGTATGGACACTACTAGGCCTTATTCATACGAACATTTTGGTATACCACACTTATATCCTATCAGTTTTTTGTGGAGTTGCTCCATGAAAATGCGATTCACCAATGGTGGTCAGTAAACAAAATTTGAATTTGTGGAATACCTAGACTAGTCGCCGCATTTCTAAGTATGGACACTAATAGGCCTTATTCATACGAACATTTTGGTGTACCACACTTATATTCTATCAGTTTTTTGTGGAGTTGCTCCATGAAAATGTGATTCACCAATGGTGGTCGGTAAACAAAATCTGAATTTGTGGAATACCTAGACTAGTCGCCGCATTTCTAAGCATGGACACTAATAGACCTTATCCATACGAACATTTTGGTGTATCACACTTATATCCTAGTTTTTTGTGGAGTTGCTCCATGAAAATGCGATTCACCACTGGTGGTTAGTATACAAAATTTGAATTTCTGGAATACCTAGACTAGTCGCCGCATTTCTAAGTATGGACACTCATAGGCCTTATTCATACGAACATTTTGGTATACCACACTTATATCCTATCAGTTTTTTGTGGAGTTGCTCCATGAAAATGCGATTCACCAATGGTGGTCAGTAAACAAAATTTGAGTTTCTGGCATACCTAGACTAGTCGCCGCATTTCTAAGTATGGACACTAATAGGCCTTATTCATACGAACAGTTTGGTATACCACACTTATATCCTATCAGTTTTTTGTGGAGTTGCTCCATGAAAATGCGATTCACCAATGGTGGTCAGTAAACAAAATTTGAATTTGTGGAATACCTAGACTAGTCGCCGCATTTCTAAGTATGGACACTAATAGGCCTTATTCATACGAACATTTTGGTGTATCATACTTATATCCTATCAGTTTTTTGTGGAGTTGCTCCATGAAAATGCGATTCACCACTGGTGGTCAGTAAACAAAATTTGAATTTGTGGAATACCTAGACTAGTCGCCGCATTTCTAAGTATGGACACTAATAGGCCTTATTCATACGAACATTTTGGTGTATCATACTTATATCCTATCAGTTTTTTGTGGAGTTGCTCCATGAAAATGCGATTCACCACTGGTGGTCAGTAAACAAAATTTGAATTTCTGGAATACCTAAACTAGTCGCCGCATTTCCAAGTATGGACACTAATAGGCCTTATTCATACGAACATTTTGGTATACCACACTTATATCTTATCAGTTTTTTGTGGAGTTGCTCCATGAAAATGCGATTCACCAATGGTGGTCAGTAAACAAAATTTGAATTTGTGGAATACCTAGACTAGTCGCCGCATTTCTAAGTATGGACACTAATAGGCCTTATTCATACGAACATTTTGGTGTATCATACTTATATCCTATCAGTTTTTTGTGGAGTTGCTCCATGAAAATGCGATTCACCACTGGTGGTCAGTAAACAAAATTTGAATTTCTGGAATACCTAAACTAGTCGCCGCATTTCTAAGTATGGACACTAATAGGCCTTATTCATACGAACATTTTGGTATACCACACTTATATCCTATCAGTTTTTTGTGGAGTTGCTCCATGCAAATGTGATTCACCAATGGTGGTCGGTAAAAAAAAACTGAATTTGTGGAATACCTAGACTAGTCGCCGCATTTCTAAGTATGGACACTAATAGGCCTTATTCATACGAACATTTTGGTGTATCATACTTATATCCTATCAGTTTTTTGTGGAGTTGCTCCATGAAAATGCGATTCACCACTGGTGGTCAGTAAACAAAATTTGAATTTGTGGAATACCTAGACTAGTCGCCGCATTTCTAAGTATGGACACTAATAGGCCTTATTCATACGAACATTTTGGTGTATCATACTTATATCCTATCAGTTTTTTGTGGAGTTGCTCCATGAAAATGCGATTCACCACTGGTGGTCAGTAAACAAAATTTGAATTTGTGGAATACCTAGACTAGTCGCCGCATTTCTAAGTATGGGCACTAATAGGCCTTATTCATACGAACATTTTGGTGTATCACACTTATATCCTATCAGTTTTTTGTGGAGTTGCTCCATGAAAATGTGATTCACCAATGGTGGTCGGTAAACAAAATCTGAATTTGTGGAATACCTAGACTAGTCGCCGCATTTCTAAGCATGGACACTAATAGACCTTATCCATACGAACATTTTGGTGTATCACACTTATATCCTATCAGTTTTTTGTGGAGTTGCTCCATGAAAATGCGATTCACCACTGGTGGTCAGTAAACAAAATATGAATTTCTGGAATACCTAGACTAGTCGCCGCATTTCTAAGTATGGACACTAATAGGCCTTATTCATACGAACATTTTGGTGTACCACACTTATATTCTATCAGTTTTTTGTGGAGTTGCTCCATGAAAATGTGATTCACCAATGGTGGTCGGTAAACAAAATCTGAATTTGTGGAATACCTAGACTAGTCGCCGCATTTCTAAGTATGGACACTAATAGGCCTTATTCATACGAACATTTTGGTGTATCATACTTATATCCTATCAGTTTTTTGTGGAGTTGCTCCATGAAAATGCGATTCACCACTGGTGGTCAGTAAACAAAATATGAATTTCTGGAATACCTAGACTAGTCGCCGCATTTCTAAGTATGGACACTAATAGGCCTTATCCATACGAACATTTTGGTATACCACACTTATATCCTATCAGTTTTTTGTGGAGTTGCTCCATGCAAATGTGATTCACCAATGGTGGTCGGTAAAAAAAAACTGAATTTGTGGAATACCTAGACTAGTCGCCGCATTTCTAAGTATGGACACTAATAGGCCTTATTCATACGAACATTTTGGTGTATCACACTTATATCCTATCAGTTTTTTGTGGAGTTGCTCCATGAAAATGCGATTCACCACTGGTGGTCAGTAAACAAAATTTTAATTTCTGGAATACCTAGACTAGTCGCCGCATTTCTAAGTATGGACACTAATAGGCCTTATTCATACGAACATTTTGGTGTATCATACTTATATCCTATCAGTTTTTTGTGGAGTTGCTCCATGAAAATGCGATTCACCAATGGTGGTCAGTAAACAAAATTTGAATTTGTGGAATACCTAGACTAGTCGCCGCATTTCTAAGTATGGATACTAATAGGCCTTATTCATACGAACATTTTGGTGTACCACACTTATATTCTATCAGTTTTTTGTGGAGTTGCTCCATGAAAATGTGATTCACCAATGGTGGTCGGTAAACAAAATCTGAATTTGTGGAATACCTAGACTAGTCGCCGCATTTCTAAGCATGGACACTAATAGACCTTATCCATACGAACATTTTGGTGTATCACACTTATATCCTATCAGTTTTTTGTGGAGTTGCTCCATGAAAATGCGATTCACCACTGGTGGTCAGTAAACAAAATATGAATTTCTGGAATACCTAGACTAGTCGCCGCATTTCTAAGTATGGACACTAATAGGCCTTATTCATACGAACATTTTGGTGTACCACACTTATATTCTATCAGTTTTTTGTGGAGTTGCTCCATGAAAATGTGATTCACCAATGGTGGTCGGTAAACAAAATCTGAATTTGTGGAATACCTAGACTAGTCGCCGCATTTCTAAGTATGGACACTAATAGGCCTTATTCATACGAACATTTTGGTGTATCATACTTATATCCTATCAGTTTTTTGTGGAGTTGCTCCATGAAAATGCGATTCACCACTGGTGGTCAGTAAACAAAATATGAATTTCTGGAATACCTAGACTAGTCGCCGCATTTCTAAGTATGGACACTAATAGGCCTTATCCATACGAGCATTTTGGTGTATCACACTTATATCCTATCAGTTTTTTGTGGAGTTGCTCCATGAAAATGCGATTCACCACTGGTGGTCAGTAAACAAAATTTGAATTTGTGGAATACCTAGACTAGTCGCCGCATTTCTAAGTATGGACACTAATAGGCCTTATTCATACGAACATTTTGGTGTATCATACTTATATCCTATCAGTTTTTTGTGGAGTTGCTCCATGAAAATGCGATTCACCACTGGTGGTCAGTAAACAAAATTTGAGTTTGTGCAATACCTAGACTAGTCGCCGCATTTCTAAGTATGGGCACTAATAGGCCTTATTCATACGAACATTTTGGTGTATCACACTTATATCCTATCAGTTTTTTGTGGAGTTGCTCCATGAAAATGCGATTCACCACTGGTGGTCAGTAAACAAAATTTGAATTTCTGGAATACCTAAACTAGTCGCCGCATTTCCAAGTATGGACACTAATAGGCCTTATTCATACGAACATTTTGGTATACCACACTTATATCCTATCAGTTTTTTGTGGAGTTGCTCCATGAAAATGCGATTCACCAATGGTGGTCAGTAAACAAAATTTGAATTTCTGGCATACCTAGACTAGTCGCCGCATTTCTAAGTATGGACACTAATAGGCCTTATTCATACGAACATTTTGGTGTACCACACTTATATTCTATCAGTTTTTTGTGGAGTTGCTCCATGAAAATGTGATTCACCAATGGTGGTCGGTAAACAAAATCTGAATTTGTGGAATACCTAGACTAGTCGCCGCATTTCTAAGCATGGACACTAATAGACCTTATCCATACGAACATTTTGGTGTATCACACTTATATCCTATCAGTTTTTTGTGGAGTTGCTCCATGAAAATGCGATTCACCACTGGTGGTCAGTAAACAAAATATGAATTTCTGGAATACCTAGACTAGTCACCGCATTTCTAAGCATGGACACTAATAGACCTTATCCATACGAACATTTTGGTGTATCACACTTATATCCTATCAGTTTTTTGTGGAGTTGCTCCATGAAAATGCGATTCACCACTGGTGGTCAGTAAACAAAATATGAATTTCTGGAATACCTAGACTAGTCGCCGCATTTCTAAGTATGGACACTAATAGGCCTTATCCATACGAGCATTTTGGTGTATCACACTTATATCCTATCAGTTTTTTGTGGAGTTGCTCCATGAAAATGCGATTCACCACTGGTGGTCAGTAAACAAAAT
This sequence comes from Leucophora obtusa, assembly GCA_949987735.1. Taxonomy (NCBI): domain Eukaryota; kingdom Metazoa; phylum Arthropoda; class Insecta; order Diptera; family Anthomyiidae; genus Leucophora; species Leucophora obtusa. The sequence continues at coordinate 147,908,444 of OX465298.1, forward strand.
TTGAATTTCTGGAATACCTAGACTAGTCGCCGCATTTCTAAGTATGGACACTAATAACCCTTATTCATACGAACATTTTGGTATACCACACTTATATCCTATCAGTTTTTTGTGGAGTTGCTCCATGAAAATGCGATTCACCACTGGTGGTCAGTAAACAAAATATGAATTTCTGGAATACTTAGACTAGTCGTTGCATTTCTAAGTATGGATACTAATAGGCCTTATTCACACGAACATTTTGGTATACCACACTTATATCCTATCAGTTTTTTGTGGAGTTGCTCCATGAAAATGCGATTCACCAATGGTGGTCAGTAAACAAAATTTGAATTTGTGGAATACCTAGACTAGTCGCCGCATTTCTAAGTATGGAAACTAATAGGCCTTATTCATACGAACATTTTGGTATACCACACTTATATCCTATCAGTTTTTTGTGGAGTTGCTCCATGAAAATGCGATTCACCAATGGTGGTCAGTAAACAAAATTTGAATTTCTGGCATACCTAGACTAGTCGCCGCATTTCTAAGTATGGACACTAATAGGCCTTATTCATACGAACATTTTGGTATACCACAGTGGAGTTGCTCCATGAAAATGCGATTCACCAATGGTGGTCAGTAAACAAAATTTGAATTTGTGGAATACCTAGACTAGTCGCCGCATTTCTAAGTATGGACACTAATAGGCCTTATTCATACGAACATTTTGGTGTACCACACTTATATTCTATCAGTTTTTTGTGGAGTTGCTCCATGAAAATGTGATTCACCAATGGTGGTCGGTAAACAAAATCTGAATTTGTGGAATACCTAGACTAGTCGCCGCATTTCTAAGCATGGACGCTAATAGACCTTATCCATACGAACATTTTGATGTATCACACTTATATCCTATCAGTTTTTTGTGGAGTTGCTCCATGAAAATGCGATTCACCACTGGTGGTCAGTAAACAAAATATGAATTTCTGGAATACCTAGACTAGTCGCCGCATTTCTAAGCATGGACACTAATAGACCTTATCCATACGAACATTTTGGTGTATCACACTTATATCCTATCAGTTTTTTGTGGAGTTGCTCCATGAAAATGCGATTCACCACTGGTGGTCAGTAAACAAAATATGAATTTCTGGAATACCTAGACTAGTCGCCGCATTCCTAAGTATGGACGCTAATAGGCCTTATCCATACGAGCATTTTGGTGTATCACACTTATATCCTATCAGTTTTTTGTGGAGTTGCTCCATGAAAATGCGATTCACCACTGGTGGTCAGTAAACAAAATTTGAATTTCTGGAATACCTAGACTAGTCGCCGCATTTCTAAGTATGGACGCTAATAGGCCTTATTCATACGAACATTTTGGTATACCACACTTATATCCTATCAGTTTTTTGTGGAGTTGCTCCATGAAAATGCGATTCACCACTGGTGGTCAGTAAACAAAATATGAATTTCTGGAATACTTAGACTAGTCGTTGCATTTCTAAGTATGGATACTAATAGGCCTTATTCACACGAACATTTTGGTATACCACACTTATATCCTATCAGTTTTTTGTGGAGTTGCTCCATGAAAATGCGATTCACCAATGGTGGTCAGTAAACAAAATTTGAATTTGTGGAATACCTAGACTAGTCGCCGCATTTCTAAGTATGGACACTAATAGGCCTTATTCATACGAACATTTTGGTATACCACACTTATATCCTATCAGTTTTTTGTGGAGTTGCTCCATGAAAATGCGATTCACCAATGGTGGTCAGTAAACAAAATTTGAATTTCTGGCATACCTAGACTAGTCGCCGCATTTCTAAGTATGGACACTAATAGGCCTTATTCATACGAACATTTTGGTATACCACAGTGGAGTTGCTCCATGAAAATGCGATTCACCAATGGTGGTCAGTAAACAAAATTTGAATTTGTGGAATACCTAGACTAGTCGCCGCATTTCTAAATATGGACACTAATAGGCCTTATTCATACGAACATTTTGGTGTATCATACTTATATCCTATCAGTTTTTTGTGGAGTTGCTCCATGAAAATGCGATTCACCACTGGTGGTCAGTAAACAAAATTTGAATTTCTGGAATACCTAGACTAGTCGCCGCATTTCTAAGTAAGGACACTAATAGGCCTTATTCATACGAACATTTTGGTGTATCATACTTATATCCTATCAGTTTTTTGTGGAGTTGCTCCATGAAAATGCGATTCACCACTGGTGGTCAGTAAACAAAATTTGAATTTCTGGAATACCTAGACTAGTTGCCGCATTTCTAAGTATGGACACTAATAGGCCTTATTCATACGAACATTTTGGTGTATCATACTTATATCCTATCAGTTTTTTGTGGAGTTGCTCCATGAAAATGCGATTCACCACTGGTGGTCAGTAAACAAAATTTGAATTTCTGGAATACCTAAACTAGTCGCCGCATTTCTAAGTATGGGCACTAATAGGCCTTATTCATACGAACATTTCGGTGTATCATACTTATATCCTATCAGTTTTTTGTGGAGTTGCTCCATGAAAATGCGATTCACCACTGGTGGTCAGTAAACAAAATTTGAATTTGTGGAATACCTAGACTAGTCGCCGCATTTCTAAGTATGGGCACTAATAGGCCTTATTCATACGAACATTTTGGTGTATCATACTTATATCCTATCAGTTTTTAGTGGAGTTGCTCCATGAAAATGCGATTCACCACTGGTGGTCAGTAAACAAAATTTGAATTTCTGGAATACCTAAACTAGTCGCCGCATTTCCAAGTATGGACACTAATAGGCCTTATTCATACGAACATTTTGGTATACCACACTTATATCCTATCAGTTTTTTGTGGAGTTGCTCCATGAAAATGCGATTCACCAATGGTGGTCAGTAAACAAAATTTGAATTTGTGGAATACCTAGACTAGTCGCCGCATTTCTAAGTATGGACACTAATAGGCCTTATTCATACGAATATTTTGGTGTACCACACTTATATTCTATCAGTTTTTTGTGGAGTTGCTCCATGAAAATGTGATTCACCAATGGTGGTCGGTAAACAAAATCTGAATTTGTGGAATACCTAGACTAGTCGCCGCATTTCTAAGCATGGACACTAATAGACCTTATCCATACGAACATTTTGGTGTATCACACTTATATCCTATCAGTTTTTTGTGGAGTTGCTCCATGAAAATGCGATTCACCACTGGTGGTCAGTACACAAAATATGAATTTCTGGAATACCTAGACTAGTCGCCGCATTTCTAAGTATGCACACTAATAGGCCTTATCCATACGAGCATTTTGGTGTATCACACTTATATCCTATCAGTTTTTTGTGGAGTTGCTCCATGAAAATGCGATTCACCACTGGTGGTCAGTAAACAAAATTTGAATTTCTGGAATACCTAGACTAGTCGCCGCATTTCTAAGTATGGACACTAATAGGCCTTATTCATACGAACATTTTGGTATACCACACTTATATCCTATCAGTTTTTTGTGGAGTTGCTACATGAAAATGCGATTCACCACTGGTGGTCAGTAAACAAAATATGAATTTCTGGAATACTTAGACTAGTCGTTGCATTTCTAAGTATGGATACTAATAGGCCTTATTCACACGAACATTTTGGTATACCACACTTATATCCTATCAGTTTTTTGTGGAGTTGCTCCATGAAAATGCGATTCACCAATGGTGGTCAGTAAACAAAATTTGAATTTGTGGAAAACCTAGACTAGTCGCCGCATTTCTAAGTATGGACACTAATAGGCCTTATTCATACGAACATTTTGGTATACCACACTTATATCCTATCAGTTTTTTGTGGAGTTGCTCCATGAAAATGCGATTCACCAATGGTGGTCAGTAAACAAAATTTGAATTTCTGGCATACCTAGACTAGTCGCCGCATTTCTAAGTATGGACAATAATAGGCCTTATTCATACGAACATTTTGGTGTATCACACTTATATCCTATCAGTTTTTTGTGGAGTTGCTCCATGAAAATGCGATTCACCACTGGTGGTCAGTAAACAAAATTTGAATTTGTGGAATACCTAGACTAGTCGCCGCATTTCTAAGTATGGACGCTAATAGGCCTTATTCATACGAACATTTGGGTATACCACACTTATATCCTATCAGTTTTTTGTGGAGTTGCTCCATGAAAATGTGATTCACCAATGGTGGTCAGTAAACAAAATTTGAATTTGTGGAATACCTAGACTAGTCGCCGCATTTCTAAGTATGGACACTAATAGGCCTTATTCATACGAACATTTTGGTGTACCACACTTATATTCTATCAGTTTTTTGTGGAGTTGCTCCATGAAAATGTGATTCACCAATGGTGGTCGGTAAACAAAATCTGAATTTGTGGAATACCTAGACTAGTCGCCGCATTTCTAAGCATGGACACTAATAGACCTTATCCATACGAACATTTTGGTGTATCACACTTATATCCTATCAGTTTTTTGTGGAGTTGCTCCATGAAAATGCGATTCACCACTGGTGGTCAGTAAACAAAATATGAATTTCTGGAATACCTAGACTAGTCGCCGCATTTCTAAGTATGGACACTAATAGGCCTTATCCATACGAGCATTTTGGTGTATCACACTTATATCCTATCAGTTTTTTGTGGAGTTGCTCCATGAAAATGCGATTCACCACTGGTGGTCAGTAAACAAAATTTGAATTTCTGGAATACCTAGACTAGTCGCCGCATTTCTAAGTATGGACACTAATAGGCCTTATTCATACGAACATTTTGGTATACCACACTTATATCCTATCAGTTTTTTGTGGAGTTGCTACATGAAAATGCGATTCACCACTGGTGGTCAGTAAACAAAATATGAATTTCTGGAATACTTAGACTAGTCGTTGCATTTCTAAGTATGGATACTAATAGGCCTTATTCACACGAACATTTTGGTATACCACACTTATATCCTATCAGTTTTTTGTGGAGTTGCTCCATGAAAATGCGATTCACCAATGGTGGTCAGTAAACAAAATTTGAATTTGTGGAAAACCTAGACTAGTCGCCGCATTTCTAAGTATGGACACTAATAGGCCTTATTCATACGAACATTTTGGTATACCACACTTATATCCTATCAGTTTTTTGTGGAGTTGCTCCATGAAAATGCGATTCACCAATGGTGGTCAGTAAACAAAATTTGAATTTCTGGCATACCTAGACTAGTCGCCGCATTTCTAAGTATGGACAATAATAGGCCTTATTCATACGAACATTTTGGTGTATCACACTTATATCCTATCAGTTTTTTGTGGAGTTGCTCCATGAAAATGCGATTCACCACTGGTGGTCAGTAAACAAAATTTGAATTTGTGGAATACCTAGACTAGTCGCCGCATTTCTAAGTATGGACGCTAATAGGCCTTATTCATACGAACATTTGGGTATACCACACTTATATCCTATCAGTTTTTTGTGGAGTTGCTCCATGAAAATGTGATTCACCAATGGTGGTCGGTAAACAAAATCTGAATTTGTGGAATATCTAGACTAGTCGCCGCATTTCTAAGTACGGATACTAATAGGCCTTATCCATACGAGCATTTTGGTGTATCACACTTATATCCTATCAGTTTTTTGTGGAGTTGCTCCATGAAAATGCGATTCACCACTGGTGGTTAGTATACAAAATTTGAATTTCTGGAATACCTAGACTAGTCGCCGCATTTCTAAGTATGGACACTAATAGGCCTTATTCATACGAACATTTTGGTATACCACACTTATATCCTATCAGTTTTTTGTGGAGTTGCTCCATGAAAATGCGATTCACCAATGGTGGTCAGTAAACAAAATTTGAATTTCTGGCATACCTAGACTAGTCGCCGCATTTCTAAGTATGGACACTAATAGGCCTTATTCATACGAACAGTTTGGTATACCACACTTATATCCTATCAGTTTTTTGTGGAGTTGCTCCATGAAAATGCGATTCACCAATGGTGGTCAGTAAACAAAATTTGAATTTGTGGAATACCTAGACTAGTCGCCGCATTTCTAAGTATGGACACTAATAGGCCTTATTCATACGAACATTTTGGTGTATCATACTTATATCCTATCAGTTTTTTGTGGAGTTGCTCCATGAAAATGCGATTCACCACTGGTGGTCAGTAAACAAAATTTGAATTTCTGGAATACCTAAACTAGTCGCCGCATTTCTAAGTATGGACACTAATAGGCCTTATTCATACGAACATTTTGGTGTACCACACTTATATCCTATCAGTTTTTTGTGGAGTTGCTCCATGAAAATGCGATTCACCAATGGTGGTCGGTAAACAAAATCTGAATTTGTGGAATATCTAGACTAGTCGCCGCATTTCTAAGTATGGACACTAATAGGCCTTATCCATACGAGCATTTTGGTGTATCACACTTATATCCTATCAGTTTTTTGTGGAGTTGCTCCATGAAAATGCGATTCACCACTGGTGGTCAGTAAACAAAATTTGAATTTCTGGAATACCTAGACTAGTCGCCGCATTTCTAAGTATGGACACTAATAGGCCTTATTCATACGAACATTTTGGTATACCACACTTATATCCTATCAGTTTTTTGTGGAGTTGCTACATGAAAATGCGATTCACCACTGGTGGTCAGTAAACAAAATATGAATTTCTGGAATACTTAGACTAGTCGTTGCATTTCTAAGTATGGATACTAATAGGCCTTATTCACACGAACATTTTGGTATACCACACTTATATCCTATCAGTTTTTTGTGGAGTTGCTCCATGAAAATGCGATTCACCAATGGTGGTCAGTAAACAAAATTTGAATTTGTGGAAAACCTAGACTAGTCGCCGCATTTCTAAGTATGGACACTAATAGGCCTTATTCATACGAACATTTTGGTATACCACACTTATATCCTATCAGTTTTTTGTGGAGTTGCTCCATGAAAATGCGATTCACCAATGGTGGTCAGTAAACAAAATTTGAATTTCTGGCATACCTAGACTAGTCGCCGCATTTCTAAGTATGGACAATAATAGGCCTTATTCATACGAACATTTTGGTGTATCACACTTATATCCTATCAGTTTTTTGTGGAGTTGCTCCATGAAAATGCGATTCACCACTGGTGGTCAGTAAACAAAATTTGAATTTGTGGAATACCTAGACTAGTCGCCGCATTTCTAAGTATGGACGCTAATAGGCCTTATTCATACGAACATTTGGGTATACCACACTTATATCCTATCAGTTTTTTGTGGAGTTGCTCCATGAAAATGTGATTCACCAATGGTGGTCAGTAAACAAAATTTGAATTTGTGGAATACCTAGACTAGTCGCCGCATTTCTAAGTATGGACACTAATAGGCCTTATTCATACGAACATTTTGGTGTACCACACTTATATTCTATCAGTTTTTTGTGGAGTTGCTCCATGAAAATGTGATTCACCAATGGTGGTCGGTAAACAAAATCTGAATTTGTGGAATACCTAGACTAGTCGCCGCATTTCTAAGCATGGACACTAATAGACCTTATCCATACGAACATTTTGGTGTATCACACTTATATCCTATCAGTTTTTTGTGGAGTTGCTCCATGAAAATGCGATTCACCACTGGTGGTCAGTAAACAAAATATGAATTTCTGGAATACCTAGACTAGTCGCCGCATTTCTAAGTATGGACACTAATAGGCCTTATCCATACGAGCATTTTGGTGTATCACACTTATATCCTATCAGTTTTTTGTGGAGTTGCTCCATGAAAATGCGATTCACCACTGGTGGTCAGTAAACAAAATTTGAATTTCTGGAATACCTAGACTAGTCGCCGCATTTCTAAGTATGGACACTAATAGGCCTTATTCATACGAACATTTTGGTATACCACACTTATATCCTATCAGTTTTTTGTGGAGTTGCTACATGAAAATGCGATTCACCACTGGTGGTCAGTAAACAAAATATGAATTTCTGGAATACTTAGACTAGTCGTTGCATTTCTAAGTATGGATACTAATAGGCCTTATTCACACGAACATTTTGGTATACCACACTTATATCCTATCAGTTTTTTGTGGAGTTGCTCCATGAAAATGCGATTCACCAATGGTGGTCAGTAAACAAAATTTGAATTTGTGGAAAACCTAGACTAGTCGCCGCATTTCTAAGTATGGACACTAATAGGCCTTATTCATACGAACATTTTGGTATACCACACTTATATCCTATCAGTTTTTTGTGGAGTTGCTCCATGAAAATGCGATTCACCAATGGTGGTCAGTAAACAAAATTTGAATTTCTGGCATACCTAGACTAGTCGCCGCATTTCTAAGTATGGACAATAATAGGCCTTATTCATATGAACATTTTGGTGTATCACACTTATATCCTATCAGTTTTTTGTGGAGTTGCTCCATGAAAATGCGATTCACCACTGGTGGTCAGTAAACAAAATTTGAATTTGTGGAATACCTAGACTAGTCGCCGCATTTCTAAGTATGGACGCTAATAGGCCTTATTCATACGAACATTTGGGTATACCACACTTATATCCTATCAGTTTTTTGTGGAGTTGCTCCATGAAAATGTGATTCACCAATGGTGGTCGGTAAACAAAATCTGAATTTGTGGAATATCTAGACTAGTCGCCGCATTTCTAAGTACGGATACTAATAGGCCTTATCCATACGAGCATTTTGGTGTATCACACTTATATCCTATCAGTTTTTTGTGGAGTTGCTCCATGAAAATGCGATTCACCACTGGTGGTTAGTATACAAAATTTGAATTTCTGGAATACCTAGACTAGTCGCCGCATTTCTAAGTATGGACACTAATAGGCCTTATTCATACGAACATTTTGGTATACCACACTTATATCCTATCAGTTTTTTGTGGAGTTGCTCCATGAAAATGCGATTCACCAATGGTGGTCAGTAAACAAAATTTGAATTTCTGGCATACCTAGACTAGTCGCCGCATTTCTAAGTATGGACACTAATAGGCCTTATTCATACGAACAGTTTGGTATACCACACTTATATCCTATCAGTTTTTTGTGGAGTTGCTCCATGAAAATGCGATTCACCAATGGTGGTCAGTAAACAAAATTTGAATTTGTGGAATACCTAGACTAGTCGCCGCATTTCTAAGTATGGACACTAATAGGCCTTATTCATACGAACATTTTGGTGTATCATACTTATATCCTATCAGTTTTTTGTGGAGTTGCTCCATGAAAATGCGATTCACCACTGGTGGTCAGTAAACAAAATTTGAATTTCTGGAATACCTAAACTAGTCGCCGCATTTCTAAGTATGGACACTAATAGGCCTTATTCATACGAACATTTTGGTGTACCACACTTATATCCTATCAGTTTTTTGTGGAGTTGCTCCATGAAAATGCGATTCACCAATGGTGGTCGGTAAACAAAATCTGAATTTGTGGAATATCTAGACTAGTCGCCGCATTTCTAAGTATGGACACTAATAGGCCTTATCCATACGAGCATTTTGGTGTATCACACTTATATCCTATCAGTTTTTTGTGGAGTTGCTCCATGAAAATGCGATTCACCACTGGTGGTCAGTAAACAAAATTTGAATTTCTGGAATACCTAGACTAGTCGCCGCATTTCTAAGTATGGACACTAATAGGCCTTATTCATACGAACATTTTGGTATACCACACTTATATCCTATCAGTTTTTTGTGGAGTTGCTACATGAAAATGCGATTCACCACTGGTGGTCAGTAAACAAAATATGAATTTCTGGAATACTTAGACTAGTCGTTGCATTTCTAAGTATGGATACTAATAGGCCTTATTCACACGAACATTTTGGTATACCACACTTATATCCTATCAGTTTTTTGTGGAGTTGCTCCATGAAAATGCGATTCACCAATGGTGGTCAGTAAACAAAATTTGAATTTGTGGAAAACCTAGACTAGTCGCCGCATTTCTAAGTATGGACACTAATAGGCCTTATTCATACGAACATTTTGGTATACCACACTTATATCCTATCAGTTTTTTGTGGAGTTGCTCCATGAAAATGCGATTCACCAATGGTGGTCAGTAAACAAAATTTGAATTTCTGGCATACCTAGACTAGTCGCCGCATTTCTAAGTATGGACAATAATAGGCCTTATTCATACGAACATTTTGGTGTATCACACTTATATCCTATCAGTTTTTTGTGGAGTTGCTCCATGAAAATGCGATTCACCACTGGTGGTCAGTAAACAAAATTTGAATTTGTGGAATACCTAGACTAGTCGCCGCATTTCTAAGTATGGACGCTAATAGGCCTTATTCATACGAACATTTGGGTATACCACACTTATATCCTATCAGTTTTTTGTGGAGTTGCTCCATGAAAATGTGATTCACCAATGGTGGTCAGTAAACAAAATTTGAATTTGTGGAATACCTAGACTAGTCGCCGCATTTCTAAGTATGGACACTAATAGGCCTTATTCATACGAACATTTTGGTGTACCACACTTATATTCTATCAGTTTTTTGTGGAGTTGCTCCATGAAAATGTGATTCACCAATGGTGGTCGGTAAACAAAATCTGAATTTGTGGAATACCTAGACTAGTCGCCGCATTTCTAAGCATGGACACTAATAGACCTTATCCATACGAACATTTTGGTGTATCACACTTATATCCTATCAGTTTTTTGTGGAGTTGCTCCATGAAAATGCGATTCACCACTGGTGGTCAGTAAACAAAATATGAATTTCTGGAATACCTAGACTAGTCGCCGCATTTCTAAGTATGGACACTAATAGGCCTTATCCATACGAGCATTTTGGTGTATCACACTTATATCCTATCAGTTTTTTGTGGAGTTGCTCCATGAAAATGCGATTCACCACTGGTGGTCAGTAAACAAAATTTGAATTTCTGGAATACCTAGACTAGTCGCCGCATTTCTAAGTATGGACACTAATAGGCCTTATTCATACGAACATTTTGGTATACCACACTTATATCCTATCAGTTTTTTGTGGAGTTGCTACATGAAAATGCGATTCACCACTGGTGGTCAGTAAACAAAATATGAATTTCTGGAATACTTAGACTAGTCGTTGCATTTCTAAGTATGGATACTAATAGGCCTTATTCACACGAACATTTTGGTATACCACACTTATATCCTATCAGTTTTTTGTGGAGTTGCTCCATGAAAATGCGATTCACCAATGGTGGTCGGTAAACAAAATTTGAATTTGTGGAAAACCTAGACTAGTCGCCGCATTTCTAAGTATGGACACTAATAGGCCTTATTCATACGAACATTTTGGTATACCACACTTATATCCTATCAGTTTTTTGTGGAGTTGCTCCATGAAAATGCGATTCACCAATGGTGGTCAGTAAACAAAATTTGAATTTCTGGCATACCTAGACTAGTCGCCGCATTTCTAAGTATGGACAATAATAGGCCTTATTCATACGAACATTTTGGTGTATCACACTTATATCCTATCAGTTTTTTGTGGAGTTGCTCCATGAAAATGCGATTCACCACTGGTGGTCAGTAAACAAAATTTGAATTTGTGGAATACCTAGACTAGTCGCCGCATTTCTAAGTATGGACGCTAATAGGCCTTATTCATACGAACATTTGGGTATACCACACTTATATCCTATCAGTTTTTTGTGGAGTTGCTCCATGAAAATGTGATTCACCAATGGTGGTCGGTAAACAAAATCTGAATTTGTGGAATATCTAGACTAGTCGCCGCATTTCTAAGTACGGATACTAATAGGCCTTATCCATACGAGCATTTTGGTGTATCACACTTATATCCTATCAGTTTTTTGTGGAGTTGCTCCATGAAAATGCGATTCACCACTGGTGGTTAGTATACAAAATTTGAATTTCTGGAATACCTAGACTAGTCGCCGCATTTCTAAGTATGGACACTAATAGGCCTTATTCATACGAACATTTTGGTATACCACACTTATATCCTATCAGTTTTTTGTGGAGTTGCTCCATGAAAATGCGATTCACCAATGGTGGTCAGTAAACAAAATTTGAATTTCTGGCATACCTAGACTAGTCGCCGCATTTCTAAGTATGGACACTAATAGGCCTTATTCATACGAACATTTTGGTATACCACACTTATATCCTATCAGTTTTTTGTGGAGTTGCTCCATGAAAATGCGATTCACCAATGGTGGTCAGTAAACAAAATTTGAATTTGTGGAATACCTAGACTAGTCGCCGCATTTCTAAGTATGGACACTAATAGGCCTTATTCATACGAACATTTTGGTATACCACACTTATATCCTATCAGTTTTTTGTGGAGTTGCTCCATGAAAATGCGATTCACCAATGGTGGTCAGTAAACAAAATTTGAATTTGTGGAATACCTAGACTAGTCGCCGCATTTCTAAGTATGGACACTAATAGGCCTTATTCATACGAACATTTTGGTGTACCACACTTATATTCTATCAGTTTTTTGTGGAGTTGCTCCATGAAAATGTGATTCACCAATGGTGGTCGGTAAACAAAATCTGAATTTGTGGAATACCTAGACTAGTCGCCGCATTTCTAAGCATGGACACTAATAGACCTTATCCATACGAACATTTTGGTGTATCACACTTATATCCTATCAGTTTTTTGTGGAGTTGCTCCATGAAAATGCGATTCACCACTGGTGGTCAGTAAACAAAATTTGAATTTCTGGAATAGCTAAACTAGTCGCCGCATTTCCAAGTATGGACACTAATAGGCGTTATTCATACGAACATTTTGGTATACCACACTTATATCCTATCAGTTTTTTGTGGAGTTGCTCCATGAAAATGCGATTCACCAATGGTGGTCAGTAAACAAAATTTGAATTTGTGGAATACCTAGACTAGTCGCCGCATTTCTAAGTACGGATACTAATAGGCCTTATCCATACGAGCATTTTGGTGTATCACACTTATATCCTATCAGTTTTTTGTGGAGTTGCTCCATGAAAATGCGATTCACCACTGGTGGTTAGTATACAAAATTTGAATTTCTGGAATACCTAGACTAGTCGCCGCATTTCTAAGTATGGACACTAATAGGCCTTATTCATACGAACATTTTGGTATACCACACTTATATCCCATCAGTTTTTTGTGGAGTTGCTCCATGAAAATGCGATTCACCACTGGTGGTCAGTAAACAAAATTTGAATTTCTGGAATACCTAAACTAGTCGCCGCATTTCCAAGTATGGACACTAATAGGCCTTATTCATACGAACATTTTGGTATACCAGACTTATATCCTATCAGTTTTTTGTGGAGTTGCTCCATGAAAATGCGATTCACCAATGGTGGTCAGTAAACAAAATTTGAATTTGTGGAATACCTAGACTAGTCGCCGCATTTCTAAGTATGGACACTAATAGGCCTTATTCATACGAACATTTTGGTATACCACACTTATATCCTATCAGTTTTTTGTGGAGTTGCTCCATGAAAATGCGATTCACCAATGGTGGTCAGTAAACAAAATTTGAATTTGTGGAATACCTAGACTAGTCGCCGCATTTCTAAGTATGGACACTAATAGGCCTTATTCATACGAACATTTTGGTGTACCACACTTATATTCTATCAGTTTTTTGTGGAGTTGCTCCATGAAAATGTGATTCACCAATGGTGGTCGGTAAACAAAATCTGAATTTGTGGAATACCTAGACTAGTCGCCGCATTTCTAAGCATGGACACTAATAGACCTTATCCATACGAACATTTTGGTGTATCACACTTATATCCTATCAGTTTTTTGTGGAGTTGCTCCATGAAAATGCGATTCACCACTGGTGGTCAGTAAACAAAATTTGAATTTCTGGAATAGCTAAACTAGTCGCCGCATTTCCAAGTATGGACACTAATAGGCGTTATTCATACGAACATTTTGGTATACCACACTTATATCCTATCAGTTTTTTGTGGAGTTGCTCCATGAAAATGCGATTCACCAATGGTGGTCAGTAAACAAAATTTGAATTTGTGGAATACCTAGACTAGTCGCCGCATTTCTAAGTATGGACACTAATAGGCCTTATTCATACGAACATTTTGGTATACCACACTTATATCCTATCAGTTTTTTGTGGAGTTGCTCCATGAAAATGCGATTCACCAATGGTGGTCAGTAAACAAAATTTGAATTTCTGGAATACCTAGACTAGTCGCCGCATTTCTAAGTATGGACACTAATAGGCCTTATCCATACGAGCATTTTGGTGTATCACACTTATATCCTATCAGTTTTTTGTGGAGTTGCTCCATGAAAATGTGATTCACCAATGGTGGTCGGTAAACAAAATCTGAATTTGTGGAATACCTAGACTAGTCGCCGCATTTCTAAGCATGGACACTAATAGACCTTATCCATACTAACATTTTGGTGTATCACACTTATATCCTATCAGTTTTTTGTGGAGTTGGTCCATGAAAATGCGATTCACCACTGGTGGTCAGTAAACAAAAAATGAATTTCTGGAATACCTAGACTAGTCGCCGCATTTCTAAGCATGGACACTAATAGACTTTATCCATACGAACATTTTGGTGTATCACACTTATATCCTAGTTTTTTGTGGAGTTGCTCCATGAAAATGCGATTCACCACTGGTGGTTAGTATACAAAATTTGAATTTCTGGAATACCTAGACTAGTCGCCGCATTTCTAAGTATGGACACTAATAGGCCTTATTCATACGAACATTTTGGTATACCACACTTATATCCTATCAGTTTTTTGTGGAGTTGCTCCATGAAAATGCGATTCACCAATGGTGGTCAGTAAACAAAATTTGAATTTCTGGCATACCTAGACTAGTCGCCGCATTTCCAAGTATGGACACTAATAGGCCTTATTCATACGAACAGTTTGGTATACCACACTTATATCCTATCAGTTTTTTGTGGAGTTGCTCCATGAAAATGCGATTCACCAATGGTGGTCAGTAAACAAAATTTGAATTTGTGGAATACCTAGACTAGTCGCCGCATTTCTAAGTATGGACACTAATAGGCCTTATTCATACGAACATTTTGGTGTATCATACTTATATCCTATCAGTTTTTTGTGGAGTTGGTCCATGAAAATGCGATTCACCACTGGTGGTCAGTAAACAAAAAATGAATTTCTGGAATACCTAGACTAGTCGCCGCATTTCTAAGCATGGACACTAATAGACTTTATCCATACGAACATTTTGGTGTATCACACTTATATCCTAGTTTTTTGTGGAGTTGCTCCATGAAAATGCGATTCACCACTGGTGGTTAGTATACAAAATTTGAATTTCTGGAATACCTAGACTAGTCGCCGCATTTCTAAGTATGGACACTAATAGGCCTTATTCATACGAACATTTTGGTATACCACACTTATATCCTATCAGTTTTTTGTGGAGTTGCTCCATGAAAATGCGATTCACCAATGGTGGTCAGTAAACAAAATTTGAATTTCTGGCATACCTAGACTAGTCGCCGCATTTCCAAGTATGGACACTAATAGGCCTTATTCATACGAACAGTTTGGTATACCACACTTATATCCTATCAGTTTTTTGTGGAGTTGCTCCATGAAAATGCGATTCACCAATGGTGGTCAGTAAACAAAATTTGAATTTGTGGAATACCTAGACTAGTCGCCGCATTTCTAAGTATGGACACTAATAGGCCTTATTCATACGAACATTTTGGTGTATCATACTTATATCCTATCAGTTTTTTGTGGAGTTGCTCCATGAAAATGCGATTCACCACTGGTGGTCAGTAAACAAAAAATGAATTTCTGGAATACCTAGACTAGTCGCCGCATTTCTAAGCATGGACACTAATAGACTTTATCCATACGAACATTTTGGTGTATCACACTTATATCCTAGTTTTTTGTGGAGTTGCTCCATGAAAATGCGATTCACCACTGGTGGTTAGTATACAAAATTTGAATTTCTGGAATACCTAGACTAGTCGCCGCATTTCTAAGTATGGACACTAATAGGCCTTATTCATACGAACATTTTGGTATACCACACTTATATCCTATCAGTTTTTTGTGGAGTTGCTCCATGAAAATGCGATTCACCAATGGTGGTCAGTAAACAAAATTTGAATTTCTGGCATACCTAGACTAGTCGCCGCATTTCTAAGTATGGACAATAATAGGCCTTATTCATACGAACATTTTGGTGTATCACACTTATATCCTATCAGTTTTTTGTGGAGTTGCTCCATGAAAATGCGATTCACCACTGGTGGTCAGTAAACAAAATTTGAATTTGTGGAATACCTAGACTAGTCGCCGCATTTCTAAGTATGGACGCTAATAGGCCTTATTCATACGAACATTTGGGTATACCACACTTATATCCTATCAGTTTTTTGTGGAGTTGCTCCATGAAAATGTGATTCACCAATGGTGGTCGGTAAACAAAATCTGAATTTGTGGAATATCTAGACTAGTCGCCGCATTTCTAAGTACGGATACTAATAGGCCTTATCCATACGAGCATTTTGGTGTATCACACTTATATCCTATCAGTTTTTTGTGGAGTTGCTCCATGAAAATGCGATTCACCACTGGTGGTTAGTATACAAAATTTGAATTTCTGGAATACCTAGACTAGTCGCCGCATTTCTAAGTATGGACACTAATAGGCCTTATTCATACGAACATTTTGGTATACCACACTTATATCCTATCAGTTTTTTGTGGAGTTGCTCCATGAAAATGCGATTCACCAATGGTGGTCAGTAAACAAAATTTGAATTTCTGGCATACCTAGACTAGTCGCCGCATTTCTAAGTATGGACACTAATAGGCCTTATTCATACGAACATTTTGGTATACCACACTTATATCCTATCAGTTTTTTGTGGAGTTGCTCCATGAAAATGCGATTCACCAATGGTGGTCAGTAAACAAAATTTGAATTTGTGGAATACCTAGACTAGTCGCCGCATTTCTAAGTATGGACACTAATAGGCCTTATTCATACGAACATTTTGGTATACCACACTTATATCCTATCAGTTTTTTGTGGAGTTGCTCCATGAAAATGCGATTCACCAATGGTGGTCAGTAAACAAAATTTGAATTTGTGGAATACCTAGACTAGTCGCCGCATTTCTAAGTATGGACACTAATAGGCCTTATTCATACGAACATTTTGGTGTACCACACTTATATTCTATCAGTTTTTTGTGGAGTTGCTCCATGAAAATGTGATTCACCAATGGTGGTCGGTAAACAAAATCTGAATTTGTGGAATACCTAGACTAGTCGCCGCATTTCTAAGCATGGACACTAATAGACCTTATCCATACGAACATTTTGGTGTATCACACTTATATCCTATCAGTTTTTTGTGGAGTTGCTCCATGAAAATGCGATTCACCACTGGTGGTCAGTAAACAAAATTTGAATTTCTGGAATAGCTAAACTAGTCGCCGCATTTCCAAGTATGGACACTAATAGGCGTTATTCATACGAACATTTTGGTATACCACACTTATATCCTATCAGTTTTTTGTGGAGTTGCTCCATGAAAATGCGATTCACCAATGGTGGTCAGTAAACAAAATTTGAATTTGTGGAATACCTAGACTAGTCGCCGCATTTCTAAGTACGGATACTAATAGGCCTTATCCATACGAGCATTTTGGTGTATCACACTTATATCCTATCAGTTTTTTGTGGAGTTGCTCCATGAAAATGCGATTCACCACTGGTGGTTAGTATACAAAATTTGAATTTCTGGAATACCTAGACTAGTCGCCGCATTTCTAAGTATGGACACTAATAGGCCTTATTCATACGAACATTTTGGTATACCACACTTATATCCCATCAGTTTTTTGTGGAGTTGCTCCATGAAAATGCGATTCACCACTGGTGGTCAGTAAACAAAATTTGAATTTCTGGAATACCTAAACTAGTCGCCGCATTTCCAAGTATGGACACTAATAGGCCTTATTCATACGAACATTTTGGTATACCAGACTTATATCCTATCAGTTTTTTGTGGAGTTGCTCCATGAAAATGCGATTCACCAATGGTGGTCAGTAAACAAAATTTGAATTTGTGGAATACCTAGACTAGTCGCCGCATTTCTAAGTATGGACACTAATAGGCCTTATTCATACGAACATTTTGGTATACCACACTTATATCCTATCAGTTTTTTGTGGAGTTGCTCCATGAAAATGCGATTCACCAATGGTGGTCAGTAAACAAAATTTGAATTTGTGGAATACCTAGACTAGTCGCCGCATTTCTAAGTATGGACACTAATAGGCCTTATTCATACGAACATTTTGGTGTACCACACTTATATTCTATCAGTTTTTTGTGGAGTTGCTCCATGAAAATGTGATTCACCAATGGTGGTCGGTAAACAAAATCTGAATTTGTGGAATACCTAGACTAGTCGCCGCATTTCTAAGCATGGACACTAATAGACCTTATCCATACGAACATTTTGGTGTATCACACTTATATCCTATCAGTTTTTTGTGGAGTTGCTCCATGAAAATGCGATTCACCACTGGTGGTCAGTAAACAAAATTTGAATTTCTGGAATAGCTAAACTAGTCGCCGCATTTCCAAGTATGGACACTAATAGGCGTTATTCATACGAACATTTTGGTATACCACACTTATATCCTATCAGTTTTTTGTGGAGTTGCTCCATGAAAATGCGATTCACCAATGGTGGTCAGTAAACAAAATTTGAATTTGTGGAATACCTAGACTAGTCGCCGCATTTCTAAGTATGGACACTAATAGGCCTTATTCATACGAACATTTTGGTATACCACACTTATATCCTATCAGTTTTTTGTGGAGTTGCTCCATGAAAATGCGATTCACCAATGGTGGTCAGTAAACAAAATTTGAATTTCTGGAATACCTAGACTAGTCGCCGCATTTCTAAGTATGGACACTAATAGGCCTTATCCATACGAGCATTTTGGTGTATCACACTTATATCCTATCAGTTTTTTGTGGAGTTGCTCCATGAAAATGTGATTCACCAATGGTGGTCGGTAAACAAAATCTGAATTTGTGGAATACCTAGACTAGTCGCCGCATTTCTAAGCATGGACACTAATAGACCTTATCCATACTAACATTTTGGTGTATCACACTTATATCCTATCAGTTTTTTGTGGAGTTGGTCCATGAAAATGCGATTCACCACTGGTGGTCAGTAAACAAAAAATGAATTTCTGGAATACCTAGACTAGTCGCCGCATTTCTAAGCATGGACACTAATAGACTTTATCCATACGAACATTTTGGTGTATCACACTTATATCCTAGTTTTTTGTGGAGTTGCTCCATGAAAATGCGATTCACCACTGGTGGTTAGTATACAAAATTTGAATTTCTGGAATACCTAGACTAGTCGCCGCATTTCTAAGTATGGACACTAATAGGCCTTATTCATACGAACATTTTGGTATACCACACTTATATCCTATCAGTTTTTTGTGGAGTTGCTCCATGAAAATGCGATTCACCAATGGTGGTCAGTAAACAAAATTTGAATTTCTGGCATACCTAGACTAGTCGCCGCATTTCCAAGTATGGACACTAATAGGCCTTATTCATACGAACAGTTTGGTATACCACACTTATATCCTATCAGTTTTTTGTGGAGTTGCTCCATGAAAATGCGATTCACCAATGGTGGTCAGTAAACAAAATTTGAATTTGTGGAATACCTAGACTAGTCGCCGCATTTCTAAGTATGGACACTAATAGGCCTTATTCATACGAACATTTTGGTGTATCATACTTATATCCTATCAGTTTTTTGTGGAGTTGGTCCATGAAAATGCGATTCACCACTGGTGGTCAGTAAACAAAAAATGAATTTCTGGAATACCTAGACTAGTCGCCGCATTTCTAAGCATGGACACTAATAGACTTTATCCATACGAACATTTTGGTGTATCACACTTATATCCTAGTTTTTTGTGGAGTTGCTCCATGAAAATGCGATTCACCACTGGTGGTTAGTATACAAAATTTGAATTTCTGGAATACCTAGACTAGTCGCCGCATTTCTAAGTATGGACACTAATAGGCCTTATTCATACGAACATTTTGGTATACCACACTTATATCCTATCAGTTTTTTGTGGAGTTGCTCCATGAAAATGCGATTCACCAATGGTGGTCAGTAAACAAAATTTGAATTTCTGGCATACCTAGACTAGTCGCCGCATTTCCAAGTATGGACACTAATAGGCCTTATTCATACGAACAGTTTGGTATACCACACTTATATCCTATCAGTTTTTTGTGGAGTTGCTCCATGAAAATGCGATTCACCAATGGTGGTCAGTAAACAAAATTTGAATTTGTGGAATACCTAGACTAGTCGCCGCATTTCTAAGTATGGACACTAATAGGCCTTATTCATACGAACATTTTGGTGTATCATACTTATATCCTATCAGTTTTTTGTGGAGTTGCTCCATGAAAATGCGATTCACCACTGGTGGTCAGTAAACAAAATTTGAATTTCTGGAATAGCTAAACTAGTCGCCGCATTTCCAAGTATGGACACTAATAGGCCTTATTCATATGAACATTTTGGTATACCACACTTATATCCTATCAGTTTTTTGTGGAGTTGCTCCATGAAAATGCGATTCACCAATGGTGGTCAGTAAACAAAATTTGAATTTGTGGAATACCTAGACTAGTCGCCGCATTTCTAAGTATGGACACTAATAGGCCTTATTCATACGAACATTTTGGTGTACCACACTTATATTCTATCAGTTTTTTGTGGAGTTGCTCCATGAAAATGTGATTCACCAATGGTGGTCGGTAAACAAAATCTGAATTTGTGGAATACCTAGACTAGTCGCCGCATTTCTAAGCATGGACACTAATAGACCTTATCCATACGAACATTTTGGTGTATCACACTTATATCCTATCAGTTTTTTGTGGAGTTGCTCCATGAAAATGCGATTCACCACTGGTGGTCAGTAAACAAAATTTGAATTTCTGGAATAGCTAAACTAGTCGCCGCATTTCCAAGTATGGACACTAATAGGCGTTATTCATACGAACATTTTGGTATACCACACTTATATCCTATCAGTTTTTTGTGGAGTTGCTCCATGAAAATGCGATTCACCAATGGTGGTCAGTAAACAAAATTTGAATTTGTGGAATACCTAGACTAGTCGCCGCATTTCTAAGTACGGATACTAATAGGCCTTATCCATACGAGCATTTTGGTGTATCACACTTATATCCTATCAGTTTTTTGTGGAGTTGCTCCATGAAAATGCGATTCACCACTGGTGGTTAGTATACAAAATTTGAATTTCTGGAATACCTAGACTAGTCGCCGCATTTCTAAGTATGGACACTAATAGGCCTTATTCATACGAACATTTTGGTATACCACACTTATATCCCATCAGTTTTTTGTGGAGTTGCTCCATGAAAATGCGATTCACCACTGGTGGTCAGTAAACAAAATTTGAATTTCTGGAATACCTAAACTAGTCGCCGCATTTCCAAGTATGGACACTAATAGGCCTTATTCATACGAACATTTTGGTATACCAGACTTATATCCTATCAGTTTTTTGTGGAGTTGCTCCATGAAAATGCGATTCACCAATGGTGGTCAGTAAACAAAATTTGAATTTGTGGAATACCTAGACTAGTCGCCGCATTTCTAAGTATGGACACTAATAGGCCTTATTCATACGAACATTTTGGTATACCACACTTATATCCTATCAGTTTTTTGTGGAGTTGCTCCATGAAAATGCGATTCACCAATGGTGGTCAGTAAACAAAATTTGAATTTGTGGAATACCTAGACTAGTCGCCGCATTTCTAAGTATGGACACTAATAGGCCTTATTCATACGAACATTTTGGTGTACCACACTTATATTCTATCAGTTTTTTGTGGAGTTGCTCCATGAAAATGTGATTCACCAATGGTGGTCGGTAAACAAAATCTGAATTTGTGGAATACCTAGACTAGTCGCCGCATTTCTAAGCATGGACACTAATAGACCTTATCCATACGAACATTTTGGTGTATCACACTTATATCCTATCAGTTTTTTGTGGAGTTGCTCCATGAAAATGCGATTCACCACTGGTGGTCAGTAAACAAAATTTGAATTTCTGGAATAGCTAAACTAGTCGCCGCATTTCCAAGTATGGACACTAATAGGCGTTATTCATACGAACATTTTGGTATACCACACTTATATCCTATCAGTTTTTTGTGGAGTTGCTCCATGAAAATGCGATTCACCAATGGTGGTCAGTAAACAAAATTTGAATTTGTGGAATACCTAGACTAGTCGCCGCATTTCTAAGTATGGACACTAATAGGCCTTATTCATACGAACATTTTGGTATACCACACTTATATCCTATCAGTTTTTTGTGGAGTTGCTCCATGAAAATGCGATTCACCAATGGTGGTCAGTAAACAAAATTTGAATTTCTGGAATACCTAGACTAGTCGCCGCATTTCTAAGTATGGACACTAATAGGCCTTATCCATACGAGCATTTTGGTGTATCACACTTATATCCTATCAGTTTTTTGTGGAGTTGCTCCATGAAAATGTGATTCACCAATGGTGGTCGGTAAACAAAATCTGAATTTGTGGAATACCTAGACTAGTCGCCGCATTTCTAAGCATGGACACTAATAGACCTTATCCATACTAACATTTTGGTGTATCACACTTATATCCTATCAGTTTTTTGTGGAGTTGGTCCATGAAAATGCGATTCACCACTGGTGGTCAGTAAACAAAAAATGAATTTCTGGAATACCTAGACTAGTCGCCGCATTTCTAAGCATGGACACTAATAGACTTTATCCATACGAACATTTTGGTGTATCACACTTATATCCTAGTTTTTTGTGGAGTTGCTCCATGAAAATGCGATTCACCACTGGTGGTTAGTATACAAAATTTGAATTTCTGGAATACCTAGACTAGTCGCCGCATTTCTAAGTATGGACACTAATAGGCCTTATTCATACGAACATTTTGGTATACCACACTTATATCCTATCAGTTTTTTGTGGAGTTGCTCCATGAAAATGCGATTCACCAATGGTGGTCAGTAAACAAAATTTGAATTTCTGGCATACCTAGACTAGTCGCCGCATTTCCAAGTATGGACACTAATAGGCCTTATTCATACGAACAGTTTGGTATACCACACTTATATCCTATCAGTTTTTTGTGGAGTTGCTCCATGAAAATGCGATTCACCAATGGTGGTCAGTAAACAAAATTTGAATTTGTGGAATACCTAGACTAGTCGCCGCATTTCTAAGTATGGACACTAATAGGCCTTATTCATACGAACATTTTGGTGTATCATACTTATATCCTATCAGTTTTTTGTGGAGTTGCTCCATGAAAATGCGATTCACCACTGGTGGTCAGTAAACAAAATTTGAATTTCTGGAATAGCTAAACTAGTCGCCGCATTTCCAAGTATGGACACTAATAGGCCTTATTCATATGAACATTTTGGTATACCACACTTATATCCTATCAGTTTTTTGTGGAGTTGCTCCATGAAAATGCGATTCACCAATGGTGGTCAGTAAACAAAATTTGAATTTGTGGAATACCTAGACTAGTCGCCGCATTTCTAAGTATGGACACTAATAGGCCTTATTCATACGAACATTTTGGTGTACCACACTTATATTCTATCAGTTTTTTGTGGAGTTGCTCCATGAAAATGTGATTCACCAATGGTGGTCGGTAAACAAAATCTGAATTTGTGGAATACCTAGACTAGTCGCCGCATTTCTAAGCATGGACACTAATAGACCTTATCCATACTAACATTTTGGTGTATCACACTTATATCCTATCAGTTTTTTGTGGAGTTGGTCCATGAAAATGCGATTCACCAATGGTGGTCAGTAAACAAAAAATGAATTTCTGGAATACCTAGACTAGTCGCCGCATTTCTAAGCATGGACACTAATAGACTTTATCCATACGAACATTTTGGTGTATCACACTTATATCCTAGTTTTTTGTGGAGTTGCTCCATGAAAATGCGATTCACCACTGGTGGTTAGTATACAAAATTTGAATTTCTGGAATACCTAGACTAGTCGCCGCATTTCTAAGTATGGACACTAATAGGCCTTATTCATACGAACATTTTGGTATACCACACTTATATCCTATCAGTTTTTTGTGGAGTTGCTCCATGAAAATGCGATTCACCAATGGTGGTCAGTAAACAAAATTTGAATTTCTGGCATACCTAGACTAGTCGCCACATTTCTAAGTATGGACACTAATAGGCCTTATTCATACGAACAGTTTGGTATACCACACTTATATCCTATCAGTTTTTTGTGGAGTTGCTCCATGAAAATGCGATTCACCAATGGTGGTCAGTAAACAAAATTTGAATTTGTGGAATACCTAGACTAGTCGCCGCATTTCTAAGTATGGACACTAATAGGCCTTATTCATACGAACATTTTGGTGTATCATACTTATATCCTATCAGTTTTTTGTGGAGTTGCTCCATGAAAATGCGATTCACGACTGGTGGTCAGTAAACAAAATTTGAATTTCTGGAATAGCTAAACTAGTCGCCGCATTTCCAAGTATGG
Organism: Leucophora obtusa; assembly: GCA_949987735.1. Taxonomy (NCBI): domain Eukaryota; kingdom Metazoa; phylum Arthropoda; class Insecta; order Diptera; family Anthomyiidae; genus Leucophora; species Leucophora obtusa. Next base: position 147,933,192 of record OX465298.1, read on the forward strand.
ACACTAATAGGCCTTATTCATATGAACATTTTGGTATACCACACTTATATCCTATCAGTTTTTTGTGGAGTTGCTCCATGAAAATGCGATTCACCAATGGTGGTCAGTAAACAAAATTTGAATTTGTGGAATACCTAGACTAGTCGCCGCATTTCTAAGTATGGACACTAATAGGCCTTATTCATACGAACATTTTGGTGTACCACACTTATATTCTATCAGTTTTTTGTGGAGTTGCTCCATGAAAATGTGATTCACCAATGGTGGTCGGTAAACAAAATCTGAATTTGTGGAATACCTAGACTAGTCGCCGCATTTCTAAGCATGGACACTAATAGACCTTATCCATACTAACATTTTGGTGTATCACACTTATATCCTATCAGTTTTTTGTGGAGTTGGTCCATGAAAATGCGATTCACCACTGGTGGTCAGTAAACAAAAAATGAATTTCTGGAATACCTAGACTAGTCGCCGCATTTCTAAGCATGGACACTAATAGACTTTATCCATACGAACATTTTGGTGTATCACACTTATATCCTAGTTTTTTGTGGAGTTGCTCCATGAAAATGCGATTCACCACTGGTGGTTAGTATACAAAATTTGAATTTCTGGAATACCTAGACTAGTCGCCGCATTTCTAAGTATGGACACTAATAGGCCTTATTCATACGAACATTTTGGTATACCACACTTATATCCTATCAGTTTTTTGTGGAGTTGCTCCATGAAAATGCGATTCACCAATGGTGGTCAGTAAACAAAATTTGAATTTCTGGCATACCTAGACTAGTCGCCGCATTTCTAAGTATGGACACTAATAGGCCTTATTCATACGAACAGTTTGGTATACCACACTTATATCCTATCAGTTTTTTGTGGAGTTGCTCCATGAAAATGCGATTCACCAATGGTGGTCAGTAAACAAAATTTGAATTTGTGGAATACCTAGACTAGTCGCCGCATTTCTAAGTATGGACACTAATAGGCCTTATTCATACGAACATTTTGGTGTACCACACTTATATTCTATCAGTTTTTTGTGGAGTTGCTCCATGAAAATGTGATTCACCAATGGTGGTCGGTAAACAAAATCTGAATTTGTGGAATACCTAGACTAGTCGCCGCATTTCTAAGCATGGACACTAATAGACCTTATCCATACTAACATTTTGGTGTATCACACTTATATCCTATCAGTTTTTTGTGGAGTTGGTCCATGAAAATGCGATTCACCACTGGTGGTCAGTAAACAAAAAATGAATTTCTGGAATACCTAGACTAGTCGCCGCATTTCTAAGCATGGACACTAATAGACTTTATCCATACGAACATTTTGGTGTATCACACTTATATCCTAGTTTTTTGTGGAGTTGCTCCATGAAAATGCGATTCACCACTGGTGGTTAGTATACAAAATTTGAATTTCTGGAATACCTAGACTAGTCGCCGCATTTCTAAGTATGGACACTAATAGGCCTTATTCATACGAACATTTTGGTATACCACACTTATATCCTATCAGTTTTTTGTGGAGTTGCTCCATGAAAATGCGATTCACCAATGGTGGTCAGTAAACAAAATTTGAATTTCTGGCATACCTAGACTAGTCGCCGCATTTCTAAGTATGGACACTAATAGGCCTTATTCATACGAACAGTTTGGTATACCACACTTATATCCTATCAGTTTTTTGTGGAGTTGCTCCATGAAAATGCGATTCACCAATGGTGGTCAGTAAACAAAATTTGAATTTCTGGCATACCTAGACTAGTCGCCGCATTTCTAAGTATGGACAATAATAGGCCTTATTCATACGAACATTTTGGTGTATCACACTTATATCCTATCAGTTTTTTGTGGAGTTGCTCCATGAAAATGCGATTCACCACTGGTGGTCAGTAAACAAAATTTGAATTTGTGGAATACCTAGACTAGTCGCCGCATTTCTAAGTATGGACGCTAATAGGCCTTATTCATACGAACATTTGGGTATACCACACTTATATCCTATCAGTTTTTTGTGGAGTTGCTCCATGAAAATGTGATTCACCAATGGTGGTCGGTAAACAAAATCTGAATTTGTGGAATATCTAGACTAGTCGCCGCATTTCTAAGTACGGATACTAATAGGCCTTATCCATACGAGCATTTTGGTGTATCACACTTATATCCTATCAGTTTTTTGTGGAGTTGCTCCATGAAAATGCGATTCACCACTGGTGGTTAGTATACAAAATTTGAATTTCTGGAATACCTAGACTAGTCGCCGCATTTCTAAGTATGGACACTAATAGGCCTTATTCATACGAACATTTTGGTATACCACACTTATATCCTATCAGTTTTTTGTGGAGTTGCTCCATGAAAATGCGATTCACCAATGGTGGTCAGTAAACAAAATTTGAATTTCTGGCATACCTAGACTAGTCGCCGCATTTCTAAGTATGGACACTAATAGGCCTTATTCATACGAACAGTTTGGTATACCACACTTATATCCTGTCAGTTTTTTGTGGAGTTGCTCCATGAAAATGCGATTCACCAATGGTGGTCAGTAAACAAAATTTGAATTTGTGGAATACCTAGACTAGTCGCCGCATTTCTAAGCATGGACACTAATAGACCTTATTCATACGAACATTTTGGTGTATCACACTTATATCCTATCAGTTTTTTGTGGAGTTGCTCCATGAAAATGCGATTCACCACTGGTGGTCAGTAAACAAAATTTGAATTTCTGGAATAGCTAAACTAGTCGCCGCATTTCCAAGTATGGACACTAATAGGCCTTATTCATATGAACATTTTGGTATACCACACTTATATCCTATCAGTTTTTTGTGGAGTTGCTCCATGAAAATGCGATTCACCAATGGTGGTCAGTAAACAAAATTTGAATTTGTGGAATACCTAGACTAGTCGCCGCATTTCTAAGTATGGACACTAATAGGCCTTATTCATACAAACATTTTCGTGTACCACACTTATATTCTATCAGTTTTTTGTGGAGTTGCTCCATGAAAATGTGATTCACCAATGGTGGTCGGTAAACAAAATCTGAATTTGTGGAATACCTAGACTAGTCGCCGCATTTCTAAGCATGGACACTAATAGACCTTATCCATACTAACATTTTGGTGTATCACACTTATATCCTATCAGTTTTTTGTGGAGTTGGTCCATGAAAATGCGATTCACCACTGGTGGTCAGTAAACAAAAAATGAATTTCTGGAATACCTAGACTAGCCGCCGCATTTCTAAGCATGGACACTAATAGACTTTATCCATACGAACATTTTGGTGTATCACACTTATATCCTAGTTTTTTGTGGAGTTGCTCCATGAAAATGCGATTCACCACTGGTGGTTAGTATACAAAATTTGAATTTCTGGAATACCTAGACTAGTCGCCGCATTTCTAAGTATGGACACTAATAGGCCTTATTCATACGAACATTTTGGTATACCACACTTATATCCTATCAGTTTTTTGTGGAGTTGCTCCATGAAAATGCGATTCACCAATGGTGGTCAGTAAACAAAATTTGAATTTCTGGCATACCTAGACTAGTCGCCGCATTTCTAAGTATGGACACTAATAGGCCTTATTCATACGAACAGTTTGGTATACCACACTTATATCCTATCAGTTTTTTGTGGAGTTGCTCCATGAAAATGCGATTCACCAATGGTGGTCAGTAAACAAAATTTGAATTTGTGGAATACCTAGACTAGTCGCCGCATTTCTAAGTATGGACACTAATAGGCCTTATTCATACGAACATTTTGGTGTATCATACTTATATCCTATCAGTTTTTTGTGGAGTTGCTCCATGAAAATGCGATTCACCACTGGTGGTCAGTAAACAAAATTTGAATTTGTGGAATACCTAGACTAGTCGCCGCATTTCTAAGTATGGACACTAATAGGCCTTATTCATACGAACATTTTGGTGTATCATACTTATATCCTATCAGTTTTTTGTGGAGTTGCTCCATGAAAATGCGATTCACCACTGGTGGTCAGTAAACAAAATTTGAATTTCTGGAATACCTAAACTAGTCGCCGCATTTCCAAGTATGGACACTAATATTCCAGAAATTCAAATTTTGTTTACTGACCACCAGTGGTGAATCGCATTTTCATGGAGCAACTCCACAAAAAACTGATAGGATATAAGTGTGATACACCAAAATGCTCGTATGGATAAGGCCTATTTGTGTCCATACTTAGAAATGCGGCGACTAGTCTAGGTATTCCAGAAATTCATATTTGGTTTACTGACCACCAGTGGTGAATCGCATTTTCATGGAGCAACTCCACAAAAAGCTGATAGGATATAAGTATGATACACCAAAATGTTCGTGTGGATAAGGTCTATTAGTGTCCATGCTTAGAAATGCGGCGACTAGTCTAGGTATTCCAGAAATTCATATTTTGTTTACTGACCACCAGTGGTGAATCGCATTTTCATGGAGCAACTCCACAAAAAACTGATAGGATATAAGTGTGATACACCAAAATGTTCGTATGGATAAGGTCTATTAGTGTCCATGCTTAGAAATGCGGCGACTAGTCTAGGTATTCCACAAATTCAGATTTTGTTTACCGACCACCATTGGTGAATCACATTTTCATGGAGCAACTCCACAAAAAACTGATAGAATATAAGTGTGGTACACCAAAATGTTCGTATGAATAAGGCCTATTAGTGTCCATACTTAGAAATGCGGCGACTAGTCTAGATATTCCACAAATTCAAATTTTGTTTACTGACCACCATTGGTGAATCGCATTTTCATGGAGCAACTCCACAAAAAACTGATAGGATATAAGTGTGGTATACCAAAATGTTCGTATGAATAAGGCCTATTAGCGTCCGTACTTAGAAATGCGGCGACTAGTCTAGGTATTCCACAAATTCAAATTTTGTTTACTGACCACCATTGGTGAATCGCATTTTCATGGAGCAACTCCACAAAAAACTGATAGGATATAAGTGTGGTATACCAAAATGTTCGTATGAATAAGGCCTATTAGTGTCCATACTTGGAAATGCGGCGACTAGTCTAGGTATTCCAGAAATTCATATTTTGTTTACTGACCACCAGTGGTGAATCGCATTTTCATGGAGCAACTCCACAAAAAACTGATAGGATATAAGTGTGATACACCAAAATGTTCGTATGGATAAGGTCTATTAGTGTCCATGCTTAGAAATGCGGCGACTAGTCTAGGTATTCCACAAATTCAGATTTTGTTTACCGACCACCATTGGTGAATCACATTTTCATGGAGCAACTCCACAAAAAACTGACAGAATATAAGTGTGGTACACCAAAATGTTCGTATGAATAAGGCCTATTAGTGTCCATACTTAGAAATGCGGCGACTAGTCTAGGTATTCCACAAATTCAAATTTTGTTTACTGACCACCATTGGTGAATCGCATTTTCATGGAGCAACTCCACAAAAAACTGATAGGATATAAGTGTGGTATACCAAACTGTTCGTATGAATAAGGCCTATTAGTGTTCATACTTAGAAATGCGGCGACTAGTCTAGGTATGCCAGAAATTAAAATTTTGTTTACTGACCACCATTGGTGAATCGCATTTTCATGGAGCAACTCCACAAAAAACTGATAGAATATAACTGTGGTATACCAAAATGTTCGTATGAATAAGGCCTATTAGTGTCCATACTTAGAAATGCGGCGACTAGTCTAGGTATTCCACAAATTCAAATTTTGTTTACTGACCACCATTGGTGAATCGCATTTTCATGGAGCAACTCCACAAAAAACTGATAGGATATAAGTGTGGTATACCAAAATGTTCGTATGAATAAGGCCTATTAGTGTCCATACTTGGAAATGCGGCGACTAGTTTAGGTATTCCAGAAATTCAAATTTTGTTTACTGACCACCAGTGGTGAATCGCATTTTCATGGAGCAACTCCACAAAAAACTGATAGGATATAAGTATGATACACCAAAATGTTCGTATGAATAAGGCCTATTAGTGTCCATACTTAGAAATGCGGCGACTAGTCTAGGTATTCCACAAATTCAAATTTAGTTTACTGACCACCAGTGTTGAATCGCATTTTCATGGAGCAACTCCACAAAAAACTGATAGGATATAAGTATGATACACCAAAATGTTCGTATGAATAAGGCCTATTAGTGTCCATACTTAGAAATGCGGCGACTAGTCTAGGTATTCCACAAATTCAAATTTTGTTTACTGACCACACCAAAATAGGATATAAGTGTGGTATACCAAAATGTTCGTATGAATAAGGCCTATTAGTGTCCATACTTAGAAATGCGGCGACTAGTCTAGGTATTCCACAAATTCAAATTTTGTTTACTGACCACCAGTGGTGAATCGCATTTTCATGGAGCAACTCCACAAAAAACAGATAGGATATAAGTATGATACACCAAAATGTTCGTATAAATAAGGCCTATTAGTGTCCATACTTAGAAATGCGGCGACTAGTCTAGGTATTCCACAAATTCAAATTTTGTTTACTGACCACCATTGGTGAATCGCATTTTCATGGAGCAACTCCACAAAAAACTGATAAGATATAAGTGTGGTATACCAAAATGTTCGTATGAATAAGGCCTATTAGTGTCCATACTTGGAAATGCGGCGACTAGTTTAGGTATTCCAGAAATTCAAATTTTGTTTACTGACCACCAGTGGTGAATCGCATTTTCATGGAGCAACTCCACAAAAAACTGATAGGATATTAGTATGATACACCAAAATGTTCGTATGAATAAGGCCTATTAGTGTCCATACTTAGAAATGCGGCGACTAGTCTAGGTATTCCACAAATTCAAATTTTGTTTACTGACCACCAGTGGTGAATCGCATTTTCATGGAGCAACTCCACAAAAAACTGATAGGATATAAGTATGATACACCAAAATGTTCGTATGAATAAGGCCTATTAGTGTCCATACTTAGAAATGCGGCGACTAGTCTAGGTATTCCACACATTCAAATTTTGTTTACTGACCACCATTGGTGAATCGCATTTTCATGGAGCAACTCCACAAAAAACTGATAGGATATAAGTGTGGTATACCAAAATGTTCGTATGAATAAGGCCTATTAGTGTCCATACTTAGAAATGCGGCGACTAGTCTAGGTATTCCACAAATTCAAATTTTGTTTACTGACCACCATTGGTGAATCGCATTTTCATGGAGCAACTCCACAAAAAACTGACAGGATATAAGTGTGGTATACCAAAATGTTCGTATGAATAAGGCCTATTAGTGTCCATACTTAGAAATGCGGCGACTAGTCTAGGTATTCCACAAATTCAAATTTTGTTTACTGACCACCATTGGTGAATCGCATTTTCATGGAGCAACTCCACAAAAAACTGATAGGATATAAGTGTGGTATACCAAAATGTTCGTATGAATAAGGCCTATTAGTGTCCATACTTGGAAATGCGGCGACTAGTTTAGGTATTCCAGAAATTCAAATTTTGTTTACTGACCACCAGTGGTGAATCGCATTTTCATGGAGCAACTCCACAAAAAACTGATAGGATATAAGTGTGATACACCAAAATGTTCGTATGGATAAGGTCTATTAGTGTCCATGCTTAGAAATGCGGCGACTAGTCTAGGTATTCCAGAAATTCATATTTTGTTTACTGACCACCAGTGCTGAATCGCATTTTCATGGAGCAACTCCACAAAAAACTGATAGAATATAAGTGTGGTACACCAAAATGTTCGTATGAATAAGGCCTATTAGTGTCCATACTTAGAAATGCGGCGACTAGTCTAGGTATTCCACAAATTCAAATTTTGTTTACTGACCACCATTGGTGAATCGCATTTTCATGGAGCAACTCCACAAAAAACTGATAGGATATAAGTATGATACACCAAAATGTTCGTATGAATAAGGCCTATTAGTGTCCATACTTAGAAATGCGGCGACTAGTCTCAAATTCAAATTTTGTTTACTGACCAACAGTGGTGAATCGCATTTTCATGGAGCAACTCCACAAAAAACTGATAGGATATAAGTATGATACACCAAAATGTTCGTATGAATAAGGCCTATTAGTGTCCATACTTAGAAATGCGGCGACTAGTCTAGGTATTCCACAAATTCAAATTTTGTTTACTGACCACCAGTGGTGAATCGCATTTTCATGGAGCAACTCCACAAAAAACTGATAGGATATAAGTATGATACACCAAAATGTTCGTATGAATAAGGCCTATTAGTGTCCATACTTAGAAATGCGGCGACTAGTCTAGGTATTCCACAAATTCAAATTTTGTTTACTGACCACCAGTGGTGAATCGCATTTTCATGGAGCAACTCCACAAAAAACTGATAGGATATAAGTATGATACACCAAAATGTTCGTATGAATAAGGCCTAGTAGTGTCCATACTTAGAAATGCGGCGACTAGTCTAGGTATTCCACAAATTCAAATTTTGTTTACTGACCACCATTGGTGAATCGCATTTTCATGGAGCAACTCCACAAAAAACTGATAGGATATATGTGTGGTATACCAAAATGTTCGTATAAATAAGGCCTATTAGTGTCCATACTTGGAAATGCGGCGACTAGTTTAAGTATTCCAGAAATTCAAATTTTGTTTACTGACCACCAGTGGTGAATCGCATTTTCATGGAGCAACTCCACAAAAAACTGATATGATATAAGTATGATACACCAAAATGTTCGTATGAATAAGGCCTATTAGTGTCCATACTTAGAAATGCGGCGACTAGTCTAGATATTCCACAAATTCAAATTTTGTTTACTGACCACCAGTGGTGAATCGCATTTTCATGGAGCAACTCCACAAAAAACTGATAGGATATAAGTATGATACACCAAAATGTTCGTATGAATATGGCCTATTAGTGTCCATACTTAGAAATGCGGCGACTATTCTAGGTATTCCACAAATTCAGTTTTTTTTTACCGACCACCATTGGTGAATCACATTTGCATGGAGCAACTCCACAAAAAACTGATAGGATATAATTGTGGTATACCAAAATGTTCGTATGAATAAGGCCTATTTGTGTCCATACTTAGAAATGCGGCGACTAGTCTAGGTATTCCACAAATTCAAATTTTGTTTACTGACCACCAGTGGTGAATCGCATTTTCATGGAGCAACTCCACAAAAAACTGATAGGATATAAGTATGATACACCAAAATGTTCGTATGAATAAGGCCTATTAGTGTCCATACTTAGAAATGCGGCGACTAGTCTAGGTATTCCACAAATTCAAATTTTGTTTACTGACCACCATTGGTGAATCGCATTTTCATGGAGCAACTCCACAAAAAACTGATAGGATATAAGTGTGGTATACCAAAATGTTCGTATGAATAAGGCCTATTAGTGTCCATACTTGGAAATGCGGCGACTAGTTTAGGTATTCCAGAAATTCAAATTTTGTTTACTGACCACCAGTGGTGAATCGCATTTTCATGGAGTAACTCCACAAAAAACTGATAGGATATAAGTATGATACACCAAAATGTTCGTATGCATAAGGCCTATTAGTGTCCATACTTAGAAATGCGGCGACTAGTCTAGGTATTCCACAAATTCAAATTTTGTTTACTGACCACCAGTGGTGAATCGCATTTTCATGGAGCAACTCCACAAAAAACTGATAGGATATAAGTATGATACACCAAAATGTTCGTATGAATAAGGCCTATTAGTGTCCATACTTAGAAATGCGGCGACTAGTCTAGGTATTCCACAAATTCAAATTTTGTTTACTGACCGCCATTGGTGAATCGCATTTTCATGGAGCAACTCCACAAAAAACTGATAGGATATAAGTGTGGTATACCAAACTGTTCGTATGAATAAGGCCTATTAGTGTCCATACTTAGAAATGCGGCGACTAGTCTAGGTATGCCAGAAATTCAAATTTTGTTTACTGACCACCATTGGTGAATCGCATTTTCATGGAGCAACTCCACAAAAAACTGATAGGGTATAAGTGTGGTATACCAAAATGTTCGTATGAATAAGGCCTATTAGTGTCCATACTTGGAAATGCGGCGACTAGTCTAGGTATTCCAGAAATTCATATTTTGTTTACTGACCACCAGTGGTGAATCGCATTTTCATGGAGCAACTCCACAAAAAACTGATAGGATATAAGTGTGATACACCAAAATGTTCGTATGGATAAGGTCTATTAGTGTCCATGCTTAGAAATGCGGCGACTAGTCTAGGTATTCCACAAATTCAAATTTTGTTTACTGACCACCAGTGGTGAATCGCATTTTCATGGAGCAACTCCACAAAAAACTGATAGGATATAAGTGTGATACACCAAAATGTTCGTATGGATAAGGCCTATTAGTGTCCATACTTAGAAATGCGGCGACTAGTCTAGGTATTCCAGAAATTCAAATTTTGTTTACTGACCACCAGTGGTGAATCGCATTTTCATGGAGCAACTCCACAAAAAACTGATAGGATATAAGTGTGATACACCAAAATGCTCGTATGGATAAGGCCTATTAGTGTCCATACTTAGAAATGCGGCGACTAGTCTAGGTATTCCACAAATTCAAATTTTGTTTACTGACCACCATTGGTGAATCGCATTTTCATGGAGCAACTCCACAAAAAACTGATAGGATATAAGTGTGGTATACCAAACTGTTCGTATGAATAAGGCCTATTAGTGTCCATACTTAGAAATGCGGCGACTAGTCTAGGTATGCCAGAAATTAAAATTTTGTTTACTGACCACCATTGGTGAATCGCATTTTCATGGAGCAACTCCACAAAAAACTGATAGAATATAACTGTGGTATACCAAAATGTTCGTATGAATAAGGCCTATTAGTGTCCATACTTAGAAATGCGGCGACTAGTCTAGGTATTCCACAAATTCAAATTTTGTTTACTGACCACCATTGGTGAATCGCATTTTCATGGAGCAACTCCACAAAAAACTGATAGGATATAAGTGTGGTATACCAAAATGTTCGTATGAATAAGGCCTATTAGTGTCCATACTTGGAAATGCGGCGACTAGTTTAGGTATTCCAGAAATTCAAATTTTGTTTACTGACCACCAGTGGTGAATCGCATTTTCATGGAGCAACTCCACAAAAAACTGATAGGATATAAGTATGATACACCAAAATGTTCGTATGAATAAGGCCTATTAGTGTCCATACTTAGAAATGCGGCGACTAGTCTAGGTATTCCACAAATTCAAATTTAGTTTACTGACCACCAGTGTTGAATCGCATTTTCATGGAGCAACTCCACAAAAAACTGATAGGATATAAGTATGATACACCAAAATGTTCGTATGAATAAGGCCTATTAGTGTCCATACTTAGAAATGCGGCGACTAGTCTAGGTATTCCACAAATTCAAATTTTGTTTACTGACCACACCAAAATAGGATATAAGTGTGGTATACCAAAATGTTCGTATGAATAAGGCCTATTAGTGTCCATACTTAGAAATGCGGCGACTAGTCTAGGTATTCCACAAATTCAAATTTTGTTTACTGACCACCAGTGGTGAATCGCATTTTCATGGAGCAACTCCACAAAAAACAGATAGGATATAAGTATGATACACCAAAATGTTCGTATAAATAAGGCCTATTAGTGTCCATACTTAGAAATGCGGCGACTAGTCTAGGTATTCCACAAATTCAAATTTTGTTTACTGACCACCATTGGTGAATCGCATTTTCATGGAGCAACTCCACAAAAAACTGATAAGATATAAGTGTGGTATACCAAAATGTTCGTATGAATAAGGCCTATTAGTGTCCATACTTGGAAATGCGGCGACTAGTTTAGGTATTCCAGAAATTCAAATTTTGTTTACTGACCACCAGTGGTGAATCGCATTTTCATGGAGCAACTCCACAAAAAACTGATAGGATATTAGTATGATACACCAAAATGTTCGTATGAATAAGGCCTATTAGTGTCCATACTTAGAAATGCGGCGACTAGTCTAGGTATTCCACAAATTCAAATTTTGTTTACTGACCACCAGTGGTGAATCGCATTTTCATGGAGCAACTCCACAAAAAACTGATAGGATATAAGTATGATACACCAAAATGTTCGTATGAATAAGGCCTATTAGTGTCCATACTTAGAAATGCGGCGACTAGTCTAGGTATTCCACACATTCAAATTTTGTTTACTGACCACCATTGGTGAATCGCATTTTCATGGAGCAACTCCACAAAAAACTGATAGGATATAAGTGTGGTATACCAAAATGTTCGTATGAATAAGGCCTATTAGTGTCCATACTTAGAAATGCGGCGACTAGTCTAGGTATTCCACAAATTCAAATTTTGTTTACTGACCACCATTGGTGAATCGCATTTTCATGGAGCAACTCCACAAAAAACTGACAGGATATAAGTGTGGTATACCAAAATGTTCGTATGAATAAGGCCTATTAGTGTCCATACTTAGAAATGCGGCGACTAGTCTAGGTATTCCACAAATTCAAATTTTGTTTACTGACCACCATTGGTGAATCGCATTTTCATGGAGCAACTCCACAAAAAACTGATAGGATATAAGTGTGGTATACCAAAATGTTCGTATGAATAAGGCCTATTAGTGTCCATACTTGGAAATGCGGCGACTAGTTTAGGTATTCCAGAAATTCAAATTTTGTTTACTGACCACCAGTGGTGAATCGCATTTTCATGGAGCAACTCCACAAAAAACTGATAGGATATAAGTGTGATACACCAAAATGTTCGTATGGATAAGGTCTATTAGTGTCCATGCTTAGAAATGCGGCGACTAGTCTAGGTATTCCAGAAATTCATATTTTGTTTACTGACCACCAGTGCTGAATCGCATTTTCATGGAGCAAGTCCACAAAAAACTGATAGGATATAAGTGTGATACACCAAAATGTTCGTATGGATAAGGTCTATTAGTGTCCATGCTTAGAAATGCGGCGACTAGTCTAGGTATTCCACAAATTCAGATTTTGTTTACCGACCACCATTGGTGAATCACATTTTCATGGAGCAACTCCACAAAAAACTGATAGAATATAAGTGTGGTACACCAAAATGTTCGTATGAATAAGGCCTATTAGTGTCCATACTTAGAAATGCGGCGACTAGTCTAGGTATTCCACAAATTCAAATTTTGTTTACTGACCACCATTGGTGAATCGCATTTTCATGGAGCAACTCCACAAAAAACTGATAGGATATAAGTATGATACACCAAAATGTTCGTATGAATAAGGCCTATTAGTGTCCATACTTAGAAATGCGGCGACTAGTCTCAAATTCAAATTTTGTTTACTGACCAACAGTGGTGAATCGCATTTTCATGGAGCAACTCCACAAAAAACTGATAGGATATAAGTATGATACACCAAAATGTTCGTATGAATAAGGCCTATTAGTGTCCATACTTAGAAATGCGGCGACTAGTCTAGGTATTCCACAAATTCAAATTTTGTTTACTGACCACCAGTGGTGAATCGCATTTTCATGGAGCAACTCCACAAAAAACTGATAGGATATAAGTATGATACACCAAAATGTTCGTATGAATAAGGCCTATTAGTGTCCATACTTAGAAATGCGGCGACTAGTCTAGGTATTCCACAAATTCAAATTTTGTTTACTGACCACCAGTGGTGAATCGCATTTTCATGGAGCAACTCCACAAAAAACTGATAGGATATAAGTATGATACACCAAAATGTTCGTATGAATAAGGCCTAGTAGTGTCCATACTTAGAAATGCGGCGACTAGTCTAGGTATTCCACAAATTCAAATTTTGTTTACTGACCACCATTGGTGAATCGCATTTTCATGGAGCAACTCCACAAAAAACTGATAGGATATATGTGTGGTATACCAAAATGTTCGTATAAATAAGGCCTATTAGTGTCCATACTTGGAAATGCGGCGACTAGTTTAAGTATTCCAGAAATTCAAATTTTGTTTACTGACCACCAGTGGTGAATCGCATTTTCATGGAGCAACTCCACAAAAAACTGATATGATATAAGTATGATACACCAAAATGTTCGTATGAATAAGGCCTATTAGTGTCCATACTTAGAAATGCGGCGACTAGTCTAGGTATTCCACAAATTCAAATTTTGTTTACTGACCACCAGTGGTGAATCGCATTTTCATGGAGCAACTCCACAAAAAACTGATAGGATATAAGTATGATACACCAAAATGTTCGTATGAATATGGCCTATTAGTGTCCATACTTAGAAATGCGGCGACTATTCTAGGTATTCCACAAATTCAGTTTTTTTTTACCGACCACCATTGGTGAATCACATTTGCATGGAGCAACTCCACAAAAAACTGATAGGATATAATTGTGGTATACCAAAATGTTCGTATGAATAAGGCCTATTTGTGTCCATACTTAGAAATGCGGCGACTAGTCTAGGTATTCCACAAATTCAAATTTTGTTTACTGACCACCAGTGGTGAATCGCATTTTCATGGAGCAACTCCACAAAAAACTGATAGGATATAAGTATGATACACCAAAATGTTCGTATGAATAAGGCCTATTAGTGTCCATACTTAGAAATGCGGCGACTAGTCTAGGTATTCCACAAATTCAAATTTTGTTTACTGACCACCATTGGTGAATCGCATTTTCATGGAGCAACTCCACAAAAAACTGATAGGATATAAGTGTGGTATACCAAAATGTTCGTATGAATAAGGCCTATTAGTGTCCATACTTGGAAATGCGGCGACTAGTTTAGGTATTCCAGAAATTCAAATTTTGTTTACTGACCACCAGTGGTGAATCGCATTTTCATGGAGTAACTCCACAAAAAACTGATAGGATATAAGTATGATACACCAAAATGTTCGTATGCATAAGGCCTATTAGTGTCCATACTTAGAAATGCGGCGACTAGTCTAGGTATTCCACAAATTCAAATTTTGTTTACTGACCACCAGTGGTGAATCGCATTTTCATGGAGCAACTCCACAAAAAACTGATAGGATATAAGTATGATACACCAAAATGTTCGTATGAATAAGGCCTATTAGTGTCCATACTTAGAAATGCGGCAACTAGTCTAGGTATTCCACAAATTCAAATTTTGTTTACTGACCGCCATTGGTGAATCGCATTTTCATGGAGCAACTCCACAAAAAACTGATAGGATATAAGTGTGGTATACCAAACTGTTCGTATGAATAAGGCCTATTAGTGTCCATACTTAGAAATGCGGCGACTAGTCTAGGTATGCCAGAAATTCAAATTTTGTTTACTGACCACCATTGGTGAATCGCATTTTCATGGAGCAACTCCACAAAAAACTGATAGGGTATAAGTGTGGTATACCAAAATGTTCGTATGAATAAGGCCTATTAGTGTCCATACTTGGAAATGCGGCGACTAGTCTAGGTATTCCAGAAATTCATATTTTGTTTACTGACCACCAGTGGTGAATCGCATTTTCATGGAGCAACTCCACAAAAAACTGATAGGATATAAGTGTGATACACCAAAATGTTCGTATGGATAAGGTCTATTAGTGTCCATGCTTAGAAATGCGGCGACTAGTCTAGGTATTCCACAAATTCAAATTTTGTTTACTGACCACCAGTGGTGAATCGCATTTTCATGGAGCAACTCCACAAAAAACTGATAGGATATAAGTGTGATACACCAAAATGTTCGTATGGATAAGGCCTATTAGTGTCCATACTTAGAAATGCGGCGACTAGTCTAGGTATTCCAGAAATTCAAATTTTGTTTACTGACCACCAGTGGTGAATCGCATTTTCATGGAGCAACTCCACAAAAAACTGATAGGATATAAGTGTGATACACCAAAATGCTCGTATGGATAAGGCCTATTAGTGTCCATACTTAGAAATGCGGCGACTAGTCTAGGTATTCCACAAATTCAAATTTTGTTTACTGACCACCATTGGTGAATCGCATTTTCATGGAGCAACTCCACAAAAAACTGATAGGATATAAGTGTGGTATACCAAAATGTTCGTATGAATAAGGCCTATTAGTGTCCATACTTAGAAATGCGGCGACTAGTCTAGGTATTCCACAAATTCAAATTTTGTTTACTGACCACCATTGGTGAATCGCATTTTCATGGAGCAACTCCACAAAAAACTGATAGGATATAAGTGTGGTATACCAAACTGTTCGTATGAATAAGGCCTATTAGTGTCCATACTTAGAAATGCGGCGACTAGTCTAGGTATGCCAGAAATTCAAATTTTGTTTACTGACCACCATTGGTGAATCGCATTTTCATGGAGCAACTCCACAAAAAACTGATAGAATATAAGTGTGGTATACCAAAATGTTCGTATGAATAAGGCCTATTAGTGTCCATACTTAGAAATGCGGCGACTAGTCTAGGTATTCCACAAATTCAAATTTTGTTTACTGACCACCATTGGTGAATCGCATTTTCATGGAGCAACTCCACAAAAAACTGATAGGATATAAGTGTGGTATACCAAAATGTTCGTATGAATAAGGCCTATTAGTGTCCATACTTGGAAATGCGGCGACTAGTTTAGGTATTCCAGAAATTCAAATTTTGTTTACTGACCACCAGTGGTGAATCGCATTTTCATGGAGCAACTCCACAAAAAACTGATAGGATATAAGTATGATACACCAAAATGTTCGTATGAATAAGGCCTATTAGTGTCCATACTTAGAAATGCGGCGACTAGTCTAGGTATTCCACAAATTCAAATTTAGTTTACTGACCACCAGTGTTGAATCGCATTTTCATGGAGCAACTCCACAAAAAACTGATAGGATATAAGTATGATACACCAAAATATTCGTATGAATAAGGCCTATTAGTGTCCATACTTAGAAATGCGGCGACTAGTCTAGGTATTCCACAAATTCAAATTTTGTTTACTGGCCACCATTGGTGAATCGCATTTTCATGGAGCAACTCCACAAAAAACTGATAGGATATAAGTATGATACACCAAAATGTTCGTATGAATAAGGCCTATTAGTGTCCATACTTAGAAATGCGGCGACTAGTCTCAAATTCAAATTTTGTTTACTGACCACCAGTGGTGAATCGCATTTTCATGGAGCAACTCCACAAAAAACTGATAGGATATAAGTATGATACACCAAAATGTTCGTATGAATAAGGCCTATTAGTGTCCATACTTAGAAATGCGGCGACTAGTCTAGGTATTCCACAAATTCAAATTTTGTTTACTGACCACCAGTGGTGAATCGCATTTTCATGGAGCAACTCCACAAAAAACTGATAGGATATAAGTATGATACACCAAAATGTTCGTATGAATAAGGCCTATTAGTGTCCATACTTAGAAATGCGGCGACTAGTCTAGGTATTCCACAAATTCAAATTTAGTTTACTGACCACCAGTGTTGAATCGCATTTTCATGGAGCAACTCCACAAAAAACTGATAGGATATAAGTATGATACACCAAAATGTTCGTATGAATAAGGCCTATTAGTGTCCATACTTAGAAATGCGGCGACTAGTCTAGGTATTCCACAAATTCAAATTTTGTTTACTGACCACCATTGGTGAATCGCATTTTCATGGAGCAACTCCACAAAAAACTGATAGGATATAAGTGTGGTATACCAAACTGTTCGTATGAATAAGGCCTATTAGTGTCCATACTTAGAAATGCGGCGACTAGTCTAGGTATGCCAGAAATTCAAATTTTGTTTACTGACCACCATTGGTGAATCGCATTTTCATGGAGCAACTCCACAAAAAACTGATAGGATATAAGTGTGGTATACCAAAATGTTCGTATGAATAAGGCCTATTAGTATCCATACTTGGAAATGCGGCGACTAGTCTAGGTATTCCAGAAATTCATATTTTGTTTACTGACCACCAGTGGTGAATCGCATTTTCATGGAGCAACTCCACAAAAAACTGATAGGATATAAGTGTGATACACCAAAATGTTCGTATGGATAAGGTCTATTAGTGTCCATGCTTAGAAATGCGGCGACTAGTCTAGGTATTCCACAAATTCAGATTTTGTTTACTGACCACCAGTGGTGAATCGCATTTTCATGGAGCAACTCCACAAAAAACTGATAGGATATAAGTGTGATACACCAAAATGTTCGTATGGATAAGGCCTATTAGTGTCCATACTTAGAAATGCGGCGACTAGTCTAGGTATTCCAGAAATTCAAATTTTGTTTACTGACCATCAGTGGTGAATCGCATTTTCATGGAGCAACTCCACAAAAAACTGATAGGATATAAGTGTGATACACCAAAATGCTCGTATGGATAAGGCCTATTAGTGTCCATACTTAGAAATGCGGCGACTAGTCTAGGTATTCCACAAATTCAAATTTTGTTTACTGACCACCATTGGTGAATCGCATTTTCATGGAGCAACTCCACAAAAAACTGATAGGATATAAGTGTGGTATACCAAAATGTTCGTATGAATAAGGCCTATTAGTGTCCATACTTGGAAATGCGGCGACTAGTCTAGGTATTCCAGAAATTAATATTTTGTTTACTGACCACCAGTGGTGAATCGCATTTTCATGGAGCAACTCCACAAAAAACTGATAGGATATAAGTGTGATACACCAAAATGTTCGTATGGATAAGGTCTATTAGTGTCCATGCTTAGAAATGCGGCGACTAGTCTAGGTATTCCACAAATTCAGATTTTGTTTACCGACCACCATTGGTGAATCACATTTTCATGGAGCAACTCCACAAAAAACTGATAGAATATAAGTTTGGTACACCAAAATGTTCGTATGAATAAGGCCTATTAGTGTCCATACTTAGAAATGCGGCGACTAGTCTAGGTATTCCACAAATTCAAATTTTGTTTACTGACCACCATTGGTGAATCGCATTTTCATGGAGCAACTCCACAAAAAACTGATAGGATATAAGTGTGGTATACCAAACTGTTCGTATGAATAAGGCCTATTAGTGTCCATACTTAGAAATGCGGCGACTAGTCTAGGTATGCCAGAAATTCAAATTTTGTTTACTGACCACCATTGGTGAATCGCATTTTCATGGAGCAACTCCACAAAAAACTGATAGAATATAAGTGTGGTATACCAAAATGTTCGTATGAATAAGGCCTATTAGTGTCCATACTTAGAAATGCGGCGACTAGTCTAGGTATTCCACAAATTCAAATTTTGTTTACTGACCACCATTGGTGAATCGCATTTTCATGGAGCAACTCCACAAAAAACTGATAGGATATAAGTGTGGTATACCAAAATGTTCGTATGAATAAGGCCTATATGGACACTAATAGGCCTTATCCATACGCGCATTTTGGTGTATCACACTTATATCCTATCAGTTTTTTGTGGAGTTGCTCCATGAAAATGCGATTCACCACTGGTGGTCAGTAAACAAAATTTGAATTTCTGGAATACCTAGACTAGTCGCCGCATTTCTAAGTATGCACACTAATAGGCCTTATTCATACGAACATTTTGGTATACCACACTTATATCCTATCAGTTTTTTGTGGAGTTGCTCCATGAAAATGCGATTCACCACTGGTGGTCAGTAAACAAAATTTGAATTTCTGGAATACCTAGACTAGTCGCCGCATTTCTAAGTATGGACACTAATAGGCCTTATTCATACGAACATTTTGGTATACCACACTTATATCCTATCAGTTTTCTGTGGAGTTGCTCCATGAAAATGTGATTCACCAATGGTGGTCGGTAAACAAAATCTGAATTTGTGGAATACCTAGACTAGTCGCCGCATTTCTAAGTATGGACACTAATAGGCCTTATTCATACGAACATTTTGGTGTATCACACTTATATCCTGTCAGTTTTTTGTGGAGTTGCTCCATGAAAATGCGATTCAGCACTGATGGTCAGTAAACAAAATTTGAATTTCTGGAATACCTAGACTAGTCGCCGCATTTCTAAGTATGGACACTAATAGGCCTTATTCATACGAACATTTTGGTATACCACACTTATATGCTATAAGTTTTTTGTGGAGTTGCTCCATGAAAATGTGATTCACCAATGGTGGTCGGTAAACAAAATCTGAATTTGTGGAATACCTAGACTAGTCGCCGCATTTCTAAGTATGGACACTAATAGGCCTTATTCATACGAACATTTTGGTATACCACACTTATATCCTATCAGTTTTTTGTGGACTTGCTCCATGAAAATGCGATTCACCAATGGTGGTCACTAAACAAAATTTGAATTTGTGGAATACCTAGACTAGTCGCCGAATTTCTAAGTATGGACACTAATAGGCCTTATTCATACGAACATTTTGGCATACCACACTTATATCCTATCAGTTTTTTGTGGAGTTGCTCCATGAAAATGTGATTCACCAATGGTGGTCGGTAAACAAAATCTGAATTTGTGGAATACCTAGACTAGTCGCCGCATTTCTAAGTATGGACACTAATAGGCCTTATTCATACGAACATTTTGGTGTATCACACTTATATCCTATCAGTTTTTTGTGGAGTTGCTCCATGAAAATGCGATTCAGCACTGGTGGTCAGTAAACAAAATTTGAATTTCTGGAATACCTAGACTAGTAGCCGCATTTCTAAGTATGGACACTAATAGGCCTTATTCATACGAACATTTTGGTATACCACACTTATATCCTATCAGTTTTTTGTGGAGTTGCTCCATGAAAATGTGATTCACCAATGGTGGTCGGTAAACAAAATCTGAATTTGTAGAATACCTAGACCAGTCGCCGTATTTCTAAGTATGGACACTAATAGGCCTTATCCATACGAGCATTTTGGTGTATCACACTTATATCCTATCAGTTTTTTGTGGAGTTGCTCCATGAAAATGCGATTCACCAATGGTGGTCAGTAAACAAAATTTGAATTTGTGGAATACCTAGACTAGTCGCCGAATTTCTAAGTATAGACGCTAATAGGCCTTATTCATACGAACATTTTGGTATACCACACTTATATCCTATCAGTTTTTTGTGGAGTTGCTCCATGAAAATGTGACTCACCGATGGTGGTCGGTAAACAAAATCTGAATTTGTGAAATATCTAGACTAGTCGCCGCATTTCGAAGTATGGATACTAATAGGCCTTATCCATACGAGCATTTTTGTGTATCACACTTATATCCTATCAGTTTTTTGTGGAGTTGCTCCATGAAAATGCGATTCAGCACTGGTGGTCAGTAAACAAAATTTGAATTTCTGGAATACCTAGACTAGTCGCCGCATTTCTAAGTATGGACACTAATAGACCTTATTCATACGAACATTTTGGTATACCACACTTATATCCTATCGGTTTTTTGTGGAGTTGCTCCATGAAAATGCGATTCACCAATGGTGGTCAGTAAACAAAATTTGAATTTCTGGAATACCTAGACTAGTCGCCACATTTCTAAGTATGGACACTAATACGCCTTATTCATACGAACATTTTGGTATACCACACTTATATCCTATCAGTTTTTTGTGGAGTTGCTCCATGAAAATGTGATTCACCAATGGTGGTCGGTAAACAAAATCTGAATTTGTGGAATACCTAGACTAGTCGTCGCCTTTCTAAGTATGGACACTAATAGGCCTTATTCATACGAACATTTTGGTATACCACACTTATATCCTATCAGTTTTTTGTGGAGTTGCTCCATGAAAATGTGATTCACCAATGGTGGTCGGTAAACAAAATCTGAATTTGTGGAATACCTAGACTAGACGCCGCATTTCTAAGTATGGACGCTAATAGGCCTTATTCATACGAACATTTTGGTGTATCACACTTATATCCTATCAGTTTTTTCTGGAGTTGCTCCATGAAAATGTGATTCACCAATGGTGGTCGGTAAACAAAATCTGAATTTGTGCAATACCTAGACCAGTCGCCGCATTTCTAAGTATGGACACTAATAGGCCTTATCCATACGAGCATTTTGGTGTATCACACTTATATCCTATCAGTTTTTTGTGGAGTTGCTCCATGAAAATGCGATTCACCACTGGTGGTCAGTATACAAAATTTGAATTTCTGGAATACCTAGACTAGTCGCCGCATTTCTAAGTATGGACGCTAATAGGCCTTATTCATACGAACATTTTGGTGTATCACACTTATATCCTATCAGTTTTTTGTGGAGTTGCTCCATGAAAATGGGATTCAGCACTGGTGGTCAGTAAACAAAATTTGAATTTGTGGAATACCTAGACTAGTCGCCGCATTTCTAAGTATGGACACTAATAGGCCTTATTCATACGAACATTTTGGTGTATCACACTTATATCCTATCAGTTTTTTGTGGAGTTGCTCCACGAAAATGGGATTCAGCACTGGTGGTCAGTAAACAAAATTTGAATTTGTGGAATACCTAGACTAGTCGCCGCATTTCTAAGTATGGACACTAATAGGCCTTATTCATACGAACATTTTGGTATACCACACTTATATCCTATCAGTTTTTTGTGGAGTTGCTCCATGAAAATGTGATTCACCAATGGTGGTCGGTAAACAAAATCTGAATTTGTGGAATACCTAGACTAGTCGTCGCCTTTCTAAGTATGGACACTAATAGGCCTTATTCATACGAACATTTTGGTATACCACACTTATATCCTATCAGTTTTTTGTGGAGTTGCTCCATGAAAATGTGATTCACCAATGGTGGTCGGTAAACAAAATCTGAATTTGTGGAATATCTAGACTAGTCGCCGCATTTCTAAGTATGGATACTAATAGGCCTTATCCATACGAGCATTTTGGTGTATCACACTTATATCCTATCAGTTTTTTGTGGAGTTGCTCCATGAAAATGCGATTCACCACTGGTGGTCAGTATACAAAATTTGAATTTCTGGAATACCTAGACTAGTCGCCGCATTTCTAAGTATGGACACTAATAGGCCTTATTCATACGAACATTTTGGTGTATCACACTTATATCCTATCAGTTTTTTGTGGAGTTGCTCCATGAAAATGGGATTCAGCACTGGTGGTCAGTAAACAAAATTTGAATTTGTGGAATACCTAGACTAGTCGCCGCATTTCTAAGTATGGACACTAATAGGCCTTATTCATACGAACATTTTGGTATACCACACTTATATCATATCAGTTTTTTGTGGAGTTGCTCCATGAAAATGTGATTCACCAATGGTGGTCGGTAAACAAAATCTAAATTTGTGGAATACCTAGACTAGTCGCCGCATTTCTAAGTATGGACACTAATAGGCCTTATTCATACGAACATTTTGGTATACCACACTTATATTCTATCAGTTTTTTGTGGAGTTGCTCCATGAAAATGCGATTCACCAATGGTGGTCAGTAAACAAAATTTGAATTTCTGGAATACCTAGACTAGTCGCCGCATTTCTAAGTATGGACACTAATAGGCCTTATTCATACGAACATTTTGGTGTATCACACTTATATCCTATCAGTTTTTTGTGGAGTTGCTCCATGAAAATGGGATTCAGCACTGGTGGTCAGTAAACAAAATTTGAATTTGTGGAATACCTAGACTAGTCGCCGCATTTCTAAGTATGGACACTAATAGGCCTTATTCATACGAACATTTTGGTATACCACACTTATATCATATCAGTTTTTTGTGGAGTTGCTCCATGAAAATGTGATTCACCAATGGTGGTCGGTAAACAAAATCTAAATTTGTGGAATACCTAGACTAGTCGCCGCATTTCTAAGTATGGACATTAATAGGCCTTATCCATACGAACATTTTGGTATACCACACTTATATCCTATCAGTTTTTTGTGGAGTTGCTCCATGAAAATGCGATTCACCACTGGTGGTCGGTAAACAAAATCTGAATTTGTGGAATACCTAGACTAGACGCCGCATTTCTAAGTATGGACGCTAATAGGCCTTATTCATACGAACATTTTGGTGTATCACACTTATATCCTATCAGTTTTTTCTGGAGTTGCTCCATGAAAATGTGATTCACCAATGGTGGTCGGTAAACAAAATCTGAATTTGTGCAATACCTAGACCAGTCGCCGCATTTCTAAGTATGGACACTAATAGGCCTTATCCATACGAGCATTTTGGTGTATCACACTTATATCCTATCAGTTTTTTGTGGAGTTGCTCCATGAAAATGCGATTCACCACTGGTGGTCAGTATACAAAATTTGAATTTCTGGAATACCTAGACTAGTCGCCGCATTTCTAAGTATGGACGCTAATAGGCCTTATTCATACGAACATTTTGGTGTATCACACTTATATCCTATCAGTTTTTTGTGGAGTTGCTCCATGAAAATGGGATTCAGCACTGGTGGTCAGTAAACAAAATTTGAATTTGTGGAATACCTAGACTAGTCGCCGCATTTCTAAGTATGGACACTAATAGGCCTTATTCATACGAACATTTTGGTGTATCACACTTATATCCTATCAGTTTTTTGTGGAGTTGCTCCATGAAAATGGGATTCAGCACTGGTGGTCAGTAAACAAAATTTGAATTTGTGGAATACCTAGACTAGTCGCCGCATTTCTAAGTATGGACACTAATAGGCCTTATTCATACGAACATTTTGGTATACCACACTTATATCCTATCAGTTTTTTGTGGAGTTGCTCCATGAAAATGTGATTCACCAATGGTGGTCGGTAAACAAAATCTGAATTTGTGGAATACCTAGACTAGTCGTCGCCTTTCTAAGTATGGACACTAATAGGCCTTATTCATACGAACATTTTGGTATACCACACTTATATCCTATCAGTTTTTTGTGGAGTTGCTCCATGAAAATGTGATTCACCAATGGTGGTCGGTAAACAAAATCTGAATTTGTGGAATATCTAGACTAGTCGCCGCATTTCTAAGTATGGATACTAATAGGCCTTATCCATACGAGCATTTTGGTGTATCACACTTATATCCTATCAGTTTTTTGTGGAGTTGCTCCATGAAAATGCGATTCACCACTGGTGGTCAGTATACAAAATTTGAATTTCTGGAATACCTAGACTAGTCGCCGCATTTCTAAGTATGGACACTAATAGGCCTTATTCATACGAACATTTTGGTGTATCACACTTATATCCTATCAGTTTTTTGTGGAGTTGCTCCATGAAAATGGGATTCAGCACTGGTGGTCAGTAAACAAAATTTGAATTTGTGGAATACCTAGACTAGTCGCCGCATTTCTAAGTATGGACACTAATAGGCCTTATTCATACGAACATTTTGGTATACCACACTTATATCATATCAGTTTTTTGTGGAGTTGCTCCATGAAAATGTGATTCACCAATGGTGGTCGGTAAACAAAATCTAAATTTGTGGAATACCTAGACTAGTCGCCGCATTTCTAAGTATGGACACTAATAGGCCTTATTCATACGAACATTTTGGTATACCACACTTATATTCTATCAGTTTTTTGTGGAGTTGCTCCATGAAAATGCGATTCACCAATGGTGGTCAGTAAACAAAATTTGAATTTCTGGAATACCTAGACTAGTCGCCGCATTTCTAAGTATGGACACTAATAGGCCTTATTCATACGAACATTTTGGTGTATCACACTTATATCCTATCAGTTTTTTGTGGAGTTGCTCCATGAAAATGGGATTCAGCACTGGTGGTCAGTAAACAAAATTTGAATTTGTGGAATACCTAGACTAGTCGCCGCATTTCTAAGTATGGACACTAATAGGCCTTATTCATACGAACATTTTGGTATACCACACTTATATCATATCAGTTTTTTGTGGAGTTGCTCCATGAAAATGTGATTCACCAATGGTGGTCGGTAAACAAAATCTAAATTTGTGGAATACCTAGACTAGTCGCCGCATTTCTAAGTATGGACATTAATAGGCCTTATCCATACGAACATTTTGGTATACCACACTTATATCCTATCAGTTTTTTGTGGAGTTGCTCCATGAAAATGCGATTCACCACTGGTGGTCGGTAAACAAAATCTGAATTTGTGGAATACCTAGACTAGTCGCCGCATTTCTAAGTATGGACACTAATAGGCCTTATCCATACGAACATTTTGGTATACCACACTTATATCCTATCAGTTTTTTGTGGAGTTCCTCCATGAAAATACGATTCACCACTGGTGGTCGGTAAACAAAATCTGAATTTGTGGAATACCTAGACTAGTCGCCGCATTTCTAAGTATGGACACTAATAGGCCTTATCCATACGAGCATTTTGGTGTATCACACTTATATCCTATCAGTTTTTTGTGGAGTTGCTCCATGAAAATGCGATTTACCACTGGTGGTCAGTAAACAAAATATGAATTTCTGGAATACCTAGACTAGTCGTCGCATTTCTAAGTATGGACACTAATAGGCCTTATTCATACGAACATTTTGGTATACCACACTTATATCCTATCAGTTTTTTGTGGAGTTGCTCCATGAAAATGCGATTCACCACTGGTGGTCAGTATACAAAATTTGAATTTGTGGAATACCTAGACTAGTCGCCGCATTTCTAGGTATGGACACTAATAGGCCTTATTCATACGAACATTTTGGTGTATCACACTTATATCCTATCAGTTTTTTGTGGAGTTGCTCCATGAAAATGCGATTCACCACTGGTGGTCAGTATACAAAATTTGAATTTCTGGAATACCTAGACTAGTCGCCGCATTTCTAAGTATGGACGCTAATAGGCCTTATTCATACGAACATTTTGGTGTATCACACTTATATCCTATCAGTTTTTTGTGGAGTTGCTCCATGAAAATGGGATTCAGCACTGGTGGTCAGTAAACAAAATTTGAATTTGTGGAATACCTAGACTAGTCGCCGCATTTCTAAGTATGGACACTAATAGGCCTTATTCATACGAACATTTTGGTATACCACACTTATATCATATCAGTTTTTTGTGGAGTTGCTCCATGAAAATGTGATTCACCAATGGTGGTCGGTAAACAAAATCTAAATTTGTGGAATACCTAGACTAGTCGCCGCATTTCTAAGTATGGACACTAATAGGCCTTATTCATACGAACATTTTGGTATACCACACTTATATTCTATCAGTTTTTTGTGGAGTTGCTCCATGAAAATGCGATTCACCAATGGTGGTCAGTAAACAAAATTTGAATTTCTGGAATACCTAGACTAGTCGCCGCATTTCTAAGTATGGACACTAATAGGCCTTATTCATACGAACATTTTGGTGTATCACACTTATATCCTATCAGTTTTTTGTGGAGTTGCTCCATGAAAATGGGATTCAGCACTGGTGGTCAGTAAACAAAATTTGAATTTGTGGAATACCTAGACTAGTCGCCGCATTTCTAAGTATGGACACTAATAGGCCTTATTCATACGAACATTTTGGTATACCACACTTATATCATATCAGTTTTTTGTGGAGTTGCTCCATGAAAATGTGATTCACCAATGGTGGTCGGTAAACAAAATCTAAATTTGTGGAATACCTAGACTAGTCGCCGCATTTCTAAGTATGGACACTAATAGGCCTTATCCATACGAACATTTTGGTATACCACACTTATATCCTATCAGTTTTTTGTGGAGTTGCTCCATGAAAATGCGATTCACCACTGGTGGTCGGTAAACAAAATCTGAATTTGTGGAATACCTAGACTAGTCGCCGCATTTCTAAGTATGGACACTAATAGGCCTTATCCATACGAACATTTTGGTATACCACACTTATATCCTATCAGTTTTTTGTGGAGTTGCTCCATGAAAATGCGATTCACCACTGGTGGTCGGTAAACAAAATCTGAATTTGTGGAATACCTAGACTAGTCGCCGCATTTCTAAGTATGGACACTAATAGGCCTTATCCATACGAGCATTTTGGTGTATCACACTTATATCCTATCAGTTTTTTGTGGAGTTGCTCCATGAAAATGCGATTCACCACTGGTGGTCAGTAAACAAAATATGAATTTCTGGAATACCTAGACTAGTCGTCGCATTTCTAAGTATGGACACTAATAGGCCTTATTCATACGAACATTTTGGTATACCACACTTATATCCTATCAGTTTTTTGTGGAGTTGCTCCATGAAAATGCGATTCACCACTGGTGGTCAGTAAACAAAATTTGAATTTCTGGAATACCTAGACTAGTCGCCGCATTTCTAAGTATGGACACTAATAGGCCTTATTCATACGAACATTTTGGTATACCACACTTATATCCTATCAGTTTTTTGTGGAGTTGCTCCATGAAAATGTGATTCACCAATGGTGGTCGGTAAAGAAAATCTGAATTTGTGAAATACCTAGACTAGTCGCCGCATTTCTAAGTATGGACACTAATAGGCCTTATCCATACGAGCATTTTGGTGTATCACACTTATATCATATCAGTTTTTTGTGGAGTTGCTCCATGAAAATGCGATTCACCAATGGTGGTCAGTATACAAAATTTGAATTTCTGGAATACCTAGACTAGTCGCCGCATTTCTAAGTATGGACACTAATAGGCCTTATTCATACGAACATTTTGGTGTATCACACTTATATCCTATCAGTTTTTTGTGGAGTTGCTCCATGAAAATGCGATTCACCACTGGTGGTCAGTAAACAAAATTTGAATTTCTGGAATACCTAGACTAGTCGCCGCATTTCTAAGTATGGACACTAATAGGCCTTATTCATACGAACATTTTGGTGTATCACACTTATATCCTATCAGTTTTTTGTGGAGTTGCTCCATGAAAATGGGATTCAGCACTGGTAGTCAGTAAACAAAATTTGAATTTGTGGAATACCTAGACTAGTCGCCGCATTTCTAAGTATGGACACTAATAGGCCTTATCCATACGAACATTTTGGTATACCACACTTATATCCTATCAGTTTTTTGTGGAGTTGCTCCATGAAAATGCGATTCACCACTGGTGGTCGGTAAACAAAATCTGAATTTGTGGAATACCTAGACTAGTCGCCGCATTTCTAAGTATGGACACTAATAGGCCTTATCCATACGAGCATTTTGGTGTATCACACTTATATCCTATCAGTTTTTTGTGGAGTTGCTCCATGAAAATGCGATTCACCACTGGTGGTCAGTAAACAAAATATGAATTTCGGGAATACCTAGACTAGTCGTCGCATTTCTAAGTATGGACACTAATAGGCCTTATTCATACGAACATTTTGGTATACCACACTTATATCCTATCAGTTTTTTGTGGAGTTGCTCCATGAAAATGGGATTCAGCACTGGTGGTCAGTAAACAAAATTTGAATTTGTGGAATACCTAGACTAGTCGCCGCATTTCTAAGTATGGACACTAATAGGCCTTATTCACACGAACATTTTGGTATACCACACTTATATCCTATCAGTTTTTTGTGGAGTTGCTCCATGAAAATGTGATTCACCAATGGTGGTCGGTAAAGAAAATCTGAATTTGTGAAATACCTAGACCAGTCGCCGCATTTCTAAGTATGGACACTAATAGGCCTTATCCATACGAGCATTTTGGTGTATCACACTTATATCATATCAGTTTTTTGTGGAGTTGCTCCATGAAAATGCGATTCACCAATGGTGGTCAGTATACAAAATTTGAATTTCTGGAATACCTAGACTAGTCGCCGCATTTCTAAGTATGGACACTAATAGGCCTTATTCATACGAACATTTTGGTGTATCACACTTATATCCTATCAGTTTTTTGTGGAGTTGCTCCATGAAAATGCGATTCACCACTGGTGGTCAGTAAACAAAATTTGAATTTTTGGAATACCTAGACTAGTCGCCGCATTTCTAAGTATGGACACTAATAGGCCTTATTCATACGAACATTTTGGTATACCACACTTATATCCTATCAGTTTTTTGTGGAGTTGTTCCATGAAAATGCGATTCACCAATGGTGGTCAGTAAACAAAATTTGCATTTCTGGAATACCTAGACTAGTCGCCGCATTTCTAAGTATGGACACTAATAGGCCTTATCCATACGAGCATTCTGGTGTATCACACTTATATCCTATCAGTTTTTTGTGGAGTTGCTCCATGAAAATGTGATTCACCAATGGTGGTCAGTAAACAAAATCTGAATTTGTGGAATACCTAGACTAGTCGCCGCATTTCTAAGTATGGACACTAATAGGCCTTATCCATACGAGCATTTTGGTGTATCACACTTATATCCTATCAGTTTTTTGTGGAGTTGCTCCATGAAAATGCGATTCACCAATGGTGGTCAGTATACAAAATTTGAATTTCTGGAATACCTAGACTAGTCGCCGCATTTCTAAGTATGGACACTAATAGGCCTTATTCATACGAACATTTTGGTGTATCACACTTATATGCTATCAGTTTTTTGTGGAGTTGCTCCATGAAAATGTGATTCACCACTGGTGGTCAGTAAACAAAATTTGAATTTCTGGAATACCTAGACAAGTCGCCGCATTTCTAAGTATGGACACTAATAGGCCTTATTCATACGAACATTTTGGTATACCACACTTATATCCTATCAGTTTTTTGTGGAGTTGCTCCATGAAAATGAGATTCATCAATGGTGGTCACTAAACAAAATTTGAATTTGTGGAATACCTAGACTAGTCGCCGAATTTCTAAGTATGGACACTAATAGGCCTTATTCATACGAACATTTTGGTATACCACACTTATATCCTATCAGTTTTTTGTGGAGTTGCTCCATGAAAATGTGATTCACCAATGGTGGTCGGTAAACAAAATCTGAATTTGTGGAATACCTAGACTAGTCGCCGCATTTCTAAGTATGGACACTAATAGGCCTTATTCATACGAACATTTTGGTGTATCACATTTATATCCTGTCAGTTTTTGTGGAGTTGCTCCATGAAAATGCGATTCAGCACTGATGGTCAGTAAACAAAATTTGAATTTCTGGAATACCTAGACTAGTCGCCGCATTTCTAAGTATGGACACTAATAGGCCTTATTCATACGAACATTTTGGTATACCACACTTATATCCTATCAGTTTTTTGTGGAGTTGCTCCATGAAAATGTGATTCACCAATGGTGGTCGGTAAACAAAATCTGAATTTGTGGAATACCTAGACTAGTCGCCGCATTTCTAAGTATGGACACTAATAGGCCTTATTCATACGAACATTTTGGTGTATCACACTTATATCCTATCAGTTTTTTGTGGAGTTGCTCCATGAAAATGCGATTCAGCACTGGTGGTCAGTAAACAAAATTTGAATTTCTGGAATACCTAGACTAGTCGCCGCATTTCTAGGTATGGACACTAATAGGCCTTATTCATACGAACATTTTGGTATACCACACTTATATCCTATCAGTTTTTTGTGGAGTTGCTCCATGAAAATGTGATTCACCAATGGTGGTCGGTAAACAAAATCTGAATTTGTAGAATACCTAGACCAGTCGCCGCATTTCTAAGTATGGACACTAATAGGCCTTATCCATACGAGCATTTTGGTGTATCACACTTATATCCTATCAGTTTTTTGTGGAGTTGCTCCATGAAAATGCGATTCACCAATGGTGGTCAGTAAACAAAATTTGAATTTGTGGAATACCTAGACTAGTCGCCGAATTTCTAAGTACGGACACTAATAGGCCTTATTCATACGAACATTTTGGTATACCACACTTATATCCTATCAGTTTTTTGTGGAGTTGCTCCATGAAAATGCGATTCACCAATGGTGGTCAGTAAACAAAATTTGAATTTGTGGAATACCTAGACTAGTCGCCGCATTTCTAGGTATGGACACTAATAGGCCTTATTCATACGAACATTTTGGTATACCACACTTATATCCTATCAGTTTTTTGTTGAGTTGCTCCATGAAAATGTGATTCACCAATGGTGGTCGGTAAACAAAATCTGAATTTGTGGAATATCTAGACTAGTCGCCGCATTTCTAAGTATGAATACTAATAGGCCTTATCCATACGAGCATTTTGGAGTCTCACACTTATATCCTATCAGTTTTTTGTGGAGTTGCTCCATGAAAATGCGATTCACCACTGGTGGTCAGTATACAAAATTTGAATTTCTGGAATACCTAGACTAGTCGCCGCATTTCTAAGTATGGACGCTAATAGGCCTTATTCATACGAACATTTTGGTATACCACACTTATATCCTATCAGTTTTTTGTGGAGTTGCTCCATGAAAATGCGATTCACCAATGGTGGTCAGTAAACAAAATTTGAATTTCTGGAATACCTAGACTAGTCGCCGCATTTCTAAGTATGGACACTAATAGGCCTTATTCATACGAACATTTTGGTATACCACACTTATATCCTGTCAGTTTTTTGTGGAGTTGCTCCATGAAAATGCGATTCACCAATGGTGGTCAGTAAACAAAATTTGAATTTGTGGAATACCTAGACTAGTCGCCGCATTTCTAAGTATGGACACTAATAGGCCTTATTCATACGAACATTTTGGTATACCACACTTATATCCTATCAGTTTTTTGTGGAGTTGCTCCATGAAAATGCGATTCACCAATGGTGGTCAGTAAACAAAATTTGAATTTCTGGAATACCTAAACTAGTCGCCGCATTTCTAAGTATGGACGCTAATAGGCCTTATTCATACGAATATTTTGGTGTATCACACTTATATCCTATCAGTTTTTTGTGGAGTTGGTACATGAAAATGCGATTCAGCACTGGTGGTCAGTAAACAAAATTTGAATTTCTGGAATACCTAGACTAGTCGCCGCATTTCTAAGTATGGACGCTAATAGGCCTTATTCATACGAACATTTTGGTATACCACACTTATATCCTATCAGTTTTTTGTGGAGTTGCTCCATGAAAATGCGATTCACCACTGGTGGTCAGTAT
This sequence comes from Leucophora obtusa, assembly GCA_949987735.1. Classification (NCBI taxonomy): domain Eukaryota; kingdom Metazoa; phylum Arthropoda; class Insecta; order Diptera; family Anthomyiidae; genus Leucophora; species Leucophora obtusa. The sequence goes on from OX465298.1 coordinate 147,966,124, forward strand.
ACAAAATTTGAATTTCTGGAATACCTAGACTAGTCGCCGCATTTCTAAGTATGGACACTAATAGGCCTTATTCATACGAACATTTTGGTGTATCACACTTATATCCTATCAGTTTTTTGTGGAGTTGCTCCATGAAAATGCGATTCAGCACTGGTGGTCGGTAAACAAAATCTGAATTTGTGGAATACCTAGACTAGTCGCCGCATTTCTAAGTATGGACACTAATAGGCCTTATTCATACGAACATTTTGGTATACCACACTTATATCCTATCAGTTTTTTGTGGACTTGCTCCATGAAAATGCGATTCACCAATGGTGGTCACTAAACAAAATTTGAATTTGTGGAATACCTAGACTAGTCGCCGAATTTCTAAGTATGGACACTAATAGGCCTTATTCATACGAACATTTTGGTATACCACACTTATATCCTATCAGTTTTTTGTGGAGTTGCTCCATGAAAATGTGATTCACCAATGGTGGTCGGTAAACAAAATCTGAATTTGTGGAATACCTAGACTAGTCGCCGCATTTCTAAGTATGGACACTAATAGGCCTTATTCATACGAACATTTTGGTGTATCACACTTATATCCTATCAGTTTTTTGTGGAGTTGCTCCATGAAAATGCGATTCAGCACTGGTGGTCAGTAAACAAAATTTGAATTTCTGGAATACCTAGACTAGTAGCCGCATTTCTAAGTATGGACACTAATAGGCCTTATTCATACGAACATTTTGGTATACCACACTTATATCCTATCAGTTTTTTGTGGAGTGAAAATGCGATTCACCAATGGTGGTCAGTAAACAAAATTTGAATTTCTGGAATACCTAGACTAGTCGCCACATTTCTAAGTATGGACACTAATACGCCTTATTCATACGAACATTTTGGTATACCACACTTATATCCTATCAGTTTTTTGTGGAGTTGCTCCATGAAAATGTGATTCACCAATGGTGGTCGGTAAACAAAATCTGAATTTGTAGAATACCTAGACTAGTCGCCGCATTTCTAAGTATGGACACTAATAGGCCTTATTCATACGAACATTTTGGTGTATCACACTTATATCCTATCAGTTTTTTGTGGAGTTGCTCCATGAAAATGCGATTCACCACTGGTGGTCAGTATACAAAATTTGAATTTCTGGAATACCTAGACTAGTCGCCGCATTTCTAAGTATGGACACTAATAGGCCTTATTCATACGAACATTTTGGTGTATCACACTTATATCCTATCAGTTTTTTGTGGAGTTGCTCCATGAAAATGGGATTCAGCACTGGTGGTCAGTAAACAAAATTTGAATTTGTGGAATACCTAGACTAGTCGCCGCATTTCTAAGTATGGACACTAATAGGCCTTATTCATACGAACATTTTGGTGTATCACACTTATATCCTATCAGTTTTTTGTGGAGTTGCTCCATGAAAATGGGATTCAGCACTGGTGGTCAGTAAACAAAATTTGAATTTGTGGAATACCTAGACTAGTCGCCGCATTTCTAAGTATGGACACTAATAGGCCTTATTCATACGAACATTTTGGTATACCACACTTATATCCTATCAGTTTTTTGTGGAGTTGCTCCATGAAAATGTGATTCACCAATGGTGGTCGGTAAACAAAATCTGAATTTGTGGAATACCTAGACTAGTCGTCGCCTTTCTAAGTATGGACACTAATAGGCCTTATTCATACGAACATTTTGGTATACCACACTTATATCCTATCAGTTTTTTGTGGAGTTGCTCCATGAAAATGTGATTCACCAATGGTGGTCGGTAAACAAAATCTGAATTTGTGGAATATCTAGACTAGTCGCCGCATTTCTAAGTATGGATACTAATAGGCCTTATCCATACGAGCATTTTGGTGTATCACACTTATATCCTATCAGTTTTTTGTGGAGTTGCTCCATGAAAATGCGATTCACCACTGGTGGTCAGTATACAAAATTTGAATTTCTGGAATACCTAGACTAGTCGCCGCATTTCTAAGTATGGACACTAATAGGCCTTATTCATACGAACATTTTGGTGTATCACACTTATATCCTATCAGTTTTTTGTGGAGTTGCTCCATGAAAATGGGATTCAGCACTGGTGGTCAGTAAACAAAATTTGAATTTGTGGAATACCTAGACTAGTCGCCGCATTTCTAAGTATGGACACTAATAGGCCTTATTCATACGAACATTTTGGTATACCACACTTATATCATATCAGTTTTTTGTGGAGTTGCTCCATGAAAATGTGATTCACCAATGGTGGTCGGTAAACAAAATCTAAATTTGTGGAATACCTAGACTAGTCGCCGCATTTCTAAGTATGGACACTAATAGGCCTTATTCATACGAACATTTTGGTATACCACACTTATATTCTATCAGTTTTTTGTGGAGTTGCTCCATGAAAATGTGATTCACCAATGGTGGTCAGTAAACAAAATTTGAATTTCTGGAATACCTAGACTACTCGCCGCATTTCTAAGTATGGACACTAATAGGCCTTATTCATACGAACATTTTGGTATACCACACTTATATCATATCAGTTTTTTGTGGAGTTGCTCCATGAAAATGTGATTCACCAATGGTGGTCGGTAAACAAAATCTAAATTTGTGGAATACCTAGACTAGTCGCCGCATTTCTAAGTATGGACACTAATAGGCCTTATCCATACGAACATTTTGGTATACCACACTTATATCCTATCAGTTTTTTGTGGAGTTACTCCATGAAAATGCGATTCACCACTGGTGGTCGGTAAACAAAATCTGAATTTGTGGAATACCTAGACTAGTCGCCGCATTTCTAAGTATGGACACTAATAGGCCTTATCCATACGAACATTTTGGTATACCACACTTATATCCTATCAGTTTTTTGTGGAGTTGCTCCATGAAAATGCGATTCACCACTGGTGGTCGGTAAACAAAATCTGAATTTGTGGAATACCTAGACTAGTCGCCGCATTTCTAAGTATGGACACTAATGGGCCTTATCCATACGAGCATTTTGGTGTATCACACTTATATCCTATCAGTTTTTTGTGGAGTTGCTCCATGAAAATGCGATTCACCACTGGTGGTCAGTAAACAAAATATGAATTTCTGGAATACCTAGACTAGTCGTCGCATTTCTAAGTATGGACACTAATAGGCCTTATTCATACGAACATTTTGGTATACCACACTTATATCCTATCAGTTTTTTGTGGAGTTGCTCCATGAAAATGCGATTCACCACTGGTGGTCAGTAAACAAAATTTGAATTTCTGGAATACCTAGACTAGTCGCCGCATTTCTAAGTATGGACACTAATAGGCCTTATTCATACGAACATTTTGGTATACCACACTTATATCCTATCAGTTTTTTGTGGAGTTGCTCCATGAAAATGTGATTCACCAATGGTGGTCGGTAAAGAAAATCTGAATTTGTGAAATACCTAGACTAGTCGCCGCATTTCTAAGTATGGACACTAATAGGCCTTATCCATACGAGCATTTTGGTGTATCACACTTATATCATATCAGTTTTTTGTGGAGTTGCTCCATGAAAATGCGATTCACCAATGGTGGTCAGTATACAAAATTTGAATTTCTGGAATACCTAGACTAGTCGCCGCATTTCTAAGTATGGACACTAATAGGCCTTATTCATACGAACATTTTGGTGTATCACACTTATATCCTATCAGTTTTTTGTGGAGTTGCTCCATGAAAATGCGATTCACCACTGGTGGTCAGTAAACAAAATTTGAATTTCTGGAATACCTAGACTAGTCGCCGCATTTCTAAGTATGGACACTAATAGGCCTTATTCATACGAACATTTTGGTGTATCACACTTATATCCTATCAGTTTTTTGTGGAGTTGCTCCATGAAAATGGGATTCAGCACTGGTAGTCAGTAAACAAAATTTGAATTTGTGGAATACCTAGACTAGTCGCCGCATTTCTAAGTATGGACACTAATAGGCCTTATCCATACGAACATTTTGGTATACCACACTTATATCCTATCAGTTTTTTGTGGAGTTGCTCCATGAAAATGCGATTCACCACTGGTGGTCGGTAAACAAAATCTGAATTTGTGGAATACCTAGACTAGTCGCCGCATTTCTAAGTATGGACACTAATAGGCCTTATCCATACGAGCATTTTGGTGTATCACACTTATATCCTATCAGTTTTTTGTGGAGTTGCTCCATGAAAATGTGATTCACCAATGGTGGTCGGTAAAGAAAATCTGAATTTGTGAAATACCTAGACCAGTCGCCGCATTTCTAAGTATGGACACTAATAGGCCTTATCCATACGAGCATTTTGGTGTATCACACTTATATCCTATCAGTTTTTTGTGGAGTTGCTCCATGAAAATGCGATTCACCAATGGTGGTCAGTATACAAAATTTGAATTTCTGGAATACCTAGACTAGTCGCCGCATTTCTAAGTATGGACACTAATAGGCCTTATTCATACGAACATTTTGGTGTATCACACTTATATGCTATCAGTTTTTTGTGGAGTTGCTCCATGAAAATGCGATTCACCACTGGTGGTCAGTATACAAAATTTGAATTTCTGGAATACCTAGACTAGTCGCCGCATTTCTAAGTATGGACGCTAATAGGCCTTATTCATACGAACATTTTGGTGTATCACACTTATATCCTATCAGTTTTTTGTGGAGTTGCTCCATGAAAATGGGATTCAGCACTGGTGGTCAGTAAACAAAATTTGAATTTGTGGAATACCTAGACTAGTCGCCGCATTTCTAAGTATGGACACTAATAGGCCTTATTCATACGAACATTTTGGTATACCACACTTATATCATATCAGTTTTTTGTGGAGTTGCTCCATGAAAATGTGATTCACCAATGGTGGTCGGTAAACAAAATCTAAATTTGTGGAATACCTAGACTAGTCGCCGCATTTCTAAGTATGGACACTAATAGGCCTTATTCATACGAACATTTTGGTATACCACACTTATATTCTATCAGTTTTTTGTGGAGTTGCTCCATGAAAATGCGATTCACCAATGGTGGTCAGTAAACAAAATTTGAATTTCTGGAATACCTAGACTAGTCGCCGCATTTCTAAGTATGGACACTAATAGGCCTTATTCATACGAACATTTTGGTGTATCACACTTATATCCTATCAGTTTTTTGTGGAGTTGCTCCATGAAAATGCGATTCACCAATGGTGGTCAGTATACAAAATTTGAATTTCTGGAATACCTAGACTAGTCGCCGCATTTCTAAGTATGGACACTAATAGGCCTTATCCATACGAGCATTTTGGTGTATCACACTTATATCCTATCAGTTTTTTGTGGAGTTGCTCCATGAAAATGCGATTCACCAATGGTGGTCAGTATACAAAATTTGAATTTCTGGAATACCTAGACTAGTCGCCGCATTTCTAAGTATGGACACTAATAGGCCTTATTCATACGAACATTTTGGTATACCACACTTATATTCTATCAGTTTTTTGTGGAGTTGCTCCATGAAAATGCGATTCACCAATGGTGGTCAGTAAAAAAAATTTGAATTTCTGGAATACCTAGACTAGTCGCCGCATTTCTAAGTATGGACACTAATAGGCCTTATTCATACGAACATTTTGGTGTATCACACTTATATCCTATCAGTTTTTTGTGGAGTTGCTCCATGAAAATGGGATTCAGCACTGGTGGTCAGTAAACAAAATTTGAATTTGTGGAATACCTAGACTAGTCGCCGCATTTCTAAGTGTGGACACTAATAGGCCTTATTCATACGAACATTTTGGTATACCACACTTATATCATATCAGTTTTTTGTGGAGTTGCTCCATGAAAATGTGATTCACCAATGGTGGTCGGTAAACAAAATCTAAATTTGTGGAATACCTAGACTAGTCGCCGCATTTCTAAGTATGGACACTAATAGGCCTTATCCATACGAACATTTTGGTATACCACACTTATATCCTATCAGTTTTTTGTGGAGTTACTCCATGAAAATGCGATTCACCACTGGTGGTCGGTAAACAAAATCTGAATTTGTGGAATACCTAGACTAGTCGCCGCATTTCTAAGTATGGACACTAATAGGCCTTATCCATACGAACATTTTGGTATACCACACTTATATCCTATCAGTTTTTTGTGGAGTTGCTCCATGAAAATGCGATTCACCACTGGTGGTCGGTAAACAAAATCTGAATTTGTGGAATACCTAGACTAGTCGCCGCATTTCTAAGTATGGACACTAATAGGCCTTATCCATACGAGCATTTTGGTGTATCACACTTATATCCTATCAGTTTTTTGTGGAGTTGCTCCATGAAAATGCGATTCACCACTGGTGGTCAGTAAACAAAATATGAATTTCTGGAATACCTAGACTAGTCGTCGCATTTCTAAGTATGGACACTAATAGGCCTTATTCATACGAACATTTTGGTATACCACACTTATATCCTATCAGTTTTTTGTGGAGTTGCTCCATGAAAATGCGATTCACCACTGGTGGTCAGTAAACAAAATTTGAATTTCTGGAATACCTAGACTAGTCGCCGCATTTCTAAGTATGGACACTAATAGGCCTTATTCATACGAACATTTTGGTATACCACACTTATATCCTATCAGTTTTTTGTGGAGTTGCTCCATGAAAATGTGATTCACCAATGGTGGTCGGTAAAGAAAATCTGAATTTGTGAAATACCTAGACTAGTCGCCGCATTTCTAAGTATGGACACTAATAGGCCTTATCCATACGAGCATTTTGGTGTATCACACTTATATCATATCAGTTTTTGTGGAGTTGCTCCATGAAAATGCGATTCACCAATGGTGGTCAGTATACAAAATTTGAATTTCTGGAATACCTAGACTAGTCGCCGCATTTCTAAGTATGGACACTAATAGGCCTTATTCATACGAACATTTTGGTGTATCACACTTATATCCTATCAGTTTTTTGTGGAGTTGCTCCATGAAAATGCGATTCACCACTAGTGGTCAGTAAACAAAATTTGAATTTCTGGAATACCTAGACTAGTCGCCGCATTTCTAAGTATGGACACTAATAGGCCTTATCCATACGAACATTTTGGTATACCACACTTATATCCTATCAGTTTTTTGTGGAGTTGCTCCATGAAAATGTGATTCACCAATGGTGGTCGGTAAAGAAAATCTGAATTTGTGAAATACCTAGACTAGTCGCCGCATTTCTAAGTATGGACACTAATAGGCCTTATCCATACGAGCATTTTGGTGTATCACACTTATATCCTATCAGTTTTTTGTGGAGTTGCTCAATGAAAATGTGATTCACCAATGGTGGTCGGTAAAGAAAATCTGAATTTGTGAAATACCTAGACCAGTCGCCGCATTTCTAAGTATGGACACTAATAGGCCTTATCCATACGAGCATTTTGGTGTATCACACTTATATCATATCAGTTTTTTGTGGAGTTGCTCCATGAAAATGCGATTCACCAATGGTGGTCAGTATACAAAATTTGAATTTCTGGAATACCTAGACTAGTCGCCGCATTTCTAAGTATGGACACTAATAGGCCTTATTCATACGAACATTTTGGTGTATCACACTTATATCCTATCAGTTTTTTGTGGAGTTGCTCCATGAAAATGCGATTCACCACTGGTGGTCAGTAAACAAAATTTGAATTTCTGGAATACCTAGACTAGTCGCCGCATTTCTAAGTATGGACACTAATAGGCCTTATTCATACGAACATTTTGGTGTATCACACTTATATCCTATCAGTTTTTTGTGGAGTTGCTCCATGAAAATGGGATTCAGCACTGGTAGTCAGTAAACAAAATTTGAATTTGTGGAATACCTAGACTAGTCGCCGCATTTCTAAGTATGGACACTAATAGGCCTTATCCATACGAACATTTTGGTATACCACACTTATATCCTATCAGTTTTTTGTGGAGTTGCTCCATGAAAATGCGATTCACCACTGGTGGTCGGTAAACAAAATCTGAATTTGTGGAATACCTAGACTAGTCGCCGCATTTCTAAGTATGGACACTAATAGGCCTTATCCATACGAGCATTTTGGTGTATCACACTTATATCATATCAGTTTTTTGTGGAGTTGCTCCATGAAAATGCGATTCACCAATGGTGGTCAGTATACAAAATTTGAATTTCTGGAATACCTAGACTAGTCGCCGCATTTCTAAGTATGGACACTAATAGGCCTTATTCATACGAACATTTTGGTGTATCACACTTATATCCTATCAGTTTTTTGTGGAGTTGCTCCATGAAAATGCGATTCACCACTGGTGGTCAGTAAACAAAATTTGAATTTCTGGAATACCTAGACTAGTCGCCGCATTTCTAAGTATGGACACTAATAGGCCTTATTCATACGAACATTTTGGTATACCACACTTATATCCTATCAGTTTTTTGTGGAGTTGTTCCATGAAAATGCGATTCACCAATGGTGGTCAGTAAACAAAATTTGCATTTCTGGAATACCTAGACTAGTCGCCGCATTTCTAAGTATGGACACTAATAGGCCTTATCCATACGAGCATTCTGGTGTATCACACTTATATCCTATCAGTTTTTTGTGGAGTTGCTCCATGAAAATGTGATTCACCAATGGTGGTCAGTAAACAAAATCTGAATTTGTGGAATACCTAGACTAGTCGCCGCATTTCTAAGTATGGACACTAATAGGCCTTATCCATACGAGCATTTTGGTGTATCACACTTATATCCTATCAGTTTTTTGTGGAGTTGCTCCATGAAAATGCGATTCACCAATGGTGGTCAGTATACAAAATTTGAATTTCTGGAATACCTAGACTAGTCGCCGCATTTCTAAGTATGGACACTAATAGGCCTTATTGATACGAACATTTTGGTGTATCACACTTATATGCTATCAGTTTTTTGTGGAGTTGCTCCATGAAAATGCGATTCACCACTGGTGGTCAGTAAACAAAATTTGAATTTCTGGAATACCTAGACAAGTCGCCGCATTTCTAAGTATGGACACTAATAGGCCTTATTCATACGAACATTTTGGTATACCACACTTATATCCTATCAGTTTTTTGTGGAGTTGCTCCATGAAAATGAGATTCATCAATGGTGGTCACTAAACAAAATTTGAATTTGTGGAATACCTAGACTAGTCGCCGAATTTCTAAGTATGGACACTAATAGGCCTTATTCATACGAACATTTTGGTATACCACACTTATATCCTATCAGTTTTTTGTGGAGTTGCTCCATGAAAATGTGATTCACCAATGGTGGTCGGTAAACAAAATCTGAATTTGTGGAATACCTAGACTAGTCGCCGCATTTCTAAGTATGGACACTAATAGGCCTTATTCATACGAACATTTTGGTGTATCACATTTATATCCTGTCAGTTTTTGTAGAGTTGCTCCATGAAAATGCGATTCAGCACTGATGGTCAGTAAACAAAATTTGAATTTCTGGAATACCTAGACTAGTCGCCGCATTTCTAAGTATGGACACTAATAGGCCTTATTCATACGAACATTTTGGTATACCACACTTATATGCTATCAGTTTTTTGTGGAGTTGCTCCATGAAAATGTGATTCACCAATGGTGGTCGGTAAACAAAATCTGAATTTGTGGAATACCTAGACTAGTAGCCGCATTTCTAAGTATGGACACTAATAGGCCTTATTCATACGAACATTTTGGTATACCACACTTATATCCTATCAGTTTTTTGTGGAGTTGCTCCATGAAAATGCGATTCACCAATGGTGGTCACTAAACAAAATTTGAATTTGTGGAATACCTAGACTAGTCGCCGCATTTCTAAGTATGGACACTAATAGGCCTTATTCATACGAACATTTTGGTGTATCACACTTATATCCTATCAGTTTTTTGTGGAGTTGCTCCATGAAAATGCGATTCACCACTGGTGGTCAGTAAACAAAATATGAATTTCTGGAATACCTAGACTAGTCGTCGCATTTCTAAGTATGGACACTAATAGGCCTTATTCATACGAACATTTTGGTATACCACACTTATATCCTATCAGTTTTTTGTGGAGTTGCTCCATGAAAATGCGATTCACCACTGGTGGTCAGTAAACAAAATTTGAATTTCTGGAATACCTAGACTAGTCGCCGCATTTCTAAGTATGGACACTAATAGGCCTTATTCATACGAACATTTTGGTATACCACACTTATATCCTATCAGTTTTTTGTGGAGTTGCTCCATGAAAATGTGATTCACCAATGGTGGTCGGTAAAGAAAATCTGAATTTGTGAAATACCTAGACTAGTCGCCGCATTTCTAAGTATGGACACTAATAGGCCTTATCCATACGAGCATTTTGGTGTATCACACTTATATCATATCAGGTTTTTGTGGAGTTGCTCCATGAAAATGCGATTCACCAATGGTGGTCAGTATACAAAATTTGAATTTCTGGAATACCTAGACTAGTCGCCGCATTTCTAAGTATGGACACTAATAGGCCTTATTCATACGAACATTTTCGTGTATCACACTTATATGCTATCAGTTTTTTGTGGAGTTGCTCCATGAAAATGCGATTCACCACTGGTGGTCAGTAAACAAAATTTGAATTTCTGGAATACCTAGACAAGTCGCCGCATTTCTAAGTATGGACACTAATAGGCCTTATTCATACGAACATTTTGGTATACCACACTTATATCCTATCAGTTTTTTGTGGAGTTGCTCCATGAAAATGCGATTCACCAATGGTGGTCACTAAACAAAATTTGAATTTGTGGAATACCTAGACTAGTCGCCGCATTTCTAAGTATGGACACTAATAGGCCTTATTCATACGAACATTTTGGTGTATCACACTTATATCCTATCAGTTTTTTGTGGAGTTGCTCCATGAAAATGCGATTCACCAATGGTGGTCAGTATACAAAATTTGAATTTCTGGAATACCTAGACTAGTCGCCGCAGTTCTAAGTATGGACACTAATAGGCCTTATTCATACGAACATTTTGGTATACCACACTTATATCCTATCAGTTTTTTGTGGAGTTGCTCCATGAAAATGAGATTCATCAATGGTGGTCACTAAACAAAATTTGAATTTGTGGAATACCTAGACTAGTCGCCGAATTTCTAAGTATGGACACTAATAGGCCTTATTCATACGAACATTTTGGTATACCACACTTATATCCTATCAGTTTTTTGTGGAGTTGCTCCATGAAAATGTGATTCACCAATGGTGGTCGGTAAACAAAATCTGAATTTGTGGAATACCTAGACTAGTCGCCGCATTTCTAAGTATGGACACTAATAGGCCTTATTCATACGAACATTTTGGTGTATCACATTTATATCCTGTCAGTTTTTGTGGAGTTGCTCCATGAAAATGCGATTCAGCACTGATGGTCAGTAAACAAAATTTGAATTTCTGGAATACCTAGACTAGTCGCCGCATTTCTAAGTATGGACACTAATAGGCCTTATTCATACGAACATTTTGGTATACCACACTTATATGCTATCAGTTTTTTGTGGAGTTGCTCCATGAAAATGTGATTCACCAATGGTGGTCGGTAAACAAAATCTGAATTTGTGGAATACCTAGACTAGTAGCCGCATTTCTAAGTATGGACACTAATAGGCCTTATTCATACGAACATTTTGGTATACCACACTTATATCCTATCAGTTTTTTGTGGAGTTGCTCCATGAAAATGCGATTCACCAATGGTGGTCACTAAACAAAATTTGAATTTGTGGAATACCTAGACTAGTCGCCGAATTTCTAAGTATGGACACTAATAGGCCTTATTCATACGAACATTTTGGTATACCACACTTATATCCTATCAGTTTTTTGTGGAGTTGCTCCATGAAAATGCGATTCACCAATGGTGGTCACTAAACAAAATTTGAATTTGTGGAATACCTAGACTAGTCGCCGAATTTCTAAGTATGGACACTAATAGGCCTTATTCATACGAACATTTTGGTATACCACACTTATATCCTATCAGTTTTTTGTGGAGTTGCTCCATGAAAATGCGATTCACCAATGGTGGTCACTAAACAAAATTTGAATTTGTGGAATACCTAGACTAGTCGCCGCATTTCTAAGTATGGACACTAATAGGCCTTATTCATACGAACATTTTGGTGTATCACACTTATATCCTATCAGTTTTTTGTGGAGTTGCTCCATGAAAATGCGATTCACCACTGGTGGTCAGTAAACAAAATATGAATTTCTGGAATACCTAGACTAGTCGTCGCATTTCTAAGTATGGACACTAATAGGCCTTATTCATACGAACATTTTGGTATACCACACTTATATCCTATCAGTTTTTTGTGGAGTTGCTCCATGAAAATGCGATTCACCACTGGTGGTCAGTAAACAAAATTTGAATTTCTGGAATACCTAGACTAGTCGCCGCATTTCTAAGTATGGACACTAATAGGCCTTATTCATACGAACATTTTGGTATACCACACTTATATCCTATCAGTTTTTTGTGGAGTTGCTCCATGAAAATGTGATTCACCAATGGTGGTCGGTAAAGAAAATCTGAATTTGTGAAATACCTAGACTAGTCACCGCATTTCTAAGTATGGACACTAATAGGCCTTATCCATACGAGCATTTTGGTGTATCACACTTATATCATATCAGTTTTTTGTGGAGTTGCTCCATGAAAATGCGATTCACCAATGGTGGTCAGTATACAAAATTTGAATTTCTGGAATACCTAGACTAGTCGCCGCATTTCTAAGTATGGACACTAATAGGCCTTATTCATACGAACATTTTGGTGTATCACACTTATATCCTATCAGTTTTTTGTGGAGTTGCTCCATGAAAATGCGATTCACCACTGGTGGTCAGTAAACAAAATTTGAATTTCTGGAATACCTAGACTAGTCGCCGCATTTCTAAGTATGGACACTAATAGGCCTTATTCATACGAACATTTTGGTGTATCACACTTATATCCTATCAGTTTTTTGTGGAGTTGCTCCATGAAAATGGGATTCAGCACTGGTAGTCAGTAAACAAAATTTGAATTTGTGGAATACCTAGACTAGTCGCCGCATTTCTAAGTATGGACACTAATAGGCCTTATCCATACGAACATTTTGGTATACCACACTTATATCCTATCAGTTTTTTGTGGAGTTGCTCCATGAAAATGCGATTCACCACTGGTGGTCGGTAAACAAAATCTGAATTTGTGGAATACCTAGACTAGTCGCCGCATTTCTAAGTATGGACACTAATAGGCCTTATCCATACGAGCATTTTGGTGTATCACACTTATATCCTATCAGTTTTTTGTGGAGTTGCTCCATGAAAATGTGATTCACCAATGGTGGTCGGTAAAGAAAATCTGAATTTGTGAAATACCTAGACCAGTCGCCGCATTTCTAAGTATGGACACTAATAGGCCTTATCCATACGAGCATTTTGGTGTATCACACTTATATCATATCAGTTTTTTGTGGAGTTGCTCCATGAAAATGCGATTCACCAATGGTGGTCAGTATACAAAATTTGAATTTCTGGAATACCTAGACTAGTCGCCGCATTTCTAAGTATGGACACTAATAGGCCTTATTCATACGAACATTTTGGTGTATCACACTTATATCCTATCAGTTTTTTGTGGAGTTGCTCCATGAAAATGCGATTCAGCACTGGTAGTCAGTAAACAAAATTTGAATTTGTGGAATACCTAGACTAGTCGCCGCATTTCTAAGTATGGACACTAATAGGCCTTATCCATACGAACATTTTGGTATACCACACTTATATCCTATCAGTTTTTTGTGGAGTTGCTCCATGAAAATGCGATTCACCACTGGTGGTCGGTAAACAAAATCTGAATTTGTGGAATACCTAGACTAGTCGCCGCATTTCTAAGTATGGACACTAATAGGCCTTATCCATACGAGCATTTTGGTGTATCACACTTATATCATATCAGTTTTTTGTGGAGTTGCTCCATGAAAATGCGATTCACCAATGGTGGTCAGTATACAAAATTTGAATTTCTGGAATACCTAGACTAGTCGCCGCATTTCTAAGTACGGACACTAATAGGCCTTATTCATACGAACATTTTGGTGTATCACACTTATATCCTATCAGTTTTTTGTGGAGTTGCTCCATGAAAATGCGATTCACCACTGGTGGTCAGTAAACAAAATTTGAATTTCTGGAATACCTAGACTAGTCGCCGCATTTCTAAGTATGGACACTAATAGGCCTTATTCATACGAACATTTTGGTATACCACACTTATATCCTATCAGTTTTTTGTGGAGTTGTTCCATGAAAATGCGATTCACCAATGGTGGTCAGTAAACAAAATTTGCATTTCTGGAATACCTAGACTAGTCGCCGCATTTCTAAGTATGGACACTAATAGGCCTTATCCATACGAGCATTCTGGTGTATCACACTTATATCCTATCAGTTTTTTGTGGAGTTGCTCCATGAAAATGTGATTCACCAATGGTGGTCAGTAAACAAAATCTGAATTTGTGGAATACCTAGACTAGTCGCCGCATTTCTAAGTATGGACACTAATAGGCCTTATCCATACGAGCATTTTGGTGTATCACACTTATATCCTATCAGTTTTTTGTGGAGTTGCTCCATGAAAATGCGATTCACCAATGGTGGTCAGTATACAAAATTTGAATTTCTGGAATACCTAGACTAGTCGCCGCATTTCTAAGTATGGACACTAATAGGCCTTATTCATACGAACATTTTGGTGTATCACACTTATATGCTATCAGTTTTTTGTGGAGTTGCTCCATGAAAATGCGATTCACCACTGGTGGTCAGTAAACAAAATTTGAATTTCTGGAATACCTAGACAAGTCGCCGCATTTCTAAGTATGGACACTAATAGGCCTTATTCATACGAACATTTTGGTATACCACACTTATATCCTATCAGTTTTTTGTGGAGTTGCTCCATGAAAATGAGATTCATCAATGGTGGTCACTAAACAAAATTTGAATTTGTGGAATACCTAGACTAGTCGCCGAATTTCTAAGTATGGACACTAATAGGCCTTATTCATACGAACATTTTGGTATACCACACTTATATCCTATCAGTTTTTTGTGGAGTTGCTCCATGAAAATGTGATTCACCAATGGTGGTCGGTAAACAAAATCTGAATTTGTGGAATACCTAGACTAGTCGCCGCATTTCTAAGTATGGACACTAATAGGCCTTATTCATACGAACATTTTGGTGTATCACATTTATATCCTGTCAGTTTTTGTGGAGTTGCTCCATGAAAATGCGATTCAGCACTGATGGTCAGTAAACAAAATTTGAATTTCTGGAATACCTAGACTAGTCGCCGCATTTCTAAGTATGGACACTAATAGGCCTTATTCATACGAACATTTTGGTATACCACACTTATATGCTATCAGTTTTTTGTGGAGTTGCTCCATGAAAATGTGATTCACCAATGGTGGTCGGTAAACAAAATCTGAATTTGTGGAATACCTAAACTAGTAGCCGCATTTCTAAGTATGGACACTAATAGGCCTTATTCATACGAACATTTTGGTATACCACACTTATATCCTATCAGTTTTTTGTGGAGTTGCTCCATGAAAATGCGATTCACCAATGGTGGTCACTAAACAAAATTTGAATTTGTGGAATACCTAGACTAGTCGCCGAATTTCTAAGTATGGACACTAATAGGCCTTATTCATACGAACATTTTGGTATACCACACTTATATCCTATCAGTTTTTTGTGGAGTTGCTCCATGAAAATGCGATTCACCAATGGTGGTCACTAAACAAAATTTGAATTTGTGGAATACCTAGACTAGTCGCCGCATTTCTAAGTATGGACACTAATAGGCCTTATTCATACGAACATTTTGGTGTATCACATTTATATCCTGTCAGTTTTTGTGGAGTTGCTCCATGAAAATGCGATTCAGCACTGATGGTCAGTAAACAAAATTTGAATTTCTGGAATACCTAGACTAGTCGCCGCATTTCTAAGTATGGACACTAATAGGCCTTATTCATACGAACATTTTGGTATACCACACTTATATGCTATCAGTTTTTTGTGGAGTTGCTCCATGAAAATGTGATTCACCAATGGTGGTCGGTAAACAAAATCTGAATTTGTGGAATACCTAAACTAGTAGCCGCATTTCTAAGTATGGACACTAATAGGCCTTATTCATACGAACATTTTGGTATACCACACTTATATCCTATCAGTTTTTTGTGGAGTTGCTCCATGAAAATGCGATTCACCAATGGTGGTCACTAAACAAAATTTGAATTTGTGGAATACCTAGACTAGTCGCCGAATTTCTAAGTATGGACACTAATAGGCCTTATTCATACGAACATTTTGGTGTATCACACTTATATCCTATCAGTTTTTTGTGGAGTTGCTCCATGAAAATGCGATTCACCACTGGTGGTCAGTAAACAAAATTTGAATTTCTGGAATACCTAGACTAGTCGCCGCATTTCTAAGTATGGACACTAATAGGCCTTATTCATACGAACATTTTGGTGTATCACACTTATATCCTATCAGTTTTTTGTGGAGTTGCTCCATGAAAATGGGATTCAGCACTGGTAGTCAGTAAACAAAATTTGAATTTGTGGAATACCTAGACTAGTCGCCGCATTTCTAAGTATGGACACTAATAGGCCTTATCCATATGAACATTTTGGTATACCACACTTATATCCTATCAGTTTTTTGTGGAGTTGCTCCATGAAAATGCGATTCACCACTGGTGGTCGGTAAACAAAATCTGAATTTGTGGAATACCTAGACTAGTCGCCGCATTTCTAAGTATGGACACTAATAGGCCTTATCCATACGAGCATTTTGGTGTATCACACTTATATCATATCAGTTTTTTGTGGAGTTGCTCCATGAAAATACGATCCACCAATGGTGGTCAGTATACAAAATTTGAATTTCTGGAATACCTAGACTAGTCGCCGCATTTCTAAGTATGGACACTAATAGGCCTTATTCATACGAACATTTTGGTGTATCACACTTATATCCTATCAGTTTTTTGTGGAGTTGCTCCATGAAAATGCGATTCACCACTGGTGGTCAGTAAACAAAATTTGAATTTCTGGAATACCTAGACTAGTCGCCGCATTTCTAAGTATGGACACTAATAGGCCTTATCCATACGAGCATTCTGGTGTATCACACTTATATCCTATCAGTTTTTTGTGGAGTTGCTCCATGAAAATGTGATTCACCAATGGTGGTCAGTAAACAAAATCTGAATTTGTGGAATACCTAGACTAGTCGCCGCATTTCTAAGTATGGACACTAATAGGCCTTATCCATACGAGCATTTTGGTGTATCACACTTATATCCTATCAGTTTTTTGTGGAGTTGCTCCATGAAAATGCGATTCACCAATGGTGGTCAGTATACAAAATTTGAATTTCTGGAATACCTAGACTAGTCGCCGCATTTCTAAGTATGGACACTAATAGGCCTTATTCATACGAACATTTTGGTGTATCACACTTATATGCTATCAGTTTTTTGTGGAGTTGCTCCATGAAAATGCGATTCACCACTGGTGGTCAGTAAACAAAATTTGAATTTCTGGAATACCTAGACAAGTCGCCGCATTTCTAAGTATGGACACTAATAGGCCTTATTCATACGAACATTTTGGTATACCACACTTATATCCTATCAGTTTTTTGTGGAGTTGCTCCATGAAAATGAGATTCATCAATGGTGGTCACTAAACAAAATTTGAATTTGTGGAATACCTAGACTAGTCGCCGAATTTCTAAGTATGGACACTAATAGGCCTTATTCATACGAACATTTTGGTATACCACACTTATATCCTATCAGTTTTTTGTGGAGTTGCTCCATGAAAATGTGATTCACCAATGGTGGTCGGTAAACAAAATCTGAATTTGTGGAATACCTAGACTAGTCGCCGCATTTCTAAGTATGGACACTAATAGGCCTTATTCATACGAACATTTTGGTGTATCACATTTATATCCTGTCAGTTTTTGTGGAGTTGCTCCATGAAAATGCGATTCAGAACTGATGGTCAGTAAACAAAATTTGAATTTCTGGAATACCTAGACTAGTCGCCGCATTTCTAAGTATGGACACTAATAGGCCTTATTCATACGAACATTTTGGTATACCACACTTATATGCTATCAGTTTTTTGTGGAGTTGCTCCATGAAAATGTGATTCACCAACGGTGGTCGGTAAACAAAATCTGAATTTGTGGAATACCTAGACTAGTAGCCGCATTTCTAAGTATGGACGCTAATAGGCCTTATTCATACGAACATTTTGGTATGCCACACTTATATCCTATCAGTTTTTTGTGGAGTTGCTCCATGAAAATGCGATTCACCAATGGTGGTCACTAAACAAAATTTGAATTTGTGGAATACCTAGACTAGTCGCCGAATTTCTAAGTATGGACACTAATAGGCCTTATTCATACGAACATTTTGGTATACCACACTTATATCCTATCAGTTTTTTGTGGAGTTGCTCCATGAAAATGTGATTCACCAATGGTGGTCGGTAAACAAAATCTGAATTTGTGGAATACCTAGACTAGTCGCCGCATTTCTAAGTATGGACACTAATAGGCCTTATTCATACGAACATTTTGGTGTATCACACTTATATCCTGTCAGTTTTTTGTGGAGTTGCTCCATGAAAATGCGATTCAGCACTGGTGGTCAGTAAACAAAATTTGAATTTCTGGAATACCTAGACTAGTCGCCGCATTTCTAGGTATGGACACTAATAGGCCTTATTCATACGAACATTTTGGTATACCACACTTATATCCTATCAGTTTTTTGTGGAGTTGCTCCATGAAAATGTGATTCACCAATGGTGGTCGGTAAACAAAATCTGAATTTGTAGAATACCTAGACCAGTCGCCGCATTTCTAAGTATGGACACTAATAGGCCTTATCCATACGAGCATTTTGGTGTATCACACTTATATCCTATCAGTTTTTTGTGGAGTTGCTCCATGAAAATGCGATTCACCAATGGTGGTCAGTAAACAAAATTTGAATTTGTGGAATACCTAGACTAGTCGCCAAATTTCTAAGTACGGACACTAATAGGCCTTATTCATACGAACATTTTGGTATACCACACTTATATCCTATCAGTTTTTTGTGGAGTTTCTCCATGAAAATGCGATTCACCAATGGTGGTCAGTAAACAAAATTTGAATTTGTGGAATACCTAGACTAGTCGCCGCATTTCTAAGTATGGACACTAATAGGCCTTATTCATACGAACATTTTGGTATACCACACTTATATCCTATCAGTTTTTTGTTGAGTTGCTCCATGAAAATGTGATTCACCAATGGTGGTCGGTAAACAAAATCTGAATTTGTGGAATATCTAGACTAGTCGCCGCATTTCTAAGTATGAATACTAATAGGCCTTATCCATACGAGCATTTTGGAGTCTCACATTTATATCCTATCAGTTTTTTGTGGAGTTGCTCCATGAAAATGCGATTCACCACTGGTGGTCAGTATACAAAATTTGAATTTCTGGAATACCTAGACTAGTCGCCGCATTTCTAAGTATGGACGCTAATAGGCCTTATTCATACGAACATTTTGGTATACCACACTTATATCCTATCAGTTTTTTGTGGAGTTGCTCCATGAAAATGCGATTCACCAATGGTGGTCAGGAAACAAAATTTGAATTTCTGGAATACCTAGACTAGTCGCCGCATTTCTAAGTATGGACACTAATAGGCCTTATTCATACGAACATTTTGGTATACCACACTTATATCCTATCAGTTTTTTGTGGAGTTGCTCCATGAAAATGCGATTCACCAATGGTGGTCAGTAAACAAAATTTGAATTTGTGGAATACCTAGACTAGTCGCCGCATTTCTAAGTATGGACACTAATAGGCCTTATTCATACGAACATTTTGGTATACCACACTTATATCCTATCAGTTTTTTGTGGAGTTGCTCCATGAAAATGCGATTCACCAATGGTGGTCAGTAAACAAAATTTGAATTTCTGGAATACCTAAACTAGTCGCCGCATTTCTAAGTATGGACGCTAATAGGCCTTATTCATACGAATATTTTGGTGTATCACACTTATATCCTATCAGTTTTTTGTGGAGTTGGTACATGAAAATGCGATTCAGCACTGGTGGTCAGTAAACAAAATTTGAATTTTTGGAATACCTAGACTAGTCGCCGCATTTCTAAGTATGGACACTAATAGACCTTATTCATACGAACATTTTGGTATACCACACTTATATCCTATCAGTTTTTTGTGGAGTTGCTCCATGAAAATGCGATTCACCAATGGTGGTCAGTAAACAAAATTTGAATTTCTGGAATACCTAGACTAGTCGCCACATTTCTAAGTATGGACACTAATACGCCTTATTCATACGAACATTTTGATGTACCACACTTATATCCTATCAGTTTTTTGTGGAGTTGCTCCATGAAAATGTGATTCACCATTGGTGGTCGGTAAACAAAATCTGAATTTGTGGAATACCTAGACTAGTCGTCGCCTTTCTATGTATGGACACTAATAGGCCTTATTCATACGAATATTTTGGTATACCACACTTATATCCTATCAGTTTTTTGTGGAGTTGCTCCATGAAAATGTGATTCACCAATGGTGGTCGGTAAACAAAATCTGAATTTGTGGAATACCTAGACTAGACGCCGCATTTCTAAGTATGGACGCTAATAGGTCTTATTCATACGAACATTTTGGTGTATCACACTTATATCCTATCAGTTTTTTGTGGAGTTGCTCCATGAAAATGTGATTCACCAATGGTGGTCGGTAAACAAAATCTGAATTTGTGCAATACCTAGACCAGTCGCCGCATTTCTAAGTATGGACACTAATAGGCCTTATCCATACGAGCATTTTGGTGTATCACACTTATATCCTATCAGTTTTTTGTGGAGTTGCTCCATGAAAATGCGATTCACCAATGGTGGTCAGTAAACAAAATTTGAATTTCTAGAATACCTAGACTAGCCGCCGCATTTCTAAGTATGGACACTAATAGGCCTTATTCATACGAACATTTTGGTATACCACACTTATATCCTATCAGTTATTTGTGGAGTTGCTCCATGAAAATGTGATTCACCAATGGTGGTCGGTAAACAAAATCTGAATTTGTGGAATATCTAGACTAGTCGCCGCATTTCTAAGTATGGATACTAATAGGCCTTATCCATACGAGCATTTTGGTGTATCACACTTATATCCTATCAGTTTTTTGTGGAGTTGCTCCATGAAAATGCGATTCACCACTGGTGGTCAGTATACAAAATTTGAATTTCTGGAATACCTAGACTAGTCGCCGCATTTCTAAGTATGGACACTAATAGGCCTTATCCATACGAACATTTTGGTATACCACACTTATATCCTATCAGTTTTTTGTGGAGTTGCTCCATGAAAATGCCATTCACCACTGGTGGTCGGTAAACAAAATCTGAATTTGTGGAATACCTAGACTAGTCGCCGCATTTCTAACTATGGACACTAATAGGCCTTATCCATACGAGCATTTTGGTGTATCACACTTATATCCTATCAGTTTTTTGTGGAGTTGCTCCGTGAAAATGCGATTCACCACTGATGGTCAGTAAACAAAATATGAATTTCTGGAATACCTAGACTAGTCGTCGCATTTCTAAGTATGGACACTAATAGGCCTTATCCATACGAACATTTTGGTATACCACACTTATATCCTATCAGTTTTTTGTGGAGTTGCTCCATGAAAATGCGATTCACCACTGGTGGTCAGTAAACAAAATTTGAATTTCTGGAATACCTAGAATAGTCGCCGCATTTCTAAGTATGGACACTAATAGGCCTTATCCATACGAACATTTTGGTATACCACACTTATATCCTATCAGTTTTTTGTGGAGTTGCTCCATGAAAATGCGATTCACCACTGGTGGTCAGTAAACAAAATTTGAATTTCTGGAATACCTAGAATAGTCGCCGCATTTCTAAGTATGGACACTAATAGGCCTTATTCATACGAACATTTTGGTATACCACACTTATATCCTATCAGTTTTTTGTGGAGTTGCTCCATGAAAATGTGATTCACCAATGGTGGTCGGTAAACAAAATCTGAATTTGTAGAATACCTAGACCAGTCGCCGCATTTCTAAGTATGGACACTAATAGGCCTTATCCATACGAGCATTTTGGTGTATCACACTTATATCCTATCAGTTTTTTGTGGAGTTGCTCCATGAAAATGCGATTCACCAATGGTGGTCAGCAAACAAAATTTGAATTTGTGGAATACCTAGACTAGTCGCCGAATTTCTAAGTACGGACACTAATAGGCCTTATTCATACGAACATTTTGGTATACCACACTTATATCCTATCAGTTTTTTGTGGAGTTGCTCCATGAAAATGCGATTCACCAATGGTGGTCAGTAAACAAAATTTGAATTTGTGGAATACCTAGACTAGTCGCCGCATTTCTAAGTATGGACACTAATAGGCCTTATTCATACGAACATTTTGGTATACCACACTTATATCCTATCAGTTTTTTGTTGAGTTGCTCCATGAAAATGTGATTCACCAATGGTGGTCGGTAAACAAAATCTGAATTTGTGGAATATCTAGACTAGTCGCCGCATTTCTAAGTATGAATACTAATAGGCCTTATCCATACGAGCATTTTGGAGTCTCACACTTATATCCTATCAGTTTTTTGTGGAGTTGCTCCATGAAAATGCGATTCACCACTGGTGGTCAGTATACAAAATTTGAATTTCTGGAATACCTAGACTAGTCGCCGCATTTCTAAGTATGGACGCTAATAGGCCTTATTCATACGAACATTTTGGTATACCACACTTATATCCTATCAGTTTTTTGTGGAGTTGCTCCATGAAAATGCGATTCACCAATGGTGGTCAGTAAACAAAATTTGAATTTCTGGAATACCTAGACTAGTCGCCGCATTTCTAAGTATGGACACTAATAGGCCTTATTCATACGAACATTTTGGTATACCACACTTATATCCTATCAGTTTTTTGTGGAGTTGCTCCATGAAAATGCGATTCACCAATGGTGGTCAGTAAACAAAATTTGAATTTGTGGAATACCTAGACTAGTCGCCGCATTTCTAAGTATGGACGCTAATAGGCCTTATTCATACGAACATTTTGGTATACCACACTTATATCCTATCAGTTTTTTGTGGAGTTGCTCCATGAAAATGCGATTCACCAATGGTGGTCAGTAAACAAAATTTGAATTTCTGGAATACCTAAACTAGTCGCCGCATTTCTAAGTATGGACGCTAATAGGCCTTATTCATACGAATATTTTGGTGTATCACACTTATATCCTATCAGTTTTTTGTGGAGTTGGTACATGAAAATGCGATTCAGCACTGGTGGTCAGTAAACAAAATTTGAATTTCTGGAATACCTAGACTAGTCGCCGCATTTCTAAGTATGGACACTAATAGACCTTATTCATACGAACATTTTGGTATACCACACTTATATCCTATCAGTTTTTTGTGGAGTTGCTCCATGAAAATGCGATTCACCAATGGTGGTCAGTAAACAAAATTTGAATTTCTGGAATACCTAGACTAGTCGCCACATTTCTAAGTATGGACACTAATACGCCTTATTCATACGAACATTTTGATATACCACACTTATATCCTATCAGTTTTTTGTGGAGTTGCTCCATGAAAATGTGATTCACCATTGGTGGTCGGTAAACAAAATCTGAATTTGTGGAATACCTAGACTAGACGCCGCATTCCTAAGTATGGACGCTAATAGGTCTTATTCATACGAACATTTTGGTGTATCACACTTATATCCTATCAGTTTTTTGTGGAGTTGCTCCATGAAAATGTGATTCACCAATGGTGGTCGGTAAACAAAATCTGAATTTGTGCAATACCTAGACCAGTCGCCGCATTTCTAAGTATGGACACTAATAGGCCTTATCCATACGAGCATTTTGGTGTATCACACTTATATCCTATCAGTTTTTTGTGGAGTTGCTCCATGAAAATGCGATTCACCAATGGTGGTCAGTAAACAAAATTTGAATTTCTAGAATACCTAGACTAGTCGCCGCATTTCTAAGTATGGACACTAATAGGCCTTATTCATACGAACATTTTGGTATACCACACTTATATCCTATCAGTTATTTGTGGAGTTGCTCCATGAAAATGTGATTCACCAATGGTGGTCGGTAAACAAAATCTGAATTTGTGGAATATCTAGACTAGTCGCCGCATTTCTAAGTATGGATACTAATAGGCCTTATCCATACGAGCATTTTGGTGTATCACACTTATATCCTATCAGTTTTTTGTGGAGTTGCTCCATGAAAATGCGATTCACCACTGGTGGTCAGTATACAAAATTTGAATTTCTGGAATACCTAGACTAGTCGCCGCATTTCTAAGTATGGACACTAATAGGCCTTATCCATACGAACATTTTGGTATACCACACTTATATCCTATCAGTTTTTTGTGGAGTTGCTCCATGAAAATGCCATTCACCACTGGTGGCCGGTAAACAAAATCTGAATTTGTGGAATACCTAGACTAGTCGCCGCATTTCTAAGTATGGACACTAATAGGCCTTATCCATACGAGCATTTTGGTGTATCACACTTATATCCTATCAGTTTTTTGTGGAGTTGCTCCGTGAAAATGCGATTCACCACTGATGGTCAGTAAACAAAATATGAATTTCTGGAATACCTAGACTAGTCGTCGCATTTCTAAGTATGGACACTAATAGGCCTTATCCATACGAACATTTTGGTATACCACACTTATATCCTATCAGTTTTTTGTGGAGTTGCTCCATGAAAATGCGATTCACCACTGGTGGTCAGTATACAAAATTTGAATTTCTGGAATACCTAGACTAGTCGCCGCATTTCTAAGTATGGACACTAATAGGCCTTATCCATACGAACATTTTGGTATACCACACTTATATCCTATCAGTTTTTTGTGGAGTTGCTCCATGAAAATGCCATTCACCACTGGTGGTCGGTAAACAAAATCTGAATTTGTGGAATACCTAGACTAGTCGTCGCATTTCTAAGTATGGACACTAATAGGCCTTATCCATACGAACATTTTGGTATACCACACTTATATCCTATCAGTTTTTTGTGGAGTTGCTCCATGAAAATGTGATTCACCAATGGTGGTCGGTAAACAAAATCTGAATTTGTAGAATACCTAGACCAGTCGCCGCATTTCTAAGTATGGACACTAATAGGCCTTATCCATACGAGCATTTTGGTGTATCACACTTATATCCTATCAGTTTTTTGTGGAGTTGCTCCATGAAAATGCGATTCACCAATGGTGGTGAGTAAACAAAATTTGAATTTGTGGAATACCTAGACTAGTCGCCGAATTTCTAAGTACGGACACTAATAGGCCTTATTCATACGAACATTTTGGTATACCACACTTATATCCTATCAGTTTTTTGTGGAGTTGCTCCATGAAAATGCGATTCACCAATGGTGGTCAGTAAACAAAATTTGAATTTGTGGAATACCTAGACTAGTCGCCGCATTTCTAAGTATGGACACTAATAGGCCTTATTCATACGAACATTTTGGTATACCACACTTATATCCTATCAGTTTTTTGTGGAGTTGCTCCATGAAAATGCGATTCACCACTGGTGGTCAGTAAACAAAATCTGAATTTGTGGAATATCTAGACTAGTCGCCGCATTTCTAAGTATGAATACTAATAGGCCTTATCCATACGAGCATTTTGGAGTCTCACACTTATATCCTATCAGTTTTTTGTGGAGTTGCTCCATGAAAATGCGATTCACCACTGGTGGTCAGTATACAAAATTTGAATTTCTGGAATACCTAGACTAGTCGCCGCATTTCTAAGTATGGACGCTAATAGGCCTTATTCATACGAACATTTTGGTATACCACACTTATATCCTATCAGTTTTTTGTGGAGTTGCTCCATGAAAATGCGATTCACCAATGGTGGTCAGTAAACAAAATTTGAATTTCTGGAATACCTAGACTAGTCGCCGCATTTCTAAGTATGGACACTAATAGGCCTTATTCATACGAACATTTTGGTATACCACACTTATATCCTATCAGTTTTTTGTGGAGTTGCTCCATGAAAATGCGATTCACCAATGGTGGTCAGTAAACAAAATTTGAATTTGTGGAATACCTAGACTAGTCGCCGCATTTCTAAGTATGGACGCTAATAGGCCTTATTCATACGAACATTTTGGTATACCACACTTATATCCTATCAGTTTTTTGTGGAGTTGCTCCATGAAAATGCGATTCACCAATGGTGGTCAGTAAACAAAATTTGAATTTCTGGAATACCTAAACTAGTCGCCGCATTTCTAAGTATGGACGCTAATAGGCCTTATTCATACGAATATTTTGGTGTATCACACTTATATCCTATCAGTTTTTTGTGGAGTTGGTACATGAAAATGCGATTCAGCACTGGTGGTCAGTAAACAAAATTTGAATTTCTGGAATACCTAGACTAGTCGCCGCATTTCTAAGTATGGACACTAATAGACCTTATTCATACGAACATTTTGGTATACCACACTTATATCCTATCAGTTTTTTGTGGAGTTGCTCCATGAAAATGCGATTCACCAATGGTGGTCAGTAAACAAAATTTGAATTTCTGGAATACCTAGACTAGTCGCCACATTTCTAAGTATGGACACTAATACGCCTTATTCATACGAACATTTTGATATACCACACTTATATCCTATCAGTTTTTTGTGGAGTTGCTCCATGAAAATGTGATTCACCATTGGTGGTCGGTAAACAAAATCTGAATTTGTGGAATACCTAGACTAGACGCCGCATTCCTAAGTATGGACGCTAATAGGTCTTATTCATACGAACATTTTGGTGTATCACACTTATATCCTATCAGTTTTTTGTGGAGTTGCTCCATGAAAATGTGATTCACCAATGGTGGTCGGTAAACAAAATCTGAATTTGTGCAATACCTAGACCAGTCGCCGCATTTCTAAGTATGGACACTAATAGGCCTTATCCATACGAGCATTTTGGTGTATCACACTTATATCCTATCAGTTTTTTGTGGAGTTGCTCCATGAAAATGCGATTCACCAATGGTGGTCAGTAAACAAAATTTGAATTTCTAGAATACCTAGACTAGTCGCCGCATTTCTAAGTATGGACACTAATAGGCCTTATTCATACGAACATTTTGGTATACCACACTTATATCCTATCAGTTATTTGTGGAGTTGCTCCATGAAAATGTGATTCACCAATGGTGGTCGGTAAACAAAATCTGAATTTGTGGAATATCTAGACTAGTCGCCGCATTTCTAAGTATGGATACTAATAGGCCTTATCCATACGAGCATTTTGGTGTATCACACTTATATCCTATCAGTTTTTTGTGGAGTTGCTCCATGAAAATGCGATTCACCACTGGTGGTCAGTATACAAAATTTGAATTTCTGGAATACCTAGACTAGTCGCCGCATTTCTAAGTATGGACACTAATAGGCCTTATCCATACGAACATTTTGGTATACCACACTTATATCCTATCAGTTTTTTGTGGAGTTGCTCCATGAAAATGCCATTCACCAATGGTGGTCGGTAAACAAAATCTGAATTTGTGGAATACCTAGACTAGTCTTCGCATTTCTAAGTATGGAGGCTAATAGGCCTTATCCATACGAGCATTTTGGTGTATCACACTTATATCCTATCAGTTTTTTGTGGAGTTTGTAACGATTCGTCTGATTTGGTTGACTACCATGGGAACAGCTACCTATTAATTCCGGCTGTGCTCGTCGGCGGGTGTGGTCTATCAAGTTCCCAAAAAAAAAAATTTCCCGAATCAGCTACAAGTGATTTTATTTTAGGTAGCAAAAAAAATTTAAGGAATATTTATACAGACAAAAAAAAAAAAAAAAAAAAAAAGAAGAAGTAAATATTGAAGATGGTTTTGTAGTTATAGATGTCATTAACTACAAACATACCTAGCCCACCCACCATGCTGACAAAATTATAACATTCGTTATCAGCCCTTATAAAATAATAAAAATAAAAAAAAAAATCACCTATCTAACCCATACCACCGACTTTACCTTTCGTAATTATGAAATAAAATTCAAAATTCCATTTTACAGAATCTTATCATATAACAATTTATTAAAAAAAAATATAAATTAAATTGAGTTAAAATAAAATTGATCACCATGTATGTATATTCATAATTAAAAAAAAAATTTTCAATTTAAGTTCTAGATTTAAATTATCAGATATTTGCTTTATATAAAAAAAAAATTATAGTTGAAATTTTAATTATAATCAACTATAAACTCATATGCAATTTTAATTATGAATATAGCCGTTATTAATTGACGTAATGCAGTGTATTGGAATTTAATTTTAATTTAATTGATATTTTAGTTGATTCCCAAAAATCAAAACAGGAATACCTTACTATAATTAAATTTTCAATTGATGGCAACCCTAGTTGCAAACTATTCTAAATTTAATTTTAAGTTAATATTAAAAAAAATAAAATCTATATCTAATAGATATCCATGTTTTGATTTTGAGAAAAATTTAAAAGTATTTATTAAATATAAATGAATTGGTGAGAGAAAGAGAGTAAAAAAAAAATTTACTGTTTATGTATTTACAAGGAAAATAAAAACAAATAACTTACATTACATAATCCATCGATGTCAGGCGCCGGACTGATGATTACCTGCGTAAGTTGCTTTATTTAGTTAAAAGGGTTGAATGTGTTAAGTGTGGAGTGTGTGTGTGGATTGTGTTAGTTATGGGAGATTCTTTCCTTTTCCCCTTATAACAAAATCCACACAATAGAAAGAAGTAAATGTATTTATTAACTACGTGTGTATATATGTGTGTGAGTAATTGAGATCGAAGTTTAATGTAATTTATATATGCATGTGTATTTTAAGTGGAAGTTATGAGATTTATGAATGCGAACAATTAAATTTGTATTGGGTGACCGTATTAATTTGAACACAAATAATTCAAAATTTAAAATTACGAATATTAACACAATAAACAAAACTTAAAAAAAATTATTTAGAACAAAAAAAAAACTATTCAAGATGAAATATTATCAAAACCCGTGCATCGCGTAAACAAAAAAAAATCACAATCATAAAATTAATCTGGTCGCCCTATGGCAGTTGTATGTATGTGGAGGGTGGATTTTTTTCTCCAAGATGTGTAACGTTAATTGATTAAGTGAAACAGTCGTTTTACTATATTTACGCCAACAAGCAATTGTAATACACTATCAAAAGATGTAGGATGACACTGTTTCCTTTCTTAGTTTCTTCTCTGGGGAAATTGTAAATTTTTTTTCAAACTTGAATGA
The DNA here is from genome assembly GCA_949987735.1 of Leucophora obtusa. Taxonomy (NCBI): domain Eukaryota; kingdom Metazoa; phylum Arthropoda; class Insecta; order Diptera; family Anthomyiidae; genus Leucophora; species Leucophora obtusa. Next base: position 147,995,757 of record OX465298.1, read on the forward strand.
CGATGAAATGCGATGATAACGTTTCAGCTATATTGTTGAGGAAAAGGCTTTTTCTATGCCCACATTCAAATAACAAAAGAAAACTTCTATATACATATAACCAAAAGCAAAATTATCACAATCCAATATGGAACAATGGAAAAGAATCAATATTTATATCTGCACAACAATAATTCAAAAATTTTTTTTATAAATTATTCCCGGGACTTTTAAGCAACCAATATAAAATGTTTCACACCAATTTTTATATCCACACACGAAATTAAATATTCAATAACGAGCTCTCCACACAAGGAAATATTTATGTTTTGAAAGAAAATTTTCGAAAATTTCTGACTTTTAAAAAACATTAAAAAGATATGTTGAATTGATCGAAATAAAATACATTTCCAAGTAATTTCGAAAATACACCCACAGCATAATTGTAGTAATATTATATTCAAAAAATATAATTACATAGAGTGAAATTTATCGACATCACAAAGCAGATTAAGAGCCAAGTATGCTGCAGAACTTAATCTGAAAAAAAACGACATAGTCAAGTATAAATAAAAACAATATAGAAGAAATTAAAATTGTCTAAGTCCAAATATCCTTGACATGAAAAACTCCAATGTGACCACCGTTGATATCTTCAAGCTGGTAGTTAACTTTTCCAATTCTCCTCTTTACCACTGCTCTTACACCAGTTGGTGCTAATTTCGCATTAAATTGTTCGGCCAGTGAACTCTGAACAAAATTTCGGCGTATTACAGCCTGGCCAATATTAAATTCTCGTATTCGCGTTCTCAAATTGTAATATTTTACATTACGATTGTATGCTTCTCTAATTTTTGTCCGAATAGAGTCCCTTAGAATTGAAAATTCATCCTGCCGTTCTATTCTATTGTCGGTTTCAGCTAAAAGTTCCAAATTACGCAAAATTTTGTAATCCTGGCCGTGATTCATCATACTCTGGCCAAACACAAGTTCGTATGGTGTTCTTCCCGTTGTTTGGTGTACACTGTTCCGAATTGCACAATTCACACTGGCCAAATATTCATCCCATTGGCGTTGGTATTTCCGTATATATGAACGAAGTGCTTCATTAATGGATCTATTGACCCGTTCACTTGCATTAGATTGAGGACTGTGAACGGCGGTAAACTGGTGTGTTATTCCATATTTATCAATTAGAGCTTTAAATTCTTTGGATTTAAATTGGCTGCCGTTATCTGACACTATAATTTCAGGAACACCATAACACGTGAAAATTTCATTTTTCAAATATTCTACCATTGGTTTAGTTATAAATTTCTTTAGTGGCTTCAAGAAAGTAAATTTGGTAAAATGGTCCAAAATTATAAAGATCCCAATATTGCCATGTTTCGTGCGCGGAAATGGCCCAATTAAATCCATATACAATCTTTGGAATGGCCGTTCGGTTTGTACCATTTCCCCCATTGGAGGTTTAAGCGACGATGTAGGTGTTTTAGACGTTCGACAGTAGTTACAATTTAATACATATTCTTTAACATCGGTTACAAGTCTAGGCCAAAAGAAAAATTTTCGAATACGTTGAACAGTTTTGGCTATTCCGCCATGAGCAGCGTTTGGCACATCATGTGAAGCATAAATTACATCCCTTCGGAGTTGATCTGGAACAAGCAACTTCCATGATTCAGACTCATCAGCCTTACCAGTTGAGAATTCGGTTCTTTTGTATATATATTTATCAACGACCTTATAATCGGGTAACTCTATTTTCGAATATTCTTCCTTTAAACCTATATATTCAGGACTTTCAAAGGCGACAGAATTTAAATCAATTAATGGCAAAACTTGCAATTCTAATTCGGCAACAGTAATATTTTCTTCAAAAGCACGGGATAGTGCGTCTGGCACAACGTTGTCCTTCCCCTTTCGATGTTCGATTGTGAAGTCAAAACCTTGTAGTTTCATGGCCCATCTGGCCAATCTTCCCGATAAATCCTTCTGTCTCATCAACCATTTGAGGCTTGCATGGTCAGTAATAACTTTAAATGTTTGACCCTCTATATATGCTCGAAACTTTTTGATTGCTAATATTACCGCCAGACATTCCAGTTCAGTAATTGAATAATTTCGCTGAGCCTTGTTTAATTTTTGAGACATAAAAGCAATCGGCCTCTCATTTTCTTCATCGTCTAATTGTGCCAAAACTGCACCGACACCAAAAGTACTAGCATCGCATTGAAGAATAAAGGGTTTGTCAAAATTAGCATGCACTAAAACTGGCGCTGAGATTAATTTTCCTTTAATTAATTCGAAGGCTTTTTGTGCCTCCTCCGACCATGAGAAATTTTTACGTTTCGATAATAATTCGGTTATAGGAAAAGTAACGGTAGAATAATCATCAATAAACCTCCGATACCATCCAGCCATGCCAAGAAATTGTCGGATTTGTTTTATAGATTTAGGTATTGGAAATTGGGAAATTGCCTTGACTTTTTCCGGATCAACTTTCAGGGATCCTTCCCCTACAATATATCCCAAATATTGTACTTGTCGAATTGCGAAGCAGCTTTTCTTTACGTTGATGGTTAAATTGGCCTTTCGAAGTTGAGTGGCCACCTCCTGTAGATGTTGTACATGTTCGTCAAAGTCCTTTGAAATGATCAATAAGTCGTCGAGGTAAACGAAAACGTTCGTCTTTAAATTGTACGGAATGACTTGGTCCATCAGTCGGCACATTGTTTGTGGTGCATTGCACAATCCAAACGGCATTCTTGTAAATTGGTACAATGGCCGATTAGGGATTGTGAACGCGGTTTTTGGTCGTGAGGTTTCGTCCAGTTTGATTTGCCAAAAGGCATCTTTCAAATCCACTTTTGAAATATAATAAACTGGAGGAAGCCTCGAAATTAATCCGTCTATGTTCGGTATCGGATACGCGTCTTTTGTCGTCACCGAGTTTAATTTACGACTGTCCAAGCAAAATCTAACCTTGCCAGGTTTTATTACTAAAACTCCAGGAGATGACCACGGAGATGTCGGACACTCCTCAATGACACCTAATTTTAGCATCCGGTCGATTTCACCACACAGAAGTTTTTCCCTCGCTGGAGATATTGGATAGTATCTTTGTTTAATCGGTTGGGCATCACCAGTATCAATTTTATGTTCCAGTACAGGCGTACTTCCCAATCCATCACGTTCTGAATTCGGGAAATAATCTATAATCTTCTTTAGTTGTTGTTCTTGAAAAGAATTCAGCGGAATTTTATTAGGGTCTTCTTCGGAAACAATTTCGTTGATTGTGTCCACCGATACAATTTTCATTCGAAAATTTTCCCAAAAATCCATACCACAAATTACGTCTTGTTCGATTGTAGAGATTAATAAAAATTCATTTGTTTTTTCCTGACCATTGTAACCAATATCTAAATTTACCGTTCCTAAAACTCGCTGTCGTTGACCATCAGCTGTTTTAACATTACCACTACCACGTTTAAATTCTCCAGAATCGATAATTTCCTTACACAAATCTCCTCCAATTACGCTGACGTTGGCTCCACTGTCCAACAGTGCAAAACGGTTATTTCCGCGTACCTTCAACAAAATGTAAGGTCTATTATCATGTTCCTTACTTACTATTGACGAAACTACCACATTCTTCAAACGTTTTCTTCTTTTATAGAATTCTCGAATTCTTTTTGACGATCTGGTAGTTCTTTCTTCTAAATCCGGTTTAAAAAAAATTCTTTCCCTAGCACGCTGATATTCTTCAAGGCGAATATGATACGGTCGCTGCAACGGGTGAATTTTTGTCACATTAGGTAGATTTGTGTTATTTGGTTTATTAAAAAAAATAGGCAAACATGTTTCTGAATTTAATGTTTCGGATGTCCGTCCATCTTGGAACGAACATCCTTCACGAAGTTTCCCCGCTCCTGAGTACATTTAAGGCATTGTGGTCTATATGTATTTTTTAATCCGCATCCATAGCAGAACACCATTCGTGGCTCCAAACAATCCATAAAACTGTGACCCACTTTATCACAGTTCCAACATTTTCCAGTCCTTACCACAACACATATTTCCGTATCCTCATTATCCACAATGTCCTCATTATCTGACCGTGTATCTTTCTTAATTACTTCAGAAACTTGTGTCTTTTGAAATGGGCGTTTATTGTAGTTAGCAGCTGAAATATCTTTAACGAATTTCTCGTGTCGTCGTACCGCGCGTCGTAATTCAGACACTCGAGTTATATCTAGATGGAGCAATTCGTGTCTCACTTCCGGTTTCAAATTTCGTTGAATGGTCTCGCATAATTCATACTCAGATAATGGTATCCTTAATCTGTCGCATAAAACCATTATAGCCTCGTAAAACTCATCGAAGGTCTCGTTATATCGCTGTCTCCGATGTCTTATATCGTCCTTTATGTCAAAGTCCGTATGAAAATCCTTAAACTGTCGCTTCAACGCGATACACAAACTGTTCCAGTTCATGTCTTGACAACTCCGATGAAAACGCCAAAACCATTTTAAGGCTCTTCCCTCAAAAAGAATGTGCGCATGTTCACACAATAAGTCAAAATCCCCATGCAGATTAGCACTCGTTAAGGTATTCACGCGGTATATAAATTCGTCTACAGTAAAATCCGAAGTATCACCAGTAAAGTTGATTTTCCAATTCCTAATCAAATTTAAAATTCTCTCTGAATTACGTTGGAAATTTCCACCTTCATGTCGAAAACCATGATCTGCTCGAACATTACGTTCAACCCAAAAAATATTACTGCGATTATCTGATTCCATATGTTCGTCATCGCCACGATCGTCTTGAGAAGTACGTCTATTTCCAGGAGACCCGTTAGTCTGAAAATTTCGACCGGTCCTAGAACCATTATCACCAACTGTTTGTTCATTACGTCCTAAATTTTCCAAATGAAATTCGCGAAAACCACTAGCTATCATTTCACTAACATTTTTCCTAAAGCCTCCCAAAGCGTCATGAACTATCTGACGAACCCCAGCTTCATCCACGTTTCCTTGATTACTGGCCTCCCTACGAGCCTGTAACCGAGTCCTGGGTCTTTCATAATGAGGCTGCCATGGCTGATTATCACCAGCACCCCGTTCTTCAACAAATGTGGAATTAGCAGCTGTTTCCTGCTGTACCTCGGATGGAATATCCCCACAACTCCTTATCAATGGCATTTTATAAAATTAAGCCAAATAACAAAAAAAACTTCAATTAAAACTAATTTCCGACAAATAAAATTTCGAGGAGTAAGTGGAAAATTCCCAATATATTTCCTCAAAATCCCGGTCAATATTAATTTTTAAAAAAATTTATAATCAATCAATATTAAAATATAATTACTACTCAGTAAAGTCTTACGGTATGGGTAAGCTGGAACAAAAAAAAAAAAAAAACTAAAATGAAAATCATAAAAGAAAACTTAAAACAGAAAATAAAATGGTATGCTATCCTTCCCATCATCAACAAAAACTTGAAAGATCAAGAGATATAGAATATCTCATATTTGCTGGAAAACATCCGACCAGAATCAGAATGAATTTGATCCAAAAGCAAATATAAAAAAAAATATAAATCGGTCGATCATCTGATGTAGGAATGTACTTGATTATAACCAAGACACATTAGATCCAACAACAAAAATATCAAACAAAAAAAAAATTTTAAAGATGAAGAAAAATTTAAATAAACAAAATTACAGAAATAAGGTAAGAGTCAAATGAGAACATTACCGATATTAACCAGAAAATCAATCTCTCAAATTCGAACCCAAACCCTGATTTGGGTTGAGATTTGTGTTATTTGGTTTATTAAAAAAAATAGGCAAACATGTTTCTGAATTTAATGTTTCGGATGTCCGTCCATCTTGGAACGAACATCCTTCACGAAGTTTCCCCGCTCCTGAGTACATTTAAGGCATTGTGGTCTATATGTAGTTTTTAATCCGCATCCATAGCAGAACACCATTCGTGGCTCCAAACAATCCATAAAACTGTGACCCACTTTATCACAGTTCCAACATTTTCCAGTCCTTACCACAACACATATTTCCGTATCCTCATTATCCACAATGTCCTCATTATCTGACCGTGTATCTTTCTTAATTACTTCAGAAACTTGTGTCTTTTGAAATGGGCGTTTATTGTAGTTAGCAGCTAAAATATCTTTAACGAATTTCTCGTGTCGTCGTACCGCGCGTCGTAATTCAGACACTCGAGTTATATCTAGATGGAGCAATTCGTGTCTCACTTCCGGTTTCAAATTTCGTTGAATGGTCTCGCATAATTCATACTCAGATAATGGTATCCTTAATCTGTCGCATAAAACCATTATAGCCTCGTAAAACTCATCGAAGGTCTCGTTATATCGCTGTCTCCGATGTCTTATATCGTCCTTTATGTCAAAGTCCGTATGAAAATCCTTAAACTGTCGCTTCAACGCGATACACAAACTGTTCCAGTTCATGTCTTGACAACTCCGATGAAAACGCCAAAACCATTTTAAGGCTCTTCCCTCAAAAAGAATGTGCGCATGTTCACACAATAAGGCAGATTAGCACTCGTTAAGGTATTCACGCGGTATATAAATTCGTCTACAGTAAAATCCGAAGTATCACCAGTAAAGTTGATTTTCCAATTCCTAATCAAATTTAAAATTCTCTCTGAATTACGTTGGAAATTTCCACCTTCATGTCGAAAACCATGATCTGCTCGAACATTACGTTCAACCCGAAAAATATTACTGCGATTTTCTGATTCCATATGTTCGTCATCGCCACGATCGTCTTGAGAAGTACGTCTATTTCCAGGAGACCCGTTAGTCTGAAAATTTCGACCGGTCCTAGAACCATTATCACCAACTGTTTGTTCATTACGTCCTAAATTTTCCAAATGAAATTCGCGAAAACCACTAGCTATCATTTCACTAACATTTTTCCTAAAGCCTCCCAAAGCGTCATGAACTATCTGACGAACCCCAGCTTCATCCACATTTCCTTGATTACTGGCCTCCCTACGAGCCTGTAACCGAGTCCTGGGTCTTTCATAATGAGGCTGCCATGGCTGATTATCACCAGCACCCCGTTCTTCAACAAATGTGGAATTAGCAGCTGTTTCCTGCTGTACCTCGGATGGAATATCCCCACAACTCCTTATCAATGGCATTTTATAAAATTAAGCCAAATAACAAAAAAAACTTCAATTAAAACTAATTTCCGACAAATAAAATTTCGAGGAGTAAGTGGAAAATTCCCAATATATTTCCTCAAAATCCCGGTCAATATTAATTTTTAAAAAAATTTATAATCAATCAATATTAAAATATAATTACTACTCAGTAAAGTCTTACGGTATGGGTAAGCTGGAACAAAAAAAATAAAAACTAAAATGAAAATCATAAAAGAAAACTTAAAACAGAAAATAAAATGGTATGCTATCCTTCCCATCATCAACAAAAACTTGAAAGATCAAGAGATATAGAATATCCCATATTTGCTGGAAAACATCCGACCAGAATCAGAATGAATTTGATCCAAAAGCAAATATAAAAAAAAATATAAATCGGTCGATCATCTGATGTAGGAATGTACTTGATTATAACCAAGACACATTAGATCCAACAACAAAAATATCAAACAAAAAAAAAATTTTAAAGATGAAGAAAAATTTAAATAAACAAAATTACAGAAATAAGGTAAGACTCAAATGAGAACATTACCGATATTAACCAGAAAATCAATCTCTCAAATTCGAACCCAAACCCTGATAAAAATTGCATTCAATAAAATTAAATAAGGTAATAGAATCACATATAAAATAATACTATTAAATCCAAATTAAATTAATACTGAAACAAAAAAATAAAAATGAAAGAGAAGGTATCCGCATAAAATCACCACACATTAAATCGATTCAAAGGCCCTCAGTTCATAGATGTAAATGCACTATAAATTAAAAGTGTTTAACGAAACTGAGGCCCCACGTTGGGCGCCAAAATTCTCTGTAACGATTCGTCTGATTTGGTTGACTACCATGGGAACAGCTACCTATTAATTCCGGCTGTGCTCGTCGGTGGGTGTGGTCTATCAAGTTCCCAAAAAAAAAAATTTCCCGAATCAGCTACAAGTGATTTTATTTTAGGTAGCAAAAAAAATTTAAGGAATATTTATACAGACAAAAAAAAAAAAAAAAAAAAAAAAAAAAAAAAAAAAAAGAAGAAGTAAATATTGAAGATGGTTTTGTAGTTATAGATGTCATTAACTACAAACATACCTAACCCACCCACCATGCTGACAAAATTATAACATTCGTTATCAGCCCTTATAAAATAATAAAAATAAAAAAAAAATCACCTATCTAACCCATACCACCGACTTTACCTTTCGTAATTATGAAATAAAATTCAAAATTCCATTTTACAGAATCTTATATAACAATTTATTAAAAAAAAATATAAATTAAATTGATCACCATGTATGTATATTCATAATTAAAAAAAAAAATTTCAATTTAAGTTCTATATTTAAATTATCAGATATTTGCTTTATATAAAAAAAAATTATAGTTGAAATTTTAATTATATTCAACTATAAACTCATATGCAATTTTAATTATGAATATAGCCGTTATTAATTGACGTAATGCAGTGTATTGGAATTTAATTTTAATTTAATTGATATTTTAGTTGATTCCCAAAAATCAAAACAGGAATACCTTACTATAATTAAATTTTCAATTGATGGCAACCCTAGTTGCAAACTATTCTAAATTTAATTTTAAGTTAATATTAAAAAAAAATAAAATCTATATCTAATCAGTGTTGCCAACTCTTGCAGGCAGGAAAGCACCGTAAGCATTGTGAAAACGGGTAAAGAGGGTAAAAATTTACCAAAAATGGGGTAAAAAAGCACGATATTAATTTTTTGAAAAATTTAAGTCAAGAATTTAAAAACACATTTTAGCTTTGTATAATCGTATGAAAAAGGTTAAAAAAAATAGCCAAAAAAAGGGGTAAAAAAGCACCAAAATAACAATCCAAAATTTTGAAGATTAAATATAATGAAGTTGCTATTTAAAATTGTACTACAAACATTGTAAAAAATGTAATTTTTGTATGTTTCGTATTATTTGTTCAACTTTGACAGAAAATTCAAGAAAAATTTAAAAATACGAGAACAAATACCAAAAATATAAACTGTACAGAAATCACTAAAAGCACTGCCAGAAATCTGAAAAAGCACTGTAAATACCCGCTTTTTTTAAAAGGGTATTTGTAAAAAATCACCGGGTACGGGAAGGAAAAAAGCACTAAAAAATACCCGAAAAGCACTGAAATGGCAACACTGTATCTAATAGATATCCATGTTTTGATTTTGAGAAAAATTTAAAAGTATTTATTAAATACAAATGAATTGGTGAGAGAAAGAGAGTAAAAAAAAAAAAAAATTTACTGTTTATGTATTTACAAGGAAAATAAAAACAAATAACTTACATTACATAATCCATCGATGTCAGGCGCCGGACTGATGATTACCTGCGTAAGTTGCTTTATTTAGTTAAAAGGGTTGAATGTGTTAAGTGTGGAGTGTGTGTGTGGATTGTGTTAGTTATGGGAGATTCTTTCCTTTTCCCCTTATAACAAAATCCACACAATAGAAAGAAGTAAATGTATTTATTAACTACGTGTGTATATATGTGTGTGAGTAATTGAGATCGAAGTTTAATGTAATTTATATATGCATGTGTATTTTAAGTGGAAGTTATGAGATTTATGAATGCGAACAATTAAATTTGTATTGGGTGACCGTATTAATTTGAACACAAATAATTCAAAATTTAAAATTACGAATATTAACACAATAAACAAAACTTAAAAAAAATTATTTAGAACAAAAAAAAAACTATTCAAGATGAAATATTATCAAAACCCGTGCATCGCGTAAACAAAAAAAAATCACAATCATAAAATTAATCTGGTCGCCCTATGGCAGTTGTATGTATGTGGAGGGTGGATTTTTTTCTCCAAGATGTGTAACGTTAATTGATTAAGTGAAACAGTCGTTTTACTATATTTACGCCAACAAGCAATTGTAATACACTATCAAAAGATGTAGGATGACACTGTTTCCTTTCTTAGTTTCTTCTCTGGGGAAATTGTAAATTTTTTTTCAAACTTGAATGACGATGAAATGCGATGATAACGTTTCAGCTATATTGTTGAGGAAAAGGCTTTTTCTATGCCCACATTCAAATAACAAAAGAAAACTTCTATATACATATAACCAAAAGCAAAATTATCACAATCCAATATGGAACAATGGAAAAGAATCAATATTTATATCTGCACAACAATAATTCAAAAATTTTTTTTATAAATTATTCCCGGGACTTTTAAGCAACCAATATAAAATGTTTCACACCAATTTTTATAGCCACACACGAAATTAAATATTCAATAACGAGCTCTCCACACAAGGAAATATTTATGTTTTGAAAGAAAATTTTCGAAAATTTCTGACTTTTAAAAAACATTAAAAAGATATGTTGAATTGATCGAAATAAAATACATTTCCAAGTAATTTCGAAAATACACCCACAGCATAATTGTAGTAATATTATATTCAAAAAATATAATTACATAGAGTGAAATTTATCGACATCACAAGTTGCTCCATGAAAATGCGATTCACCAATGGTGGTCAGTAAACAAAATTTGAATTTCTGGAATACCTAGACTAGTCGCCGCATTTCTAAGTATGGACACTAATAGGCCTTATTCATACGAGCATTTTGGTGTATCACACTTATATCCTATCAGTTTTTTGTGGAGTTGCTCCATGAAAATGTGATTCACCAATGGTGGTCGGTAAAAAAAATCTGAATTTGTGGAATACCTAGACTAGTCGCCGCATTTCTAAGTATGGACACTAATAGACCTTATCCATACGAACATTTTGGTGTATCATACTTATATCCTATCAGTTTTTTGTGGAGTTGCTCCATGAAAATGCGATTCACCACTGGTGGTCAGTAAACAAAATTTGAATTTCTGGAATACCTAGACCAGTCGCCGCATTTCTAAGTATGGACGCTAATAGGCCTTATTCATATGAACATTTTGGTATACCACACTTATATCCTATCAGTTTTTTGTGGAGTTGCTCCATGAAAATGTGATTCACCAATGGTGGTCGGTAAACAAAATCTGAATTTGTGGAATACCTAGACCAGTCGCCGCATTTTTAAGTATGGTGACTAATAGGCCTTATCCATACGAGCATTCTGGTGTATCACACTTATATCCTATCAGTTTTTTGTGGAGTTGCTCCATGAAAATGCGATTCACCACTGGTGGTCAGTAAACAAAATTTGAATTTCTGGAATACCTAGACTAGTCGCCGCATTTCTAAGTATGGACACTAATAAGCCTTATTCACACGAACATTTTGGTATATCATACTTATATGCTATCAGTTTTTTGTGGAGTTGCTCCATGAAAATGTGATTCACCAATGGTGGTCGGTAAACAAAATCTGAATTTGTGGAATACCTAGACTAGTCGCCGCATTTCTAAATATGGACGCTAATAGGCCTTATCCATACGCCCATTTTGGTGTATCACACTTATATCCTATCAGTTTTTTGTGGAGTTGCTCCATGAAAATGCGATTCACCACTGGTGGTCAGTAAACAAAATTTGAATTTCTGGAATACCTAGACTAGTCGCCGCATTTCTAAGTATGGACACTAATAGGCCTTATTCATACGAACATTTTGGTATACCACACTTATATCCTATCAGTTTTTTGTGGAGTTGCTCCATGAAAATGCGATTCATCAATGGTGGTCACTAAACAAAATTTGAATTTGTGGAATACCTAGACTAGTCGCCGAATTTCTAAGTATGGACACTAATAGGCCTTATTCATACGAACATTTTGGTATACCACACTTATATCCTATCAGTTTTTTGTGGAGTTGCTCCATGAAAATGTGATTCACCAATGGTGGTCGGTAAACAAAATCTGAATTTGGTATACCACACTTATATCCTATCAGTTTTTTGTGGAGTTGCTCCATGAAAATGTGATTCACCAATGGTGGTCGGTAAATAAAATCTGAATTTGTGGAATACCTAGACCAGTCGCCGCATTTCTAAGTATGGACACTAATAGGCCTTATCCATACGAGCATTTTGGTGTATCACACTTATATCCTATCAGTTTTTTGTGGAGTTGCTCCATGAAAATGCGATTCACCAATGGTGGTCAGTAAACAAAATTTGAATTTCTGGAATACCTAGACTAGTCGCCGTATTTCTAAGTATGGACACTAATAGGCCTTATTCATGCGAGCATTTTGGTGTATCACACTTATATCCTATCAGTTTTTTGTGGAGTTGCTCCATGAAAATGCGATTCACCACTGGTGGTCAGTGAACAAAATTTGAATTTCTGGAGTACCTAGACTAGTCACCGCATTTCTAAGTATGGACACTAATAGGCCTTAGTCATACGAACATTTTGGTGTATCACACTTATATCCTATCAGTTTTTTGTGGAGTTGCTCCATGAAAATGCGATTCACCACTGGTGGTCAGTAAACAAAATTTGAATTTCTGGAATACCTAGACTAGTCGCCGCATTTCTAAGTATGGACACTAATAGACCTTATCCATACGAACATTTTGGTGTATCATACTTATATCCTATCAGTTTTTTGTGGAGTTGCTCCATGAAAATGCGATTCACCACTGGTGGTCAGTAAACAAAATTTGAATTTCTGGAATACCTAGACCAGTCGCCGCATTTCTAAGTATGGACGCTAATAGGCCTTATTCATACGAACATTTTGGTATACCACACTTATATCCTATCAGTTTTTTGTGGAGTTGCTCCATGAAAATGTGATTCACCAATGGTGGTCGGTAAACAAAATCTGAATTTGTGGAATACCTAGACCAGTCGCCGCATTTCTAAGTATGGTGACTAATAGGCCTTATCCATACGAGCATTTTGGTGTATCACACTTATATCCTATCAGTTTTTTGTGGAGTTGCTCCATGAAAATGCGATTCACCACTGGTGGTCAGTAAACAAAATTTGAATTTCTGGAATACCTAGACTAGTCGCCGCATTTCTAAGTATGGACACTAATAAGCCTTATTCATACGAACATTTTGGTATATCATACTTATATGCTATCAGTTTTTTGTGGAGTTGCTCCATGAAAATGTGATTCACCAATGGTGGTCGGTAAACAAAATCTGAATTTGTGGAATACCTAGACTAGTCGCCGCATTTCTAAATATGGACACTAATAGGCCTTATCCATACGAGCATTTTGGTGTATCACACTTATATCCTATCAGTTTTTTGTGGAGTTGCTCCATGAAAATGCGATTCACCACTGGTGGTCAGTGAACAAAATTTGAATTTCTGGAGTACCTAGACTAGTCACCGCATTTCTAAGTATGGACGCTAATAGACCTTATCCATACGAACATTTTGGTGTATCACACTTATATCCTATCAGTTTTTTGTGGAGTTGCTCCATGAAAATGCGATTCACCACTGGTGGTCAGTAAACAAAATTTGAATTTCTGGAATACCTAGACTAGTCGCCGCATTTCTAAGTATGGACACTAATAGGCCTTAGTCATACGAACATTTTGGTGTATCACACTTATATCCTATCAGTTTTTTGTGGAGTTGCTCCATGAAAATGCGATTCACCACTGGTGGTCAGTAAACAAAATTTGAATTTCTGGAATACCTAGACTAGTCGCCGCATTTCTAAGTATGGACACTAATAGACCTTATCCATACGAACATTTTGGTGTATCATACTTATATCCTATCAGTTTTTTGTGGAGTTGCTCCATGAAAATGCGATTCACCACTGGTGGTCAGTAAACAAAATTTGAATTTCTGGAATACCTAGACCAGTCGCCGCATTTCTAAGTATGGACACTAATAGGCCTTATTCATACGAACATTTTGGTATACCACACTTATATCCTATCAGTTTTTTGTGGAGTTGTTCCATGAAAATGCGATTCACCAATGGTGGTCAGTAAACAAAATTTGCATTTCTGGAATACCTAGACTAGTCGCCGCATTTCTAAATATGGACACTAATAGGCCTTATCCATGCGCCCATTTTGGTGTATCACACTTATATCCTATCAGTTTTTTGTGGAGTTGCTCCATGAAAATGCGATTCACCACTGGTGGTCAGTAAACAAAATTTGAATTTCTGGAATACCTAGACTAGTCGCCGCATTTCTAAGTATGGACACTAATAGGCCTTAGTCATACGAACATTTTGGTGTATCACACTTTTATCCTATCAGTTTTTTGTGGAGTTGCTCCATGAAAATGCGATTCACCACTGGTGGTCAGTAAACAAAATTTGAATTTCTGGAATACCTAGACTAGTCGCCGCATTTCTAAGTATGGACACTAATAGACCTTATCCATACGAACATTTTGGTGTATCATACTTATATCCTATCAGTTTTTTGTGGAGTTGCTCCATGAAAATGCGATTCACCACTGGTGGTCAGTAAACAAAATTTGAATTTCTGGAATACCTAGACTAGTCGCCGCGTTTCTAAGTATGGACACTAATAGGCCTTATTCATACGAACATTTTGGTATACCACACTTATATCCTATCAGTTTTTTGTGGAGTTGTTCCATGAAAATGCGATTCACCAATGGTGGTCAGTAAACAAAATTTGCATTTCTGGAATACCTAGACTAGTCGCCGCATTTCTAAATATGGACACTAATAGGCCTTATCCATACGCCCATTTTGGTGTATCACACTTATATCCTATCAGTTTTTTGTGGAGTTGCTCCATGAAAATGCGATTCACCACTGGTGGTCAGTAAACAAAATTTGAATTTCTGGAATACCTAGACTAGTCGCCGCATTTCTAAGTATGGACACTAATAGACCTTATCCATACGAACATTTTGGTGTATCATACTTATATCCTATCAGTTTTTTGTGGAGTTGCTCCATGAAAATGCGATTCACCAATGGTGGTCGGTAAACAAAATCTGAATTTGTGGAATACCTAGACTAGTCGCCGCATTTCTAAGTATGGACACTAATAGGCCTTATCCATACGAACATTTTGGTATACCACACTTATATCCTATCAGTTTTTTGTGGAGTTGCTCCATAAAAATGTGATTCACCAATGGTGGTCGGTAAACAAAATCTGAATTTGTGGAATACCTAGACCAGTCGCCGCATTTCTAAGTATGGTGACTAATAGGCCTTATCCATACGAGCATTTTGGTGTATCACACTTATATCCTATCAGTTTTTTGTGGAGTTGCTCCATGAAAATGTGATTCACCAATGGTGGTCGGTAAACAAAATCTGAATTTGTGGAATACCTAGACTAGTCGCCGCATTTCTAAGTATGGACACTAATAGGCCTTATTCATACGAACATTTTGGTGTATCACACTTATATCCTGTCAGTTTTTTGTGGAGTTGCTCCATGAAAATGCGATTCAGCACTGATGGTCAGTAAACAAAATTTGAATTTCTGGAATACCTAGACTAGTCGCCGCATTTCTAAGTATGGACACTAATAGGCCTTATTCATACGAACATTTTGGTATACCACACTTATATCCTATCAGTTTTTTGTGGAGTTGCTCCATGAAAATGTGATTCACCAATGGTGGTCGGTAAACAAAATCTGAATTTGTGGTATACCTAGACTAGTCGCCGCATTTCTAAGTATGGTCACTAATAGGCCTTATCCATACGAACATTTTGGTATACCACACTTATATCCTATCAGTTTTTTGTGGAGTTGCTCCATGAAAATGTGATTCACCAATGGTGGTCGGTAAATAAAATCTGAATTTGTGGAATACCTAGACCAGTCGCCGCATTTCTAAGTATGGACACTAATAGGCCTTATCCATACGAGCATTTTGGTGTATCACACTTATATCCTATCAGTTTTTTGTGGAGTTGCTCCATGAAAATGCGATTCACCAATGGTGGTCAGTAAACAAAATTTGAATTTCTGGAATACCTAGACTAGTCGCCGCATTTCTAAGTATGGACACTAATAGGCCTTATTCATACGAACATTTTGGTATACCACACTTATATCATATCAGTTTTTTGTGGAGTTGCTCCATGAAAATGTGATTCACCAATGGTGGTCGGTAAACAAAATCTGAATTTGTGGAATACCTAGACCAGTCGCCGCATTTCTAAGTATGGACACTAATAGGCCTTATCCATACGAGCATTTTGGTGTATCACACTTATATCCTATCAGTTTTTTGTGGAGTTGCTCCATGAAAATGCGATTCACCAATGGTGGTCAGTAAACAAAATTTGAATTTGTGGAATACCTAGACTAGTCGCCGAATTTCTAAGTATGGGCACTAATAGGCCTTATTCATACGAACATTTTGGTATACCACACTTATATCCTATCAGTTTTTTGTGGAGTTGCTCCATGAAAATGCGATTCACCAATGGTGGTCAGTAAACAAAATTTGAATTTGTGGAATATCTAGACTAGTCGCCGCATTTCTAAGTATGGACACTAATAGGCCTTATTCATACGAACATTTTGGTATACAACACTTATATCCTATCAGTTTTTTGTGGAGTTGCTCCATGAAAATGTGATTCACCAATGGTGGTCGGTAAACAAAATCTGAATTTGTGGAATATCTAGACTAGTCGCCGCATTTCTAAGTACGGATGCTAATAGGCCTTATCCATACGAGCATTTTGGTGTATCACACTTATATCCTATCAGTTTTTTGTGGAGTTGCTCCATGAAAATGCGATTCATCACTGGTGGTCAGTATACAAAATTTGAATTTCTGGAATACCTAGACTAGTCGCCGCATTTCTAAGTATGGACACTAATAGGCCTTATTCATACGAACATTTTGGTATACCACACTTATATCCTATCAGTTTTTTGTGGAGTTGCTCCATGAAAATGCGATTCACCAATGGTGGTCAGTAAACAAAATTTGAATTTCTGGAATACCTAAACTAGTCGCCGCATTTCTAAATATGGACACTAATAGGCCTTATCCATACGCGCATTTTGGTGTATCACACTTATATCCTATCAGTTTTTTGTGGAGTTGCTCCATGAAAATGCGATTCACCACTGGTGGTCAGTAAACAAAATTTGAATTTCTGGAATACCTAGACTAGTCGCCGCATTTCTAAGTATGGACACTAATAGGCCTTATTCATACGAACATTTTGGTATACCACACTTATATCCTATCAGTTTTTTGTGGAGTTGCTCCATGAAAATGCGATTCATCAATGGTGGTCACTAAACAAAATTTGAATTTGTGGAATACCTAGACTAGTCGCCGAATTTCTAAGTATGGACACTAATAGGCCTTATTCATACGAACATTTTGGTATACCACACTTATATCCTATCAGTTTTTTGTGGAGTTGCTCCATGAAAATGTGATTCACCAATGGTGGTCGGTAAACAAAATCTGAATTTGTGGAATACCTAGACTAGTCGCCGCATTTCTAAGTATGGACACTAATAGGCCTTATTCATACCAACATTTTGGTGTATCACACTTATATCCTGTCAGTTTTTTGTGGAGTTGCTCCATGAAAATGCGATTCAGCACTGATGGTCAGTAAACAAAATTTGAATTTCTGGAATACCTAGACTAGTCGCCGCATTTCTAAGTATGGACACTAATAGGCCTTATTCATACGAACATTTTGGTATACCACACTTATATCATATCAGTTTTTTGTGGAGTTGCTCCATGAAAATGTGATTCACCAATGGTGGTCGGTAAACAAAATCTGAATTTGTGGAATACCTAGACCAGTCGCCGCATTTCTAAGTATGGACACTAATAGGCCTTATCCATACGAGCATTTTGGTGTATCACACTTATATCCTATCAGTTTTTTGTGGAGTTGCTCCATGAAAATGCGATTCACCAATGGTGGTCAGTAAACAAAATTTGAATTTGTGGAATACCTAGACTAGTCGCCGAATTTCTAAGTATGGGCACTAATAGGCCTTATTCATACGAACATTTTGGTATACCACACTTATATCCTATCAGTTTTTTGTGGAGTTGCTCCATGAAAATGCGATTCACCAATGGTGGTCAGTAAACAAAATTTGAATTTGTGGAATACCTAGACTAGTCGCCGCATTTCTAAGTATGGACACTAATAGGCCTTATTCATACGAACATTTTGGTATACCACACTTATATCCTATCAGTTTTTTGTGGAGTTGCTCCATGAAAATGTGATTCACCAATGGTGGTCGGTAAACAAAATCTGAATTTGTGGAATATCTAGACTAGTCGCCGCATTTCTAAGTATGGATACTAATAGGCCTTATCCATACGAGCATTTTGGTGTATCACACTTATATCCTATCAGTTTTTTGTGGAGTTGCTCCATGAAAATGCGATTCACCACTGGTGGTCAGTGAACAAAATTTGAATTTCTGGAGTACCTAGACTAGTCACCGCATTTCTAAGTATGGACGCTAATAGACCTTATCCATACGAACATTTTGGTGTATCACACTTATATCCTATCAGTTTTTTGTGGAGTTGCTCCATGAAAATGCGATTCACCACTGGTGGTCAGTAAACAAAATTTGAATTTCTGGAATACCTAGACTAGTCGCCGCATTTCTAAGTATGGACACTAATAGGCCTTAGTCATACGAACATTTTGGTGTATCACACTTATATCCTATCAGTTTTTTGTGGAGTTGCTCCATGAAAATGCGATTCACCACTGGTGGTCAGTAAACAAAATTTGAATTTCTGGAATACCTAGACTAGTCGCCGCATTTCTAAGTATGGACACTAATAGACCTTATCCATACGAACATTTTGGTGTATCATACTTATATCCTATCAGTTTTTTGTGGAGTTGCTCCATGAAAATGCGATTCACCACTGGTGGTCAGTAAACAAAATTTGAATTTCTGGAATACCTAGACCAGTCGCCGCATTTCTAAGTATGGACACTAATAGGCCTTATTCATACGAACATTTTGGTATACCACACTTATATCCTATCAGTTTTTTGTGGAGTTGTTCCATGAAAATGCGATTCACCAATGGTGGTCAGTAAACAAAATTTGCATTTCTGGAATACCTAGACTAGTCGCCGCATTTCTAAATATGGACACTAATAGGCCTTATCCATGCGCCCATTTTGGTGTATCACACTTATATCCTATCAGTTTTTTGTGGAGTTGCTCCATGAAAATGCGATTCACCACTGGTGGTCAGTAAACAAAATTTGAATTTCTGGAATACCTAGACTAGTCGCCGCATTTCTAAGTATGGACACTAATAGGCCTTAGTCATACGAACATTTTGGTGTATCACACTTATATCCTATCAGTTTTTTGTGGAGTTGCTCCATGAAAATGCGATTCACCACTGGTGGTCAGTAAACAAAATTTGAATTTCTGGAATACCTAGACTAGTCGCCGCATTTCTAAGTATGGACACTAATAGACCTTATCCATACGAACATTTTGGTGTATCATACTTATATCCTATCAGTTTTTTGTGGAGTTGCTCCATGAAAATGCGATTCACCACTGGTGGTCAGTAAACAAAATTTGAATTTCTGGAATACCTAGACTAGTCGCCGCGTTTCTAAGTATGGACACTAATAGGCCTTATTCATACGAACATTTTGGTATACCACACTTATATCCTATCAGTTTTTTGTGGAGTTGTTCCATGAAAATGCGATTCACCAATGGTGGTCAGTAAACAAAATTTGCATTTCTGGAATACCTAGACTAGTCGCCGCATTTCTAAATATGGACACTAATAGGCCTTATCCATACGCCCATTTTGGTGTATCACACTTATATCCTATCAGTTTTTTGTGGAGTTGCTCCATGAAAATGCGATTCACCACTGGTGGTCAGTAAACAAAATTTGAATTTCTGGAATACCTAGACTAGTCGCCGCATTTCTAAGTATGGACACTAATAGACCTTATCCATACGAACATTTTGGTGTATCATACTTATATCCTATCAGTTTTTTGTGGAGTTGCTCCATGAAAATGCAATTCACCAATGGTGGTCGGTAAACAAAATCTGAATTTGTGGAATACCTAGACTAGTCGCCGCATTTCTAAGTATGGACACTAATAGGCCTTATCCATACGAACATTTTGGTATACCACACTTATATCCTATCAGTTTTTTGTGGAGTTGCTCCATGAAAATGTGATTCACCAATGGTGGTCGGTAAACAAAATCTGAATTTGTGGAATACCTAGACCAGTCGCCGCATTTCTAAGTATGGTGACTAATAGGCCTTATCCATACGAGCATTTTGGTGTATCACACTTATATCCTATCAGTTTTTTGTGGAGTTGCTCCATGAAAATGTGATTCACCAATGGTGGTCGGTAAACAAAATCTGAATTTGTGGAATACCTAGACTAGTCGCCGCATTTCTAAGTATGGACACTAATAGGCCTTATTCATACGAACATTTTGGTGTATCACACTTATATCCTGTCAGTTTTTTGTGGAGTTGCTCCATGAAAATGCGATTCAGCACTGATGGTCAGTAAACAAAATTTGAATTTCTGGAATACCTAGACTAGTCGCCGCATTTCTAAGTATGGACACTAATAGGCCTTATTCATACGAACATTTTGGTATACCACACTTATATCCTATCAGTTTTTTGTGGAGTTGCTCCATGAAAATGTGATTCACCAATGGTGGTCGGTAAACAAAATCTGAATTTGTGGTATACCTAGACTAGTCGCCGCATTTCTAAGTATGGTCACTAATAGGCCTTATCCATACGAACATTTTGGTATACCACACTTATATCCTATCAGTTTTTTGTGGAGTTGCTCCATGAAAATGTGATTCACCAATGGTGGTCGGTAAATAAAATCTGAATTTGTGGAATACCTAGACCAGTCGCCGCATTTCTAAGTATGGACACTAATAGGCCTTATCCATACGAGCATTTTGGTGTATCACACTTATATCCTATCAGTTTTTTGTGGAGTTGCTCCATGAAAATGCGATTCACCAATGGTGGTCAGTAAACAAAATTTGAATTTCTGGAATACCTAGACTAGTCGCCGCATTTCTAAGTATGGACACTAATAGGCCTTATTCATACGAACATTTTGGTATACCACACTTATATCATATCAGTTTTTTGTGGAGTTGCTCCATGAAAATGTGATTCACCAATGGTGGTCGGTAAACAAAATCTGAATTTGTGGAATACCTAGACCAGTCGCCGCATTTCTAAGTATGGACACTAATAGGCCTTATCCATACGAGCATTTTGGTGTATCACACTTATATCCTATCAGTTTTTTGTGGAGTTGCTCCATGAAAATGCGATTCACCAATGGTGGTCAGTAAACAAAATTTGAATTTGTGGAATACCTAGACTAGTCGCCGAATTTCTAAGTATGGGCACTAATAGGCCTTATTCATACGAACATTTTGGTATACCACACTTATATCCTATCAGTTTTTTGTGGAGTTGCTCCATGAAAATGCGATTCACCAATGGTGGTCAGTAAACAAAATTTGAATTTGTGGAATATCTAGACTAGTCGCCGCATTTCTAAGTATGGACACTAATAGGCCTTATTCATACGAACATTTTGGTATACAACACTTATATCCTATCAGTTTTTTGTGGAGTTGCTCCATGAAAATGTGATTCACCAATGGTGGTCGGTAAACAAAATCTGAATTTGTGGAATATCTAGACTAGTCGCCGCATTTCTAAGTACGGATGCTAATAGGCCTTATCCATACGAGCATTTTGGTGTATCACACTTATATCCTATCAGTTTTTTGTGGAGTTGCTCCATGAAAATGCGATTCATCACTGGTGGTCAGTATACAAAATTTGAATTTCTGGAATACCTAGACTAGTCGCCGCATTTCTAAGTATGGACACTAATAGGCCTTATTCATACGAACATTTTGGTATACCACACTTATATCCTATCAGTTTTTTGTGGAGTTGCTCCATGAAAATGCGATTCACCAATGGTGGTCAGTAAACAAAATTTGAATTTCTGGAATACCTAGACTAGTCGCCGCATTTCTAAATATGGACACTAATAGGCCTTATCCATACGCGCATTTTGGTGTATCACACTTATATCCTATCAGTTTTTTGTGGAGTTGCTCCATGAAAATGCGATTCATCAATGGTGGTCACTAAACAAAATTTGAATTTGTGGAATACCTAGACTAGTCGCCGAATTTCTAAGTATGGACACTAATAGGCCTTATTCATACGAACATTTTGGTATACCACACTTATATCCTATCAGTTTTTTGTGGAGTTGCTCCATGAAAATGTGATTCACCAATGGTGGTCGGTAAACAAAATCTGAATTTGTGGAATACCTAGACTAGTCGCCGCATTTCTAAGTATGGACACTAATAGGCCTTATTCATACGAACATTTTGGTGTATCACACTTATATCCTGTCAGTTTTTTGTGGAGTTGCTCCATGAAAATGCGATTCAGCACTGATGGTCAGTAAACAAAATTTGAATTTCTGGAATACCTAGACTAGTCGCCGCATTTCTAAGTATGGACACTAATAGGCCTTATTCATACGAACATTTTGGTATACCACACTTATATCATATCAGTTTTTTGTGGAGTTGCTCCATGAAAATGTGATTCACCAATGGTGGTCGGTAAACAAAATCTGAATTTGTGGAATACCTAGACCAGTCGCCGCATTTCTAAGTATGGACACTAATAGGCCTTATCCATACGAGCATTTTGGTGTATCACACTTATATCCTATCAGTTTTTTGTGGAGTTGCTCCATGAAAATGCGATTCACCAATGGTGGTCAGTAAACAAAATTTGAATTTGTGGAATACCTAGACTAGTCGCCGAATTTCTAAGTATGGGCACTAATAGGCCTTATTCATACGAACATTTTGGTATACCACACTTATATCCTATCAGTTTTTTGTGGAGTTGCTCCATGAAAATGCGATTCACCAATGGTGGTCAGTAAACAAAATTTGAATTTGTGGAATACCTAGACTAGTCGCCGCATTTCTAAGTATGGACACTAATAGGCCTTATTCATACGAACATTTTGGTATACCACACTTATATCCTATCAGTTTTTTGTGGAGTTGCTCCATGAAAATGTGATTCACCAATGGTGGTCGGTAAACAAAATCTGAATTTGTGGAATATCTAGACTATTCGCCGCATTTCTAAGTATGGATACTAATAGGCCTTATCCATACGAGCATTTTGGTGTATCACACTTATATCCTATCAGTTTTTTGTGGAGTTGCTCCATGAAAATGCGATTCACCAATGGTGGTCAGTAAACAAAATTTGAATTTGTGGAATACCTAGACTAGTCGCCGAATTTCTAAGTATGGACACTAATAGGCCTTATTCATACGAACATTTTGGTATACCACACTTATATCCTATCAGTTTTTTGTGGAGTTGCTCCATGAAAATGCGATTCATCAATGGTGGTCACTAAACAAAATTTGAATTTGTGGAATACCTAGACTAGTCGCCGAATTTCTAAGTATGGACACTAATAGGCCTTATTCATACGAACATTTTGGTATACCACACTTATATCCTATCAGTTTTTTGTGGAGTTGCTCCATGAAAATGTGATTCACCAATGGTGGTCGGTAAACAAAATCTGAATTTGTGGAATACCTAGACTAGTCGCCGCATTTCTAAGTATGGACACTAATAGGCCTTATCCATACGAGCATTTGGGTGTATCACACTTATATCCTATCAGTTTTTTGTGGAGTTGCTCCATGAAAATGCGATTCACCAATGGTGGTCAGTAAACAAAATTTGAATTTCTGGAATACCTAGACTAGTCGCCGCATTTCTAAGTATGGACACTAATAGGCCTTATTCATACGAACATTTTGGTATACCACACTTATATCATATCAGTTTTTTGTGGAGTTGCTCCATGAAAATGTGATTCACCAATGGTGGTCGGTAAACAAAATTTGAATTTGTGGAATACCTAGTCTAGTCGCCGAATTTCTAAGTATGGACACTAATAGGCCTTATTCATACGAACATTTTGGTATACCACACTTATATCCTATCAGTTTTTTGTGGAGTTGCTCCATGAAAATGCGATTCATCAATGGTGGTCACTAAACAAAATTTGAATTTGTGGAATACCTAGACTAGTCGCCGAATTTCTAAGTATGGACACTAATAGGCCTTATCCATACGAGCATTTGGGTGTATCACACTTATATCCTATCAGTTTTTTGTGGAGTTGCTCCATGAAAATGCGATTCACCAATGGTGGTCAGTAAACAAAATTTGAATTTCTGGAATACCTAGACTAGTCGCCGCATTTCTAAGTATGGACACTAATAGGCCTTATTCATACGAACATTTTGGTATACCACACTTATATCATATCAGTTTTTTGTGGAGTTGCTCCATGAAAATGTGATTCACCAATGGTGGTCGGTAAACAAAATCTGAATTTGTGGAATACCTAGACCAGTCGCCGCATTTCTAAGTATGGACACTAATAGGCCTTATCCATACGAGCATTTTGGTGTATCACACTTATATCCTATCAGTTTTTTGTGGAGTTGCTCCATGAAAATGCGATTCACCAATGGTGGTCAGTAAACAAAATTTGAATTTGTGGAATACCTAGACTAGTCGCCGAATTTCTAAGTATGGGCACTAATAGGCCTTATTCATACGAACATTTTGGTATACCACACTTATATCCTATCAGTTTTTTGTGGAGTTGCTCCATGAAAATGCGATTCACCAATGGTGGTCAGTAAACAAAATTTGAATTTGTGGAATACCTAGACTAGTCGCCGCATTTCTAAGTATGGACACTAATAGGCCTTATTCATACGAACATTTTGGTATACCACACTTATATCCTATCAGTTTTTTGTGGAGTTGCTCCATGAAAATGTGATTCACCAATGGAGGTCGGTAAACAAAATCTGAATTTGTGGAATATCTAGACTAGTCGCCGCATTTCTAAGTATGGATACTAATAGGCCTTATCCATACGAGCATTTTGGTGTATCACACTTATATCCTATCAGTTTTTTGTGGAGTTGCTCCATGAAAATGCGATTCATCACTGGTGGTCAGTATACAAAATTTGAATTTCTGGAATACCTAGACTAGTCGCCGCATTTCTAAGTATGGACACTAATAGGCCTTATTCATACGAACATTTTGGTATACCACACTTATATCATATCAGTTTTTTGTGGAGTTGCTCCATGAAAATGTGATTCACCAATGGTGGTCGGTAAACAAAATCTGAATTTGTGGAATACCTAGACCAGTCGCCGCATTTCTAAGTATGGACACTAATAGGCCTTATCCATACGAGCATTTTGGTGTATCACACTTATATCCTATCAGTTTTTTGTGGAGTTGCTCCATGAAAATGCGATTCACCAATGGTGGTCAGTAAACAAAATTTGAATTTGTGGAATACCTAGACTAGTCGCCGAATTTCTAAGTATGGGCACTAATAGGCCTTATTCATACGAACATTTTGGTATACCACACTTATATCCTATCAGTTTTTTGTGGAGTTGCTCCATGAAAATGCGATTCACCAATGGTGGTCAGTAAACAAAATTTGAATTTGTGGAATATCTAGACTAGTCGCCGCATTTCTAAGTATGGACACTAATAGGCCTTATTCATACGAACATTTTGGTATACAACACTTATATCCTATCAGTTTTTTGTGGAGTTGCTCCATGAAAATGTGATTCACCAATGGTGGTCGGTAAACAAAATCTGAATTTGTGGAATATCTAGACTAGTCGCCGCATTTCTAAGTACGGATGCTAATAGGCCTTATCCATACGAGCATTTTGGTGTATCACACTTATATCCTATCAGTTTTTTGTGGAGTTGCTCCATGAAAATGCGATTCATCACTGGTGGTCAGTATACAAAATTTGAATTTCTGGAATACCTAGACTAGTCGCCGCATTTCTAAGTATGGACACTAATAGGCCTTATTCATACGAACATTTTGGTATACCACACTTATATCCTATCAGTTTTTTGTGGAGTTGCTCCATGAAAATGCGATTCACCACTGGTGGTCAGTAAACAAAATTTGAATTTCTGGAATACCTAGACTAGTCGCCGCATTTCTAAGTATGGACACTAATAGGCCTTAGTCATACGAACATTTTGGTGTATCACACTTATATCCTATCAGTTTTTTGTGGAGTTGCTCCATGAAAATGCGATTCACCACTGGTGGTCAGTAAACAAAATTTGAATTTCTGGAATACCTAGACTAGTCGCCGCATTTCTAAGTATGGACACTAATAGACCTTATCCATACGAACATTTTGGTGTATCATACTTATATCCTATCAGTTTTTTGTGGAGTTGCTCCATGAAAATGCGATTCACCACTGGTGGTCAGTAAACAAAATTTGAATTTCTGGAATACCTAGACCAGTCGCCGCATTTCTAAGTATGGACACTAATAGGCCTTATTCATACGAACATTTTGGTATACCACACTTATATCCTATCAGTTTTTTGTGGAGTTGTTCCATGAAAATGCGATTCACCAATGGTGGTCAGTAAACAAAATTTGCATTTCTGGAATACCTAGACTAGTCGCCGCATTTCTAAATATGGACACTAATAGGCCTTATCCATGCGCCCATTTTGGTGTATCACACTTATATCCTATCAGTTTTTTGTGGAGTTGCTCCATGAAAATGCGATTCACCACTGGTGGTCAGTAAACAAAATTTGAATTTCTGGAATACCTAGACTAGTCGCCGCATTTCTAAGTATGGACACTAATAGGCCTTAGTCATACGAACATTTTGGTGTATCACACTTATATCCTATCAGTTTTTTGTGGAGTTGCTCCATGAAAATGCGATTCACCACTGGTGGTCAGTAAACAAAATTTGAATTTCTGGAATACCTAGACTAGTCGCCGCATTTCTAAGTATGGACACTAATAGACCTTATCCATACGAACATTTTGGTGTATCATACTTATATCCTATCAGTTTTTTGTGGAGTTGCTCCATGAAAATGCGATTCACCACTGGTGGTCAGTAAACAAAATTTGAATTTCTGGAATACCTAGACTAGTCGCCGCGTTTCTAAGTATGGACACTAATAGGCCTTATTCATACGAACATTTTGGTATACCACACTTATATCCTATCAGTTTTTTGTGGAGTTGTTCCATGAAAATGCGATTCACCAATGGTGGTCAGTAAACAAAATTTGCATTTCTGGAATACCTAGACTAGTCGCCGCATTTCTAAATATGGACACTAATAGGCCTTATCCATACGCCCATTTTGGTGTATCACACTTATATCCTATCAGTTTTTTGTGGAGTTGCTCCATGAAAATGCGATTCACCACTGGTGGTCAGTAAACAAAATTTGAATTTCTGGAATACCTAGACTAGTCGCCGCATTTCTAAGTATGGACACTAATAGACCTTATCCATACGAACATTTTGGTGTATCATACTTATATCCTATCAGTTTTTTGTGGAGTTGCTCCATGAAAATGCAATTCACCAATGGTGGTCGGTAAACAAAATCTGAATTTGTGGAATACCTAGACTAGTCGCCGCATTTCTAAGTATGGACACTAATAGGCCTTATCCATACGAACATTTTGGTATACCACACTTATATCCTATCAGTTTTTTGTGGAGTTGCTCCATGAAAATGTGATTCACCAATGGTGGTCGGTAAACAAAATCTGAATTTGTGGAATACCTAGACCAGTCGCCGCATTTCTAAGTATGGTGACTAATAGGCCTTATCCATACGAGCATTTTGGTGTATCACACTTATATCCTATCAGTTTTTTGTGGAGTTGCTCGATGAAAATGTGATTCACCAATGGTGGTCGGTAAACAAAATCTGAATTTGTGGAATACCTAGACTAGTCGCCGCATTTCTAAGTATGGACACTAATAGGCCTTATTCATACGAACATTTTGGTGTATCACACTTATATCCTGTCAGTTTTTTGTGGAGTTGCTCCATGAAAATGCGATTCAGCACTGATGGTCAGTAAACAAAATTTGAATTTCTGGAATACCTAGACTAGTCGCCGCATTTCTAAGTATGGACACTAATAGGCCTTATTCATACGAACATTTTGGTATACCACACTTATATCCTATCAGTTTTTTGTGGAGTTGCTCCATGAAAATGTGATTCACCAATGGTGGTCGGTAAACAAAATCTGAATTTGTGGTATACCTAGACTAGTCGCCGCATTTCTAAGTATGGTCACTAATAGGCCTTATCCATACGAACATTTTGGTATACCACACTTATATCCTATCAGTTTTTTGTGGAGTTGCTCCATGAAAATGTGATTCACCAATGGTGGTCGGTAAATAAAATCTGAATTTGTGGAATACCTAGACCAGTCGCCGCATTTCTAAGTATGGACACTAATAGGCCTTATCCATACGAGCATTTTGGTGTATCACACTTATATCCTATCAGTTTTTTGTGGAGTTGCTCCATGAAAATGCGATTCACCAATGGTGGTCAGTAAACAAAATTTGAATTTCTGGAATACCTAGACTAGTCGCCGCATTTCTAAGTATGGACACTAATAGGACTTATTCATACGAACATTTTGGTATACCACACTTATATCATATCAGTTTTTTGTGGAGTTGCTCCATGAAAATGTGATTCACCAATGGTGGTCGGTAAACAAAATCTGAATTTGTGGAATACCTAGACCAGTCGCCGCATTTCTAAGTATGGACACTAATAGGCCTTATCCATACGAGCATTTTGGTGTATCACACTTATATCCTATCAGTTTTTTGTGGAGTTGCTCCATGAAAATGCGATTCACCAATGGTGGTCAGTAAACAAAATTTGAATTTGTGGAATACCTAGACTAGTCGCCGAATTTCTAAGTATGGGCACTAATAGGCCTTATTCATACGAACATTTTGGTATACCACACTTATATCCTATCAGTTTTTTGTGGAGTTGCTCCATGAAAATGCGATTCACCAATGGTGGTCAGTAAACAAAATTTGAATTTGTGGAATATCTAGACTAGTCGCCGCATTTCTAAGTATGGACACTAATAGGCCTTATTCATACGAACATTTTGGTATACAACACTTATATCCTATCAGTTTTTTGTGGAGTTGCTCCATGAAAATGTGATTCACCAATGGTGGTCGGTAAACAAAATCTGAATTTGTGGAATATCTAGACTAGTCGCCGCATTTCTAAGTACGGATGCTAATAGGCCTTATCCATACGAGCATTTTGGTGTATCACACTTATATCCTATCAGTTTTTTGTGGAGTTGCTCCATGAAAATGCGATTCATCACTGGTGGTCAGTATACAAAATTTGAATTTCTGGAATACCTAGACTAGTCGCCGCATTTCTAAGTATGGACACTAATAGGCCTTATTCATACGAACATTTTGGTATACCACACTTATATCCTATCAGTTTTTTGTGGAGTTGCTCCATGAAAATGCGATTCACCAATGGTGGTCAGTAAACAAAATTTGAATTTCTGGAATACCTAGACTAGTCGCCGCATTTCTAAATATGGACACTAATAGGCCTTATCCATACGCGCATTTTGGTGTATCACACTTATATCCTATCAGTTTTTTGTGGAGTTGCTCCATGAAAATGCGATTCATCAATGGTGGTCACTAAACAAAATTTGAATTTGTGGAATACCTAGACTAGTCGCCGAATTTCTAAGTATGGACACTAATAGGCCTTATTCATACGAACATTTTGGTATACCACACTTATATCCTATCAGTTTTTTGTGGAGTTGCTCCATGAAAATGTGATTCACCAATGGTGGTCGGTAAACAAAATCTGAATTTGTGGAATACCTAGACTAGTCGCCGCATTTCTAAGTATGGACACTAATAGGCCTTATTCATACGAACATTTTGGTGTATCACACTTATATCCTGTCAGTTTTTTGTGGAGTTGCTCCATGAAAATGCGATTCAGCACTGATGGTCAGTAAACAAAATTTGAATTTCTGGAATACCTAGACTAGTCGCCGCATTTCTAAGTATGGACACTAATAGGCCTTATTCATACGAACATTTTGGTATACCACACTTATATCATATCAGTTTTTTGTGGAGTTGCTCCATGAAAATGTGATTCACCAATGGTGGTCGGTAAACAAAATCTGAATTTGTGGAATACCTAGACCAGTCGCCGCATTTCTAAGTATGGACACTAATAGGCCTTATCCATACGAGCATTTTGGTGTATCACACTTATATCCTATCAGTTTTTTGTGGAGTTGCTCCATGAAAATGCGATTCACCAATGGTGGTCAGTAAACAAAATTTGAATTTGTGGAATACCTAGACTAGTCGCCGAATTTCTAAGTATGGGCACTAATAGGCCTTATTCATACGAACATTTTGGTATACCACACTTATATCCTATCAGTTTTTTGTGGAGTTGCTCCATGAAAATGCGATTCACCAATGGTGGTCAGTAAACAAAATTTGAATTTGTGGAATACCTAGACTAGTCGCCGCATTTCTAATATGGACACTAATAGGCCTTATTCATACGAACATTTTGGTATACCACACTTATATCCTATCAGTTTTTTGTGGAGTTGCTCCATGAAAATGTGATTCACCAATGGTGGTCGGTAAACAAAATCTGAATTTGTGGAATATCTAGACTATTCACCGCATTTCTAAGTATGGATACTAATAGGCCTTATCCATACGAGCATTTTGGTGTATCACACTTATATCCTATCAGTTTTTTGTGGAGTTGCTCCATGAAAATGCGATTCACCAATGGTGGTCAGTAAACAAAATTTGAATTTGTGGAATACCTAGACTAGTCGCCGAATTTCTAAGTATGGACACTAATAGGCCTTATTCATACGAACATTTTGGTATACCACACTTATATCCTATCAGTTTTTTGTGGAGTTGCTCCATGAAAATGCGATTCATCAATGGTGGTCACTAAACAAAATTTGAATTTGTGGAATACCTAGACTAGTCGCCGAATTTCTAAGTATGGACACTAATAGGCCTTATTCATACGAACATTTTGGTATACCACACTTATATCCTATCAGTTTTTTGTGGAGTTGCTCCATGAAAATGTGATTCACCAATGGTGGTCGGTAAACAAAATCTGAATTTGTGGAATACCTAGACTAGTCGCCGCATTTCTAAGTATGGACACTAATAGGCCTTATCCAAACGAGCATTTGGGTGTATCACACTTATATCCTATCAGTTTTTTGTGGAGTTGCTCCATGAAAATGCGATTCACCAATGGTGGTCAGTAAACAAAATTTGAATTTCTGGAATACCTAGACTAGTCGCCGCATTTCTAAGTATGGACACTAATAGGCCTTATTCATACGAACATTTTGGTATACCACACTTATATCATATCAGTTTTTTGTGGAGTTGCTCCATGAAAATGTGATTCACCAATGGTGGTCGGTAAACAAAATCTGAATTTGTGGAATACCTAGACCAGTCGCCGCATTTCTAAGTATGGACACTAATAGGCCTTATCCATACGAGCATTTTGGTGTATCACACTTATATCCTATCAGTTTTTTGTGGAGTTGCTCCATGAAAATGCGATTCACCAATGGTGGTCGGTAAACAAAATCTGAATTTGTGGAATACCTAGACTAGTCGCCGCATTTCTAAGTATGGACACTAATAGGCCTTATTCATACGAACATTTTGGTATACCACACTTATATCCTATCAGTTTTTTGTGGAGTTGCTCCATGAAAATGCGATTCACCAATGGTGGTCGGTAAACAAAATCTGAATTTGTGGAATACCTAGACTAGTCGCCGCATTTCTAAGTATGGACACTAATAGGCCTTATTCATACGAACATTTTGGTATACCACACTTATATCCTATCAGTTTTTTGTGGAGTTGCTCCATGAAAATGCGATTCACCAATGGTGGTCAGTAAACAAAATTTGAATTTGTGGAATACCTAGACTAGTCGCCGCATTTCTAAGTATGGACACTAATAGGCCTTATTCATACGAACATTTTGGTATACCACACTTATATCCTATCAGTTTTTTGTGGAGTTGCTCCATGAAAATGCGATTCACCAATGGTGGTCAGTAAACAAAATTTGAATTTGTGGAATACCTAGACTAGTCGCCGCATTTCTAAGTATGGACACTAATAGGCCTTATCCATACGAACATTTTGGTATACCACACTTATATCCTATCAGTTTTTTGTGGAGTTGCTCCATGAAAATGTGATTCACCAATGGTGGTCGGTAAACAAAATCTGAATTTGTGGAATACCTAGACCAGTCACCGCATTTCTATGTATGGACACGAATAGGCCTTATTCATACGAACATTTTGGTATACCACACTTATATCCTATCAGTTTTTTGTGGAGTTGCTCCATGAAAATGCGATTCACCAATGGTGGTCAGTAAACAAAATTTGAATTTCTGGAATACCTAGACTAGTCGCCGCATTTCTAAGTATGGACACTAATAGGCCTTATTCATACGAACATTTTGGTATACCACACTTATATCCTATCAGTTTTTTGTGGAGTTGGTCCATGAAAATGCGATTCACCAATGGTGGTCAGTAAACAAACTTTGAATTTGTGGAATACCTAGACTAGTCGCCGCATTTCTAAGTATGGACACTAATAGGCCTTATTCATACGAACATTTTGGTATACCACACTTATATCATATCAGTTTTTTGTGGAGTTGCTCCATGAAAATGTGATTCACCAATGGTGGTCGGTAAACAAAATCTAAATTTGTGGAATACCTAGACTAGTCGCCGCATTTCTAAGTATGGACACTAATAGGCCTTATCCATACGAACATTTTGGTATACCACACTTATATCCTATCAGTTTTTTGTGGAGTTGCTCCATGAAAATGCGATTCACCACTGGTGGTCGGTAAACAAAATCTGAATTTGTGGAATACCTAGACTAGTCGCCGAATTTCTAAGTATGGACACTAATAGGCCTTATTCATACGAACATTTTGGTATACCACACTTATATCCTATCAGTTTTTTGTGGAGTTGCTCCATGAAAATGTGATTCACCAATGGTGGTCGGTAAACAAAATCTGAATTTGTGGAATACCTAGACTAGTCGCCGCATTTCTAAGTATGGACACTAATAGGCCTTATCTATACGAGCATTTGGGTGTATCACACTTATATCCTATCAGTTTTTTGTGGAGTTGCTCCATGAAAATGCGATTCACCAATGGTGGTCAGTAAACAAAATTTGAATTTCTGGAATACCTAGACTAGTCGCCGCATTTCTAAGTATGGACACTAATAGGCCTTATTCATACGAACATTTTGGTATACCACACTTATATCATATCAGTTTTTTGTGGAGTTGCTCCATGAAAATGTGATTCACCAATGGTGGTCGGTAAACAAAATCTGAATTTGTGGAATACCTAGACCAGTCGCCGCATTTCTAAGTATGGACACTAATAGGCCTTATCCATACGAGCATTTTGGTGTATCACACTTATATCCTATCAGTTTTTTGTGGAGTTGCTCCATGAAAATGCGATTCACCAATGGTGGTCAGTAAACAAAATTTGAATTTGTGGAATACCTAGACTAGTCGCCGAATTTCTAAGTATGGGCACTAATAGGCCTTATTCATACGAACATTTTGGTATACCACACTTATATCCTATCAGTTTTTTGTGGAGTTGCTCCATGAAAATGCGATTCACCAATGGTGGTCAGTAAACAAAATTTGAATTTGTGGAATACCTAGACTAGTCGCCGCATTTCTAAGTATGGACACTAATAGGCCTTATTCATACGAACATTTTGGTATACCACACTTATATCCTATCAGTTTTTTGTGGAGTTGCTCCATGAAAATGTGATTCACCAATGGTGGTCGGTAAACAAAATCTGAATTTGTGGAATATCTAGACTAGTCGCCGCATTTCTAAGTATGGATACTAATAGGCCTTATCCATACGAGCATTTTGGTGTATCACACTTATATCCTATCAGTTTTTTGTGGAGTTGCTCCATGAAAATGCGATTCACCAATGGTGGTCAGTAAACAAAATTTGAATTTGTGGAATACCTAGACTAGTCGCCGAATTTCTAAGTATGGACACTAATAGGCCTTATTCATACGAACATTTTGGTATACCACACTTATATCCTATCAGTTTTTTGTGGAGTTGCTCCATGAAAATGCGATTCATCAATGGTGGTCACTAAACAAAATTTGAATTTGTGGAATACCTAGACTAGTCGCCGAATTTCTAAGTATGGACACTAATAGGCCTTATTCATACGAACATTTTGGTATACCACACTTATATCCTATCAGTTTTTTGTGGAGTTGCTCCATGAAAATGTGATTCACCAATGGTGGTCGGTAAACAAAATCTGAATTTGTGGAATACCTAGACTAGTCGCCGCATTTCTAAGTATGGACACTAATAGGCCTTATCCATACGAGCATTTGGGTGTATCACACTTATATCCTATCAGTTTTTTGTGGAGTTGCTCCATGAAAATGCGATTCACCAATGGTGGTCAGTAAACAAAATTTGAATTTCTGGAATACCTAGACTAGTCGCCGCATTTCTAAGTATGGACACTAATAGGCCTTATTCATACGAACATTTTGGTATACCACACTTATATCATATCAGTTTTTTGTGGAGTTGCTCCATGAAAATGTGATTCACCAATGGTGGTCGGTAAACAAAATCTGAATTTGTGGAATACCTAGACCAGTCGCCGCATTTCTAAGTATGGACACTAATAGGCCTTATCCATACGAGCATTTTGGTGTATCACACTTATATCCTATCAGTTTTTTGTGGAGTTGCTCCATGAAAATGCGATTCACCAATGGTGGTCAGTAAACAAAATTTGAATTTGTGGAATACCTAGACTAGTCGCCGAATTTCTAAGTATGGGCACTAATAGGCCTTATTCATACGAACATTTTGGTATACCACACTTATATCCTATCAGTTTTTTGTGGAGTTGCTCCATGAAAATGCGATTCACCAATGGTGGTCAGTAAACAAAATTTGAATTTGTGGAATACCTAGACTAGTCGCCGCATTTCTAAGTATGGACACTAATAGGCCTTATTCATACGAACATTTTGGTATACCACACTTATATCCTATCAGTTTTTTGTGGAGTTGCTCCATGAAAATGTGATTCACCAATGGTGGTCGGTAAACAAAATCTGAATTTGTGGAATATCTAGACTAGTCGCCGCATTTCTAAGTATGGATACTAATAGGCCTTATCCATACGAGCATTTTGGTGTATCACACTTATATCCTATCAGTTTTTTGTGGAGTTGCTCCATGAAAATGCGATTCATCACTGGTGGTCAGTATACAAAATTTGAATTTCTGGAATACCTAGACTAGTCGCCGCATTTCTAAGTATGGACACTAATAGGCCTTATTCATACGAACATTTTGGTATACCACACTTATATCCTATCAGTTTTTTGTGGAGTTGCTCCATGAAAATGCGATTCACCAATGGTGGTCAGTAAACAAAATTTGAATTTCTGGAATACCTAGACTAGTCGCCGCATTTCTAAGTATGGACACTAATAGGCCTTATTCATACGAACATTTTGGTATACCACACTTATATCATATCAGTTTTTTGTGGAGTTGCTCCATGAAAATGTGATTCACCAATGGTGGTCGGTAAACAAAATCTAAATTTGTGGAATACCTAGACTAGTCGCCGCATTTCTAAGTATGGACACTAATAGGCCTTATCCATACGAACATTTTGGTATACCACACTTATATCCTATCAGTTTTTTGTGGAGTTGCTCCATGAAAATGCGATTCACCACTGGTGGTCGGTAAACAAAATCTGAATTTGTGGAATACCTAGACTAGTCGCCGAATTTCTAAGTATGGACACTAATAGGCCTTATCCATAAGAGCATTTTGGTGTATCACACTTATATCCTATCAGTTTTTTGTGGAGTTGCTCCATGAAAATGCGATTCACCACTGGTGGTCAGTAAACAAAATATGAATTTCTTGAATACCTAGACTAGTCGTCGCATTTCTAAGTATGGACACTAATAGGCCTTATTCATACGAACATTTTGGTATACCACACTTATATCCTATCAGTTTTTTGTGGAGTTGCTCCATGAAAATGCGATTCACCACTGGTGGTCAGTAAACTAAATTTGAATTTCTGGAATACCTAGACTAGTCGTCGCATTTCTAAGTATGGACACTAATAGGCCTTATTCATACGAACATTTTGGTATACCACACTTATATCCTGTCAGTTTTTTGTGGAGTTGCTCCATGAAAATGTGATTCACCAATGGTGGTCGGTAAACAAAATCTGAATTTGTGGAATATCTAGACTAGTCGCCGCATTTCTAAGTATGGATACTAATAGGCCTTATCCATACGAGCATTTTGGTGTATCACACTTATATCCTATCAGTTTTTTGTGGAGTTGCTCCATGAAAATGCGATTCACCACTGGTGGTCAGTATACAAAATTTGAATTTCTGGAATACCTAGACTAGTCGCCGCATTTCTAAGTATGGACACTAATAGGCCTTATTCATACGAACATTTTGGTGTATCACACTTATATCCTATCAGTTTTTTGTGGAGTTGCTCCATGAAAATGCGATTCACCATTGGTGGTCAGTAAACAAAATTTGAATTTGTGGAATACCTAGACTAGTCGCCGCATTTCTAAGTATGGACACTAATAGGCCTTATCCATACGAACATTTTGGTATACCACACTTATATCCTATCAGTTTTTTGTGGAGTTGCTCCATGAAAATGCGATTCACCACTGGTGGTCGGTAAACAAAATCTGAATTTGTGGAATACCTAGACTAGTCGCCGAATTTCTAAGTATGGACACTAATAGGCCTTATTCATACGAACATTTTGGTATACCACACTTATATCCTATCAGTTTTTTGTGGAGTTGCTCCATGAAAATGTGATTCACCAATGGTGGTCGGTAAACAAAATCTGAATTTGTGGAATACCTAGACTAGTCGCCGCATTTCTAAGTATGGACACTAATAGGCCTTATTCATACGAACATTTTGGTGTATCACACTTATATCCTGTCAGTTTTTTGTGGAGTTGCTCCATGAAAATGCGATTCAGCACTGATGGTCAGTAAACAAAATTTGAATTTCTGGAATACCTAGACTAGTCGCCGCATTTCTAAGTATGGACACTAATAGGCCTTATTCATACGAACATTTTGGTATACCACACTTATATCATATCAGTTTTTTGTGGAGTTGCTCCATGAAAATGTGATTCACCAATGGTGGTCGGTAAACAAAATCTGAATTTGTGGAATACCTAGACCAGTCGCCGCATTTCTAAGTATGGACACTAATAGGCCTTATCCATACGAGCATTTTGGTGTATCACACTTATATCCTATCAGTTTTTTGTGGAGTTGCTCCATGAAAATGCGATTCACCAATGGTGGTCAGTAAACAAAATTTGAATTTGTGGAATACCTAGACTAGTCGCCGAATTTCTAAGTATGGGCGCTAATAGGCCTTATTCATACGAACATTTTGGTATACCACACTTATATCCTATCAGTTTTTTGTGGAGTTGCTCCATGAAAATGCGATTCACCAATGGTGGTCAGTAAACAAAATTTGAATTTGTGGAATACCTAGACTAGTCGCCGCATTTCTAAGTATGGACACTAATAGGCCTTATTCATACGAACATTTTGGTATACCACACTTATATCCTATCAGTTTTTTGTGGAGTTGCTCCATGAAAATGTGATTCACCAATGGTGGTCGGTAAACAAAATCTGAATTTGTGGAATATCTAGACTAGTCGCCGCATTTCTAAGTATGGATACTAATAGGCCTTATCCATACGAGCATTTTGGTGTATCACACTTATATCCTATCAGTTTTTTGTGGAGTTGCTCCATGAAAATGCGATTCACCAATGGTGGTCAGTAAACAAAATTTGAATTTCTGGAATACCTAGACTAGTCGCCGCATTTCTAAGTATGGACACTAATAGGCCTTATTCATACGAACATTTTGGTATACCACACTTATATCATATCAGTTTTTTGTGGAGTTGCTCCATGAAAATGTGATTCACCAATGGTGGTCGGTAAACAAAATCTGAATTTGTGGAATACCTAGACCAGTCGCCGCATTTCTAAGTATGGACACTAATAGGCCTTATCCATACGAGCATTTTGGTGTATCACACTTATATCCTATCAGTTTTTTGTGGAGTTGCTCCATGAAAATGCGATTCACCAATGGTGGTCAGTAAACAAAATTTGAATTTGTGGAATACCTAGACTAGTCGCCGAATTTCTAAGTATGGGCACTAATAGGCCTTATTCATACGAACATTTTGGTATACCACACTTATATCCTATCAGTTTTTTGTGGAGTTGCTCCATGAAAATGCGATTCACCAATGGTGGTCAGTAAACAAAATTTGAATTTGTGGAATACCTAGACTAGTCGCCGCATTTCTAAGTATGGACACTAATAGGCCTTATTCATACGAACATTTTGGTATACCACACTTATATCCTATCAGTTTTTTGTGGAGTTGCTCCATGAAAATGTGATTCACCAATGGTGGTCGGTAAACAAAATCTGAATTTGTGGAATATCTAGACTAGTCGCCGCATTTCTAAGTATGGATACTAATAGGCCTTATCCATACGAGCATTTTGGTGTATCACACTTATATCCTATCAGTTTTTTGTGGAGTTGCTCCATGAAAATGCGATTCATCACTGGTGGTCAGTATACAAAATTTGAATTTCTGGAATACCTAGACTAGTCGCCGCATTTCTAAGTATGGACACTAATAGGCCTTATTCATACGAACATTTTGGTATACCACACTTATATCCTATCAGTTTTTTGTGGAGTTGCTCCATGAAAATGCGATTCACCAATGGTGGTCAGTAAACAAAATTTGAATTTCTGGAATACCTAGACTAGTCGCCGCATTTCTAAGTATGGACACTAATAGGCCTTATTCATACGAACATTTTGGTATACCACACTTATATCATATCAGTTTTTTGTGGAGTTGCTCCATGAAAATGTGATTCACCAATGGTGGTCGGTAAACAAAATCTAAATTTGTGGAATACCTAGACTAGTCGCCGCATTTCTAAGTATGGACACTAATAGGCCTTATCCATACGAACATTTTGGTATACCACACTTATATCCTATCAGTTTTTTGTGGAGTTGCTCCATGAAAATGCGATTCACCACTGGTGGTCGGTAAACAAAATCTGAATTTGTGGAATACCTAGACTAGTCGCCGAATTTCTAAGTATGGACACTAATAGGCCTTATCCATAAGAGCATTTTGGTGTATCACACTTATATCCTATCAGTTTTTTGTGGAGTTGCTCCATGAAAATGCGATTCACCACTGGTGGTCAGTAAACAAAATATGAATTTCTTGAATACCTAGACTAGTCGTCGCATTTCTAAGTATGGACACTAATAGGCCTTATTCATACGAACATTTTGGTATACCACACTTATATCCTATCAGTTTTTTGTGGAGTTGCTCCATGAAAATGCGATTCACCACTGGTGGTCAGTAAACTAAATTTGAATTTCTGGAATACCTAGACTAGTCGTCGCATTTCTAAGTATGGACACTAATAGGCCTTATTCATACGAACATTTTGGTATACCACACTTATATCCTGTCAGTTTTTTGTGGAGTTGCTCCATGAAAATGTGATTCACCAATGGTGGTCGGTAAACAAAATCTGAATTTGTGGAATATCTAGACTAGTCGCCGCATTTCTAAGTATGGATACTAATAGGCCTTATCCATACGAGCATTTTGGTGTATCACACTTATATCCTATCAGTTTTTTGTGGAGTTGCTCCATGAAAATGCGATTCACCACTGGTGGTCAGTATACAAAATTTGAATTTCTGGAATACCTAGACTAGTCGCCGCATTTCTAAGTATGGACACTAATAGGCCTTATTCATACGAACATTTTGGTGTATCACACTTATATCCTATCAGTTTTTTGTGGAGTTGCTCCATGAAAATGCGATTCACCATTGGTGGTCAGTAAACAAAATTTGAATTTGTGGAATACCTAGACTAGTCGCCGCATTTCTAAGTATGGACACTAATAGGCCTTATCCATACGAACATTTTGGTATACCACACTTATATCCTATCAGTTTTTTGTGGAGTTGCTCCATGAAAATGCGATTCACCACTGGTGGTCGGTAAACAAAATCTGAATTTGTGGAATACCTAGACTAGTCGCCGAATTTCTAAGTATGGACACTAATAGGCCTTATTCATACGAACATTTTGGTATACCACACTTATATCCTATCAGTTTTTTGTGGAGTTGCTCCATGAAAATGTGATTCACCAATGGTGGTCGGTAAACAAAATCTGAATTTGTGGAATACCTAGACTAGTCGCCGCATTTCTAAGTATGGACACTAATAGGCCTTATTCATACGAACATTTTGGTGTATCACACTTATATCCTGTCAGTTTTTTGTGGAGTTGCTCCATGAAAATGCGATTCAGCACTGATGGTCAGTAAACAAAATTTGAATTTCTGGAATACCTAGACTAGTCGCCGCATTTCTAAGTATGGACACTAATAGGCCTTATTCATACGAACATTTTGGTATACCACACTTATATCATATCAGTTTTTTGTGGAGTTGCTCCATGAAAATGTGATTCACCAATGGTGGTCGGTAAACAAAATCTGAATTTGTGGAATACCTAGACCAGTCGCCGCATTTCTAAGTATGGACACTAATAGGCCTTATCCATACGAGCATTTTGGTGTATCACACTTATATCCTATCAGTTTTTTGTGGAGTTGCTCCATGAAAATGCGATTCACCAATGGTGGTCAGTAAACAAAATTTGAATTTGTGGAATACCTAGACTAGTCGCCGAATTTCTAAGTATGGGCGCTAATAGGCCTTATTCATACGAACATTTTGGTATACCACACTTATATCCTATCAGTTTTTTGTGGAGTTGCTCCATGAAAATGCGATTCACCAATGGTGGTCAGTAAACAAAATTTGAATTTGTGGAATACCTAGACTAGTCGCCGCATTTCTAAGTATGGACACTAATAGGCCTTATTCATACGAACATTTTGGTATACCACACTTATATCCTATCAGTTTTTTGTGGAGTTGCTCCATGAAAATGTGATTCACCAATGGTGGTCGGTAAACAAAATCTGAATTTGTGGAATATCTAGACTAGTCGCCGCATTTCTAAGTATGGATACTAATAGGCCTTATCCATACGAGCATTTTGGTGTATCACACTTATATCCTATCAGTTTTTTGTGGAGTTGCTCCATGAAAATGCGATTCACCAATGGTGGTCAGTAAACAAAATTTGAATTTGTGGAATACCTAGACTAGTCGCCGAATTTCTAAGTATGGACACTAATAGGCCTTATTCATACGAACATTTTGGTGTATCACACTTATATCCTATCAGTTTTTTGTGGAGTTGCTCCATGAAAATGCGATTCACCATTGGTGGTCAGTAAACAAAATTTGAATTTGTGGAATACCTAGACTAGTCGCCGCATTTCTAAGTATGGACACTAATAGGCCTTATCCATACGAACATTTTGGTATACCACACTTATATCCTATCAGTTTTTTGTGGAGTTGCTCCATGAAAATGCGATTCACCACTGGTGGTCGGTAAACAAAATCTGAATTTGTGGAATACCTAGACTAGTCGCCGAATTTCTAAGTATGGACACTAATAGGCCTTATCCATAAGAGCATTTTGGTGTATCACACTTATATCCTATCAGTTTTTTGTGGAGTTGCTCCATGAAAATGCGATTCACCACTGGTGGTCAGTAAACAAAATATGAATTTCTTGAATACCTAGACTAGTCGTCGCATTTCTAAGTATGGACACTAATAGGCCTTATTCATACGAACATTTTGGTATACCACACTTATATCCTATCAGTTTTTTGTGGAGTTGCTCCATGAAAATGCGATTCACCACTGGTGGTCAGTAAACTAAATTTGAATTTCTGGAATACCTAGACTAGTCGTCGCATTTCTAAGTATGGACACTAATAGGCCTTATTCATACGAACATTTTGGTATACCACACTTATATCCTGTCAGTTTTTTGTGGAGTTGCTCCATGAAAATGTGATTCACCAATGGTGGTCGGTAAACAAAATCTGAATTTGTGGAATATCTAGACTAGTCGCCGCATTTCTAAGTATGGATACTAATAGGCCTTATCCATACGAGCATTTTGGTGTATCACACTTATATCCTATCAGTTTTTTGTGGAGTTGCTCCATGAAAATGCGATTCACCACTGGTGGTCAGTATACAAAATTTGAA
Organism: Leucophora obtusa; assembly: GCA_949987735.1. NCBI lineage: Eukaryota > Metazoa > Arthropoda > Insecta > Diptera > Anthomyiidae > Leucophora > Leucophora obtusa. The sequence continues at coordinate 148,038,389 of OX465298.1, forward strand.
TTTCTGGAATACCTAGACTAGTCGCCGCATTTCTAATTATGGACACTAATAGGCCTTATTCATACGAACATTTTGGTGTATCACACTTATATCCTATCAGTTTTTTGTGGAGTTGCTCCATGAAAATGCGATTCACCATTGGTGGTCAGTAAACAAAATTTGAATTTGTGGAATACCTAGACTAGTCGCCGCATTTCTAAGTATGGACACTAATAGGCCTTATCCATACGAACATTTTGGTATACCACACTTATATCCTATCAGTTTTTTGTGGAGTTGCTCCATGAAAATGCGATTCACCACTGGTGGTCGGTAAACAAAATCTGAATTTGTGGAATACCTAGACTAGTCGCCGAATTTCTAAGTATGGACACTAATAGGCCTTATTCATACGAACATTTTGGTATACCACACTTATATCCTATCAGTTTTTTGTGGAGTTGCTCCATGAAAATGTGATTCACCAATGGTGGTCGGTAAACAAAATCTGAATTTGTGGAATACCTAGACTAGTCGCCGCATTTCTAAGTATGGACACTAATAGGCCTTATTCATACGAACATTTTGGTGTATCACACTTATATCCTGTCAGTTTTTTGTGGAGTTGCTCCATGAAAATGCGATTCAGCACTGATGGTCAGTAAACAAAATTTGAATTTCTGGAATACCTAGACTAGTCGCCGCATTTCTAAGTATGGACACTAATAGGCCTTATTCATACGAACATTTTGGTATACCACACTTATATCATATCAGTTTTTTGTGGAGTTGCTCCATGAAAATGTGATTCACCAATGGTGGTCGGTAAACAAAATCTGAATTTGTGGAATACCTAGACCAGTCGCCGCATTTCTAAGTATGGACACTAATAGGCCTTATCCATACGAGCATTTTGGTGTATCACACTTATATCCTATCAGTTTTTTGTGGAGTTGCTCCATGAAAATGCGATTCACCAATGGTGGTCAGTAAACAAAATTTGAATTTGTGGAATACCTAGACTAGTCGCCGAATTTCTAAGTATGGGCACTAATAGGCCTTATTCATACGAACATTTTGGTATACCACACTTATATCCTATCAGTTTTTTGTGGAGTTGCTCCATGAAAATGCGATTCACCAATGGTGGTCAGTAAACAAAATTTGAATTTGTGGAATACCTAGACTAGTCGCCGCATTTCTAAGTATGGACACTAATAGGCCTTATTCATACGAACATTTTGGTATACCACACTTATATCCTATCAGTTTTTTGTGGAGTTGCTCCATGAAAATGTGATTCACCAATGGTGGTCGGTAAACAAAATCTGAATTTGTGGAATATCTAGACTATTCGCCGCACTTCTAAGTATGGATACTAATAGGCCTTATCCATACGAGCATTTTGGTGTATCACACTTATATCCTATCAGTTTTTTGTGGAGTTGCTCCATGAAAATGCGATTCACCAATGGTGGTCAGTAAACAAAATTTGAATTTGTGGAATACCTAGACTAGTCGCCGAATTTCTAAGTATGGACACTAATAGGCCTTATTCATACGAACATTTTGGTATACCACACTTATATCCTATCAGTTTTTTGTGGAGTTGCTCCATGAAAATGCGATTCATCAATGGTGGTCACTAAACAAAATTTGAATTTGTGGAATACCTAGACTAGTCGCCGAATTTCTAAGTATGGACACTAATAGGCCTTATTCATACGAACATTTTGGTATACCACACTTATATCCTATCAGTTTTTTGTGGAGTTGCTCCATGAAAATGTGATTCACCAATGGTGGTCGGTAAACAAAATCTGAATTTGTGGAATACCTAGACTAGTCGCCGCATTTCTAAGTATGGACACTAATAGGCCTTATCCATACGAGCATTTGGGTGTATCACACTTATATCCTATCAGTTTTTTGTGGAGTTGCTCCATGAAAATGCGATTCACCAATGGTGGTCAGTAAACAAAATTTGAATTTCTGGAATACCTAGACTAGTCGCCGCATTTCTAAGTATGGACACTAATAGGCCTTATTCATACGAACATTTTGGTATACCACACTTATATCATATCAGTTTTTTGTGGAGTTGCTCCATGAAAATGTGATTCACCAATGGTGGTCGGTAAACAAAATCTGAATTTGTGGAATACCTAGACTAGTCGCCGCATTTCTAAGTATGGACACTAATAGGCCTTATCCATACGAGCATTTGGGTGTATCACACTTATATCCTATCAGTTTTTTGTGGAGTTGCTCCATGAAAATGCGATTCACCAATGGTGGTCAGTAAACAAAATTTGAATTTCTGGAATACCTAGACTAGTCGCCGCATTTCTAAGTATGGACACTAATAGGCCTTATTCATACGAACATTTTGGTATACCACACTTATATCATATCAGTTTTTTGTGGAGTTGCTCCATGAAAATGTGATTCACCAATGGTGGTCGGTAAACAAAATCTGAATTTGTGGAATACCTAGACCAGTCGCCGCATTTCTAAGTATGGACACTAATAGGCCTTATCCATACGAGCATTTTGGTGTATCACACTTATATCCTATCAGTTTTTTGTGGAGTTGCTCCATGAAAATGCGATTCACCAATGGTGGTCGGTAAACAAAATCTGAATTTGTGGAATACCTAGACTAGTCGCCGCATTTCTAAGTATGGACACTAATAGGCCTTATGCATACGAACATTTTGGTGTATCACACTTATATCCTGTCAGTTTTTTGTGGAGTTGCTCCATGAAAATGCGATTCAGCACTGATGGTCAGTAAACAAAATTTGAATTTCTGGAATACCTAGACTAGTCGCCGCATTTCTAAGTATGGACACTAATAGGCCTTATTCATACGAACATTTTGGTATACCACACTTATATCCTATCAGTTTTTTGTGGAGTTGCTCCATGAAAATGCGATTCACCACTGGTGGTCAGTAAACTAAATTTGAATTTCTGGAATACCTAGACTAGTCGTCGCATTTCTAAGTATGGACACTAATAGGCCTTATTCATACGAACATTTTGGTATACCACACTTATATCCTGTCAGTTTTTTGTGGAGTTGCTCCATGAAAATGTGATTCACCAATGGTGGTCGGTAAACAAAATCTGAATTTGTGGAATATCTAGACTAGTCGCCGCATTTCTAAGTATGGATACTAATAGGCCTTATCCATACGAGCATTTTGGTGTATCACACTTATATCCTATCAGTTTTTTGTGGAGTTGCTCCATGAAAATGCGATTCACCACTGGTGGTCAGTATACAAAATTTGAATTTCTGGAATACCTAGACTAGTCGCCGCATTTCTAAGTATGGACACTAATAGGCCTTATTCATACGAACATTTTGGTGTATCACACTTATATCCTATCAGTTTTTTGTGGAGTTGCTCCATGAAAATGCGATTCACCATTGGTGGTCAGTAAACAAAATTTGAATTTGTGGAATACCTAGACTAGTCGCCGCATTTCTAAGTATGGACACTAATAGGCCTTATCCATACGAACATTTTGGTATACCACACTTATATCCTATCAGTTTTTTGTGGAGTTGCTCCATGAAAATGCGATTCACCACTGGTGGTCGGTAAACAAAATCTGAATTTGTGGAATACCTAGACTAGTCGCCGAATTTCTAAGTATGGACACTAATAGGCCTTATTCATACGAACATTTTGGTATACCACACTTATATCCTATCAGTTTTTTGTGGAGTTGCTCCATGAAAATGTGATTCACCAATGGTGGTCGGTAAACAAAATCTGAATTTGTGGAATACCTAGACTAGTCGCCGCATTTCTAAGTATGGACACTAATAGGCCTTATTCATACGAACATTTTGGTGTATCACACTTATATCCTGTCAGTTTTTTGTGGAGTTGCTCCATGAAAATGCGATTCAGCACTGATGGTCAGTAAACAAAATTTGAATTTCTGGAATACCTAGACTAGTCGCCGCATTTCTAAGTATGGACACTAATAGGCCTTATTCATACGAACATTTTGGTATACCACACTTATATCATATCAGTTTTTTGTGGAGTTGCTCCATGAAAATGTGATTCACCAATGGTGGTCGGTAAACAAAATCTGAATTTGTGGAATACCTAGACCAGTCGCCGCATTTCTAAGTATGGACACTAATAGGCCTTATCCATACGAGCATTTTGGTGTATCACACTTATATCCTATCAGTTTTTTGTGGAGTTGCTCCATGAAAATGCGATTCACCAATGGTGGTCAGTAAACAAAATTTGAATTTGTGGAATACCTAGACTAGTCGCCGAATTTCTAAGTATGGGCACTAATAGGCCTTATTCATACGAACATTTTGGTATACCACACTTATATCCTATCAGTTTTTTGTGGAGTTGCTCCATGAAAATGCGATTCACCAATGGTGGTCAGTAAACAAAATTTGAATTTGTGGAATACCTAGACTAGTCGCCGCATTTCTAAGTATGGACACTAATAGGCCTTATTCATACGAACATTTTGGTATACCACACTTATATCCTATCAGTTTTTTGTGGAGTTGCTCCATGAAAATGCGATTCATCAATGGTGGTCACTAAACAAAATTTGAATTTGTGGAATACCTAGACTAGTCGCCGAATTTCTAAGTATGGACACTAATAGGCCTTATTCATACGAACATTTTGGTATACCACACTTATATCCTATCAGTTTTTTGTGGAGTTGCTCCATGAAAATGTGATTCACCAATGGTGGTCGGTAAACAAAATCTGAATTTGTGGAATATCTAGACTATTCGCCGCATTTCTAAGTATGGATACTAATAGGCCTTATCCATACGAGCATTTTGGTGTATCACACTTATATCCTATCAGTTTTTTGTGGAGTTGCTCCATGAAAATGCGATTCACCAATGGTGGTCAGTAAACAAAATTTGAATTTGTGGAATACCTAGACTAGTCGCCGAATTTCTAAGTATGGACACTAATAGGCCTTATTCATACGAACATTTTGGTATACCACACTTATATCCTATCAGTTTTTTGTGGAGTTGCTCCATGAAAATGCGATTCATCAATGGTGGTCACTAAACAAAATTTGAATTTGTGGAATACCTAGACTAGTCGCCGAATTTCTAAGTATGGACACTAATAGGCCTTATTCATACGAACATTTTGGTATACCACACTTATATCCTATCAGTTTTTTGTGGAGTTGCTCCATGAAAATGTGATTCACCAATGGTGGTCGGTAAACAAAATCTGAATTTGTGGAATACCTAGACTAGTCGCCGCATTTCTAAGTATGGACACTAATAGGCCTTATTCATACGAACATTTTGGTATACCACACTTATATCCTATCAGTTTTTTGTGGAGTTGCTCCATGAAAATGCGATTCATCAATGGTGGTCACTAAACAAAATTTGAATTTGTGGAATACCTAGACTAGTCGCCGAATTTCTAAGTATGGACACTAATAGGCCTTATTCATACGAACATTTTGGTATACCACACTTATATCCTATCAGTTTTTTGTGGAGTTGCTCCATGAAAATGTGATTCACCAATGGTGGTCGGTAAACAAAATCTGAATTTGTGGAATATCTAGACTATTCGCCGCATTTCTAAGTATGGATACTAATAGGCCTTATCCATACGAGCATTTTGGTGTATCACACTTATATCCTATCAGTTTTTTGTGGAGTTGCTCCATGAAAATGCGATTCACCAATGGTGGTCAGTAAACAAAATTTGAATTTGTGGAATACCTAGACTAGTCGCCGAATTTCTAAGTATGGACACTAATAGGCCTTATTCATACGAACATTTTGGTATACCACACTTATATCCTATCAGTTTTTTGTGGAGTTGCTCCATGAAAATGCGATTCATCAATGGTGGTCACTAAACAAAATTTGAATTTGTGGAATACCTAGACTAGTCGCCGAATTTCTAAGTATGGACACTAATAGGCCTTATTCATACGAACATTTTGGTATACCACACTTATATCCTATCAGTTTTTTGTGGAGTTGCTCCATGAAAATGTGATTCACCAATGGTGGTCGGTAAACAAAATCTGAATTTGTGGAATACCTAGACTAGTCGCCGCATTTCTAAGTATGGACACTAATAGGCCTTATCCATACGAGCATTTGGGTGTATCACACTTATATCCTATCAGTTTTTTGTGGAGTTGCTCCATGAAAATGCGATTCACCAATGGTGGTCAGTAAACAAAATTTGAATTTCTGGAATACCTAGACTAGTCGCCGCATTTCTAAGTATGGACACTAATAGGCCTTATTCATACGAACATTTTGGTATACCACACTTATATCATATCAGTTTTTTGTGGAGTTGCTCCATGAAAATGTGATTCACCAATGGTGGTCGGTAAACAAAATCTGAATTTGTGGAATACCTAGACTAGTCGCCGCATTTCTAAGTATGGACACTAATAGGCCTTATCCATACGAGCATTTGGGTGTATCACACTTATATCCTATCAGTTTTTTGTGGAGTTGCTCCATGAAAATGCGATTCACCAATGGTGGTCAGTAAACAAAATTTGAATTTCTGGAATACCTAGACTAGTCGCCGCATTTCTAAGTATGGACACTAATAGGCCTTATTCATACGAACATTTTGGTATACCACACTTATATCATATCAGTTTTTTGTGGAGTTGCTCCATGAAAATGTGATTCACCAATGGTGGTCGGTAAACAAAATCTGAATTTGTGGAATACCTAGACCAGTCGCCGCATTTCTAAGTATGGACACTAATAGGCCTTATCCATACGAGCATTTTGGTGTATCACACTTATATCCTATCAGTTTTTTGTGGAGTTGCTCCATGAAAATGCGATTCACCAATGGTGGTCGGTAAACAAAATCTGAATTTGTGGAATACCTAGACTAGTCGCCGCATTTCTAAGTATGGACACTAATAGGCCTTATTCATACGAACATTTTGGTGTATCACACTTATATCCTGTCAGTTTTTTGTGGAGTTGCTCCATGAAAATGCGATTCAGCACTGATGGTCAGTAAACAAAATTTGAATTTCTGGAATACCTAGACTAGTCGCCGCATTTCTAAGTATGGACACTAATAGGCCTTATTCATACGAACATTTTGGTATACCACACTTATATCCTATCAGTTTTTTGTGGAGTTGCTCCATGAAAATGCGATTCACCACTGGTGGTCAGTAAACTAAATTTGAATTTCTGGAATACCTAGACTAGTCGTCGCATTTCTAAGTATGGACACTAATAGGCCTTATTCATACGAACATTTTGGTATACCACACTTATATCCTGTCAGTTTTTTGTGGAGTTGCTCCATGAAAATGTGATTCACCAATGGTGGTCGGTAAACAAAATCTGAATTTGTGGAATATCTAGACTAGTCGCCGCATTTCTAAGTATGGATGCTAATAGGCCTTATCCATACGAGCATTTTGGTGTATCACACTTATATCCTATCAGTTTTTTGTGGAGTTGCTCCATGAAAATGCGATTCACCACTGGTGGTCAGTATACAAAATTTGAATTTCTGGAATACCTAGACTAGTCGCCGCATTTCTAAGTATGGACACTAATAGGCCTTATTCATACGAACATTTTGGTGTATCACACTTATATCCTATCAGTTTTTTGTGGAGTTGCTCCATGAAAATGCGATTCACCATTGGTGGTCAGTAAACAAAATTTGAATTTGTGGAATACCTAGACTAGTCGCCGCATTTCTAAGTATGGACACTAATAGGCCTTATCCATACGAACATTTTGGTATACCACACTTATATCCTATCAGTTTTTTGTGGAGTTGCTCCATGAAAATGCGATTCACCACTGGTGGTCGGTAAACAAAATCTGAATTTGTGGAATACCTAGACTAGTCGCCGAATTTCTAAGTATGGACACTAATAGGCCTTATTCATACGAACATTTTGGTATACCACACTTATATCCTATCAGTTTTTTGTGGAGTTGCTCCATGAAAATGTGATTCACCAATGGTGGTCGGTAAACAAAATCTGAATTTGTGGAATACCTAGACTAGTCGCCGCATTTCTAAGTATGGACACTAATAGGCCTTATTCATACGAACATTTTGGTGTATCACACTTATATCCTGTCAGTTTTTTGTGGAGTTGCTCCATGAAAATGCGATTCAGCACTGATGGTCAGTAAACAAAATTTGAATTTCTGGAATACCTAGACTAGTCGCCGCATTTCTAAGTATGGACACTAATAGGCCTTATTCATACGAACATTTTGGTATACCACACTTATATCATATCAGTTTTTTGTGGAGTTGCTCCATGAAAATGTGATTCACCAATGGTGGTCGGTAAACAAAATCTGAATTTGTGGAATACCTAGACCAGTCGCCGCATTTCTAAGTATGGACACTAATAGGCCTTATCCATACGAGCATTTTGGTGTATCACACTTATATCCTATCAGTTTTTTGTGGAGTTGCTCCATGAAAATGCGATTCACCAATGGTGGTCAGTAAACAAAATTTGAATTTGTGGAATACCTAGACTAGTCGCCGAATTTCTAAGTATGGGCACTAATAGGCCTTATTCATACGAACATTTTGGTATACCACACTTATATCCTATCAGTTTTTTGTGGAGTTGCTCCATGAAAATGCGATTCACCAATGGTGGTCAGTAAACAAAATTTGAATTTGTGGAATACCTAGACTAGTCGCCGCATTTCTAAGTATGGACACTAATAGGCCTTATTCATACGAACATTTTGGTATACCACACTTATATCCTATCAGTTTTTTGTGGAGCTGCTCCATGAAAATGTGATTCACCAATGGTGGTCGGTAAACAAAATCTGAATTTGTGGAATATCTAGACTATTCGCCGCATTTCTAAGTATGGATACTAATAGGCCTTATCCATACGAGCATTTTGGTGTATCACACTTATATCCTATCAGTTTTTTGTGGAGTTGCTCCATGAAAATGCGATTCACCAATGGTGGTCAGTAAACAAAATTTGAATTTGTGGAATACCTAGACTAGTCGCCGAATTTCTAAGTATGGACACTAATAGGCCTTATTCATACGAACATTTTGGTATACCACACTTATATCCTATCAGTTTTTTGTGGAGTTGCTCCATGAAAATGCGATTCATCAATGGTGGTCACTAAACAAAATTTGAATTTGTGGAATACCTAGACTAGTCGCCGAATTTCTAAGTATGGACACTAATAGGCCTTATTCATACGAACATTTTGGTATACCACACTTATATCCTATCAGTTTTTTGTGGAGTTGCTCCATGAAAATGTGATTCACCAATGGTGGTCGGTAAACAAAATCTGAATTTGTGGAATACCTAGACTAGTCGCCGCATTTCTAAGTATGGACACTAATAGGCCTTATCCATACGAGCATTTGGGTGTATCACACTTATATCCTATCAGTTTTTTGTGGAGTTGCTCCATGAAAATGCGATTCACCAATGGTGGTCAGTAAACAAAATTTGAATTTCTGGAATACCTAGACTAGTCGCCGCATTTCTAAGTATGGACACTAATAGGCCTTATTCATACGAACATTTTGGTATACCACACTTATATCATATCAGTTTTTTGTGGAGTTGCTCCATGAAAATGTGATTCACCAATGGTGGTCGGTAAACAAAATCTGAATTTGTGGAATACCTAGACCAGTCGCCGCATTTCTAAGTATGGACACTAATAGGCCTTATCCATACGAGCATTTTGGTGTATCACACTTATATCCTATCAGTTTTTTGTGGAGTTGCTCCATGAAAATGCGATTCACCAATGGTGGTCGGTAAACAAAATCTGAATTTGTGGAATACCTAGACTAGTCGCCGCATTTCTAAGTATGGACACTAATAGGCCTTATTCATACGAACATTTTGGTATACCACACTTATATCCTATCAGTTTTTTGTGGAGTTGCTCCATGAAAATGCGATTCACCAATGGTGGTCGGTAAACAAAATCTGAATTTGTGGAATACCTAGACTAGTCGCCGCATTTCTAAGTATGGACACTAATAGGCCTTATTCATACGAACATTTTGGTATACCACACTTATATCCTATCAGTTTTTTGTGGAGTTGCTCCATGAAAATGCGATTCACCAATGGTGGTCAGTAAACAAAATTTGAATTTGTGGAATACCTAGACTAGTCGCCGCATTTCTAAGTATGGACACTAATAGGCCTTATTCATACGAACATTTTGGTATACCACACTTATATCCTATCAGTTTTTTGTGGAGTTGCTCCATGAAAATGCGATTCACCAATGGTGGTCAGTAAACAAAATTTGAATTTGTGGAATACCTAGACTAGTCGCCGCATTTCTAAGTATGGACACTAATAGGCCTTATCCATACGAACATTTTGGTATACCACACTTATATCCTATCAGTTTTTTGTGGAGTTGCTCCATGAAAATGTGATTCACCAATGGTGGTCGGTAAACAAAATCTGAATTTGTGGAATACCTAGACCAGTCACCGCATTTCTATGTATGGACACGAATAGGCCTTATTCATACGAACATTTTGGTATACCACACTTATATCCTATCAGTTTTTTGTGGAGTTGCTCCATGAAAATGCGATTCACCAATGGTGGTCAGTAAACAAAATTTGAATTTCTGGAATACCTAGACTAGTCGCCGCATTTCTAAGTATGGACACTAATAGGCCTTATTCATACGAACATTTTGGTATACCACACTTATATCCTATCAGTTTTTTGTGGAGTTGGTCCATGAAAATGCGATTCACCAATGGTGGTCAGTAAACAAACTTTGAATTTGTGGAATACCTAGACTAGTCGCCGCATTTCTAAGTATGGACACTAATAGGCCTTATTCATACGAACATTTTGGTATACCACACTTATATCATATCAGTTTTTTGTGGAGTTGCTCCATGAAAATGTGATTCACCAATGGTGGTCGGTAAACAAAATCTAAATTTGTGGAATACCTAGACTAGTCGCCGCATTTCTAAGTATGGACACTAATAGGCCTTATCCATACGAACATTTTGGTATACCACACTTATATCCTATCAGTTTTTTGTGGAGTTGCTCCATGAAAATGCGATTCACCACTGGTGGTCGGTAAACAAAATCTGAATTTGTGGAATACCTAGACTAGTCGCCGAATTTCTAAGTATGGACACTAATAGGCCTTATTCATACGAACATTTTGGTATACCACACTTATATCCTATCAGTTTTTTGTGGAGTTGCTCCATGAAAATGTGATTCACCAATGGTGGTCGGTAAACAAAATCTGAATTTGTGGAATACCTAGACTAGTCGCCGCATTTCTAAGTATGGACACTAATAGGCCTTATCTATACGAGCATTTGGGTCTATCACACTTATATCCTGTCAGTTTTTTGTGGAGTTGCTCCATGAAAATGCGATTCACCAATGGTGGTCAGTAAACAAAATTTGAATTTCTGGAATACCTAGACTAGTCGCCGCATTTCTAAGTATGGACACTAATAGGCCTTATTCATACGAACATTTTGGTATACCACACTTATATCATATCAGTTTTTTGTGGAGTTGCTCCATGAAAATGTGATTCACCAATGGTGGTCGGTAAACAAAATCTGAATTTGTGGAATACCTAGACCAGTCGCCGCATTTCTAAGTATGGACACTAATAGGCCTTATCCATACGAGCATTTTGGTGTATCACACTTATATCCTATCAGTTTTTTGTGGAGTTGCTCCATGAAAATGCGATTCACCAATGGTGGTCAGTAAACAAAATTTGAATTTGTGGAATACCTAGACTAGTCGCCGAATTTCTAAGTATGGGCACTAATAGGCCTTATTCATACGAACATTTTGGTATACCACACTTATATCCTATCAGTTTTTTGTGGAGTTGCTCCATGAAAATGCGATTCACCAATGGTGGTCAGTAAACAAAATTTGAATTTGTGGAATACCTAGACTAGTCGCCGCATTTCTAAGTATGGACACTAATAGGCCTTATTCATACGAACATTTTGGTATACCACACTTATATCCTATCAGTTTTTTGTGGAGTTGCTCCATGAAAATGTGATTCACCAATGGTGGTCGGTAAACAAAATCTGAATTTGTGGAATATCTAGACTAGTCGCCGCATTTCTAAGTATGGATACTAATAGGCCTTATCCATACGAGCATTTTGGTGTATCACACTTATATCCTATCAGTTTTTTGTGGAGTTGCTCCATGAAAATGCGATTCACCAATGGTGGTCAGTAAACAAAATTTGAATTTGTGGAATACCTAGACTAGTCGCCGAATTTCTAAGTATGGACACTAATAGGCCTTATTCATACGAACATTTTGGTATACCACACTTATATCCTATCAGTTTTTTGTGGAGTTGCTCCATGAAAATGCGATTCATCAATGGTGGTCACTAAACAAAATTTGAATTTGTGGAATACCTAGACTAGTCGCCGAATTTCTAAGTATGGACACTAATAGGCCTTATTCATACGAACATTTTGGTATACCACACTTATATCCTATCAGTTTTTTGTGGAGTTGCTCCATGAAAATGTGATTCACCAATGGTGGTCGGTAAACAAAATCTGAATTTGTGGAATACCTAGACTAGTCGCCGCATTTCTAAGTATGGACACTAATAGGCCTTATCCATACGAGCATTTGGGTGTATCACACTTATATCCTATCAGTTTTTTGTGGAGTTGCTCCATGAAAATGCGATTCACCAATGGTGGTCAGTAAACAAAATTTGAATTTCTGGAATACCTAGACTAGTCGCCGCATTTCTAAGTATGGACACTAATAGGCCTTATTCATACGAACATTTTGGTATACCACACTTATATCATATCAGTTTTTTGTGGAGTTGCTCCATGAAAATGTGATTCACCAATGGTGGTCGGTAAACAAAATCTGAATTTGTGGAATACCTAGACCAGTCGCCGCATTTCTAAGTATGGACACTAATAGGCCTTATCCATACGAGCATTTTGGTGTATCACACTTATATCCTATCAGTTTTTTGTGGAGTTGCTCCATGAAAATGCGATTCACCAATGGTGGTCAGTAAACAAAATTTGAATTTGTGGAATACCTAGACTAGTCGCCGAATTTCTAAGTATGGGCACTAATAGGCCTTATTCATACGAACATTTTGGTATACCACACTTATATCCTATCAGTTTTTTGTGGAGTTGCTCCATGAAAATGCGATTCACCAATGGTGGTCAGTAAACAAAATTTGAATTTGTGGAATACCTAGACTAGTCGCCGCATTTCTAAGTATGGACACTAATAGGCCTTATTCATACGAACATTTTGGTATACCACACTTATATCCTATCAGTTTTTTGTGGAGTTGCTCCATGAAAATGTGATTCACCAATGGTGGTCGGTAAACAAAATCTGAATTTGTGGAATATCTAGACTAGTCGCCGCATTTCTAAGTATGGATACTAATAGGCCTTATCCATACGAGCATTTTGGTGTATCACACTTATATCCTATCAGTTTTTTGTGGAGTTGCTCCATGAAAATGCGATTCATCACTGGTGGTCAGTATACAAAATTTGAATTTCTGGAATACCTAGACTAGTCGCCGCATTTCTAAGTATGGACACTAATAGGCCTTATTCATACGAACATTTTGGTATACCACACTTATATCCTATCAGTTTTTTGTGGAGTTGCTCCATGAAAATGCGATTCACCAATGGTGGTCAGTAAACAAAATTTGAATTTCTGGAATACCTAGACTAGTCGCCGCATTTCTAAGTATGGACACTAATAGGCCTTATTCATACGAACATTTTGGTATACCACACTTATATCCTATCAGTTTTTTGTGGAGTTGGTCCATGAAAATGCGATTCACCAATGGTGGTCAGTAAACAAACTTTGAATTTGTGGAATACCTAGACTAGTCGCCGCATTTCTAAGTATGGACACTAATAGGCCTTATTCATACGAACATTTTGGTATACCACACTTATATCATATCAGTTTTTTGTGGAGTTGCTCCATGAAAATGTGATTCACCAATGGTGGTCGGTAAACAAAATCTAAATTTGTGGAATACCTAGACTAGTCGCCGCATTTCTAAGTATGGACACTAATAGGCCTTATCCATACGAACATTTTGGTATACCACACTTATATCCTATCAGTTTTTTGTGGAGTTGCTCCATGAAAATGCGATTCACCACTGGTGGTCGGTAAACAAAATCTGAATTTGTGGAATACCTAGACTAGTCGCCGAATTTCTAAGTATGGACACTAATAGGCCTTATCCATAAGAGCATTTTGGTGTATCACACTTATATCCTATCAGTTTTTTGTGGAGTTGCTCCATGAAAATGCGATTCACCACTGGTGGTCAGTAAACAAAATATGAATTTCTTGAATACCTAGACTAGTCGTCGCATTTCTAAGTATGGACGCTAATAGGCCTTATTCATACGAACATTTTGGTATACCACACTTATATCCTATCAGTTTTTTGTGGAGTTGCTCCATGAAAATGCGATTCACCACTGGTGGTCAGTAAACTAAATTTGAATTTCTGGAATACCTAGACTAGTCGTCGCATTTCTAAGTATGGACACTAATAGGCCTTATTCATACGAACATTTTGGTATACCACACTTATATCCTGTCAGTTTTTTGTGGAGTTGCTCCATGAAAATGTGATTCACCAATGGTGGTCGGTAAACAAAATCTGAATTTGTGGAATATCTAGACTAGTCGCCGCATTTCTAAGTATGGATACTAATAGGCCTTATCCATACGAGCATTTTGGTGTATCACACTTATATCCTATCAGTTTTTTGTGGAGTTGCTCCATGAAAATGCGATTCACCACTGGTGGTCAGTATACAAAATTTGAATTTCTGGAATACCTAGACTAGTCGCCGCATTTCTAAGTATGGACACTAATAGGCCTTATTCATACGAACATTTTGGTGTATCACACTTATATCCTATCAGTTTTTTGTGGAGTTGCTCCATGAAAATGCGATTCACCATTGGTGGTCAGTAAACAAAATTTGAATTTGTGGAATACCTAGACTAGTCGCCGCATTTCTAAGTATGGACACTAATAGGCCTTATCCATACGAACATTTTGGTATACCACACTTATATCCTATCAGTTTTTTGTGGAGTTGCTCCATGAAAATGCGATTCACCACTGGTGGTCGGTAAACAAAATCTGAATTTGTGGAATACCTAGACTAGTCGCCGAATTTCTAAGTATGGACACTAATAGGCCTTATTCATACGAACATTTTGGTATACCACACTTATATCCTATCAGTTTTTTGTGGAGTTGCTCCATGAAAATGTGATTCACCAATGGTGGTCGGTAAACAAAATCTGAATTTGTGGAATACCTAGACTAGTCGCCGCATTTCTAAGTATGGACACTAATAGGCCTTATCTATACGAGCATTTGGGTGTATCACACTTATATCCTATCAGTTTTTTGTGGAGTTGCTCCATGAAAATGCGATTCACCAATGGTGGTCAGTAAACAAAATTTGAATTTCTGGAATACCTAGACTAGTCGCCGCATTTCTAAGTATGGACACTAATAGGCCTTATTCATACGAACATTTTGGTATACCACACTTATATCATATCAGTTTTTTGTGGAGTTGCTCCATGAAAATGTGATTCACCAATGGTGGTCGGTAAACAAAATCTGAATTTGTGGAATACCTAGACCAGTCGCCGCATTTCTAAGTATGGACACTAATAGGCCTTATCCATACGAGCATTTTGGTGTATCACACTTATATCCTATCAGTTTTTTGTGGAGTTGCTCCATGAAAATGCGATTCACCAATGGTGGTCAGTAAACAAAATTTGAATTTGTGGAATACCTAGACTAGTCGCCGAATTTCTAAGTATGGGCACTAATAGGCCTTATTCATACGAACATTTTGGTATACCACACTTATATCCTATCAGTTTTTTGTGGAGTTGCTCCATGAAAATGCGATTCACCAATGGTGGTCAGTAAACAAAATTTGAATTTGTGGAATACCTAGACTAGTCGCCGCATTTCTAAGTATGGACACTAATAGGCCTTATTCATACGAACATTTTGGTATACCACACTTATATCCTATCAGTTTTTTGTGGAGTTGCTCCATGAAAATGTGATTCACCAATGGTGGTCGGTAAACAAAATCTGAATTTGTGGAATATCTAGACTAGTCGCCGCATTTCTAAGTATGGATACTAATAGGCCTTATCCATACGAGCATTTTGGTGTATCACACTTATATCCTATCAGTTTTTTGTGGAGTTGCTCCATGAAAATGCGATTCACCAATGGTGGTCAGTAAACAAAATTTGAATTTGTGGAATACCTAGACTAGTCGCCGAATTTCTAAGTATGGACACTAATAGGCCTTATTCATACGAACATTTTGGTATACCACACTTATATCCTATCAGTTTTTTGTGGAGTTGCTCCATGAAAATGCGATTCATCAATGGTGGTCACTAAACAAAATTTGAATTTGTGGAATACCTAGACTAGTCGCCGAATTTCTAAGTATGGACACTAATAGGCCTTATTCATACGAACATTTTGGTATACCACACTTATATCCTATCAGTTTTTTGTGGAGTTGCTCCATGAAAATGTGATTCACCAATGGTGGTCGGTAAACAAAATCTGAATTTGTGGAATACCTAGACTAGTCGCCGCATTTCTAAGTATGGACACTAATAGGCCTTATCCATACGAGCATTTGGGTGTATCACACTTATATCCTATCAGTTTTTTGTGGAGTTGCTCCATGAAAATGCGATTCACCAATGGTGGTCAGTAAACAAAATTTGAATTTCTGGAATACCTAGACTAGTCGCCGCATTTCTAAGTATGGACACTAATAGGCCTTATTCATACGAACATTTTGGTATACCACACTTATATCATATCAGTTTTTTGTGGAGTTGCTCCATGAAAATGTGATTCACCAATGGTGGTCGGTAAACAAAATCTGAATTTGTGGAATACCTAGACCAGTCGCCGCATTTCTAAGTATGGACACTAATAGGCCTTATCCATACGAGCATTTTGGTGTATCACACTTATATCCTATCAGTTTTTTGTGGAGTTGCTCCATGAAAATGCGATTCACCAATGGTGGTCAGTAAACAAAATTTGAATTTGTGGAATACCTAGACTAGTCGCCGAATTTCTAAGTATGGGCACTAATAGGCCTTATTCATACGAACATTTTGGTATACCACACTTATATCCTATCAGTTTTTTGTGGAGTTGCTCCATGAAAATGCGATTCACCAATGGTGGTCAGTAAACAAAATTTGAATTTGTGGAATACCTAGACTAGTCGCCGCATTTCTAAGTATGGACACTAATAGGCCTTATTCATACGAACATTTTGGTATACCACACTTATATCCTATCAGTTTTTTGTGGAGTTGCTCCATGAAAATGTGATTCACCAATGGTGGTCGGTAAACAAAATCTGAATTTGTGGAATATCTAGACTAGTCGCCGCATTTCTAAGTATGGATACTAATAGGCCTTATCCATACGAGCATTTTGGTGTATCACACTTATATCCTATCAGTTTTTTGTGGAGTTGCTCCATGAAAATGCGATTCATCACTGGTGGTCAGTATACAAAATTTGAATTTCTGGAATACCTAGACTAGTCGCCGCATTTCTAAGTATGGACACTAATAGGCCTTATTCATACGAACATTTTGGTATACCACACTTATATCCTATCAGTTTTTTGTGGAGTTGCTCCATGAAAATGCGATTCACCAATGGTGGTCAGTAAACAAAATTTGAATTTCTGGAATACCTAGACTAGTCGCCGCATTTCTAAGTATGGACACTAATAGGCCTTATTCATACGAACATTTTGGTATACCACACTTATATCCTATCAGTTTTTTGTGGAGTTGGTCCATGAAAATGCGATTCACCAATGGTGGTCAGTAAACAAACTTTGAATTTGTGGAATACCTAGACTAGTCGCCGCATTTCTAAGTATGGACACTAATAGGCCTTATTCATACGAACATTTTGGTATACCACACTTATATCATATCAGTTTTTTGTGGAGTTGCTCCATGAAAATGTGATTCACCAATGGTGGTCGGTAAACAAAATCTAAATTTGTGGAATACCTAGACTAGTCGCCGCATTTCTAAGTATGGACACTAATAGGCCTTATCCATACGAACATTTTGGTATACCACACTTATATCCTATCAGTTTTTTGTGGAGTTGCTCCATGAAAATGCGATTCACCACTGGTGGTCGGTAAACAAAATCTGAATTTGTGGAATACCTAGACTAGTCGCCGAATTTCTAAGTATGGACACTAATAGGCCTTATCCATAAGAGCATTTTGGTGTATCACACTTATATCCTATCAGTTTTTTGTGGAGTTGCTCCATGAAAATGCGATTCACCACTGGTGGTCAGTAAACAAAATATGAATTTCTGGAATACCTAGACTAGTCGTCGCATTTCTAAGTATGGACACTAATAGGCCTTATTCATACGAACATTTTGGTATACCACACTTATATCCTATCAGTTTTTTGTGGAGTTGCTCCATGAAAATGCGATTCACCACTGGTGGTCAGTAAACTAAATTTGAATTTCTGGAATACCTAGACTAGTCGTCGCATTTCTAAGTATGGACACTAATAGGCCTTATTCATACGAACATTTTGGTATACCACACTTATATCCTGTCAGTTTTTTGTGGAGTTGCTCCATGAAAATGTGATTCACCAATGGTGGTCGGTAAACAAAATCTGAATTTGTGGAATATCTAGACTAGTCGCCGCATTTCTAAGTATGGATACTAATAGGCCTTATCCATACGAGCATTTTGGTGTATCACACTTATATCCTATCAGTTTTTTGTGGAGTTGCTCCATGAAAATGCGATTCACCACTGGTGGTCAGTATACAAAATTTGAATTTCTGGAATACCTAGACTAGTCGCCGCATTTCTAAGTATGGACACTAATAGGCCTTATTCATACGAACATTTTGGTGTATCACACTTATATCCTATCAGTTTTTTGTGGAGTTGCTCCATGAAAATGCGATTCACCATTGGTGGTCAGTAAACAAAATTTGAATTTGTGGAATACCTAGACTAGTCGCCGCATTTCTAAGTATGGACACTAATAGGCCTTATTCATACGAACATTTTGGTATACCACACTTATATCATATCAGTTTTTTGTGGAGTTGCTCCATGAAAATGCGATTCACCACTGGTGGTCAGTAAACAAAATATGAATTTCTGGAATACCTAGACTAGTCGTCGCATTTCTAAGTATGGACACTAATAGGCCTTATTCATACGAACATTTTGGTATACCACACTTATATCCTATCAGTTTTTTGTGGAGTTGCTCCATGAAAATGCGATTCACCACTGGTGGTCAGTAAACTAAATTTGAATTTCTGGAATACCTAGACTAGTCGTCGCATTTCTAAGTATGGACACTAATAGGCCTTATTCATACGAACATTTTGGTATACCACACTTATATCCTGTCAGTTTTTTGTGGAGTTGCTCCATGAAAATGTGATTCACCAATGGTGGTCGGTAAACAAAATCTGAATTTGTGGAATATCTAGACTAGTCGCCGCATTTCTAAGTATGGATACTAATAGGCCTTATCCATACGAGCATTTTGGTGTATCACACTTATATCCTATCAGTTTTTTGTGGAGTTGCTCCATGAAAATGCGATTCACCACTGGTGGTCAGTATACAAAATTTGAATTTCTGGAATACCTAGACTAGTCGCCGCATTTCTAAGTATGGACACTAATAGGCCTTATTCATACGAACATTTTGGTGTATCACACTTATATCCTATCAGTTTTTTGTGGAGTTGCTCCATGAAAATGCGATTCACCATTGGTGGTCAGTAAACAAAATTTGAATTTGTGGAATACCTAGACTAGTCGCCGCATTTCTAAGTATGGACACTAATAGGCCTTATTCATACGAACATTTTGGTATACCACACTTATATCATATCAGTTTTTTGTGGAGTTGCTCCATGAAAATGTGATTCACCAATGGTGGTCGGTAAACAAAATCTAAATTTGTGGAATACCTAGACTAGTCGCCGCATTTCTAAGTATGGACACTAATAGGCCTTATCCATACGAACATTTTGGTATACCACACTTATATCCTATCAGTTTTTTGTGGAGTTGCTCCATGAAAATGCGATTCACCACTGGTGGTCGGTAAACAAAATCTGAATTTGTGGAATACCTAGACTAGTCGCCGCATTTCTAAGTATGGACACTAATAGGCCTTATCCATACGAGCATTTTGGTGTATCACACTTATATCCTATCAGTTTTTTGTGGAGTTGCTCCATGAAAATGCGATTCACCACTGGTGGTCAGTAAACAAAATATGAATTTCTGGAATACCTAGACTAGTCGTCGCATTTCTAAGTATGGACACTAATAGGCCTTATTCATACGAACATTTTTGTATACCACACTTATATCCTATCAGTTTTTTGTGGAGTTGCTCCATGAAAATGCGATTCACCACTGGTGGTCAGTAAACAAAATTTGAATTTCTGGAATACCTAGACTAGTCGCCGCATTTCTAAGTATGGACACTAATAGGCCTTATTCATACGAACATTTTGGTATACCACACTTATATCCTATCAGTTTTTTGTGGAGTTGCTCCATGAAAATGTGATTCACCAATGGTGGTCGGTAAACAAAATTTGAATTTCTGGAATACCTAGACTAGTCGCCGCATTTCTAAGCATGGACACTAATAGGCCTTATTCATACGAGCATTTTGGTGTATCACACTTATATCCTATCAGTTTTTTGTGGAGTTGCTCCATGAAAATGCGATTCACCACTGGTGGTCAGTGAACAAAATTTGCTCCATGAAAATGCGATTCACCACTGGTGGTCAGTAAACAAAATTTGAATTTCTGGAATACCTAGACTAGTCGCCGCATTTCTAAGTATGGACACTAATAGGCCTTATCCATACGAACATTTTGGTATACCACACTTATATCCTATCAGTTTTTTGTGGAGTTGCTCCATGAAAATGCGATTCACCACTGGTGGTCGGTAAACAAAATCTGAATTTGTGGAATACCTAGACTAGTCGCCGAATTTCTAAGTATGGACACTAATAGGCCTTATCCATAAGAGCATTTTGGTGTATCACACTTATATCCTATCAGTTTTTTGTGGAGTTGCTCCATGAAAATGCGATTCACCACTGGTGGTCAGTAAACAAAATATGAATTTCTTGAATACCTAGACTAGTCGTCGCATTTCTAAGTATGGACGCTAATAGGCCTTATTCATACGAACATTTTGGTATACCACACTTATATCCTATCAGTTTTTTGTGGAGTTGCTCCATGAAAATGCGATTCACCACTGGTGGTCAGTAAACTAAATTTGAATTTCTGGAATACCTAGACTAGTCGTCGCATTTCTAAGTATGGACACTAATAGGCCTTATTCATACGAACATTTTGGTATACCACACTTATATCCTGTCAGTTTTTTGTGGAGTTGCTCCATGAAAATGTGATTCACCAATGGTGGTCGGTAAACAAAATCTGAATTTGTGGAATATCTAGACTAGTCGCCGCATTTCTAAGTATGGATACTAATAGGCCTTATCCATACGAGCATTTTGGTGTATCACACTTATATCCTATCAGTTTTTTGTGGAGTTGCTCCATGAAAATGCGATTCACCACTGGTGGTCAGTATACAAAATTTGAATTTCTGGAATACCTAGACTAGTCGCCGCATTTCTAAGTATGGACACTAATAGGCCTTATTCATACGAACATTTTGGTGTATCACACTTATATCCTATCAGTTTTTTGTGGAGTTGCTCCATGAAAATGCGATTCACCATTGGTGGTCAGTAAACAAAATTTGAATTTGTGGAATACCTAGACTAGTCGCCGCATTTCTAAGTATGGACACTAATAGGCCTTATCCATACGAACATTTTGGTATACCACACTTATATCCTATCAGTTTTTTGTGGAGTTGCTCCATGAAAATGCGATTCACCACTGGTGGTCGGTAAACAAAATCTGAATTTGTGGAATACCTAGACTAGTCGCCGAATTTCTAAGTATGGACACTAATAGGCCTTATTCATACGAACATTTTGGTATACCACACTTATATCCTATCAGTTTTTTGTGGAGTTGCTCCATGAAAATGTGATTCACCAATGGTGGTCGGTAAACAAAATCTGAATTTGTGGAATACCTAGACTAGTCGCCGCATTTCTAAGTATGGACACTAATAGGCCTTATCTATACGAGCATTTGGGTGTATCACACTTATATCCTATCAGTTTTTTGTGGAGTTGCTCCATGAAAATGCGATTCACCAATGGTGGTCAGTAAACAAAATTTGAATTTCTGGAATACCTAGACTAGTCGCCGCATTTCTAAGTATGGACACTAATAGGCCTTATTCATACGAACATTTTGGTATACCACACTTATATCATATCAGTTTTTTGTGGAGTTGCTCCATGAAAATGTGATTCACCAATGGTGGTCGGTAAACAAAATCTGAATTTGTGGAATACCTAGACCAGTCGCCGCATTTCTAAGTATGGACACTAATAGGCCTTATCCATACGAGCATTTTGGTGTATCACACTTATATCCTATCAGTTTTTTGTGGAGTTGCTCCATGAAAATGCGATTCACCAATGGTGGTCAGTAAACAAAATTTGAATTTGTGGAATACCTAGACTAGTCGCCGAATTTCTAAGTATGGGCACTAATAGGCCTTATTCATACGAACATTTTGGTATACCACACTTATATCCTATCAGTTTTTTGTGGAGTTGCTCCATGAAAATGCGATTCACCAATGGTGGTCAGTAAACAAAATTTGAATTTGTGGAATACCTAGACTAGTCGCCGCATTTCTAAGTATGGACACTAATAGGCCTTATTCATACGAACATTTTGGTATACCACACTTATATCCTATCAGTTTTTTGTGGAGTTGCTCCATGAAAATGTGATTCACCAATGGTGGTCGGTAAACAAAATCTGAATTTGTGGAATATCTAGACTAGTCGCCGCATTTCTAAGTATGGATACTAATAGGCCTTATCCATACGAGCATTTTGGTGTATCACACTTATATCCTATCAGTTTTTTGTGGAGTTGCTCCATGAAAATGCGATTCACCAATGGTGGTCAGTAAACAAAATTTGAATTTGTGGAATACCTAGACTAGTCGCCGAATTTCTAAGTATGGACACTAATAGGCCTTATTCATACGAACATTTTGGTATACCACACTTATATCCTATCAGTTTTTTGTGGAGTTGCTCCATGAAAATGCGATTCATCAATGGTGGTCACTAAACAAAATTTGAATTTGTGGAATACCTAGACTAGTCGCCGAATTTCTAAGTATGGACACTAATAGGCCTTATTCATACGAACATTTTGGTATACCACACTTATATCCTATCAGTTTTTTGTGGAGTTGCTCCATGAAAATGTGATTCACCAATGGTGGTCGGTAAACAAAATCTGAATTTGTGGAATACCTAGACTAGTCGCCGCATTTCTAAGTATGGACACTAATAGGCCTTATCCATACGAGCATTTGGGTGTATCACACTTATATCCTATCAGTTTTTTGTGGAGTTGCTCCATGAAAATGCGATTCACCAATGGTGGTCAGTAAACAAAATTTGAATTTCTGGAATACCTAGACTAGTCGCCGCATTTCTAAGTATGGACACTAATAGGCCTTATTCATACGAACATTTTGGTATACCACACTTATATCATATCAGTTTTTTGTGGAGTTGCTCCATGAAAATGTGATTCACCAATGGTGGTCGGTAAACAAAATCTGAATTTGTGGAATACCTAGACCAGTCGCCGCATTTCTAAGTATGGACACTAATAGGCCTTATCCATACGAGCATTTTGGTGTATCACACTTATATCCTATCAGTTTTTTGTGGAGTTGCTCCATGAAAATGCGATTCACCAATGGTGGTCAGTAAACAAAATTTGAATTTGTGGAATACCTAGACTAGTCGCCGAATTTCTAAGTATGGGCACTAATAGGCCTTATTCATACGAACATTTTGGTATACCACACTTATATCCTATCAGTTTTTTGTGGAGTTGCTCCATGAAAATGCGATTCACCAATGGTGGTCAGTAAACAAAATTTGAATTTGTGGAATACCTAGACTAGTCGCCGCATTTCTAAGTATGGACACTAATAGGCCTTATTCATACGAACATTTTGGTATACCACACTTATATCCTATCAGTTTTTTGTGGAGTTGCTCCATGAAAATGTGATTCACCAATGGTGGTCGGTAAACAAAATCTGAATTTGTGGAATATCTAGACTAGTCGCCGCATTTCTAAGTATGGATACTAATAGGCCTTATCCATACGAGCATTTTGGTGTATCACACTTATATCCTATCAGTTTTTTGTGGAGTTGCTCCATGAAAATGCGATTCATCACTGGTGGTCAGTATACAAAATTTGAATTTCTGGAATACCTAGACTAGTCGCCGCATTTCTAAGTATGGACACTAATAGGCCTTATTCATACGAACATTTTGGTATACCACACTTATATCCTATCAGTTTTTTGTGGAGTTGCTCCATGAAAATGCGATTCACCAATGGTGGTCAGTAAACAAAATTTGAATTTCTGGAATACCTAGACTAGTCGCCGCATTTCTAAGTATGGACACTAATAGGCCTTATTCATACGAACATTTTGGTATACCACACTTATATCCTATCAGTTTTTTGTGGAGTTGGTCCATGAAAATGCGATTCACCAATGGTGGTCAGTAAACAAACTTTGAATTTGTGGAATACCTAGACTAGTCGCCGCATTTCTAAGTATGGACACTAATAGGCCTTATTCATACGAACATTTTGGTATACCACACTTATATCATATCAGTTTTTTGTGGAGTTGCTCCATGAAAATGTGATTCACCAATGGTGGTCGGTAAACAAAATCTAAATTTGTGGAATACCTAGACTAGTCGCCGCATTTCTAAGTATGGACACTAATAGGCCTTATCCATACGAACATTTTGGTATACCACACTTATATCCTATCAGTTTTTTGTGGAGTTGCTCCATGAAAATGCGATTCACCACTGGTGGTCGGTAAACAAAATCTGAATTTGTGGAATACCTAGACTAGTCGCCGAATTTCTAAGTATGGACACTAATAGGCCTTATCCATAAGAGCATTTTGGTGTATCACACTTATATCCTATCAGTTTTTTGTGGAGTTGCTCCATGAAAATGCGATTCACCACTGGTGGTCAGTAAACAAAATATGAATTTCTGGAATACCTAGACTAGTCGTCGCATTTCTAAGTATGGACACTAATAGGCCTTATTCATACGAACATTTTGGTATACCACACTTATATCCTATCAGTTTTTTGTGGAGTTGCTCCATGAAAATGCGATTCACCACTGGTGGTCAGTAAACTAAATTTGAATTTCTGGAATACCTAGACTAGTCGTCGCATTTCTAAGTATGGACACTAATAGGCCTTATTCATACGAACATTTTGGTATACCACACTTATATCCTGTCAGTTTTTTGTGGAGTTGCTCCATGAAAATGTGATTCACCAATGGTGGTCGGTAAACAAAATCTGAATTTGTGGAATATCTAGACTAGTCGCCGCATTTCTAAGTATGGATACTAATAGGCCTTATCCATACGAGCATTTTGGTGTATCACACTTATATCCTATCAGTTTTTTGTGGAGTTGCTCCATGAAAATGCGATTCACCACTGGTGGTCAGTATACAAAATTTGAATTTCTGGAATACCTAGACTAGTCGCCGCATTTCTAAGTATGGACACTAATAGGCCTTATTCATACGAACATTTTGGTGTATCACACTTATATCCTATCAGTTTTTTGTGGAGTTGCTCCATGAAAATGCGATTCACCATTGGTGGTCAGTAAACAAAATTTGAATTTGTGGAATACCTAGACTAGTCGCCGCATTTCTAAGTATGGACACTAATAGGCCTTATTCATACGAACATTTTGGTATACCACACTTATATCATATCAGTTTTTTGTGGAGTTGCTCCATGAAAATGTGATTCACCAATGGTGGTCGGTAAACAAAATCTAAATTTGTGGAATACCTAGACTAGTCGCCGCATTTCTAAGTATGGACACTAATAGGCCTTATCCATACGAACATTTTGGTATACCACACTTATATCCTATCAGTTTTTTGTGGAGTTGCTCCATGAAAATGCGATTCACCACTGGTGGTCGGTAAACAAAATCTGAATTTGTGGAATACCTAGACTAGTCGCCGCATTTCTAAGTATGGACACTAATAGGCCTTATCCATACGAGCATTTTGGTGTATCACACTTATATCCTATCAGTTTTTTGTGGAGTTGCTCCATGAAAATGCGATTCACCACTGGTGGTCAGTAAACAAAATATGAATTTCTGGAATACCTAGACTAGTCGTCGCATTTCTAAGTATGGACACTAATAGGCCTTATTCATACGAACATTTTTGTATACCACACTTATATCCTATCAGTTTTTTGTGGAGTTGCTCCATGAAAATGCGATTCACCACTGGTGGTCAGTAAACAAAATTTGAATTTCTGGAATACCTAGACTAGTCGCCGCATTTCTAAGTATGGACACTAATAGGCCTTATTCATACGAACATTTTGGTATACCACACTTATATCCTATCAGTTTTTTGTGGAGTTGCTCCATGAAAATGTGATTCACCAATGGTGGTCGGTAAACAAAATTTGAATTTCTGGAATACCTAGACTAGTCGCCGCATTTCTAAGCATGGACACTAATAGGCCTTATTCATACGAGCATTTTGGTGTATCACACTTATATCCTATCAGTTTTTTGTGGAGTTGCTCCATGAAAATGCGATTCACCACTGGTGGTCAGTGAACAAAATTTGCTCCATGAAAATGCGATTCACCACTGGTGGTCAGTAAACAAAATTTGAATTTCTGGAATACCTAGACTAGTCGCCGCATTTCTAAGTATGGACACTAATAGGCCTTATTCATACGAACATTTTGGTGTATCACACTTATATCCTATCAGTTTTTTTGTGGAGTTGCTCCATGAAAATGCGATTCACCACTGGTGGTCAGTAAACAAAATTTGAATTTCTGGAATACCTAGACTAGTCGCCGCATTTCTAAGTATGGACACTAATAGACCTTATCCATACGAACATTTTGGTGTATCATACTTATATCCTATCAGTTTTTTGTGGAGTTGCTCCATGAAAATGCGATTCACCACTGGTGGTCAGTAAACAAAATTTGAATTTCTGGAATACCTAGACCAGTCGCCGCATTTCTAAGTATGGACGCTAATAGGCCTTATTCATACGAACATTTTGGTATACCACACTTATATCCTATCAGTTTTTTGTGGAGTTGCTCCATGAAAATGTGATTCACCAATGGTGGTCGGTAAACAAAATCTGAATTTGTGGAATATCTAGACTAGTCGCCGCATTTCTAAGTACGGTGACTAATAGGCCTTATCCATACGAGCATTTTGGTGTATCACACTTATATCCTATCAGTTTTTTGTGGAGTTGCTCCATGAAAATGCGATTCACCACTGGTGGTCAGTAAACAAAATTTGAATTTCTGGAATACCTAGACTAGTTGCCGCATTTCTAAGTATAGACGCTAATAGGCCTTATTCATACGAACATTTTGGTATACCACACTTATATCCTATCAGTTTTTTGTGGAGTTGCTCCATGAAAATGCGATTCACCACTGGTGGTCAGTAAACAAAATTTGAATTTCTGGAATACCTAGACTAGTCGCCGCATTTCTAAGTATGGACACTAACAAGCCTTATTCATACGAACATTTTGGTATACCACACTTATATGCTATCAGTTTTTTGTGGAGTTGCTCCATGAAAATGTGATTCACCAATGGTGGTCGGTAAACAAAATCTGAATTTGTGGAATACCTAGACTAGTCGCCGCATTTCTAAATATGGACACTAATAGGCCTTATCCATACGAGCATTTTGGTGTATCACACTTATATCCTATCAGTTTTTTGTGGAGTTGCTCCATGAAAATGCGATTCACCAATGGTGGTCAGTAAACAAAATTTGAATTTCTGGAATACCTAGACTAGTCTCCGCATTTCTAAGTATGGACACTAATAGGCCTTATTCATACGAACATTTTGGTATACCACACTTATATCATATCAGTTTTTTGTGGAGTTGCTCCATGAAAATGTGATTCACCAATGGTGGTCGGTAAACAAAATCTAAATTTGTGGAATACCTAGACCAGTCGCCGCATTTCTAAGTATGGACACTAATAGGCCTTATCCATACGAGCATTTTGGTGTATCACACTTATATCCTATCAGTTTTTTGTGGAGTTGCTCCATGAAAATGCGATTCACCAATGGTGGTCAGTAAACAAAATTTGAATTTGTGGAATACCTAGACTAGTCGCCGAATTTCTAAGTATGGGCACTAATAGGCCTTATTCATACGAACATTTTGGTATACCACACTTATATCCTATCAGTTTTTTGTGGAGTTGCTCCATGAAAATGCGATTCACCAATGGTGGTCAGTAAACAAAATTTGAATTTGTGGAATACCTAGACTAGTCGCCGCATTTCTAAGTATGGACACTAATAGGCCTTATTCATACGAACATTTTGGTATACCACACTTATATCCTATCAGTTTTTTGTGGAGTTGCTCCATGAAAATGTGATTCACCAATGGTGGTCGGTAAACAAAATCTGAATTTGTGGAATATCTAGACTAGTCGCCGCATTTCTAAGTATGGATACTAATAGGCCTTATCCATACGAGCATTTTGGTGTATCACACTTATATCCTATCAGTTTTTTGTGGAGTTGCTCCATGAAAATGCGATTCACCAATGGTGGTCAGTAAACAAAATTTGAATTTGTGGAATACCTAGACTAGTCGCCGAATTTCTAAGTATGGACACTAATAGGCCTTATTCATACGAACATTTTGGTATACCACACTTATATCCTATCAGTTTTTTGTGGAGTTGCTCCATGAAAATGCGATTCATCAATGGTGGTCACTAAACAAAATTTGAATTTGTGGAATACCTAGACTAGTCGCCGAATTTCTAAGTATGGACACTAATAGGCCTTATTCATACGAACATTTTGGTATACCACACTTATATCCTATCAGTTTTTTGTGGAGTTGCTCCATGAAAATGTGATTCACCAATGGTGGTCGGTAAACAAAATCTGAATTTGTGGAATACCTAGACTAGTCGCCGCATTTCTAAGTATGGACACTAATAGGCCTTATCCATACGAGCATTTGGGTGTATCACACTTATATCCTATCAGTTTTTTGTGGAGTTGCTCCATGAAAATGCGATTCACCAATGGTGGTCAGTAAACAAAATTTGAATTTCTGGAATACCTAGACTAGTCGCCGCATTTCTAAGTATGGACACTAACAAGCCTTATTCATACGAACATTTTGGTATACCACACTTATATGCTATCAGTTTGTTGTGGAGTTGCTCCATGAAAATGCGATTCACCACTGGTGGTCGGTAAACAAAATCTGAATTTGTGGAATATCTAGACTAGTCGCCGCATTTCTAAGTATGGATACTAATAGGCCTTATCCATACGAGCATTTTGGTGTATCACACTTATATCCTATCAGTTTTTTGTGGAGTTGCTCCATGAAAATGCGATTCACCAATGGTGGTCAGTAAACAAAATTTGAATTTCTGGAATACCTAGACTAGTCGCCGCATTTCTAAGTATGGATACTAATAGGCCTTATCCATACGAGCATTTTGGTGTATCACACTTATATCCTATCAGTTTTTTGTGGAGTTGCTCCATGAAAATGCGATTCACCAATGGTGGTCAGTAAACAAAATTTGAATTTCTGGAATACCTAGACTAGTCGCCGCATTTCTAAGTATGGACACTAATAGGCCTTATTCATACGAACATTTTGGTATACCACACTTATATCATATCAGTTTTTTGTGGAGTTGCTCCATGAAAATGTGATTCACCAATGGTGGTCGGTAAACAAAATCTAAATTTGTGGAATACCTAGACCAGTCGCCGCATTTCTAAGTATGGACACTAATAGGCCTTATCCATACGAGCATTTTGGTGTATCACACTTATATCCTATCAGTTTTTTGTGGAGTTGCTCCATGAAAATGCGATTCACCAATGGTGGTCAGTAAACAAAATTTGAATTTGTGGAATACCTAGACTAGTCGCCGAATTTCTAAGTATGGGCACTAATAGGCCTTATTCATACGAACATTTTGGTATACCACACTTATATCCTATCAGTTTTTTGTGGAGTTGCTCCATGAAAATGCGATTCACCAATGGTGGTCAGTAAACAAAATTTGAATTTGTGGAATACCTAGACTAGTCGCCGCATTTCTAAGTATGGACACTAATAGGCCTTATTCATACGAACATTTTGGTATACCACACTTATATCCTATCAGTTTTTTGTGGAGTTGCTCCATGAAAATGTGATTCACCAATGGTGGTCGGTAAACAAAATCTGAATTTGTGGAATATCTAGACTAGTCGCCGCATTTCTAAGTATGGATACTAATAGGCCTTATCCATACGAGCATTTTGGTGTATCACACTTATATCCTATCAGTTTTTTGTGGAGTTGCTCCATGAAAATGCGATTCACCAATGGTGGTCAGTAAACAAAATTTGAATTTGTGGAATACCTAGACTAGTCGCCGAATTTCTAAGTATGGACACTAATAGGCCTTATTCATACGAACATTTTGGTATACCACACTTATATCCTATCAGTTTTTTGTGGAGTTGCTCCATGAAAATGCGATTCATCAATGGTGGTCACTAAACAAAATTTGAATTTGTGGAATACCTAGACTAGTCGCCGAATTTCTAAGTATGGACACTAATAGGCCTTATTCATACGAACATTTTGGTATACCACACTTATATCCTATCAGTTTTTTGTGGAGTTGCTCCATGAAAATGTGATTCACCAATGGTGGTCGGTAAACAAAATCTGAATTTGTGGAATACCTAGACTAGTCGCCGCATTTCTAAGTATGGACACTAATAGGCCTTATCCATACGAGCATTTGGGTGTATCACACTTATATCCTATCAGTTTTTTGTGGAGTTGCTCCATGAAAATGCGATTCACCAATGGTGGTCAGTAAACAAAATTTGAATTTCTGGAATACCTAGACTAGTCGCCGCATTTCTAAGTATGGACACTAATAGGCCTTATTCATACGAACATTTTGGTATACCACACTTATATCATATCAGTTTTTTGTGGAGTTGCTCCATGAAAATGTGATTCACCAATGGTGGTCGGTAAACAAAATCTGAATTTGTGGAATACCTAGACCAGTCGCCGCATTTCTAAGTATGGACACTAATAGGCCTTATCCATACGAGCATTTTGGTGTATCACACTTATATCCTATCAGTTTTTTGTGGAGTTGCTCCATGAAAATGCGATTCACCAATGGTGGTCAGTAAACAAAATTTGAATTTGTGGAATACCTAGACTAGTCGCCGAATTTCTAAGTATGGGCACTAATAGGCCTTATTCATACGAACATTTTGGTATACCACACTTATATCCTATCAGTTTTTTGTGGAGTTGCTCCATGAAAATGCGATTCACCAATGGTGGTCAGTAAACAAAATTTGAATTTGTGGAATACCTAGACTAGTCGCCGCATTTCTAAGTATGGACACTAATAGGCCTTATTCATACGAACATTTTGGTATACCACACTTATATCCTATCAGTTTTTTGTGGAGTTGCTCCATGAAAATGTGATTCACCAATGGTGGTCGGTAAACAAAATCTGAATTTGTGGAATATCTAGACTAGTCGCCGCATTTCTAAGTATGGATACTAATAGGCCTTATCCATACGAGCATTTTGGTGTATCACACTTATATCCTATCAGTTTTTTGTGGAGTTGCTCCATGAAAATGCGATTCATCACTGGTGGTCAGTATACAAAATTTGAATTTCTGGAATACCTAGACTAGTCGCCGCATTTCTAAGTATGGACACTAATAGGCCTTATTCATACGAACATTTTGGTATACCACACTTATATCCTATCAGTTTTTTGTGGAGTTGCTCCATGAAAATGCGATTCACCAATGGTGGTCAGTAAACAAAATTTGAATTTGTGGAATACCTAGACTAGTCGCCGCATTTCTAAGTATGGACACTAATAGGCCTTATCCATACGAACATTTTGGTATACCACACTTATATCCTATCAGTTTTTTGTGGAGTTGCTCCATGAAAATGCGATTCACCACTGGTGGTCGGTAAACAAAATCTGAATTTGTGGAATACCTAGACTAGTCGCCGAATTTCTAAGTATGGACACTAATAGGCCTTATCCATAAGAGCATTTTGGTGTATCACACTTATATCCTATCAGTTTTTTGTGGAGTTGCTCCATGAAAATGCGATTCACCACTGGTGGTCAGTAAACAAAATATGAATTTCTGGAATACCTAGACTAGTCGTCGCATTTCTAAGTATGGACACTAATAGGCCTTATTCATACGAACATTTTGGTATACCACACTTATATCCTATCAGTTTTTTGTGGAGTTGCTCCATGAAAATGCGATTCACCACTGGTGGTCAGTAAACTAAATTTGAATTTCTGGAATACCTAGACTAGTCGTCGCATTTCTAAGTATGGACACTAATAGGCCTTATTCATACGAACATTTTGGTATACCACACTTATATCCTGTCAGTTTTTTGTGGAGTTGCTCCATGAAAATGTGATTCACCAATGGTGGTCGGTAAACAAAATCTGAATTTGTGGAATATCTAGACTAGTCGCCGCATTTCTAAGTATGGATACTAATAGGCCTTATCCATACGAGCATTTTGGTGTATCACACTTATATCCTATCAGTTTTTTGTGGAGTTGCTCCATGAAAATGCGATTCACCACTGGTGGTCAGTATACAAAATTTGAATTTCTGGAATACCTAGACTAGTCGCCGCATTTCTAAGTATGGACACTAATAGGCCTTATTCATACGAACATTTTGGTGTATCACACTTATATCCTATCAGTTTTTTGTGGAGTTGCTCCATGAAAATGCGATTCACCATTGGTGGTCAGTAAACAAAATTTGAATTTGTGGAATACCTAGACTAGTCGCCGCATTTCTAAGTATGGACACTAATAGGCCTTATTCATACGAACATTTTGGTATACCACACTTATATCATATCAGTTTTTTGTGGAGTTGCTCCATGAAAATGTGATTCACCAATGGTGGTCGGTAAACAAAATCTAAATTTGTGGAATACCTAGACTAGTCGCCGCATTTCTAAGTATGGACACTAATAGGCCTTATCCATACGAACATTTTGGTATACCACACTTATATCCTATCAGTTTTTTGTGGAGTTGCTCCATGAAAATGCGATTCACCACTGGTGGTCGGTAAACAAAATCTGAATTTGTGGAATACCTAGACTAGTCGCCGCATTTCTAAGTATGGACACTAATAGGCCTTATCCATACGAGCATTTTGGTGTATCACACTTATATCCTATCAGTTTTTTGTGGAGTTGCTCCATGAAAATGCGATTCACCACTGGTGGTCAGTAAACAAAATATGAATTTCTGGAATACCTAGACTAGTCGTCGCATTTCTAAGTATGGACACTAATAGGCCTTATTCATACGAACATTTTTGTATACCACACTTATATCCTATCAGTTTTTTGTGGAGTTGCTCCATGAAAATGCGATTCACCACTGGTGGTCAGTAAACAAAATTTGAATTTCTGGAATACCTAGACTAGTCGCCGCATTTCTAAGTATGGACACTAATAGGCCTTATTCATACGAACATTTTGGTATACCACACTTATATCCTATCAGTTTTTTGTGGAGTTGCTCCATGAAAATGTGATTCACCAATGGTGGTCGGTAAACAAAATTTGAATTTCTGGAATACCTAGACTAGTCGCCGCATTTCTAAGCATGGACACTAATAGGCCTTATTCATACGAGCATTTTGGTGTATCACACTTATATCCTATCAGTTTTTTGTGGAGTTGCTCCATGAAAATGCGATTCACCACTGGTGGTCAGTGAACAAAATTTGCTCCATGAAAATGCGATTCACCACTGGTGGTCAGTAAACAAAATTTGAATTTCTGGAATACCTAGACTAGTCGCCGCATTTCTAAGTATGGACACTAATAGGCCTTATTCATACGAACATTTTGGTGTATCACACTTATATCCTATCAGTTTTTTTGTGGAGTTGCTCCATGAAAATGCGATTCACCACTGGTGGTCAGTAAACTAAATTTGAATTTCTGGAATACCTAGACTAGTCGCCGCATTTCTAAGTATGGACACTAATAGACCTTATCCATACGAACATTTTGGTGTATCATACTTATATCCTATCAGTTTTTTGTGGAGTTGCTCCATGAAAATGCGATTCACCACTGGTGGTCAGTAAACAAAATTTGAATTTCTGGAATACCTAGACCAGTCGCCGCATTTCTAAGTATGGACGCTAATAGGCCTTATTCATACGAACATTTTGGTATACCACACTTATATCCTATCAGTTTTTTGTGGAGTTGCTCCATGAAAATGTGATTCACCAATGGTGGTCGGTAAACAAAATCTGAATTTGTGGAATATCTAGACTAGTCGCCGCATTTCTAAGTACGGTGACTAATAGGCCTTATCCATACGAGCATTTTGGTGTATCACACTTATATCCTATCAGTTTTTTGTGGAGTTGCTCCATGAAAATGCGATTCACCACTGGTGGTCAGTAAACAAAATTTGAATTTCTGGAATACCTAGACTAGTTGCCGCATTTCTAAGTATAGACGCTAATAGGCCTTATTCATACGAACATTTTGGTATACCACACTTATATCCTATCAGTTTTTTGTGGAGTTGCTCCATGAAAATGCGATTCACCACTGGTGGTCAGTAAACAAAATTTGAATTTCTGGAATACCTAGACTAGTCGCCGCATTTCTAAGTATGGACACTAACAAGCCTTATTCATACGAACATTTTGGTATACCACACTTATATGCTATCAGTTTTTTGTGGAGTTGCTCCATGAAAATGTGATTCACCAATGGTGGTCGGTAAACAAAATCTGAATTTGTGGAATACCTAGACTAGTCGCCGCATTTCTAAATATGGACACTAATAGGCCTTATCCATACGCGCATTTTGGTGTATCACACTTATATCCTATCAGTTTGTTGTGGAGTTGCTCCATGAAAATGCGATTCACCACTGGTGGTCAGTAAACAAAATTTGAATTTCTGGAATACCTAGACTAGTCGCCGCATTTCTAAGTATGGACACTAATAGGCCTTATTCATACGAACATTTGGGTATACCACACTTATATCCTATCAGTTTTTTGTGGAGTTGCTCCATGAAAATGCGATTCACCAATGGTGGTCACTAAACAAAATTTGAATTTGTGGAATACCTAGACTAGTCGCCGAATTTCTAAGTATGGACACTAATAGGCCTTATTCATACGAACATTTTGGTATACCACACTTATATCCTATCAGTTTTTTGTGGAGTTGCTCCATGAAAATGTGATTCACCAATGGTGGTCGGTAAACAAAATCTGAATTTGTGGAATACCTAGACTAGTCGCCGCATTTCTAAGTATGGACACTAATAGGCCTTATCCATACGAACATTTTGGTATACCACACTTATATCCTATCAGTTTTTTGTGGAGTTGCTCCATGAAAATGTGATTCACCAATGGTGGTCGGTAAATAAAATCTGAATTTGTGGAATACCTAGACCAGTCGCCGCATTTCTAAGTATGGACACTAATAGGCCTTATCCATACGAGCATTTTGGTGTATCACACTTATATCCTATCAGTTTTTTGTGGAGTTGCTCCATGAAAATGCGATTCACCAATAGTGGTCAGTAAACAAAATTTGAATTTCTGGAATACCTAGACTAGTCGCCGCATTTCTAAGTATGGACACTAATAGGCCTTATTCATACGAACATTTTGGTATACCACACTTATATCCTATCAGTTTTTTGTGGAGTTGCTCCATGAAAATGTGATTCACCAATGGTGGTCGGTAAACAAAATCTGAATTTGTGGAATACCTAGACCAGTTGCCGCATTTCTAAGTATGGACACTAATAGGCCTTATCCATACGAGCATTTTGGTGTATCACACTTATATCCTATCAGTTTGTTGTGGAGTTGCTCCATGAAAATGCGATTCACCAATGGTGGTCAGTAAACAAAATTTGAATTTGTGGAATACCTAGACTAGTCGCCGAATTTCTAAGTATGGGCACTAATAGGCCTTATTCATACGAACATTTTGGTATACCACACTTATATCCTATCAGTTTTTTGTGGAGTTGCTCCATGAAAATGCGATTCACCAATGGTGGTCAGTAAACAAAATTTGAATTTGTGGAATACCTAGACTAGTCGCCGCATTTCTAAGTATGGACACTAATAGGCCTTATTCATACGAACATTTTGGTATACCACACTTATATCATATCAGTTTTTTGTGGAGTTGCTCCATGAAAATGTGATTCACCAATGGTGGTCGGTAAACAAAATCTGAATTTGTGGAATACCTAGACCAGTCGCCGCATTTCTAAGTATGGACACTAATAGGCCTTATCCATACGAGCATTTTGGTGTATCACACTTATATCCTATCAGTTTTTTGTGGAGTTGCTCCATGAAAATGCGATTCACCAATGGTGGTCAGTAAACAAAATTTGAATTTGTGGAATACCTAGACTAGTCGCCGAATTTCTAAGTATGGGCACTAATAGGCCTTATTCATACGAACATTTTGGTATACCACACTTATATCCTATCAGTTTTTTGTGGAGTTGCTCCATGAAAATGCGATTCACCAATGGTGGTCAGTAAACAAAATTTGAATTTGTGGAATACCTAGACTAGTCGCCGCATTTCTAAGTATGGACACTAATAGGCCTTATTCATACGAACATTTTGGTATACCACACTTATATCCTATCAGTTTTTTGTGGAGTTGCTCCATGAAAATGTGATTCACCAATGGTGGTCGGTAAACAAAATCTGAATTTGTGGAATATCTAGACTAGTCGCCGCATTTCTAAGTATGGATACTAATAGGCCTTATCCATACGAGCATTTTGGTGTATCACACTTATATCCTATCAGTTTTTTGTGGAGTTGCTCCATGAAAATGCGATTCATCACTGGTGGTCAGTATACAAAATTTGAATTTCTGGAATACCTAGACTAGTCGCCGCATTTCTAAGTATGGGCACTAATAGGCCTTATTCATACGAACATTTTGGTATACCACACTTATATCCTATCAGTTTTTTGTGGAGTTGCTCCATGAAAATGCGATTCACCAATGGTGGTCAGTAAACAAAATTTGAATTTCTGGAATACCTAGACTAGTCGCCGCATTTCTAAGTATGGACACTAATAGGCCTTATTCATACGAACATTTTGGTATACCACACTTATATCCTATCAGTTTTTTGTGGAGTTGGTCCATGAAAATGCGATTCACCAATGGTGGTCAGTAAACAAACTTTGAATTTGTGGAATACCTAGACTAGTCGCCGCATTTCTAAGTATGGACACTAATAGGCCTTATTCATACGAACATTTTGGTATACCACACTTATATCATATCAGTTTTTTGTGGAGTTGCTCCATGAAAATGTGATTCACCAATGGTGGTCGGTAAACAAAATCTAAATTTGTGGAATACCTAGACTAGTCGCCGCATTTCTAAGTATGGACACTAATAGGCCTTATCCATACGAACATTTTGGTATACCACACTTATATCCTATCAGTTTTTTGTGGAGTTGCTCCATGAAAATGCGATTCACCACTGGTGGTCGGTAAACAAAATCTGAATTTGTGGAATACCTAGACTAGTCGCCGAATTTCTAAGTATGGACACTAATAGGCCTTATCCATAAGAGCATTTTGGTGTATCACACTTATATCCTATCAGTTTTTTGTGGAGTTGCTCCATGAAAATGCGATTCACCACTGGTGGTCAGTAAACAAAATATGAATTTCTGGAATACCTAGACTAGTCGTCGCATTTCTAAGTATGGACACTAATAGGCCTTATTCATACGAACATTTTGGTATACCACACTTATATCCTATCAGTTTTTTGTGGAGTTGCTCCATGAAAATGCGATTCACCACTGGTGGTCAGTAAACTAAATTTGAATTTCTGGAATACCTAGACTAGTCGTCGCATTTCTAAGTATGGACACTAATAGGCCTTATTCATACGAACATTTTGGTATACCACACTTATATCCTGTCAGTTTTTTGTGGAGTTGCTCCATGAAAATGTGATTCACCAATGGTGGTCGGTAAACAAAATCTGAATTTGTGGAATATCTAGACTAGTCGCCGCATTTCTAAGTATGGATACTAATAGGCCTTATCCATACGAGCATTTTGGTGTATCACACTTATATCCTATCAGTTTTTTGTGGAGTTGCTCCATGAAAATGCGATTCACCACTGGTGGTCAGTATACAAAATTTGAATTTCTGGAATACCTAGACTAGTCGCCGCATTTCTAAGTATGGACACTAATAGGCCTTATTCATACGAACATTTTGGTGTATCACACTTATATCCTATCAGTTTTTTGTGGAGTTGCTCCATGAAAATGCGATTCACCATTGGTGGTCAGTAAACAAAATTTGAATTTGTGGAATACCTAGACTAGTCGCCGCATTTCTAAGTATGGACACTAATAGGCCTTATTCATACGAACATTTTGGTATACCACACTTATATCATATCAGTTTTTTGTGGAGTTGCTCCATGAAAATGTGATTCACCAATGGTGGTCGGTAAACAAAATCTAAATTTGTGGAATACCTAGACTAGTCGCCGCATTTCTAAGTATGGACACTAATAGGCCTTATCCATACGAACATTTTGGTATACCACACTTATATCCTATCAGTTTTTTGTGGAGTTGCTCCATGAAAATGCGATTCACCACTGGTGGTCGGTAAACAAAATCTGAATTTGTGGAATACCTAGACTAGTCGCCGCATTTCTAAGTATGGACACTAATAGGCCTTATCCATACGAGCATTTTGGTGTATCACACTTATATCCTATCAGTTTTTTGTGGAGTTGCTCCATGAAAATGCGATTCACCACTGGTGGTCAGTAAACAAAATATGAATTTCTGGAATACCTAGACTAGTCGTCGCATTTCTAAGTATGGACACTAATAGGCCTTATTCATACGAACATTTTTGTATACCACACTTATATCCTATCAGTTTTTTGTGGAGTTGCTCCATGAAAATGCGATTCACCACTGGTGGTCAGTAAACAAAATTTGAATTTCTGGAATACCTAGACTAGTCGCCGCATTTCTAAGTATGGACACTAATAGGCCTTATTCATACGAACATTTTGGTATACCACACTTATATCCTATCAGTTTTTTGTGGAGTTGCTCCATGAAAATGTGATTCACCAATGGTGGTCGGTAAACAAAATTTGAATTTCTGGAATACCTAGACTAGTCGCCGCATTTCTAAGCATGGACACTAATAGGCCTTATTCATACGAGCATTTTGGTGTATCACACTTATATCCTATCAGTTTTTTGTGGAGTTGCTCCATGAAAATGCGATTCACCACTGGTGGTCAGTGAACAAAATTTGCTCCATGAAAATGCGATTCACCACTGGTGGTCAGTAAACAAAATTTGAATTTCTGGAATACCTAGACTAGTCGCCGAATTTCTAAGTATGGACACTAATAGGCCTTATTCATACGAACATTTTGGTGTATCACACTTATATCCTATCAGTTTTTTTGTGGAGTTGCTCCATGAAAATGCGATTCACCACTGGTGGTCAGTAAACAAAATTTGAATTTCTGGAATACCTAGACTAGTCGCCGCATTTCTAAGTATGGACACTAATAGACCTTATCCATACGAACATTTTGGTGTATCATACTTATATCCTATCAGTTTTTTGTGGAGTTGCTCCATGAAAATGCGATTCACCACTGGTGGTCAGTAAACAAAATTTGAATTTCTGGAATACCTAGACCAGTCGCCGCATTTCTAAGTATGGACGCTAATAGGCCTTATTCATACGAACATTTTGGTATACCACACTTATATCCTATCAGTTTTTTGTGGAGTTGCTCCATGAAAATGTGATTCACCAATGGTGGTCGGTAAACAAAATCTGAATTTGTGGAATATCTAGACTAGTCGCCGCATTTCTAAGTATGGTGACTAATAGGCCTTATCCATACGAGCATTTTGGTGTATCACACTTATATCCTATCAGTTTTTTGTGGAGTTGCTCCATGAAAATGCGATTCACCACTGGTGGTCAGTAAACAAAATTTGAATTTCTGGAATACCTAGACTAGTTGCCGCATTTCTAAGTATAGACGCTAATAGGCCTTATTCATACGAACATTTTGGTATACCACACTTATATCCTATCAGTTTTTTGTGGAGTTGCTCCATGAAAATGCGATTCACCACTGGTGGTCAGTAAACAAAATTTGAATTTCTGGAATACCTAGACTAGTCGCCGCATTTCTAAGTATGGACACTAACAAGCCTTATTCATACGAACATTTTGGTATACCACACTTATATGCTATCAGTTTTTTGTGGAGTTGCTCCATGAAAATGTGATTCACCAATGGTGGTCGGTAAACAAAATCTGAATTTGTGGAATACCTAGACTAGTCGCCGCATTTCTAAATATGGACACTAATAGGCCTTATCCATACGCGCATTTTGGTGTATCACACTTATATCCTATCAGTTTGTTGTGGAGTTGCTCCATGAAAATGCGATTCACCACTGGTGGTCAGTAAACAAAATTTGAATTTCTGGAATACCTAGACTAGTCGCCGCATTTCTAAGTATGGACACTAATAGGCCTTATTCATACGAACATTTGGGTATACCACACTTATATCCTATCAGTTTTTTGTGGAGTTGCTCCATGAAAATGCGATTCACCAATGGTGGTCGCTAAACAAAATTTGAATTTGTGGAATACCTAGACTAGTCGCCGAATTTCTAAGTATGGACACTAATAGGCCTTATTCATACGAACATTTTGGTATACCACACTTATATCCTATCAGTTTTTTGTGGAGTTGCTCCATGAAAATGCGATTCACCAATGGTGGTCAGTAAACAAAATTTGAATTTGTGGAATACCTAGACTAGTCGCCGCATTTCTAAGTATGGACACTAATAGGCCTTATTCATACGAACATTTTGGTATACCACACTTATATCCTATCAGTTTTTTGTGGAGTTGCTCCATGAAAATGTGATTCACAAATGGTGGTCGGTAAACAAAATCTGAATTTGTGGAATATCTAGACTAGTCGCCGCATTTCTAAGTATGGATACTAATAGGCCTTATCCATACGAGCATTTTGGTGTATCACACTTATATCCTATCAGTTTTTTGTGGAGTTGCTCCATAAAAATGCGATTCACCACTGGTGGTCAGTATACAAAATTTGAATTTCTGGAATACCTAGACTAGTCGCCGCATTTCTAAGTATGGACACTAATAGGCCTTATTCATATGAACATTTTGGTATACCACACTTATATCCTATCAGTTTTTTGTGGAGTTGCTCCATGAAAATGCGATTCACCAATGGTGGTCAGTAAACAAAATTTGAATTTCTGGAATACCTAGACTAGTCGCCGCATTTCTAAGTATGGACACTAATAGGCCTTATTCATACGAACATTTTGGTATACCACACTTATATCCTATCAGTTTTTTGTGGAGTTGCTCCATGAAAATGCGATTCACCAATGGTGGTCAGTAAACAAAATTTGAATTTGTGGAATACCTAGACTAGTCGCCGCATTTCTAAGTATGGACACTAATAGGCCTTATTCATACGAACATTTTGGTATACCACACTTATATCCTACCAGTTTTTTGTGGAGTTGCTCCATGAAATTGCGATTCAACAATGGTGGTCAGTAAACAAAATTTGAATTTCTGGAATACCTAAACTAGTCGCCGCATTTCTAAGTA
Source organism: Leucophora obtusa (assembly GCA_949987735.1). NCBI lineage: Eukaryota > Metazoa > Arthropoda > Insecta > Diptera > Anthomyiidae > Leucophora > Leucophora obtusa. Next base: position 148,080,767 of record OX465298.1, read on the forward strand.
TGGACACTAATAGGCCTTATTCATACGAACATTTTGGTATACCACACTTATATCCTATCAGTTTTTTGTGGAGTTGCTCCATGAAAATGTGATTCACCAATGGTGGTCGGTAAACAAAATCTGAATTTGTGGAATATCTAGACTAGTCGCCGCATTTCTAAGTATGGATACTAATAGGCCTTATTCATACGAGCATTTTGGTGTATCACACTTATATCCTATCAGTTTTTTGTGGAGTTGCTCCATGAAAATGCGATTCACCGCTGGTGGTCAGTATACAAAATTTGAATTTCTGGAATACCTAGACTAGTCGCCGCATTTCTAAGTATGGACACTAATAGGCCTTATTCATACGAATATTTTGGTGTATCACACTTATATCCTATCAGTTTTTTGTGGAGTTGCTCCATGAAAATGCGATTCAGCACTGGTGGTCAGTAAACAAAATTTGAATTTCTGGAATACCTAGACTAGTCGCCGCATTTCTAAGTATGGACACTAATAGGCCTTATTCATACGAACATTTTGGTGTATCATACTTATATCCTATCAGTTTTTTGTGGAGTTGCTCCATGATAATGCGATTCACCACTGGTGGTCAGTAAACAAAATTTGAATTTCTGGAATACCTAAACCAGTCGCCGCATTTCTAAGTATGGACGCTAATAGGCCTTATTCATACGAACATTTTGGTATACCACACTTATATCCTATCAGTTTTTTGTGGAGTTGCTCCATGAAAATGTGATTCACCAATGGTGGTCGGTAAACAAAATCTGAATTTGTGGAATATCTAGACTAGTCGCCGCATTTCTAAGTATGGACACTAATAGGCCTTATCCATACGAGCATTTTGGTGTATCACACTTATATCCTATCAGTTTTTTGTGGAGTTGCTCCATGAAAATGCGATTCACCACTGGTGGTCAGTAAACAAAATTTGAATTTCTGGAATACCTAGACTAGTCGCCGCATTTCTAAGTATGGACGCTAATAGGCCTTATTCATACGAACATTTTGGTATACCACACTTATATCCTATCAGTTTTTTGTGGAGTTGCTCCATGAAAATGCGATTCACCACTGGTGGTCAGTAAACAAAATTTGAATTTCTGGTATACCTAGACTAGTCACCGCATTTCTAAGTATGGACGCTAATAAGCCTTATTCATACGAACATTTTGGTATACCACACTTATATGCTATCGGTTTTTTGTGGAGTTGCTCCATGAAAATGTGATTCACCAATGGTGGTCGGTAAACAAAATCTGAATTTGTGGAATACCTAGACTAGTCGCCGCATTTCTAAATATGGACACTAATAGGCCTTATCCATACGCGCATTTTGGTGTATCACACTTATATCCTATCAGTTTTTTGTGGAGTTGCTCCATGAAAATGCGATTCACCACTGGTGGTCAGTAAACAAAATTTGAATTTCTGGAATACCTAGACTAGTCGCCGCATTTCTAAGTATGGACACTAATAGGCCTTATTCATACGAACATTTTGGTATACCACACTTATATCCTATCAGTTTTTTGTGGAGTTGCTCCAGGAAAATGTGATTCACCAATGGTGGTCGGTAAACAAAATCTGAATTTGTGGAATACCTAGACTAGTCGCCGCATTTCTAAGTATGGACACTAATAGGCCTTATCCATACGAACATTTTGGTATACCACACTTATATGCTATCAGTTTTTTGTGGAGTTGTTCCATGAAAATGTGATTCACCAATGGTGGTCGGTAAACAAAATCTGAATTTGTGGAATACCTAGACTAGTCGCCGAATTTCTAAGTATGGACACTAATAGGCCTTATTTATACGAACATTTTGGTATACCACACTTATATCCTATCAGTTTTTTGTGGAGTTGCTCCATGAAAATGTGATTCACCAATGGTGGTCGGTAAACAAAATCTGAATTTGTGGAATACCTAGACCAGTCGCCGCATTTCTATGTATGGACACGAATAGGCCTTATTCATACGAACATTTTGGTATACCACACTTATATCCTATCAGTTTTTTGTGGAGTTGCTCCATGAAAATGCGATTCACCAATGGTGGTCACTAAACAAAATTTGAATTTGTGGAATACCTAGACTAGTCGCCGAATTTCTAAGTATGGACACTAATAGGCCTTATTCATACGAACATTTTGGTATACCACACTTATATGCTATCAGTTTTTTGTGGAGTTGCTCCATGAAAATGTGATTCACCAATGGTGGTCGGTAAACAAAATCTGAATTTGTCGAATACCTAGACTAGTCGCCGCATTTCTAAATATGGACACTAATAGGCCTTATCCATACGCGCATTTTGGTGTATCACACTTATATCCTATCAGTTTTTTGTGGAGTTGCTCCATGAAAATGCGATTCACCACTGGTGGTCAGTAAACAAAATTTGAATTTCTGGAATACCTAGACTAGTCGCCGCATTTCTAAGTATGGACACTAATAGGCCTTATTCATACGAACATTTTGGTATACCACACTTATATCCTATCAGTTTTTTGTGGAGTTGCTCCAGGAAAATGTGATTCACCAATGGTGGTCGGTAAACAAAATCTGAATTTGTGGAATACCTAGACTAGTCGCCGAATTTCTAAGTATGGACACTAATAGGCCTTATTCATACGAACATTTTGGTATACCACACTTATATCCTATCAGTTTTTTGTGGAGTTGCTCCATGAAAATGTGATTCACCAATGGTGGTCGGTAAACAAAATCTGAATTTGTGGAATACCTAGACCAGTCGCCGCATTTCTATGTATGGACACGAATAGGCCTTATTCATACGAACATTTTGGTATACCACACTTATATCCTATCAGTTTTTTGTGGAGTTGCTCCATGAAAATGCGATTCACCAATGGTGGTCACTAAACAAAATTTGAATTTGTGGAATACCTAGACTAGTCGCCGAATTTCTAAGTATGGACACTAATAGGCCTTATTCATACGAACATTTTGGTATACCACACTTATATCCTATCAGTTTTTTGTGGAGTTGCTCCATGAAAATGCGATTCACCAATGGTGGTCAGTAAACAAAATTTGAATTTCTGGAATACCTAGACTAGTCGCCGCATTTCTAAGTATGGACACTAATAGGCCTTATTCATACGAACATTTTGGTTTACCACACTTATATCCTATCAGTTTTTTGTGGAGTTGCTCCATGAAAATGCGATTCACCAATGGTGGTCAGTAAACAAAATTTGAATTTGTGGAATACCTAGACTAGTCGCCGCATTTCTAAGTATGGACACTAATAGGCCTTATTCATACGAACATTTTGGTATACCACACTTATATCCTATCAGTTTTTTGTGGAGTTGCTCCATGAAATTGCGATTCACCAATGGTGGTCAGTAAACAAAATTTGAATTTCTGGAATACCTAAACTAGTCGCCGCATTTCTAAGTATGGACACTAATAGGCCTTATTCATACGAGCATTTTGGTGTATCACACTTATATCCTATCAGTTTTTTGTGGAGTTGCTCCATGAAAATGCGATTCACCAATGGTGGTCAGTGAACAAAATTTGAATTTCTGGAGTACCTAGACTAGTCACCGCATTTCTAAGTATGGACACTAATAGACCTTATCCATACGAACATTTTGGTGTATCACACTTATATCCTATCAGTTTTTTGTGGAGTTGCTCCATGAAAATGCGATTCACCACTGGTGGTCAGTAAACAAAATTTGAATTTCTGGAATACCTAGACTAGTCGCCGCATTTCTAAGTATGGACACTAATAGGCCTTATTCATACGAACATTTTGGTGTATCATACTTATATCCTATCAGTTTTTTGTGGAGTTGCTCCATGAAAATGTGATTCACCAATGGTGGTCGGTAAACAAAATCTGAATTTGTGGAATACCTAGACTAGTCGCTGCATTTCTAAGTATGGACACTAATAGGCTTTATCCATACAAGCATTTTGGTGTATCACACTTATATCCTATCAGTTTTTTGTGGAGTTGCTCCATGAAAATGCGATTCACCACTGGTGGTCAGTAAACAAAATTTGAATTTGTGGAATACCTAGACTAGTCGCCGCATTTCTAAGTATGGACACTAATAGGCCTTATCCATACGAGCATTTTGGTGTATCACACTTATATCCTATCAGTTTTTTGTGGAGTTGCTCCATGAAAATGCGATTCACCACTGGTGGTCAGTAAACAAAATTTGAATTTCTGGAATATCTAGACTAGTCGCCGCATTTCTAAGTACGGACACTAATAAGCCTTATTCATACGAACATTTTGGTATACCACACTTATATCCTATCAGTTTTTTGAGGAGTTGCTCCATGAAAATGTGATTCACCAATTGTGGTCGGTAAACAAAATCTGAATTTGTGGAATACCTAGACTAGTCGCCGCATTTCTAAGTATGGATACTAATAGGCCTTATCCATACGCGCATTTTGGTGTATCACACTTATATCCTCTCAGTTTTTTGTGGAGTTGCTCCATGAAAATGCGATTCACCACTGGTGGTCAGTAAACAAAATTTTAATTTGTGGAATACCTAGACTAGTCGCCGCATTTCTAAGTATGGACACTAATAGGCCTTATTCATACGAGCATTTTGGTGTATCACACTTATATCCTATCAGTTTTTTGTGGAGTTGCTCCATGAAAATGCGATTCACCACTGGTGGTCAGAAAACAAAATTTGAATTTCTGGAATACCTAGACTAGTCGCCGCAATTCTAAGTATGGACGCTAATAGGCCTTATTCATACGAACATTTTGGTATACCACACTTATATCCTATCAGTTTTTTGTGGAGTTGCTCCATGAAAATGCGATTCACCACTGGTGGTCAGTAAACAAAATTTGAATTTCTGGAATACCTAGACCAGTCGCCGCATTTCTAAGTATGGACGCTAATAGGCCTTATTCATACGAACATTTTGGTATACCACACTTATATCCTATCAGTTTTTTGTGGAGTTGCTCCATGAAAATGTGATTCACCAATGGTGGTCGGTAAACAAAATCTGAATTTGTGGAATATCTAGACTAGTCGCCGCATTTCTAAGTATGGAGATAAATAGGCCTTATCCATACGAGCATTTTGGTGTACCACACTTATATCCTATCAGTTTTTTGTGGAGTTGCTCCATGAAAATGCGATTCACCACTGGTCGTCAGTAAACAAAATTTGAATTTCTGGAATACCTAGACTAGTCGCCGCATTTCTAAGTATGGACGCTAATAGGCCTTATTCATACGAACATTTTGGTATACCACACTTATATCCTATCAGTTTTTTGTGGAGTTGCTCCATGAAAATGCGATTCACCACTGGTGGTCAGTAAACAAAATTTGAATTTCTGGAATACCTAGACTAGTCGCCGCATTTCTAAGTACGGACACTAATAAGCCTTATTCATACGAACATTTTGGTATACCACACTTATATCCTATCAGTTTTTTGTGGAGTTGCTCCATGAAAATTCGATTCACCACTGGTGGTCAGTAAACAAAATTTGAATTTGTGGAATACCTAGACTAGTCGCCGCATTTCTAAGTATGGACACTAATAGGCCTTATCCATACGAGCATTTTGGTGTATCACATTTATATCCTATCAGTTTTTTGTGGAGTTGCTCCATGAAAATGCGATTCACCACTGGTGGTCAGTAAACAAAATTTGAATTTCTGGAATATCTAGACTAGTCGCCGCATTTCTAAGTACGGACACTAATAAGCCTTATTCATACGAACATTTTGGTATACCACACTTATATCCTGTCAGTTTTTTGTGGAGTTGCTCCATGAAAATGTGATTCACCAATGGTGGTCGGTAAACAAAATCTGAATTTGTGGAATACCTAGACTAGTCGCCGCATTTCTAAGTATGGACGCTAATAGACCTTACCCATACGCGCATTTTGGTGTATCACACTTATATCCTATCAGTTTTTTGTGGAGTTGCTCCATGAAAATGCGATTCACCAATGGTGGTCGGTAAACAAAATCTGAATTTGTGGAATACCTAGACTAGTCGCCGCATTTCTAAGTATGGACACTAATAGGCCTTATCCATACGAGCATTTTGGTGTATCACACTTATATCCTATCAGTTTTTTGTGGAGTTGCTCCATGAAAATGCGATTCACCACTGGTGGTCAGTAAACAAAATTTGAATTTCTGGAATATCTAGACTAGTCGCCGCATTTCTAAGTACGGACACTAATAAGCCTTATTCATACGAACATTTTGGTATACCACACTTATATCCTATCAGTTTTTTGAGGAGTTGCTCCATGAAAATGCGATTCACCACTGGTGGTCAGTAAACAAAATTTGAATTTCTGGAATACCTAGACTAGTCGCCGCATTTCTAAGTATGGACACTAATAGGCCTTATCCATACGAACATTTTGGTATACCACACTTATATCCTATCAGTTTTTTGTGGAGTTGCTCCATGAAAATGTGATTCACCAATGGTGGTCGGTAAATAAAATCTAAATTTGTGGAATACCTAGACCAGTCGCCGCATTTCTAAGTATGGACACTAATAGGCCTTATCCATACGAGCATTTTGGTGTATCACACTTATATCCTATCAGTTTTTTGTGGAGTTGCTCCATGAAAATGCGATTCACCAATGGGGGTCAGTAAACAAAATTTGAATTTCTGGAATACCTAGACTAGTCGCCGCATTTCTAAGTATGGACGCTAATAGGCCTTATTCATACGAACATTTTGGTATACCACACTTATATCCTATCAGTTTTTTGTGGAATTGCTCCATGAAAATGTGATTCACCAATGGTGGTCGGTAAACAAAATCTGAATTTGTGGAATACCTAGACCAGTCGCCGCATTTCTAAGTATGGACACTAATAGGCCTTATCCATACGAGCATTTTGGTGTATCACACTTATATCCTATCAGTTTTTTGTGGAGTTGCTCCATGAAAATGCGATTCACCACTGGTGGTCAGTAAACAAAATTTGAATTTCTGGAATATCTAGACTAGTCGCCGCATTTCTAAGTACGGACACTAATAAGCCTTATTCATACGAACATTTTGGTATACCACACTTATATCCTATCAGTTTTTTGTGGAGTTGCTCCATGAAAATGCGATTCACCACTGGTGGTCAGTAAACAAAATTTGAATTTCTGGAATACCTAGACTAGTCGCCGCATTTCTAAGTATGGACGCTAATAGGCCTTATTCATACGAACATTTTGGTATACCACACTTATATCCTATCAGTTTTTTGTGGAGTTGCTCCATGAAAATGCGATTCACCACTGGTGGTCAGTAAACAAAATTTGAATTTCTGGTATACCTAGACTAGTCACCGCATTTCTAAGTATGGACGCTAATAAGCCTTATTCATACGAACATTTTGGTATACCACACTTATATGCTATCAGTTTTTTGTGGAGTTGCTCCATGAAAATGTGATTCACCAATGGTGGTCGGTAAACAAAATCTGAATTTGTGGAATACCTAGACTAGTCGCCGCATTTCTAAATATGGACACTAATAGGCCTTATCCATACGCGCATTTTGGTGTATCACACTTATATCCTATCAGTTTTTTGTGGAGTTGCTCCATGAAAATGCGATTCACCACTGGTGGTCAGTAAACAAAATTTGAATTTCTGGAATACCTAGACTAGTCGCCGCATTTCTAAGTATGGACACTAATAGGCCTTATTCATACGAACATTTTGGTATACCACACTTATATCCTATCAGTTTTTTGTGGAGTTGCTCCAGGAAAATGTGATTCACCAATGGTGGTCGGTAAACAAAATCTGAATTTGTGGAATACCTAGACTAGTCGCCGCATTTCTAAGTATGGACACTAATAGGCCTTATCCATACGAACATTTTGGTATACCACACTTATATGCTATCAGTTTTTTGTGGAGTTGTTCCATGAAAATGTGATTCACCAATGGTGGTCGGTAAACAAAATCTGAATTTGTGGAATACCTAGACTAGCCGCCGAATTTCTAAGTATGGACACTAATAGGCCTTATTCATACGAACATTTTGGTATACCACACTTATATCCTATCAGTTTTTTGTGGAGTTGCTCCATGAAAATGTGATTCACCAATGGTGGTCGGTAAACAAAATCTGAATTTGTGGAATACCTAGACCAGTCGCCGCATTTCTATGTATGGACACGAATAGGCCTTATTCATACGAACATTTTGGTATACCACACTTATATCCTATCAGTTTTTTGTGGAGTTGCTCCATGAAAATGCGATTCACCAATGGTGGTCACTAAACAAAATTTGAATTTGTGGAATACCTAGACTAGTCGCCGAATTTCTAAGTATGGACACTAATAGGCCTTATTCATACGAACATTTTGGTATACCACACTTATATCCTATCAGTTTTTTGTGGAGTTGCTCCATGAAAATGCGATTCACCAATGGTGGTCAGTAAACAAAATTTGAATTTCTGGAATACCTAGACTAGTCGCCGCATTTCTAAGTATGGACACTAATAGGCCTTATTCATACGAACATTTTGGTTTACCACACTTATATCCTATCAGTTTTTTGTGGAGTTGCTCCATGAAAATGCGATTCACCAATGGTGGTCAGTAAACAAAATTTGAATTTGTGGAATACCTAGACTAGTCGCCGCATTTCTAAGTATGGACACTAATAGGCCTTATTCATACGAACATTTTGGTATACCACACTTATATCCTATCAGTTTTTTGTGGAGTTGCTCCATGAAATTGCGATTCACCAATGGTGGTCAGTAAACAAAATTTGAATTTCTGGAATACCTAAACTAGTCGCCGCATTTCTAAGTATGGACACTAATAGGCCTTATTCATACGAGCATTTTGGTGTATCACACTTATATCCTATCAGTTTTTTGTGGAGTTGCTCCATGAAAATGCGATTCACCAATGGTGGTCAGTGAACAAAATTTGAATTTCTGGAGTACCTAGACTAGTCACCGCATTTCTAAGTATGGACACTAATAGACCTTATCCATACGAACATTTTGGTGTATCACACTTATATCCTATCAGTTTTTTGTGGAGTTGCTCCATGAAAATGCGATTCACCACTGGTGGTCAGTAAACAAAATTTGAATTTCTGGAATACCTAGACTAGTCGCCGCATTTCTAAGTATGGACACTAATAGGCCTTATTCATACGAACATTTTGGTGTATCATACTTATATCCTATCAGTTTTTTGTGGAGTTGCTCCATGAAAATGTGATTCACCAATGGTGGTCGGTAAACAAAATCTGAATTTGTGGAATACCTAGACCAGTCGCCGCATTTCTAAGTATGGACACTAATAGGCCTTATCCATACGAGCATTTTGGTGTATCACACTTATATCCTATCAGTTTTTTGTGGAGTTGCTCCATGAAAATGCGATTCACCACTGGTGGTCAGTAAACAAAATTTGAATTTCTGGAATATCTAGACTAGTCGCCGCATTTCTAAGTACGGACACTAATAAGCCTTATTCATACGAACATTTTGGTATACCACACTTATATCCTATCAGTTTTTTGTGGAGTTGCTCCATGAAAATGCGATTCACCACTGGTGGTCAGTAAACAAAATTTGAATTTCTGGAATACCTAGACTAGTCGCCGCATTTCTAAGTATGGACGCTAATAGGCCTTATTCATACGAACATTTTGGTATACCACACTTATATCCTATCAGTTTTTTGTGGAGTTGCTCCATGAAAATGCGATTCACCACTGGTGGTCAGTAAACAAAATTTGAATTTCTGGTATACCTAGACTAGTCACCGCATTTCTAAGTATGGACGCTAATAAGCCTTATTCATACGAACATTTTGGTATACCACACTTATATGCTATCAGTTTTTTGTGGAGTTGCTCCATGAAAATGTGATTCACCAATGGTGGTCGGTAAACAAAATCTGAATTTGTGGAATACCTAGACTAGTCGCCGCATTTCTAAATATGGACACTAATAGGCCTTATCCATACGCGCATTTTGGTGTATCACACTTATATCCTATCAGTTTTTTGTGGAGTTGCTCCATGAAAATGCGATTCACCACTGGTGGTCAGTAAACAAAATTTGAATTTCTGGAATACCTAGACTAGTCGCCGCATTTCTAAGTATGGACACTAATAGGCCTTATTCATACGAACATTTTGGTATACCACACTTATATCCTATCAGTTTTTTGTGGAGTTGCTCCAGGAAAATGTGATTCACCAATGGTGGTCGGTAAACAAAATCTGAATTTGTGGAATACCTAGACTAGTCGCCGCATTTCTAAGTATGGACACTAATAGGCCTTATCCATACGAACATTTTGGTATACCACACTTATATGCTATCAGTTTTTTGTGGAGTTGTTCCATGAAAATGTGATTCACCAATGGTGGTCGGTAAACAAAATCTGAATTTGTGGAATACCTAGACTAGCCGCCGAATTTCTAAGTATGGACACTAATAGGCCTTATTCATACGAACATTTTGGTATACCACACTTATATCCTATCAGTTTTTTGTGGAGTTGCTCCATGAAAATGTGATTCACCAATGGTGGTCGGTAAACAAAATCTGAATTTGTGGAATACCTAGACCAGTCGCCGCATTTCTATGTATGGACACGAATAGGCCTTATTCATACGAACATTTTGGTATACCACACTTATATCCTATCAGTTTTTTGTGGAGTTGCTCCATGAAAATGCGATTCACCAATGGTGGTCACTAAACAAAATTTGAATTTGTGGAATACCTAGACTAGTCGCCGAATTTCTAAGTATGGACACTAATAGGCCTTATTCATACGAACATTTTGGTATACCACACTTATATCCTATCAGTTTTTTGTGGAGTTGCTCCATGAAAATGCGATTCACCAATGGTGGTCAGTAAACAAAATTTGAATTTCTGGAATACCTAGACTAGTCGCCGCATTTCTAAGTATGGACACTAATAGGCCTTATTCATACGAACATTTTGGTTTACCACACTTATATCCTATCAGTTTTTTGTGGAGTTGCTCCATGAAAATGCGATTCACCAATGGTGGTCAGTAAACAAAATTTGAATTTGTGGAATACCTAGACTAGTCGCCGCATTTCTAAGTATGGACACTAATAGGCCTTATTCATACGAACATTTTGGTATACCACACTTATATCCTATCAGTTTTTTGTGGAGTTGCTCCATGAAATTGCGATTCACCAATGGTGGTCAGTAAACAAAATTTGAATTTCTGGAATACCTAAACTAGTCGCCGCATTTCTAAGTATGGACACTAATAGGCCTTATTCATACGAGCATTTTGGTGTATCACACTTATATCCTATCAGTTTTTTGTGGAGTTGCTCCATGAAAATGCGATTCACCAATGGTGGTCAGTGAACAAAATTTGAATTTCTGGAGTACCTAGACTAGTCACCGCATTTCTAAGTATGGACACTAATAGACCTTATCCATACGAACATTTTGGTGTATCACACTTATATCCTATCAGTTTTTTGTGGAGTTGCTCCATGAAAATGCGATTCACCACTGGTGGTCAGTAAACAAAATTTGAATTTCTGGAATACCTAGACTAGTCGCCGCATTTCTAAGTATGGACACTAATAGGCCTTATTCATACGAACATTTTGGTGTATCATACTTATATCCTATCAGTTTTTTGTGGAGTTGCTCCATGAAAATGTGATTCACCAATGGTGGTCGGTAAACAAAATCTGAATTTGTGGAATACCTAGACTAGTCGCTGCATTTCTAAGTATGGACACTAATAGGCTTTATCCATACAAGCATTTTGGTGTATCACACTTATATCCTATCAGTTTTTTGTGGAGTTGCTCCATGAAAATGCGATTCACCACTGGTGGTCAGTAAACAAAATTTGAATTTGTGGAATACCTAGACTAGTCGCCGCATTTCTAAGTATGGACACTAATAGGCCTTATCCATACGAGCATTTTGGTGTATCACACTTATATCCTATCAGTTTTTTGTGGAGTTGCTCCATGAAAATGCGATTCACCACTGGTGGTCAGTAAACAAAATTTGAATTTCTGGAATATCTAGACTAGTCGCCGCATTTCTAAGTACGGACACTAATAAGCCTTATTCATACGAACATTTTGGTATACCACACTTATATCCTATCAGTTTTTTGAGGAGTTGCTCCATGAAAATGTGATTCACCAATGGTGGTCGGTAAACAAAATCTGAATTTGTGGAATACCTAGACCAGTTGCCGCATTTCTAAGTATGGACACTAATAGGCCTTATCCATACGAGCATTTTGGTGTATCACACTTATATCCTATCAGTTTGTTGTGGAGTTGCTCCATGAAAATGCGATTCACCAATGGTGGTCAGTAAACAAAATTTGAATTTGTGGAATACCTAGACTAGTCGCCGAATTTCTAAGTATGGGCACTAATAGGCCTTATTCATACGAACATTTTGGTATACCACACTTATATCCTATCAGTTTTTTGTGGAGTTGCTCCATGAAAATGCGATTCACCAATGGTGGTCAGTAAACAAAATTTGAATTTGTGGAATACCTAGACTAGTCGCCGCATTTCTAAGTATGGACACTAATAGGCCTTATTCATACGAACATTTTGGTATACCACACTTATATCCTATCAGTTTTTTGTGGAGTTGCTCCATGAAAATGTGATTCACAAATGGTGGTCGGTAAACAAAATCTGAATTTGTGGAATATCTAGACTAGTCGCCGCATTTCTAAGTATGGATACTAATAGGCCTTATCCATACGAGCATTTTGGTGTATCACACTTATATCCTATCAGTTTTTTGTGGAGTTGCTCCATGAAAATGCGATTCACCACTGGTGGTCAGTATACAAAATTTGAATTTCTGGAATACCTAGACTAGTCGCCGCATTTCTAAGTATGGACACTAATAGGCCTTATTCATATGAACATTTTGGTATACCACACTTATATCCTATCAGTTTTTTGTGGAGTTGCTCCATGAAAATGCGATTCACCAATGGTGGTCAGTAAACAAAATTTGAATTTCTGGAATACCTAGACTAGTCGCCGCATTTCTAAGTATGGACACTAATAGGCCTTATTCATACGAACATTTTGGTATACCACACTTATATCCTATCAGTTTTTTGTGGAGTTGCTCCATGAAAATGCGATTCACCAATGGTGGTCAGTAAACAAAATTTGAATTTGTGGAATACCTAGACTAGTCGCCGCATTTCTAAGTATGGACACTAATAGGCCTTATTCATACGAACATTTTGGTATACCACACTTATATCCTATCAGTTTTTTGTGGAGTTGCTCCATGAAATTGCGATTCACCAATGGTGGTCAGTAAACAAAATTTGAATTTCTGGAATACCTAAACTAGTCGCCGCATTTCTAAGTATGGACACTAATAGGCCTTATTCATACGAACATTTTGGTATACCACACTTATATCCTATCAGTTTTTTGTGGAGTTGCTCCATGAAAATGTGATTCACCAATGGTGGTCGGTAAACAAAATCTGAATTTGTGGAATATCTAGACTAGTCGCCGCATTTCTAAGTATGGATACTAATAGGCCTTATTCATACGAGCATTTTGGTGTATCACACTTATATCCTATCAGTTTTTTGTGGAGTTGCTCCATGAAAATGCGATTCACCGCTGGTGGTCAGTATACAAAATTTGAATTTCTGGAATACCTAGACTAGTCGCCGCATTTCTAAGTATGGACACTAATAGGCCTTATTCATACGAATATTTTGATGTATCACACTTATATCCTATCAGTTTTTTGTGGAGTTGCTCCATGAAAATGCGATTCAGCACTGGTGGTCAGTAAACAAAATTTGAATTTCTGGAATACCTAGACTAGTCGCCGCATTTCTAAGTATGGACACTAATAGGCCTTATTCATACGAACATTTTGGTGTATCATACTTATATCCTATCAGTTTTTTGTGGAGTTGCTCCATGATAATGCGATTCACCACTGGTGGTCAGTAAACAAAATTTGAATTTCTGGAATACCTAAACCAGTCGCCGCATTTCTAAGTATGGACGCTAATAGGCCTTATTCATACGAACATTTTGGTATACCACACTTATATCCTATCAGTTTTTTGTGGAGTTGCTCCATGAAAATGTGATTCACCAATGGTGGTCGGTAAACAAAATCTGAATTTGTGGAATATCTAGACTAGTCGCCGCATTTCTAAGTATGGACACTAATAGGCCTTATCCATACGAGCATTTTGGTGTATCACACTTATATCCTATCAGTTTTTTGTGGAGTTGCTCCATGAAAATGCGATTCACCACTGGTGGTCAGTAAACAAAATTTGAATTTCTGGAATACCTAGACTAGTCGCCGCATTTCTAAGTATGGACGCTAATAGGCCTTATTCATACGAACATTTTGGTATACCACACTTATATCCTATCAGTTTTTTGTGGAGTTGCTCCATGAAAATGCGATTCACCACTGGTGGTCAGTAAACAAAATTTGAATTTCTGGTATACCTAGACTAGTCACCGCATTTCTAAGTATGGACGCTAATAAGCCTTATTCATACGAACATTTTGGTATACCACACTTATATGCTATCAGTTTTTTGTGGAGTTGCTCCATGAAAATGTGATTCACCAATGGTGGTCGGTAAACAAAATCTGAATTTGTGGAATACCTAGACTAGTCGCCGCATTTCTAAATATGGACACTAATAGGCCTTATCCATACGCGCATTTTGGTGTATCACACTTATATCCTATCAGTTTTTTGTGGAGTTGCTCCATGAAAATGCGATTCACCACTGGTGGTCAGTAAACAAAATTTGAATTTCTGGAATACCTAGACTAGTCGCCGCATTTCTAAGTATGGACATTAATAGGCCTTATTCATACGAACATTTTGGTGTATCATACTTATATCCTATCAGTTTTTTGTGGAGTTGCTACATGATAATGCGATTCACCACTGGTGGTCAGTAAACAAAATTTGAATTTCTGGAATACCTAAACCAGTCGCCGCATTTCTAAGTATGGACGCTAATAGGCCTTATTCATACGAACATTTTGGTATACCACACTTATATCCTATCAGTTTTTTGTGGAGTTGCTCCATGAAAATGTGATTCACCAATGGTGGTCGGTAAACAAAATCTGAATTTGTGGAATATCTAGACTAGTCGCCGCATTTCTAAGTATGGACACTAATAGGCCTTATCCATACGAGCATTTTGGTGTATCACACTTATATCCTATCAGTTTTTTGTGGAGTTGCTCCATGAAAATGCGATTCACCACTGGTGGTCAGTAAACAAAATTTGAATTTCTGGAATACCTAGACTAGTCGCCGCATTTCTAAGTATGGACGCTAATAGGCCTTATTCATACGAACATTTTGGTATACCACACTTATATCCTATCAGTTTTTTGTGGAGTTGCTCCATGAAAATGCGATTCACCACTGGTGGTCAGTAAACAAAATTTGAATTTCTGGTATACCTAGACTAGTCACCGCATTTCTAAGTATGGACGCTAATAAGCCTTATTCATACGAACATTTTGGTATACCACACTTATATGCTATCAGTTTTTTGTGGAGTTGCTCCATGAAAATGTGATTCACCAATGGTGGTCGGTAAACAAAATCTGAATTTGTGGAATACCTAGACTAGTCGCCGCATTTCTAAATATGGACACTAATAGGCCTTATCCATACGCGCATTTTGGTGTATCACACTTATATCCTATCAGTTTTTTGTGGAGTTGCTCCATGAAAATGCGATTCACCACTGGTGGTCAGTAAACAAAATTTGAATTTCTGGAATATCTAGACTAGTCGCCGCATTTCTAAGTACGGACACTAATAAGCCTTATTCATACGAACATTTTGGTATACCACACTTATATCCTATCAGTTTTTTGTGGAGTTGCTCCATGAAAATGCGATTCACCAATGGTGGTCACTAAACAAAATTTGAATTTGTGGAATACCTAGACTAGTCGCCGCATTTCTAAGTATGGACACTAATAGGCCTTATTCATACGAACATTTTGGTATACCACACTTATATCCTATCAGTTTTTTGTGGAATTGCTCCATGAAAATGTGATTCACCAATGGTGGTCGGTAAACAAAATCTGAATTTGTGGAATACCTAGACCAGTCGCCGCATTTCTAAGTATGGACACTAATAGGCCTTATCCATACGAGCATTTTGGTGTATCACACTTATATCCTATCAGTTTTTTGTGGAGTTGCTCCATGAAAATGCGATTCACCACTGGTGGTCAGTAAACAAAATTTGAATTTCTGGAATATCTAGACTAGTCGCCGCATTTCTAAGTACGGACACTAATAAGCCTTATTCATACGAACATTTTGGTATACCACACTTATATCCTATCAGTTTTTTGTGGAGTTGCTCCATGAAAATGCGATTCACCAATGGTGGTCACTAAACAAAATTTGAATTTGTGGAATACCTAGACTAGTCGCCGAATTTCTAAGTATGGACACTAATAGGCCTTATTCATACAAACATTTTGGTATACCACACTTATATCCTATCAGTTTTTTGTGGAGTTGCTCCATGAAAATGCGATTCACCAATGGTGGTCACTAAACAAAATTTGAATTTGTGGAATACCTAGACTAGTCGCCGAATTTCTAAGTATGGACACTAATAGGCCTTATTCATACGAACATTTTGGTATACCACACTTATATCCTATCAGTTTTTTGTGGAGTTGCTCCATGAAAATGCGATTCACCAATGGTGGTCAGTAAACAAAATTTGAATTTCTGGAATACCTAGACTAGTCGCCGCATTTCTAAGTATGGACACTAATAGGCCTTATTCATACGAACATTTTGGTTTACCACACTTATATCCTATCAGTTTTTTGTGGAGTTGCTCCATGAAAATGCGATTCACCAATGGTGGTCAGTAAACAAAATTTGAATTTGTGGAATACCTAGACTAGTCGCCGCATTTCTAAGTATGGACACTAATAGGCCTTATTCATACGAACATTTTGGTATACCACACTTATATCCTATCAGTTTTTTGTGGAGTTGCTCCATGAAATTGCGATTCACCAATGGTGGTCAGTAAACAAAATTTGAATTTCTGGAATACCTAAACTAGTCGCCGCATTTCTAAGTATGGACACTAATAGGCCTTATTCATACGAGCATTTTGGTGTATCACACTTATATCCTATCAGTTTTTTGTGGAGTTGCTCCATGAAAATGCGATTCACCAATGGTGGTCAGTGAACAAAATTTGAATTTCTGGAGTACCTAGACTAGTCACCGCATTTCTAAGTATGGACGCTAATAGACCTTATCCATACGAACATTTTGGTGTATCACACTTATATCCTATCAGTTTTTTGTGGAGTTGCTCCATGAAAATGCGATTCACCACTGGTGGTCAGTAAACAAAATTTGAATTTCTGGAATACCTAGACTAGTCGCCGCATTTCTAAGTATGGACACTAATAGGCCTTATTCATACGAACATTTTGGTGTATCATAATTATATCCTATCAGTTTTTTGTGGAGTTGCTCCATGAAAATGTGATTCACCAATGGTGGTCGGTAAACAAAATCTGAATTTGTGGAATACCTAGACTAGTCGCTGCATTTCTAAGTATGGACACTAATAGGCTTTACCCATACAAGCATTTTGGTGTATCACACTTATATCCTATCAGTTTTTTGTGGAGTTGCTCCATGAAAATGCGATTCACCACTGGTGGTCAGTAAACAAAATTTGAATTTGTGGAATACCTAGACTAGTCGCCGCATTTCTAAGTATGGACACTAATAGGCCTTATCCATACGAGCATTTTGGTATACCACACTTATATCCTATCAGTTTTTTGTGGAGTTGCTCCATGAAAATGCGATTCACCACTGGTGGTCAGTAAACAAAATTTGAATTTCTGGAATACCTAGACCAGTCGCCGCATTTCTAAGTATGGACGCTAATAGGCCTTATTCATACGAACATTTTGGTATACCACACTTATATCCTATCAGTTTTTTGTGGAGTTGCTCCATGAAAATGTGATTCACCAATGGTGGTCGGTAAACAAAATCTGAATTTGTGGAATATCTAGACTAGTCGCCGCAGTTCTAAGTATGGAGATAAATAGGCCTTATCCATACGAGCATTTTGGTGTATCACACTTATATCCTATCAGTTTTTTGTGGAGTTGCTCCATGAAAATGCGATTCACCACTGGTGGTCAGTAAACAAAATTTGAATTTCTGGAATACCTAGACTAGTCGCCGCATTTCTAAGTATGGACGCTAATAGGCCTTATTCATACGAACATTTTGGTATACCACACTTATATCCTATCAGTTTTTTGTGGAGTTGCTCCATGAAAATGCGATTCACCACTGGTGGTCAGTAAACAAAATTTGAATTTCTGGTATACCTAGACTAGTCACCGCATTTCTAAGTATGGACGCTAATAAGCCTTATTCATACGAACATTTTGGTATACCACACTTATATGCTATCAGTTTTTTGTGGAGTTGCTCCATGAAAATGTGATTCACCAATGGTGGTCGGTAAACAAAATCTGAATTTGTGGAATACCTAGACTAGTCGCCGCATTTCTAAATATGGACACTAATAGGCCTTATCCATACGCGCATTTTGGTGTATCACACTTATATCCTATCAGTTTTTTGTGGAGTTGCTCCATGAAAATGCGATTCACCACTGGTGGTCAGTAAACAAAATTTGAATTTCTGGAATACCTAGACTAGTCGCCGCATTTCTAAGTATGGACATTAATAGGCCTTATTCATACGAACATTTTGGTGTATCATACTTATATCCTATCAGTTTTTTGTGGAGTTGCTCCATGATAATGCGATTCACCACTGGTGGTCAGTAAACAAAATTTGAATTTCTGGAATACCTAAACCAGTCGCCGCATTTCTAAGTATGGACGCTAATAGGCCTTATTCATACGAACATTTTGGTATACCACACTTATATCCTATCAGTTTTTTGTGGAGTTGCTCCATGAAAATGTGATTCACCAATGGTGGTCGGTAAACAAAATCTGAATTTGTGGAATATCTAGACTAGTCGCCGCATTTCTAAGTATGGACACTAATAGGCCTTATCCATACGAGCATTTTGGTGTATCACACTTATATCCTATCAGTTTTTTGTGGAGTTGCTCCATGAAAATGCGATTCACCACTGGTGGTCAGTAAACAAAATTTGAATTTCTGGAATACCTAGACTAGTCGCCGCATTTCTAAGTATGGACGCTAATAGGCCTTATTCATACGAACATTTTGGTATACCACACTTATATCCTATCAGTTTTTTGTGGAGTTGCTCCATGAAAATGCGATTCACCACTGGTGGTCAGTAAACAAAATTTGAATTTCTGGAATACCTAGACCAGTCGCCGCATTTCTAAGTATGGACGCTAATAGGCCTTATTCATACGAACATTTTGGTATACCACACTTATATCCTATCAGTTTTTTGTGGAGTTGCTCCATGAAAATGTGATTCACCAATGGTGGTCGGTAAACAAAATCTGAATTTGTGGAATATCTAGACTAGTCGCCGCAGTTCTAAGTATGGAGATAAATAGGCCTTATCCATACGAGCATTTTGGTGTATCACACTTATATCCTATCAGTTTTTTGTGGAGTTGCTCCATGAAAATGCGATTCACCACTGGTGGTCAGTAAACAAAATTTGAATTTCTGGAATACCTAGACTAGTCGCCGCATTTCTAAGTATGGACGCTAATAGGCCTTATTCATACGAACATTTTGGTATACCACACTTATATCCTATCAGTTTTTTGTGGAGTTGCTCCATGAAAATGCGATTCACCACTGGTGGTCAGTAAACAAAATTTGAATTTCTGGAATACCTAGACTAGTCGCCGCATTTCTAAGTACGGACACTAATAAGCCTTATTCATACGAACATTTTGGTATACCACACTTATATCCTATCAGTTTTTTGTGGAGTTGCTCCATGAAAATTCGATTCACCACTGGTGGTCAGTAAACAAAATTTGAATTTGTGGAATACCTAGACTAGTCGCCGCATTTCTAAGTATGGACACTAATAGGCCTTATCCATACGAGCATTTTGGTGTATCACACTTATATCCTATCAGTTTTTTGTGGAGTTGCTCCATGAAAATGCGATTCACCACTGGTGGTCAGTAAACAAAATTTGAATTTCTGGAATATCTAGACTAGTCGCCGCATTTCTAACTACGGACACTAATAAGCCTTATTCATACGAACATTTTGGTATACCACACTTATATCCTATCAGTTTTTTGTGGAGTTGCTCCATGAAAATGTGATTCACCAATGGTGGTCGGTAAACAAAATCTGAATTTGTGGAATACCTAGACTAGTCGCCGCATTTCTAAGTATGGGCGCTAATAGACCTTACCCATACGCGCATTTTGGTGTATCACACTTATATCCTATCAGTTTTTTGTGGAGTTGCTCCATGAAAATGCGATTCACCAATGGTGGTCGGTAAACAAAATCTGAATTTGTGGAATACCTAGACTAGTCGCCGCATTTCTATGTATGGACACTAATAGGCCTTATCCATACGAGCATTTTGGTGTATCACACTTATATCCTATCAGTTTTTTGTGGAGTTGCTCCATGAAAATGCGATTCACCACTGGTGGTCAGTAAACAAAATTTAAATTTCTGGAATATCTAGACTAGTCGCCGCATTTCTAAGTACGGACACTAATAAGCCTTATTCATACGAACATTTTGGTATACCACACTTATATCCTATCAGTTTTTTGAGGAGTTGCTCCATGAAAATGCGATTCACCACTGGTGGTCAGTAAACAAAATTTGAATTTCTGGAATACCTAGACTAGTCGCCGCATTTCTAAGTATGGACACTAATAGGCCTTATTCATACGAACATTTTGGTATACCACACTTATATCCTATCAGTTTTTTGTGGAATTGCTCCATGAAAATGTGATTCACCAATGGTGGTCGGTAAACAAAATCTGAATTTGTGGAATACCTAGACCAGTCGCCGCATTTCTAAGTATGGACACTAATAGGCCTTATCCATACGAGCATTTTGGTGTATCACACTTATATCCTATCAGTTTTTTGTGGAGTTGCTCCATGAAAATGCGATTCACCACTGGTGGTCAGTAAACAAAATTTGAATTTCTGGAATATCTAGACTAGTCGCCGCATTTCTAAGTACGGACACTAATAAGCCTTATTCATACGAACATTTTGGTATACCACACTTATATCCTATCAGTTTTTTGTGGAGTTGCTCCATGAAAATGTGATTCACCAATGGTGGTCGGTAAATAAAATCTAAATTTGTGGAATACCTAGACCAGTCGCCGCATTTCTAAGTACGGACACTAATAGGCCTTATCCATACGAGCATTTTGGTGTATCACACTTATATCCTATCAGTTTTTTGTGGAGTTGCTCCATGAAAATGCGATTCACCAATGGGGGTCAGTAAACAAAATTTGAATTTCTGGAATACCTAGACTAGTCGCCGCATTTCTAAGTATGGACACTAATAGGCCTTATTCATACGAACATTTTGGTATACCACACTTATATCCTATCAGTTTTTTGTGGAATTGCTCCATGAAAATGTGATTCACCAATGGTGGTCGGTAAACAAAATCTGAATTTGTGGAATACCTAGACCAGTCGCCGCATTTCTAAGTATGGACACTAATAGGCCTTATCCATACGAGCATTTTGGTGTATCACACTTATATCCTATCAGTTTTTTGTGGAGTTGCTCCATGAAAATGCGATTCACCACTGGTGGTCAGTAAACAAAATTTGAATTTCTGGAATATCTAGACTAGTCGCCGCATTTCTAAGTACGGACACTAATAAGCCTTATTCATACGAACATTTTGGTATACCACACTTATATCCTATCAGTTTTTTGTGGAGTTGCTCCATGAAAATGTGATTCACCAATGGTGGTCGGTAAATAAAATCTAAATTTGTGGAATACCTAGACCAGTCGCCGCATTTCTAAGTATGGACACTAATAGGCCTTATCCATACGAGCATTTTGGTGTATCACACTTATATCCTATCAGTTTTTTGTGGAGTTGCTCCATGAAAATGCGATTCACCAATGGGGGTCAGTAAACAAAATTTGAATTTCTGGAATACCTAGACTAGTCGCCGCATTTCTAAGTATGGACACTAATAGGCCTTATTCATACGAACATTTTGGTATACCACACTTATATCCTATCAGTTTTTTGTGGAATTGCTCCATGAAAATGTGATTCACCAATGGTGGTCGGTAAAAAAAATCTGAATTTGTGGAATACCTAGACCAGTCGCCGCATTTCTAAGTATGGACACTAATAGGCCTTATCCATACGAGCATTTTGGTGTATCACACTTATATCCTATCAGTTTTTTGTGGAGTTGCTCCATGAAAATGCGATTCACCACTGGTGGTCAGTAAACAAAATTTGAATTTCTGGAATATCTAGACTAGTCGCCGCATTTCTAAGTACGGACACTAATAAGCCTTATTCATACGAACATTTTGGTATACCACACTTATATCCTATCAGTTTTTTGTGGAGTTGCTCCATGAAAATGTGATTCACCAATGGTGGTCGGTAAATAAAATCTAAATTTGTGGAATACCTAGACCAGTCGCCGCATTTCTAAGTATGGACACTAATAGGCCTTATCCATACGAGCATTTTGGTGTATCACACTTATATCCTATCAGTTTTTTGTGGAGTTGCTCCACGAAAATGCGATTCACCAATGGGGGTCAGTAAACAAAATTTGAATTTCTGGAATACCTAGACTAGTCGCCGCATTTCTAAGTATGGACACTAATAGGCCTTATTCATACGAACATTTTGGTATACCACACTTATATCCTATCAGTTTTTTGTGGAATTGCTCCATGAAAATGTGATTCACCAATGGTGGTCGGTAAACAAAATCTGAATTTGTGGAATACCTAGACCAGTCGCCGCATTTCTAAGTATGGACACTAATAGGCCTTATCCATACGAGCATTTTGGTGTATCACACTTATATCCTATCAGTTTTTTGTGGAGTTGCTCCATGAAAATGCGATTCACCACTGGTGGTCAGTAAACAAAATTTGAATTTCTGGAATATCTAGACTAGTCGCCGCATTTCTAAGTACGGACACTAATAAGCCTTATTCATACGAACATTTTGGTATACCACACTTATATCCTATCAGTTTTTTGTGGAGTTGCTCCATGAAAATGCGATTCACCAATGGTGGTCACTAAACAAAATTTGAATTTGTGGAATACCTAGACTAGTCGCCGAATTTCTAAGTATGGACACTAATAGGCCTTATTCATACGAACATTTTGGTATACCACACTTATATCCTATCAGTTTTTTGTGGAGTTGCTCCATGAAAATGCGATTCACCAATGGTGGTCAGTAAACAAAATTTGAATTTCTGGAATACCTAGACTAGTCGCCGCATTTCTAAGTATGGACACTAATAGGCCTTATTCATACGAACATTTTGGTTTACCACACTTATATCCTATCAGTTTTTTATGGAGTTGCTCCATGAAAATGCGATTCACCAATGGTGGTCAGTAAACAAAATTTGAATTTGTGGAATACCTAGACTAGTCGCCGCATTTCTAAGTATGGACACTAATAGGCCTTATTCATACGAACATTTTGGTATACCACACTTATATCCTATCAGTTTTTTGTGGAGTTGCTCCATGAAATTGCGATTCACCAATGGTGGTCAGTAAACAAAATTTGAATTTCTGGAATACCTAAACTAGTCGCCGCATTTCTAAGTATGGACACTAATAGGCCTTATTCATACGAGCATTTTGGTGTATCACACTTATATCCTATCAGTTTTTTGTGGAGTTGCTCCATGAAAATGCGATTCACCAATGGTGGTCAGTGAACAAAATTTGAATTTCTGGAGTACCTAGACTAGTCACCGCATTTCTAAGTATGGACACTAATAGACCTTATCCATACGAACATTTTGGTAATCACACTTATATCCTATCACTTTTTTGTGGAGTTGCTCCATGAAAATGCGATTCACCACTGGTGGTCAGTAAACAAAATTTGAATTTCTGGAATACCTAGACTAGTCGCCGCATTTCTAAGTATGGACACTAATAGGCCTTATTCATACGAACATTTTGGTGTATCATACTTATATCCTATCAGTTTTTTGTGGAGTTGCTCCATGAAAATGTGATTCACCAATGGTGGTCGGTAAACAAAATCTGAATTTGTGGAATACCTAGACTAGTCGCTGCATTTCTAAGTATGGACACTAATAGGCTTTATCCATACAAGCATTTTGGTGTATCACACTTATATCCTATCAGTTTTTTGTGGAGTTGCTCCATGAAAATGCGATTCACCACTGGTGGTCAGTAAACAAAATTTGAATTTGTGGAATACCTAGACTAGTCGCCGCATTTCTAAGTATGGACACTAATAGGCCTTATCCATACGAGCATTTTGGTGTATCACACTTATATCCTATCAGTTTTTTGTGGAGTTGCTCCATGAAAATGCGATTCACCACTGGTGGTCAGTAAACAAAATTTGAATTTCTGGAATATCTAGACTAGTCGCCGCATTTCTAAGTACGGACACTAATAAGCCTTATTCATACGAACATTTTGGTATACCACACTTATATCCTATCAGTTTTTTGAGGAGTTGCTCCATGAAAATGTGATTCACCAATGGTGGTCGGTAAACAAAATCTGAATTTGTGGAATACCTAGACCAGTTGCCGCATTTCTAAGTATGGACACTAATAGGCCTTATCCATACGAGCATTTTGGTGTATCACACTTATATCCTATCAGTTTGTTGTGGAGTTGCTCCATGAAAATGCGATTCACCAATGGTGGTCAGTAAACAAAATTTGAATTTGTGGAATACCTAGACTAGTCGCCGAATTTCTAAGTATGGGCACTAATAGGCCTTATTCATACGAACATTTTGGTATACCACACTTATATCCTATCAGTTTTTTGTGGAGTTGCTCCATGAAAATGCGATTCACCAATGGTGGTCAGTAAACAAAATTTGAATTTGTGGAATACCTAGACTAGTCGCCGCATTTCTAAGTATGGACACTAATAGGCCTTATTCATACGAACATTTTGGTATACCACACTTATATCCTATCAGTTTTTTGTGGAGTTGCTCCATGAAAATGTGATTCACAAATGGTGGTCGGTAAACAAAATCTGAATTTGTGGAATATCTAGACTAGTCGCCGCATTTCTAAGTATGGATACTAATAGGCCTTATCCATACGAGCATTTTGGTGTATCACACTTATATCCTATCAGTTTTTTGTGGAGTTGCTCCATGAAAATGCGATTCACCACTGGTGGTCAGTATACAAAATTTGAATTTCTGGAATACCTAGACTAGTCGCCGCATTTCTAAGTATGGACACTAATAGGCCTTATTCATACGAACATTTTGGTATACCACACTTATATCCTATCAGTTTTTTGTGGAGTTGCTCCATGAAAATGCGATTCACCAATGGTGGTCAGTAAACAAAATTTGAATTTGTGGAATACCTAGACTAGTCGCCGCATTTCTAAGTATGGACACTAATAGGCCTTATTCATACGAACATTTTGGTATACCACACTTATATCCTATCAGTTTTTTGTGGAGTTGCTCCATGAAATTGCGATTCACCAATGGTGGTCAGTAAATAAAATTTGAATTTCTGGAATACCTAAACTAGTCGCCGCATTTCTAAGTATGGACACTAATAGGCCTTATTCATACGAACATTTTGGTATACCACACTTATATCCTATCAGTTTTTTGTGGAGTTGCTCCATGAAAATGTGATTCACCAATGGTGGTCGGTAAACAAAATCTGAATTTGTGGAATATCTAGACTAGTCGCCGCATTTCTAAGTATGGATACTAATAGGCCTTATTCATACGAGCATTTTGGTGTATCACACTTATATCCTATCAGTTTTTTGTGGAGTTGCTCCATGAAAATGCGATTCACCGCTGGTGGTCAGTATACAAAATTTGAATTTCTGGAATACCTAGACTAGTCGCCGCATTTCTAAGTATGGACACTAATAGGCCTTATTCATACGAATATTTTGGTGTATCACACTTATATCCTATCAGTTTTTTGTGGAGTTGCTCCATGAAAATGCGATTCAGCACTGGTGGTCAGTAAACAAAATTTGAATTTCTGGAATACCTAGACTAGTCGCCGCATTTCTAAGTATGGACACTAATAGGCCTTATTCATACGAACATTTTGGTGTATCATACTTATATCCTATCAGTTTTTTGTGGAGTTGCTCCATGATAATGCGATTCACCACTGGTGGTCAGTAAACAAAATTTGAATTTCTGGAATACCTAAACCAGTCGCCGCATTTCTAAGTATGGACGCTAATAGGCCTTATTCATACGAACATTTTGGTATACCACACTTATATCCTATCAGTTTTTTGTGGAGTTGCTCCATGAAAATGTGATTCACCAATGGTGGTCGGTAAACAAAATCTGAATTTGTGGAATATCTAGACTAGTCGCCGCATTTCTAAGTATGGACACTAATAGGCCTTATCCATACGAGCATTTTGGTGTATCACACTTATATCCTATCAGTTTTTTGTGGAGTTGCTCCATGAAAATGCGATTCACCACTGGTGGTCAGTAAACAAAATTTGAATTTCTGGAATACCTAGACTAGTCGCCGCATTTCTAAGTATGGACGCTAATAGGCCTTATTCATACGAACATTTTGGTATACCACACTTATATCCTATCAGTTTTTTGTGGAGTTGCTCCATGAAAATGCGATTCACCACTGGTGGTCAGTAAACAAAATTTGAATTTCTGGTATACCTAGACTAGTCACCGCATTTCTAAGTATGGACGCTAATAAGCCTTATTCATACGAACATTTTGGTATACCACACTTATATGCTATCAGTTTTTTGTGGAGTTGCTCCATGAAAATGTGATTCACCAATGGTGGTCGGTAAACAAAATCTGAATTTGTGGAATACCTAGACTAGTCGCCGCATTTCTAAATATGGACACTAATAGGCCTTATCCATACGCGCATTTTGGTGTATCACACTTATATCCTATCAGTTTTTTGTGGAGTTGCTCCATGAAAATGCGATTCACCACTGGTGGTCAGTAAACAAAATTTGAATTTCTGGAATACCTAGACTAGTCGCCGCATTTCTAAGTATGGACACTAATAGGCCTTATTCATACGAACATTTTGGTATACCACACTTATATCCTATCAGTTTTTTGTGGAGTTGCTCCAGGAAAATGTGATTCACCAATGGTGGTCGGTAAACAAAATCTGAATTTGTGGAATACCTAGACTAGTCGCCGCATTTCTAAGTATGGACACTAATAGGCCTTATCCATACGAACAATTTGGTATACCACACTTATATGCTATCAGTTTTTTGTGGAGTTGTTCCATGAAAATGTGATTCACCAATGGTGGTCGGTAAACAAAATCTGAATTTGTGGAATACCTAGACTAGTCGCCGAATTTCTAAGTATGGACACTAATAGGCCTTATTCATACGAACATTTTGGTATACCACACTTATATCCTATCAGTTTTTTGTGGAGTTGCTCCATGAAAATGTGATTCACCAATGGTGGTCGGTAAACAAAATCTGAATTTGTGGAATACCTAGACCAGTCGCCGCATTTCTATGTATGGACACGAATAGGCCTTATTCATACGAACATTTTGGTATACCACACTTATATCCTATCAGTTTTTTGTGGAGTTGCTCCATGAAAATGCGATTCACCAATGGTGGTCACTAAACAAAATTTGAATTTGTGGAATACCTAGACTAGTCGCCGAATTTCTAAGTATGGACACTAATAGGCCTTATTCATACGAACATTTTGGTATACCACACTTATATCCTATCAGTTTTTTGTGGAGTTGCTCCATGAAAATGCGATTCACCAATGGTGGTCAGTAAACAAAATTTGAATTTCTGGAATACCTAGACTAGTCGCCGCATTTCTAAGTATGGACACTAATAGGCCTTATTCATACGAACATTTTGGTTTACCACACTTATATCCTATCAGTTTTTTGTGGAGTTGCTCCATGAAAATGCGATTCACCAATGGTGGTCAGTAAACAAAATTTGAATTTGTGGAATACCTAGACTACTCGCCGCATTTCTAAGTATGGACACTAATAGGCCTTATTCATACGAACATTTTGGTATACCACACTTATATCCTATCAGTTTTTTGTGGAGTTGCTCCATGAAATTGCGATTCACCAATGGTGGTCAGTAAACAAAATTTGAATTTCTGGAATACCTAAACTAGTCGCCGCATTTCTAAGTATGGACACTAATAGGCCTTATTCATACGAGCATTTTGGTGTATCACACTTATATCCTATCAGTTTTTTGTGGAGTTGCTCCATGAAAATGCGATTCACCAATGGTGGTCAGTGAACAAAATTTGAATTTCTGGAGTACCTAGACTAGTCACCGCATTTCTAAGTATGGACACTAATAGACCTTATCCATACGAACATTTTGGTGTATCACACTTATATCCTGTCAGTTTTTTGTGGAGTTGCTCCATGAAAATGCGATTCACCACTGGTGGTCAGTAAACAAAATTTGAATTTCTGGAATACCTAGACTAGTCGCCGCATTTCTAAGTATGGACACTAATAGGCCTTATTCATACGAACATTTTGGTGTATCATACTTATATCCTATCAGTTTTTTGTGGAGTTGCTCCATGAAAATGTGATTCACCAATGGTGGTCGGTAAACAAAATCTGAATTTGTGGAATACCTAGACTAGTCGCTGCATTTCTAAGTATGGACACTAATAGGCTTTACACATACAAGCATTTTGGTGTATCACACTTATATCCTATCAGTTTTTTGTGGAGTTGCTCCATGAAAATGCGATTCACCACTGGTGGTCAGTAAACAAAATTTGAATTTGTGGAATACCTAGACTAGTCGCCGCATTTCTAAGTATGGACACTAATAGGCCTTATCCATACGAGCATTTTGGTGTATCACACTTATATCCTATCAGTTTTTTGTGGAGTTGCTCCATGAAAATGCGATTCACCACTGGTGGTCAGTAAACAAAATTTGTATTTCTGGAATATCTAGACTAGTCGCCGCATTTCTAAGTACGGACACTAATAAGCCTTATTCATACGAACATTTTGGTATACCACACTTATATCCTATCAGTTTTTTGAGGAGTTGCTCCATGAAAATGTGATTCACCAATTGTGGTCGGTAAACAAAATCTGAATTTGTGGAATACCTAGACTAGTCGCCGCATTTCTAAGTATGGAGATAAATAGGCCTTATTCATACGAGCATTTTGGTGTATCACACTTATATCCTATCAGTTTTTTGTGGAGTTGCTCCATGAAAATGCGATTCACCACTGGTGGTCAGTAAACAAAATTTGAATTTCTGGAATACCTAGACTAGTCGCCGCAATTCTAAGTATGGACGCTAATAGGCCTTATTCATACGAACATTTTGGTATACCACACTTATATCCTATCAGTTTTTTGTGGAGTTGCTCCATGAAAATGCGATTCACCACTGGTGGTCAGTAAACAAAATTTGAATTTCTGGAATACCTAGACCAGTCGCCGCATTTCTAAGTATGGACGCTAATAGGCCTTATTCATACGAACATTTTGGTATACCACACTTATATCCTATCAGTTTTTTGTGGAGTTGCTCCATGAAAATGTGATTCACCAATGGTGGTCGGTAAACAAAATCTGAATTTGTGGAATATCTAGACTAGTCGCCGCATTTCTAAGTATGGAGATAAATAGGCCTTATCCATACGAGCATTTTGGTGTATCACACTTATATCCTATCAGTTTTTTGTGGAGTTGCTCCATGAAAATGCGATTCACCACTGGTGGTCAGTAAACAAAATTTGAATTTCTTGAATACCTAGACTAGTCGCCGCATTTCTAAGTATGGACGCTAATAGGCCTTATTCATACGAACATTTTGGTATACCACACTTATATCCTATCAGTTTTTTGTGGAGTTGCTCCATGAAAATGCGATTCACCACTGGTGGTCAGTAAACAAAATTTGAATTTCTGGAATACCTAGACTAGTCGCCGCATTTCTAAGTACGGACACTAATAAGCCTTATTCATACGAACATTTTGGTATACCACACTTATATCCTATCAGTTTTTTGTGGAGTTGCTCCATGAAAATGCGATTCACCAATGGGGGTCAGTAAACAAAATTTGAATTTCTGGAATACCTAGACTAGTCGCCGCATTTCTAAGTATGGACACTAATAGGCCTTATTCATACGAACATTTTGGTTTACCACACTTATATCCTATCAGTTTTTTGTGGAGTTGCTCCATGAAAATGCGATTCACCAATGGTGGTCAGTAAACAAAATCTAAATTTGTGGAATACCTAGACCAGTCGCCGCATTTCTAAGTATGGACACTAATAGGCCTTATCCATACGAGCATTTTGGTGTATCACACTTATATCCTATCAGTTTTTTGTGGAGTTGCTCCATGAAAATGCGATTCACCAATGGGGGTCAGTAAACAAAATTTGAATTTCTGGAATACCTAGACTAGTCGCCGCATTTCTAAGTATGGACACTAATAGGCCTTATTCATACGAACATTTTGGTATACCACACTTATATCCTATCAGTTTTTTGTGGAATTGCTCCATGAAAATGTGATTCACCAATGGTGGTCGGTAAACAAAATCTGAATTTGTGGAATACCTAGACCAGTCGCCGCATTTCTAAGTATGGACACTAATAGGCCTTATCCATACGAGCATTTTGGTGTATCACACTTATATCCTATCAGTTTTTTGTGGAGTTGCTCCATGAAAATGCGATTCACCACTGGTGGTCAGTAAACAAAATTTGAATTTCTGGAATATCTAGACTAGTCGCCGCATTTCTAAGTACGGACGCTAATAAGCCTTATTCATACGAACATTTTGGTATACCACACTTATATCCTATCAGTTTTTTGTGGAGTTGCTCCATGAAAATGCGATTCACCACTGGTGGTCAGTAAACAAAATTTGAATTTCTGGAATACCTAGACTAGTCGCCGCATTTCTAAGTATGGACGCTAATAGGCCTTATTCATACGAACATTTTGGTATACCACACTTATATCCTATCAGTTTTTTGTGGAGTTGCTCCATGAAAATGCGATTCACCACTGGTGGTCAGTAAACAAAATTTGAATTTCTGGAATACCTAAACCAGTCGCCGCATTTCTAAGTATGGACGCTAATAGGCCTTATTCATACGAACATTTTGGTGTATCATACTTATATCCTATCAGTTTTTTGTGGAGTTGCTCCATGATAATGCGATTCACCACTGGTGGTCAGTAAACAAAATTTGAATTTCTGGAATACCTAAACCAGTCGCCGCATTTCTAAGTATGGACGCTAATAGGCCTTATTCATACGAACATTTTGGTATACCACACTTATATCCTATCAGTTTTTTGTGGAGTTGCTCCATGAAAATGTGATTCACCAATGGTGGTCGGTAAACAAAATCTGAATTTGTGGAATATCTAGACTAGTCGCCGCATTTCTAAGTATGGACACTAATAGGCCTTATCCATACGAGCATTTTGGTGTATCACACTTATATCCTATCAGTTTTTTGTGGAGTTGCTCCATGAAAATGCGATTCACCACTGGTGGTCAGTAAACAAAATTTGAATTTCTGGAATACCTAGACTAGTCGCCGCATTTCTAAGTATGGACGCTAATAGGCCTTATTCATACGAACATTTTGGTATACCACACTTATATCCTATCAGTTTTTTGTGGAGTTGCTCCATGAAAATGCGATTCACCACTGGTGGTCAGTAAACAAAATTTGAATTTCTGGTATACCTAGACTAGTCACCGCATTTCTAAGTATGGACGCTAATAAGCCTTATTCATACGAACATTTTGGTATACCACACTTATATGCTATCAGTTTTTTGTGGAGTTGCTCCATGAAAATGTGATTCACCAATGGTGGTCGGTAAACAAAATCTGAATTTGTGGAATACCTAGACTAGTCGCCGCATTTCTAAATATGGACACTAATAGGCCTTATCCATACGCGCATTTTGGTGTATCACACTTATATCCTATCAGTTTTTTGTGGAGTTGCTCCATGAAAATGCGATTCACCACTGGTGGTCAGTAAACAAAATTTGAATTTCTGGAATACCTAGACTAGTCGCCGCATTTCTAAGTATGGACACTAATAGGCCTTATTCATACGAACATTTTGGTATACCACACTTATATCCTATCAGTTTTTTGTGGAGTTGCTCCAGGAAAATGTGATTCACCAATGGTGGTCGGTAAACAAAATCTGAATTTGTGGAATACCTAGACTAGTCGCCGCATTTCTAAGTATGGACACTAATAGGCCTTATCCATACGAACAATTTGGTATACCACACTTATATGCTATCAGTTTTTTGTGGAGTTGTTCCATGAAAATGTGATTCACCAATGGTGGTCGGTAAACAAAATCTGAATTTGTGGAATACCTAGACTAGTCGCCGAATTTCTAAGTATGGACACTAATAGGCCTTATTCATACGAACATTTTGGTATACCACACTTATATCCTATCAGTTTTTTGTGGAGTTGCTCCATGAAAATGTGATTCACCAATGGTGGTCGGTAAACAAAATCTGAATTTGTGGAATACCTAGACCAGTCGCCGCATTTCTATGTATGGACACGAATAGGCCTTATTCATACGAACATTTTGGTATACCACACTTATATCCTATCAGTTTTTTGTGGAGTTGCTCCATGAAAATGCGATTCACCAATGGTGGTCACTAAACAAAATTTGAATTTGTGGAATACCTAGACTAGTCGCCGAATTTCTAAGTATGTACACTAATAGGCCTTATTCATACGAACATTTTGGTATACCACACTTATATCCTATCAGTTTTTTGTGGAGTTGCTCCATGAAAATGCGATTCACCAATGGTGGTCAGTAAACAAAATTTGAATTTCTGGAATACCTAGACTAGTCGCCGCATTTCTAAGTATGGACACTAATAGGCCTTATTCATACGAACATTTTGGTTTACCACACTTATATCCTATCAGTTTTTTGTGGAGTTGCTCCATGAAAATGCGATTCACCAATGGTGGTCAGTAAACAAAATTTGAATTTGTGGAATACCTAGACTAGTCGCCGCATTTCTAAGTATGGACACTAATAGGCCTTATTCATACGAACATTTTGGTATACCACACTTATATCCTATCAGTTTTTTGTGGAGTTGCTCCATGAAATTGCGATTCACCAATGGTGGTCAGTAAACAAAATTTGAATTTCTGGAATACCTAAACTAGTCGCCGCATTTCTAAGTATGGACACTAATAGGCCTTATTCATACGAGCATTTTGGTGTATCACACTTATATCCTATCAGTTTTTTGTGGAGTTGCTCCATGAAAATGCGATTCACCAATGGTGGTCAGTGAACAAAATTTGAATTTCTGGAGTACCTAGACTAGTCACCGCATTTCTAAGTATGGACACTAATAGACCTTATCCATACGAACATTTTGGTGTATCACACTTATATCCTGTCAGTTTTTTGTGGAGTTGCTCCATGAAAATGCGATTCACCACTGGTGGTCAGTAAACAAAATTTGAATTTCTGGAATACCTAGACTAGTCGCCGCATTTCTAAGTATGGACACTAATAGGCCTTATTCATACGAACATTTTGGTGTATCATACTTATATCCTATCAGTTTTTTGTGGAGTTGCTCCATGAAAATGTGATTCACCAATGGTGGTCGGTAAACAAAATCTGAATTTGTGGAATACCTAGACTAGTCGCTGCATTTCTAAGTATGGACACTAATAGGCTTTACCCATACAAGCATTTTGGTGTATCACACTTATATCCTATCAGTTTTTTGTGGAGTTGCTCCATGAAAATGCGATTCACCACTGGTGGTCAGTAAACAAAATTTGAATTTGTGGAATACCTAGACTAGTCGCCGCATTTCTAAGTATGGACACTAATAGGCCTTATCCATACGAGCATTTTGGTGTATCACACTTATATCCTATCAGTTTTTTGTGGAGTTGCTCCATGAAAATGCGATTCACCACTGGTGGTCAGTAAACAAAATTTGTATTTCTGGAATATCTAGACTAGTCGCCGCATTTCTAAGTACGGACACTAATAAGCCTTATTCATACGAACATTTTGGTATACCACACTTATATCCTATCAGTTTTTTGAGGAGTTGCTCCATGAAAATGTGATTCACCAATTGTGGTCGGTAAACAAAATCTGAATTTGTGGAATACCTAGACTAGTCGCCGCATTTCTAAGTATGGAGATAAATAGGCCTTATTCATACGAGCATTTTGGTGTATCACACTTATATCCTATCAGTTTTTTGTGGAGTTGCTCCATGAAAATGCGATTCACCACTGGTGGTCAGTAAACAAAATTTGAATTTCTGGAATACCTAGACTAGTCGCCGCAATTCTAAGTATGGACGCTAATAGGCCTTATTCATACGAACATTTTGGTATACCACACTTATATCCTATCAGTTTTTTGTGGAGTTGCTCCATGAAAATGCGATTCACCACTGGTGGTCAGTAAACAAAATTTGAATTTCTGGAATACCTAGACCAGTCGCCGCATTTCTAAGTATGGACGCTAATAGGCCTTATTCATACGAACATTTTGGTATACCACACTTATATCCTATCAGTTTTTTGTGGAGTTGCTCCATGAAAATGTGATTCACCAATGGTGGTCGGTAAACAAAATCTGAATTTGTGGAATATCTAGACTAGTCGCCGCATTTCTAAGTATGGAGATAAATAGGCCTTATCCATACGAGCATTTTGGTGTATCACACTTATATCCTATCAGTTTTTTGTGGAGTTGCTCCATGAAAATGCGATTCACCACTGGTGGTCAGTAAACAAAATTTGAATTTCTTGAATACCTAGACTAGTCGCCGCATTTCTAAGTATGGACGCTAATAGGCCTTATTCATACGAACATTTTGGTATACCACACTTATATCCTATCAGTTTTTTGTGGAGTTGCTCCATGAAAATGCGATTCACCACTGGTGGTCAGTAAACAAAATTTGAATTTCTGGAATACCTAGACTAGTCGCCGCATTTCTAAGTACGGACACTAATAAGCTTTATTCATACGAACATTTTGGTATACCACACTTATATCCTATCAGTTTTTTGTGGAGTTGCTCCATGAAAATGCGATTCACCAATGGGGGTCAGTAAACAAAATTTGAATTTCTGGAATACATAGACTAGTCGCCGCATTTCTAAGTATGGACACTAATAGGCCTTATTCATACGAACATTTTGGTTTACCACACTTATATCCTATCAGTTTTTTGTGGAGTTGCTCCATGAAAATGCGATTCACCAATGGTGGTCAGTAAACAAAATCTAAATTTGTGGAATACCTAGACCAGTCGCCGCATTTCTAAGTATGGACACTAATAGGCCTTATCCATACGAGCATTTTGGTGTATCACACTTATATCCTATCAGTTTTTTGTGGAGTTGCTCCATGAAAATGCGATTCACCAATGGGGGTCAGTAAACAAAATTTGAATTTCTGGAATACCTAGACTAGTCGCCGCATTTCTAAGTATGGACACTAATAGGCCTTATTCATACGAACATTTTGGTATACCACACTTATATCCTATCAGTTTTTTGTGGAATTGCTCCATGAAAATGTGATTCACCAATGGTGGTCGGTAAACAAAATCTGAATTTGTGGAATACCTAGACCAGTCGCCGCATTTCTAAGTATGGACACTAATAGGCCTTATCCATACGAGCATTTTGGTGTATCACACTTATATCCTATCAGTTTTTTGTGGAGTTGCTCCATGAAAATGCGATTCACCACTGGTGGTCAGTAAACAAAATTTGAATTTCTGGAATATCTAGACTAGTCGCCGCATTTCTAAGTACGGACACTAATAAGCCTTATTCATACGAACATTTTGGTATACCACACTTATATCCTATCAGTTTTTTGTGGAGTTGCTCCATGAAAATGCGATTCACCACTGGTGGTCAGTAAACAAAATTTGAATTTCTGGAATACCTAGACTAGTCGCCGCATTTCTAAGTATGGACGCTAATAGGCCTTATTCATACGAACATTTTGGTATACCACACTTATATCCTATCAGTTTTTTGTGGAGTTGCTCCATGAAAATGCGATTCACCACTGGTGGTCAGTAAACAAAATTTGAATTTCTGGTATACCTAGACTAGTCACCGCATTTCTAAGTATGGACGCTAATAAGCCTTATTCATACGAACATTTTGGTATACCACACTTATATGCTATCAGTTTTTTGTGGAGTTGCTCCATGAAAATGTGATTCACCAATGGTGGTCGGTAAACAAAATCTGAATTTGTGGAATACCTAGACTAGTCGCCGCATTTCTAAATATGGACACTAATAGGCCTTATCCATACGCGCATTTTGGTGTATCACACTTATATCCTATCAGTTTTTTGTGGAGTTGCTCCATGAAAATGCGATTCACCACTGGTGGTCAGTAAACAAAATTTGAATTTCTGGAATACCTAGACTAGTCGCCGCATTTCTAAGTATGGACACTAATAGGCCTTATTCATACGAACATTTTGGTATACCACACTTATATCCTGTCAGTTTTTTGTGGAGTTGCTCCAAGAAAATGTGATTCACCAATGGTGGTCGGTAAACAAAATCTGAATTTGTGGAATACCTAGACTAGTCGCCGCATTTCTAAGTATGGACACTAATAGGCCTTATCCATACGAACATTTTGGTATACCACACTTATATGCTATCAGTTTTTTGTGGAGTTGTTCCATGAAAATGTGATTCACCAATGGTGGTCGGTAAACAAAATCTGAATTTGTGGAATACCTAGACTAGTCGCCGAATTTCTAAGTATGGACGCTAATAGGCCTTATTCATACGAACATTTTGGTATACCACACTTATATCCTATCAGTTTTTTGTGGAGTTGCTCCATGAAAATGTGATTCACCAATGGTGGTCGGTAAACAAAATCTGAATTTGTGGAATACCTAGACCAGTCGCCGCATTTCTATGTATGGACACGAATAGGCCTTATTCATACGAACATTTTGGTATACCACACTTATATCCTATCAGTTTTTTGTGGAGTTGCTCCATGAAAATGCGATTCACCAATGGTGGTCACTAAACAAAATTTGAATTTGTGGAATACCTAGACTAGTCGCCGAATTTCTAAGTATGGACACTAATAGGCCTTATTCATACGAACATTTTGGTATACCACACTTATATCCTATCAGTTTTTTGTGGAGTTGCTCCATGAAAATGCGATTCACCAATGGTGGTCAGTAAACAAAATTTGAATTTCTGGAATACCTAGACTAGTCGCCGCATTTCTAAGTATGGACACTAATAGGCCTTATTCATACGAACATTTTGGTTTACCACACTTATATCCTATCAGTTTTTTGTGGAGTTGCTCCATGAAAATGCGATTCACCAATGGTGGTCAGTAAACAAAATTTGAATTTGTGGAATACCTAGACTAGTCGCCGCATTTCTAAGTATGGACACTAATAGGCCTTATTCATACGAACATTTTGGTATACCACACTTATATCCTATCAGTTTTTTGTGGAGTTGCTCCATGAAATTGCGATTCACCAATGGTGGTCAGTAAACAAAATTTGAATTTCTGGAATACCTAAACTAGTCGCCGCATTTCTAAGTATGGACACTAATAGGCCTTATTCATACGAGCATTTTGGTGTATCACACTTATATCCTATCAGTTTTTTGTGGAGTTGCTCCATGAAAATGCGATTCACCAATGGTGGTCAGTGAACAAAATTTGAATTTCTGGAGTACCTAGACTAGTCACCGCATTTCTAAGTATGGACACTAATAGACCTTATCCATACGAACATTTTGGTGTATCACACTTATATCCTATCAGTTTTTTGTGGAGTTGCTCCATGAAAATGCGATTCACCACTGGTGGTCAGTAAACAAAATTTGAATTTCTGGAATACCTAGACTAGTCGCCGCATTTCTAAGTATGGACACTAATAGGCCTTATTCATACGAACATTTTGGTGTATCATACTTATATCCTATCAGTTTTTTGTGGAGTTGCTCCATGAAAATGTGATTCACCAATGGTGGTCGGTAAACAAAATCTGAATTTGTGGAATACCTAGACTAGTCGCTGCATTTCTAAGTATGGACACTAATAGGCTTTATCCATACAAGCATTTTGGTGTATCACACTTATATCCTATCAGTTTTTTGTGGAGTTGCGCCATGAAAATGCGATTCACCACTGGTGGTCAGTAAACAAAATTTGAATTTGTGGAATACCTAGACTAGTCGCCGCATTTCTAAATATGGACACTAATAGGCCTTATCCATACGAGCATTTTGGTGTATCACACTTATATCCTATCAGTTTTTTGTGGAGTTGCTCCATGAAAATGCGATTCACCACTGGTGGTCAGTAAACAAAATTTGAATTTCTGGAATATCTAGACTAGTCGCCGCATTTCTAAGTACGGACACTAATAAGCCTTATTCATGCGAACATTTTGGTATACCACACTTATATCCTATCAGTTTTTTGAGGAGTTGCTCCATGAAAATGTGATTCACCAATTGTGGTCGGTAAACAAAATCTGAATTTGTGGAATACCTAGACTAGTCGCCGCAATTCTAAGTATGGACGCTAATAGGCGTTATTCATACGAACATTTTGGTATACCACACTTATATCCTATCAGTTTTTTGTGGAGTTGCTCCATGAAAATGCGATTCACCACTGGTGGTCAGTAAACAAAATTTGAATTTCTGGAATACCTAGACCAGTCGCCGCATTTCTAAGTATGGACGCTAATAGGCCTTATTCATACGAACATTTTGGTATACCACACTTATATCCTATCAGTTTTTTGTGGAGTTGCTCCATGAAAATGCGATTCACCACTGGTGGTCAGTAAACAAAATTTGAATTTCTGGAATACCTAGACTAGTCGCCGCATTTCTAAGTACGGACACTAATAAGCCTTATTCATACGAACATTTTGGTATACCACACTTATATCC
Source organism: Leucophora obtusa (assembly GCA_949987735.1). Taxonomy (NCBI): domain Eukaryota; kingdom Metazoa; phylum Arthropoda; class Insecta; order Diptera; family Anthomyiidae; genus Leucophora; species Leucophora obtusa. Next base: position 148,120,181 of record OX465298.1, read on the forward strand.
TATCAGTTTTTTGTGGAGTTGCTCCATGAAAATTCGATTCACCACTGGTGGTCAGTAAACAAAATTTGAATTTGTGGAATACCTAGACTAGTCGCCGCATTTCTAAGTATGGACACTAATAGGCCTTATCCATACGAGCATTTTGGTGTATCACACTTATATCCTATCAGTTTTTTGTGGAGTTGCTCCATGAAAATGTGATTCACCAATGGTGGTCGGTAAACAAAATCTGAATTTGTGGAATATCTAGACTAGTCGCCGCATTTCTAAGTATGGAGATAAATAGGCCTTATCCATACGAGCATTTTGGTGTATCACACTTATATCCTATCAGTTTTTTGTGGAGTTGCTCCATGAAAATGCGATTCACCACTGGTGGTCAGTAAACAAAATTTGAATTTCTGGAATACCTAGACCAGTCGCCGCATTTCTAAGTATGGACGCTAATAGGCCTTATTCATACGAACATTTTGGTATACCACACTTATATCCTATCAGTTTTTTGTGGAGTTGCTCCATGAAAATGCGATTCACCACTGGTGGTCAGTAAACAAAATTTGAATTTCTGGAATACCTAGACTAGTCGCCGCCTTTCTAAGTACGGACACTAATAAGCCTTATTCATACGAACATTTTGGTATACCACACTTATATCCTATCAGTTTTTTGTGGAGTTGCTCCATGAAAATTCGATTCACCACTGGTGGTCAGTAAACAAAATTTGAATTTGTGGAATACCTAGACTAGTCGCCGCATTTCTAAGTATGGACACTAATAGGCCTTATCCATACGAGCATTTTGGTGTATAACACTTATATCCTATCAGTTTTTTGTGGAGTTTCTCCATGAAAATGCGATTCACCACTGGTGGTCAGTAAACAAAATTTTAATTTCTGGAATATCTAGACTAGTCGCCGCATTTCTAAGTACGGACACTAATAAGCCTTATTCATACGAACATTTTGGTATACCACACTTATATCCTATCAGTTTTTTGTGGAGTTGCTCCATGAAAATGTGATTCACCAATGGTGGTCGGTAAACAAAATCTGAATTTGTGGAATACCTAGACTAGTCGCCGCATTTCTAAGTATGGACGCTAATAGACCTTACCCATACGCGCATTTTGGTGTATCACACTTATATCCTATCAGTTTTTTGTGGAGTTGCTCCATGAAAATGCGATTCACCAATGGTGGTCGGTAAACAAAATCTGAATTTGTGGAATACCTAGACTAGTCGCCGCATTTCTAAGTATGGACACTAATAGGCCTTATCCATACGAGCATTTTGGTGTATCACACTTATATCCTATCAGTTTTTTGTGGAGTTGCTCCATGAAAATGCGATTCACCACTGGTGGTCAGTAAACAAAATTTGAATTTCTGGAATATCTAGACTAGTCGCCGCATTTCTAAGTACGGACACTAATAAGCCTTATTCATACGAACATTTTGGTATACCACACTTATATCCTATCAGTTTTTTGAGGAGTTGCTCCATGAAAATGCGATTCACCACTGGTGGTCAGTAAACAAAATTTGAATTTTTGGAATACCTAGACTAGTCGCCGCATTTCTAAGTATGGACACTAATAGGCCTTATCCATACGAACATTTTGGTATACCACACTTATATCCTATCAGTTTTTTGTGGAGTTGCTCCATGAAAATGTGATTCACCAATGGTGGTCGGTAAATAAAATCTAAATTTGTGGAATACCTAGACCAGTCGCCGCATTTCTAAGTATGGACACTAATAGGCCTTATCCATACGAGCATTTTGGTGTATCACACTTATATCCTATCAGTTTTTTGTGGAGTTGCTCCATGAAAATGCGATTCACCAATGGGGGTCAGTAAACAAAATTTGAATTTCTGGAATACCTAGACTAGTCGCCGCATTTCTAAGTATGGACACTAATAGGCCTTATTCATACGAACATTTTGGTGTATCATACTTATATCCTATCAGTTTTTTGTGGAGTTGCTCCATGAAAATGTGATTCACCAATGGTGGTCGGTAAACAAAATCTGAATTTGTGGAATACCTAGACTAGTCGCTGCATTTCTAAGTATGGACACTAATAGGCTTTATCCATACAAGCATTTTGGTGTATCACACTTATATCCTATCAGTTTTTTGTGGAGTTGCTCCATGAAAATGCGATTCACCACTGGTGGTCAGTAAACAAAATTTGAATTTGTGGAATACCTAGACTAGTCGCCGCATTTCTAAATATGGACACTAATAGGCCTTATCCATACGAGCATTTTGGTGTATCACACTTATATCCTATCAGTTTTTTGTGGAGTTGCTCCATGAAAATGCGATTCACCACTGGTGGTCAGTAAACAAAATTTGAATTTCTGGAATATCTAGACTAGTCGCCGCATTTCTAAGTACGGACACTAATAAGCCTTATTCATGCGAACATTTTGGTATACCACACTTATATCCTATCAGTTTTTTGAGGAGTTGCTCCATGAAAATGTGATTCACCAATTGTGGTCGGTAAACAAAATCTGAATTTGTGGAATACCTAGACTAGTCGCCGCAATTCTAAGTATGGACGCTAATAGGCGTTATTCATACGAACATTTTGGTATACCACACTTATATCCTATCAGTTTTTTGTGGAGTTGCTCCATGAAAATGCGATTCACCACTGGTGGTCAGTAAACAAAATTTGAATTTCTGGAATACCTAGACCAGTCGCCGCATTTCTAAGTATGGACGCTAATAGGCCTTATTCATACGAACATTTTGGTATACCACACTTATATCCTATCAGTTTTTTGTGGAGTTGCTCCATGAAAATGCGATTCACCACTGGTGGTCAGTAAACAAAATTTGAATTTCTGGAATACCTAGACTAGTCGCCGCATTTCTAAGTACGGACACTAATAAGCCTTATTCATACGAACATTTTGGTATACCACACTTATATCCTATCAGTTTTTTGTGGAGTTGCTCCATGAAAATTCGATTCACCACTGGTGGTCAGTAAACAAAATTTGAATTTGTGGAATACCTAGACTAGTCGCCGCATTTCTAAGTATGGACACTAATAGGCCTTATCCATACGAGCATTTTGGTGTATCACACTTATATCCTATCAGTTTTTTGTGGAGTTGCTCCATGAAAATGTGATTCACCAATGGTGGTCGGTAAACAAAATCTGAATTTGTGGAATATCTAGACTAGTCGCCGCATTTCTAAGTATGGAGATAAATAGGCCTTATCCATACGAGCATTTTGGTGTATCACACTTATATCCTATCAGTTTTTTGTGGAGTTGCTCCATGAAAATGCGATTCACCACTGGTGGTCAGTAAACAAAATTTGAATTTCTGGAATACCTAGACCAGTCGCCGCATTTCTAAGTATGGACGCTAATAGGCCTTATTCATACGAACATTTTGGTATACCACACTTATATCCTATCAGTTTTTTGTGGAGTTGCTCCATGAAAATGCGATTCACCACTGGTGGTCAGTAAACAAAATTTGAATTTCTGGAATACCTAGACTAGTCGCCGCCTTTCTAAGTACGGACACTAATAAGCCTTATTCATACGAACATTTTGGTATACCACACTTATATCCTATCAGTTTTTTGTGGAGTTGCTCCATGAAAATTCGATTCACCACTGGTGGTCAGTAAACAAAATTTGAATTTGTGGAATACCTAGACTAGTCGCCGCATTTCTAAGTATGGACACTAATAGGCCTTATCCATACGAGCATTTTGGTGTATAACACTTATATCCTATCAGTTTTTTGTGGAGTTTCTCCATGAAAATGCGATTCACCACTGGTGGTCAGTAAACAAAATTTTAATTTCTGGAATATCTAGACTAGTCGCCGCATTTCTAAGTACGGACACTAATAAGCCTTATTCATACGAACATTTTGGTATACCACACTTATATCCTATCAGTTTTTTGTGGAGTTGCTCCATGAAAATGTGATTCACCAATGGTGGTCGGTAAACAAAATCTGAATTTGTGGAATACCTAGACTAGTCGCCGCATTTCTAAGTATGGACGCTAATAGACCTTACCCATACGCGCATTTTGGTGTATCACACTTATATCCTATCAGTTTTTTGTGGAGTTGCTCCATGAAAATGCGATTCACCAATGGTGGTCGGTAAACAAAATCTGAATTTGTGGAATACCTAGACTAGTCGCCGCATTTCTAAGTATGGACACTAATAGGCCTTATCCATACGAGCATTTTGGTGTATCACACTTATATCCTATCAGTTTTTTGTGGAGTTGCTCCATGAAAATGCGATTCACCACTGGTGGTCAGTAAACAAAATTTGAATTTCTGGAATATCTAGACTAGTCGCCGCATTTCTAAGTACGGACACTAATAAGCCTTATTCATACGAACATTTTGGTATACCACACTTATATCCTATCAGTTTTTTGAGGAGTTGCTCCATGAAAATGCGATTCACCACTGGTGGTCAGTAAACAAAATTTGAATTTTTGGAATACCTAGACTAGTCGCCGCATTTCTAAGTATGGACACTAATAGGCCTTATCCATACGAACATTTTGGTATACCACACTTATATCCTATCAGTTTTTTGTGGAGTTGCTCCATGAAAATGTGATTCACCAATGGTGGTCGGTAAATAAAATCTAAATTTGTGGAATACCTAGACCAGTCGCCGCATTTCTAAGTATGGACACTAATAGGCCTTATCCATACGAGCATTTTGGTGTATCACACTTATATCCTATCAGTTTTTTGTGGAGTTGCTCCATGAAAATGCGATTCACCAATGGGGGTCAGTAAACAAAATTTGAATTTCTGGAATACCTAGACTAGTCGCCGCATTTCTAAGTATGGACACTAATAGGCCTTATTCATACGAACATTTTGGTATACCACACTTATATCCTATCAGTTTTTTGTGGAATTGCTCCATGAAAATGTGATTCACCAATGGTGGTCGGTAAACAAAATCTGAATTTGTGGAATACCTAGACCAGTCGCCGCATTTCTAAGTATGGACACTAATAGGCCCTATCCATACGAGCATTTTGGTGTATCACACTTATATCCTATCAGTTTTTTGTGGAGTTGCTCCATGAAAATGCGATTCACCACTGGTGGTCAGTAAACAAAATTTGAATTTCTGGAATATCTAGACTAGTCGCCGCATTTCTAAGTACGGACACTAATAAGCCTTATTCATACGAACATTTTGGTATACCACACTTATATCCTATCAGTTTTTTGTGGAGTTGCTCCATGAAAATGCGATTCACCACTGGTGGTCAGTAAACAAAATTTGAATTTCTGGAATACCTAGACTAGTCGCCGCATTTCTAAGTACGGACACTAATAAGCCTTATTCATACCAACATTTTGGTATACCACACTTATATCCTATCAGTTTTTTGTGGAGTTGCTCCATGAAAATGTGATTCACCAATGGTGGTCGGTAAATAAAATCTAAATTTGTGGAATACCTAGACCAGTCGCCGCATTTCTAAGTATGGTCACTAATAGGCCTTATCCATACGAGCATTTTGGTGTATCACACTTATATCCTATCAGTTTTTTGTGGAGTTGCTCCATGAAAATGCGATTCACCACTGGTGGTCAGTAAACAAAATTTGAATTTCTGGAATATCTAGACTAGTCGCCGCATTTCTAAGTACGGACACTAATAAGCCTTATTCATACGAACATTTTGGTATACCACACTTATATCCTATCAGTTTTTTGTGGAGTTGCTCCATGAAAATGTGATTCACGAATGGTGGTCGGTAAACAAAATCTGAATTTGTGGAATACCTAGACTAGTCGCCGCATTTCTAAGTATGGATATTAATAGGCCTTATCCATACGCGCATTTTGGTGTATCACACTTATATCCTATCAGTTTTTTGTGGAGTTGCTCCATGAAAATGCGATTCACCACTGGTGGTCAGTAAACAAAATTTGAATTTGTGGAATACCTAGACTAGTCGCCGCATTTCTAAGTATGGACACTAATAGGCCTTATTCATACGAGCATTTTGGTGTATCACACTTATATCCTATCAGTTTTTTGTGGAGTTGCTCCATGAAAATGCGATTCACCACTGGTGGTCAGTAAACAAAATTTGAATTTCTGGAATACCTAGACTAGTCGCCGCAATTCTAAGTATGGACGCTAATAGGCTTATTCATACGAACATTTTGGTATACCACACTTATATCCTATCAGTTTTTTGTGGAGTTGCTCCATGAAAATGCGATTCACCACTGGTGGTCAGTAAACAAAATTTGAATTTCTGGAATACCTAGACCAGTCGCCGCATTTCTAAGTATGGGCGCTAATAGGCCTTATTCATACGAACATTTTGGTATACCACACTTATATCCTATCAGTTTTTTGTGGAGTTGCTCCATGAAAATGCGATTCACCACTGGTGGTCAGTAAACAAAATTTGAATTTCTGGAATACCTAGACTAGTCGCCGCATTTCTAAGTACGGACACTAATAAGCCTTATTCATACGAACATTTTGGTATACCACACTTATATCCTATCAGTTTTTTGTGGAGTTGCTCCATGAAAATTCGATTCACCACTGGTGGTCAGTAAACAAAATTTGAATTTGTGGAATACGTAGACTAGTCGCCGCATTTCTAAGTATGGACACTAATAGGCCTTATCCATACGAGCATTTTGGTGTATCACACTTATATCCTATCAGTTTTTTGTGGAGTTGCTCCATGAAAATGCGATTCACCACTGGTGGTCAGTAAACAAAATTTGAATTTCTGGAATATCTAGACTAGTCGCCGCATTTCTAAGTACGGACACTAATAAGCCTTATTCATACGAACATTTTGGTATACCACACTTATATCCTATCAGTTTTTTGTGGAGTTGCTCCATGAAAATGTGATTCACCAATGGTGGTCGGTAAACAAAATCTGAATTTGTGGAATACCTAGACTAGTCGCCGCATTTCTAAGTATGGACGCTAATAGACCTTACCCATACGCGCATTTTGGTGTATCACACTTATATCCTATCAGTTTTTTGTGGAGTTGCTCCATGAAAATGCGATTCACCAATGGTGGTCGGTAAACAAAATCTGAATTTGTGGAATACCTAGACTAGTCGCCGCATTTCTAAGTATGGACACTAATAGGCCTTATCCATACGAACATTTTGGTATACCACACTTATATCCTATCAGTTTTTTGTGGAGTTGCTCCATGAAAATGTGATTCACCAATGGTGGTCGGTAAATAAAATCTAAATTTGTGGAATACCTAGACCAGTCGCCGCATTTCTAAGTATGGACACTAATAGGCCTTATCCATGCGAGCATTTTGGTGTATCACACTTATATCCTATCAGTTTTTTGTGGAGTTGCTCCATGAAAATGCGATTCACCAATGGGGGTCAGTAAACAAAATTTGAATTTCTGGAATACCTAGACTAGTCGCCGCATTTCTAAGTATGGACACTAATAGGCCTTATTCATACGAACATTTTGGTATACCACACTTATATCCTATCAGTTTTTTGTGGAATTGCTCCATGAAAATGTGATTCACCAATGGTGGTCGGTAAACAAAATCTGAATTTGTGGAATACCTAGACCAGTCGCCGCATTTCTAAGTATGGACACTAATAGGCCTTATCCATACGAGCATTTTGGTGTATCACACTTATATCCTATCAGTTTTTTGTGGAGTTGCTCCATGAAAATGCGATTCACCAATGGTGGTCAGTAAACAAAATTTGAATTTGTGGAATACCTAGACTAGTCGCCGAATTTCTAAGTATGGACACTAATAGGCCTTATTCATACGAACATTTTGGTATACCACACTTATATCCTATCAGTTTTTTGTGGAGTTGCTCCATGAAAATGCGATTCACCAATGGTGGCCAGTAAACAAAATTTGAATTTGTGGAATACCTAGACTAGTCGCCGCATTTCTAAGTATGGACACTAATAGGCCTTATTCATACGAACATTTTGGTATACCACACTTATATCCTATCAGTTTTTTGTGGAGTTGCTCCATGAAAATGTGATTCACCAATGGAGGTCGGTAAACAAAATCTGAATTTGTGGAATATATAGACTAGTCGCCGCATTGCTAAGTATGGATACTAATAGGCCTTATCCATACGAGCATTTTGGTGTATCACACTTATATCCTATCAGTTTTTTGTGGAGTTGCTCCATGAAAATGCGATTCACCACTGGTGGTCAGTATACAAAATTTGAATTTCTGGAATACCTAGACTAGTCGCCGCATTTCTAAGTATGGACACTAATAGGCCTTATTCATACGAACATTTTGGTATACCACACTTATATCCTATCAGTTTTTTGTGGAGTTGCTCCATGAAAATGCGATTCACCAATGGTGGTCAGTAAACAAAATTTGAATTTCTGGAATACCTAGACCAGTCGCCGCATTGCAAAGTATGGACACTAATAGGCCTTATTCATACGAACATTTTGGTATACCACACTTATATCCTATCAGTTTTTTGTGGAGTTGCTCCATGAAAATGCGATTCACCAATGGTGGTCAGTAAACAAAATTTGAATTTCTGGAATACCTAGACTAGTCGCCGCATTTCTAAGTATGGACGCTAATAGACCTTACCCATACGCGCATTTTGGTGTATCACACTTATATCCTATCAGTTTTTTGTGGAGTTGCTCCATGAAAATGCGATTCACCAATGGTGGTCGGTAAACAAAATCTGAATTTGTGGAATACCTAGACTAGTCGCCGCATTTCTAAGTATGGACACTAATAGGCCTTATCCATACGAACATTTTGGTATACCACACTTATATCCTATCAGTTTTTTGTGGAGTTGCTCCATGAAAATGTGATTCACCAATTGTGGTCGGTAAACAAAATCTGAATTTGTGGAATACCTAGACTAGTCGCCGCAATTCTAAGTATGGACGCTAATAGGCGTTATTCATACGAACATTTTGGTATACCACACTTATATCCTATCAGTTTTTTGTGGAGTTGCTCCATGAAAATGCGATTCACCACTGGTGGTCAGTAAACAAAATTTGAATTTCTGGAATACCTAGACCAGTCGCCGCATTTCTAAGTATGGACGCTAATAGGCCTTATTCATACGAACATTTTGGTATACCACACTTATATCCTATCAGTTTTTTGTGGAGTTGCTCCATGAAAATGTGATTCACCAATGGTGGTCGGTAAACAAAATCTGAATTTGTGGAATATCTAGACTAGTCGCCGCATTTCTAAGTATGGAGATAAATAGGCCTTATCCATACGAGCATTTTGGTGTATCACACTTATATCCTATCAGTTTTTTGTGGAGTTGCTCCATGAAAATGCGATTCACCACTGGTGGTCAGTAAACAAAATTTGAATTTCTGGAATACCTAGACTAGTCGCCGCATTTCTAAGTATGGACGCTAATAGGCCTTATTCATACGAACATTTTGGTATACCACACTTATATCCTATCAGTTTTTTGTGGAGTTGCTCCATGAAAATGCGATTCACCACTGGTGGTCAGTAAACAAAATTTGAATTTCTGGAATACCTAGACTAGTCGCCGCATTTCTAAGTACGGACACTAATAAGCCTTATTCATACGAACATTTTGGTATACCACACTTATATCCTATCAGTTTTTTGTGGAGTTGCTCCATGAAAATTCGATTCACCACTGGTGGTCAGTAAACAAAATTTGAATTTGTGGAATACCTAGACTAGTCGCCGCATTTCTAAGTATGGACACTAATAGGCCTTATCCATACGAGCATTTTGGTGTATCACACTTATATCCTATCAGTTTTTTGTGGAGTTGCTCCATGAAAATGCGATTCACCACTGGTGGTCAGTAAACAAAATTTGAATTTCTGGAATATCTAGACTAGTCGCCGCATTTCTAAGTACGGACACTAATAAGCCTTATTCATACGAACATTTTGGTATACCACACTTATATCCTATCAGTTTTTTGTGGAGTTGCTCCATGAAAATGTGATTCACCAATGGTGGTCGGTAAACAAAATCTGAATTTGTGGAATACCTAGACTAGTCGCCGCATTTCTAAGTATGGACGCTAATAGACCTTACCCATACGCGCATTTTGGTGTATCACACTTATATCCTATCAGTTTTTTGTGGAGTTGCTCCATGAAAATGCGATTCACCAATGGTGGTCGGTAAACAAAATCTGAATTTGTGGAATACCTAGACTAGTCGCCGCATTTCTAAGTATGGACACTAATAGGCCTTATCCATACGAGCATTTTGGAGTATCACACTTATATCCTATCAGTTTTTTGTGGAGTTGCTCCATGAAAATGCGATTCACCACTGGTTGTCAGTAAACAAAATTTGAATTTCTGGAATATCTAGACTAGTCGCCGCATTTCTAAGTACGGACACTAATAAGCCTTATTCATTCGAACATTTTGGTATACCACACTTATATCCTATCAGTTTTTTGAGGAGTTGCTCCATGAAAATGCGATTCACCACTGGTGGTCAGTAAACAAAATTTGAATTTCTGGAATACCTAGACTAGTCGCCGCATTTCTAAGTATGGACACTAATAGGCCTTATCCATACGAACATTTTGGTATACCACACTTATATCCTATCAGTTTTTTGTGGAGTTGCTCCATGAAAATGTGATTCACCAATGGTGGTCGGTAAATAAAATCTAAATTTGTGGAATACCTAGACCAGTCGCCGCATTTCTAAGTATGGACACTAATAGGCCTTATCCATACGAGCATTTTGGTGTATCACACTTATATCCTATCAGTTTTTTGTGGAGTTGCTCCATGAAAATGCGATTCACCAATGGGGGTCAGTAAACAAAATTTGAATTTCTGGAATACCTAGACTAGTCGCCGCATTTCTAAGTATGGACACTAATAGGCCTTATTCATACGAACATTTTGGTATACCACACTTATATCCTATCAGTTTTTTGTGGAATTGCTCCATGAAAATGTGATTCACCAATGGTGGTCGGTAAACAAAATCTGAATTTGTGGAATACCTAGACCAGCCGCCGCATTTCTAAGTATGGACACTAATAGGCCTTATCCATACGAGCATTTTGGTGTATCACACTTATATCCTATCAGTTTTTTGTGGAGTTGCTCCATGAAAATGCGATTCACCACTGGTGGTCAGTAAACAAAATTTGAATTTCTGGAATATCTAGACTAGTCGCCGCATTTCTAAGTACGGACACTAATAAACCTTATTCATACGAACATTTTGGTATACCACACTTATATCCTATCAGTTTTTTGTGGAGTTGCTCCATGAAAATGCGATTCACCACTGGTGGTCAGTAAACAAAATTTGAATTTCTGGAATACCTAGACTAGTCGCCGCATTTCTAAGTACGGACACTAATAAGCCTTATTCATACCAACATTTTGGTATACCACACTTATATCCTATCAGTTTTTTGTGGAGTTGCTCCATGAAAATGTGATTCACCAATGGTGGTCGGTAAATAAAATCTAAATTTGTGGAATACCTAGACCAGTCGCCGCATTTCTAAGTATGGTCACTAATAGGCCTTATCCATACGAGCATTTTGGTGTATCACACTTATATCCTATCAGTTTTTTGTGGAGTTGCTCAATGAAAATGCGATTCACCACTGGTGGTCAGTAAACAAAATTTGAATTTCTGGAATATCTAGACTAGTCGCCGCATTTCTAAGTACGGACACTAATAAGCCTTATTCATACGAACATTTTGGTATACCACACTTATATCCTATCAGTTTTTTGTGGAGTTGCTCCATGAAAATGTGATTCACGAATGGTGGTCGGTAAACAAAATCTGAATTTGTGGAATACCTAGACTAGTCGCCGCATTTCTAAGTATGGATACTAATAGGCCTTATCCATACGCGCATTTTGGTGTATCACACTTATATCCTATCAGTTTTTTGTGGAGTTGCTCCATGAAAATGCGATTCACCACTGGTGGTCAGTAAACAAAATTTGAATTTGTGGAATACCTAGACTAGTCGCCGCATTTCTAAGTATGGACACTAATAGGCCTTATTCATACGAGCATTTTGGTGTATCACACTTATATCCTATCAGTTTTTTGTGGAGTTGCTCCATGAAAATGCGATTCACCACTGGTGGTCAGTAAACAAAATTTGAATTTCTGGAATACCTAGACTAGTCGCCGCAATTCTAAGTATGGACGCTAATAGGCTTATTCATACGAACATTTTGGTATACCACACTTATATCCTATCAGTTTTTTGTGGAGTTGCTCCATGAAAATGCGATTCACCACTGGTGGTCAGTAAACAAAATTTGAATTTCTGGAATACCTAGACCAGTCGCCGCATTTCTAAGTATGGACGCTAATAGGCCTTATTCATACGAACATTTTGGTATACCACACTTATATCCTATCAGTTTTTTGTGGAGTTGCTCCATGAAAATGCGATTCACCACTGGTGGTCAGTAAACAAAATTTGAATTTCTGGAATACCTAGACTAGTCGCCGCATTTCTAAGTACGGACACTAATAAGCCTTATTCATACGAACATTTTGGTATACCACACTTATATCCTATCAGTTTTTTGTGGAGTTGCTCCATGAAAATTCGATTCACCACTGGTGGTCAGTAAACAAAATTTGAATTTGTGGAATACCTAGACTAGTCGCCGCATTTCTAAGTATGGACACTAATAGGCCTTATCCATACGAGCATTTTGGTGTATCACACTTATATCCTATCAGTTTTTTGTGGAGTTGCTCCATGAAAATGCGATTCACCACTGGTGGTCAGTAAACAAAATTTGAATTTCTGGAATATCTAGACTAGTCGCCGCATTTCTAAGTACGGACACTAATAAGCCTTATTCATACGAACATTTTGGTATACCACACTTATATCCTATCGGTTTTTTGTGGAGTTGCTCCATGAAAATGTGATTCACCAATGGTGGTCGGTAAACAAAATCTGAATTTGTGGAATACCTAGACTAGTCGCCGCATTTCTAAGTATGGACGCTAATAGACCTTACCCATACGCGCATTTTGGTGTATCACACTTATATCCTATCAGTTTTTTGTGGAGTTGCTCCATGAAAATGCGATTCACCAATGGTGGTCGGTAAACAAAATCTGAATTTGTGGAATACCTAGACTAGTCGCCGCATTTCTAAGTATGGACACTAATAGGCCTTATCCATACGAACATTTTGGTATACCACACTTATATCCTATCAGTTTTTTGTGGAGTTGCTCCATGAAAATGTGATTCACCAATGGTGGTCGGTAAATAAAATCTAAATTTGTGGAATACCTAGACCAGTCGCCGCATTTCTAAGTATGGACACTAATAGGCCTTATCCATACGAGCATTTTGGTGTATCACACTTATATCCTATCAGTTTTTTGTGGAGTTGCTCCATGAAAATGCGATTCACCAATGGGGGTCAGTAAACAAAATTTGAATTTCTGGAATACCTAGACTAGTCGCCGCATTCCTAAGTATGGACACTAATAGGCCTTATTCATACGAACATTTTGGTATACCACACTTATATCCTATCAGTTTTTTGTGGAATTGCTCCATGAAAATGTGATTCACCAATGGTGGTCGGTAAACAAAATCTGAATTTGTGGAATACCTAGACCAGTCGCCGCATTTCTAAGTATGGACACTAATAGGCCTTATCCATACGAGCATTTTGGTGTATCACACTTATATCCTATCAGTTTTTTGTGGAGTTGCTCCATGAAAATGCGATTCACCAATGGTGGTCAGTAAACAAAATTTGAATTTGTGGAATACCTAGACTAGTCGCCGAATTTCTAAGTATGGACACTAATAGGCCTTATTCATACGAACATTTTGGTATACCACACTTATATCCTATCAGTTTTTTGTGGAGTTGCTCCATGAAAATGCGATTCACCAATGGTGGCCAGTAAACAAAATTTGAATTTGTGGAATACCTAGACTAGTCGCCGCATTTCTAAGTATGGACACTAATAGGCCTTATTCATACGAACATTTTGGTATACCACACTTATATCCTATCAGTTTTTTGTGGAGTTGCTCCATGAAAATGTGATTCACCAATGGAGGTCGGTAAACAAAATCTGAATTTGTGGAATATATAGACTAGTCGCCGCATTGCTAAGTATGGATACTAATAGGCCTTATCCATACGAGCATTTTGGTGTATCACACTTATATCCTATCAGTTTTTTGTGGAGTTGCTCCATGAAAATGCGATTCACCACTGGTGGTCAGTATACAAAATTTGAATTTCTGGAATACCTAGACTAGTCGCCGCATTTCTAAGTATGGACACTAATAGGCCTTATTCATACGAACATTTTGGTATACCACACTTATATCCTATCAGTTTTTTGTGGAGTTGCTCCATGAAAATGCGATTCACCAATGGTGGTCAGTAAACAAAATTTGAATTTCTGGAATACCTAGACCAGTCGCCGCATTGCAAAGTATGGACACTAATAGGCCTTATTCATACGAACATTTTGGTATACCACACTTATATCCTATCAGTTTTTTGTGGAATTGCTCCATGAAAATGTGATTCACCAATGGTGGTCGGTAAACAAAATCTGAATTTGTGGAATACCTAGACCAGTCGCCGCATTTCTAAGTATGGACACTAATAGGCCTTATCCATACGAGCATTTTGGTGTATCACACTTATATCCTATCAGTTTTTTGTGGAGTTGCTCCATGAAAATGCGATTCACCAATGGTGGTCAGTAAACAAAATTTGAATTTGTGGAATACCTAGACTAGTCGCCGAATTTCTAAGTATGGACACTAATAGGCCTTATTCATACGAACATTTTGGTATACCACACTTATATCCTATCAGTTTTTTGTGGAGTTGCTCCATGAAAATGCGATTCACCAATGGTGGCCAGTAAACAAAATTTGAATTTGTGGAATACCTAGACTAGTCGCCGCATTTCTAAGTATGGACACTAATAGGCCTTATTCATACGAACATTTTGGTATACCACACTTATATCCTATCAGTTTTTTGTGGAGTTGCTCCATGAAAATGTGATTCACCAATGGAGGTCGGTAAACAAAATCTGAATTTGTGGAATATATAGACTAGTCGCCGCATTGCTAAGTATGGATACTAATAGGCCTTATCCATACGAGCATTTTGGTGTATCACACTTATATCCTATCAGTTTTTTGTGGAGTTGCTCCATGAAAATGCGATTCACCACTGGTGGTCAGTATACAAAATTTGAATTTCTGGAATACCTAGACTAGTCGCCGCATTTCTAAGTATGGACACTAATAGGCCTTATTCATACGAACATTTTGGTATACCACACTTATATCCTATCAGTTTTTTGTGGAGTTGCTCCATGAAAATGCGATTCACCAATGGTGGTCAGTAAACAAAATTTGAATTTCTGGAATACCTAGACCAGTCGCCGCATTGCAAAGTATGGACACTAATAGGCCTTATTCATACGAACATTTTGGTATACCACACTTATATCCTATCAGTTTTTTGTGGAGTTGCTCCATGAAAATGCGATTCACCAATGGTGGTCAGTAAACAAAATTTGAATTTGTGGAATACCTAGACTAGTCGCCGAATTTCTAAGTATGGACACTAATAGGCCTTATTCATACGAACATTTTGGTATACCACACTTATATCCTATCAGTTTTTTGTGGAGTTGCTCCATGAAAATGCGATTCACCAATGGTGGTCAGTAAACAAAATTTGAATTTCTGGAATACCTAGACTAGTCGCCGCATTTCTAAGTATGGACACTAATAGGCCTTATTCATACGAACATGTTGGTTTACCACACTTATATCCTATCAGTTTTTTGTGGAGTTGCTCCATGAAAATGCGATTCACCAATGGTGGTCAGTAAACAAAATTTGAATTTGTGGAATACCTAGACTAGTCGCCGCATTTCTAAGTATGGACACTAATAGGCCTTATTCATACGAACATTTTGGTATACCACACTTATATCCTATCAGTTTTTTGTGGAGTTGCTCCATGAAATTGCGATTCACCAATGGTGGTCAGTAAACAAAATTTGAATTTCTGGAATACCTAAACTAGTCGCCGCATTTCTAAGTATGGACACTAATAGGCCTTATTCATACGAGCATTTTGGTGTATCACACTTATATCCTATCAGTTTTTTGTGGAGTTGCTCCATGAAAATGCGATTCACCAATGGTGGTCAGTGAACAAAATTTGAATTTCTGGAGTACCTAGACTAGTCACCGCATTTCTAAGTATGGACACTAATAGACCTTATCCATACGAACATTTTGGTGTATCACACTTATATCCTATCAGTTTTTTGTGGAGTTGCTCCATGAAAATGCGATTCACCACTGGTGGTCAGTAAACAAAATTTGAATTTCTGGAATACCTAGACTAGTCGCCGCATTTCTAAGTATGGACACTAATAGGCCTTATTCATACGAACATTTTGGTGTATCATACTTATATCCTATCAGTTTTTTGTGGAGTTGCTCCATGAAAATGTGATTCACCAATGGTGGTCGGTAAACAAAATCTGAATTTGTGGAATACCTAGACTAGTCGCCGCATTTCTAAGTATGGACACTAATAGGCTTTATCCATACAAGCATTTTGGTGTATCACACTTATATCCTATCAGTTTTTTGTGGAGTTGCTCCATGAAAATGCGATTCACCACTGGTGGTCAGTAAACAAAATTTGAATTTGTGGAATACCTAGACTAGTCGCCGCATTTCTAAGTATGGACACTAATAGGCCTTATCCATACGAGCATTTTGGTGTATCACACTTATATCCTATCAGTTTTTTGTGGAGTTGCTCCATGAAAATGCGATTCACCACTGGTGGTCAGTAAACAAAATTTGAATTTCTGGAATATCTAGACTAGTCGCCGCATTTCTAAGTACGGACACTAATAAGCCTTATTCATACGAACATTTTGGTATACCACACTTATATCCTATCAGTTTTTTGTGGAGTTGCTCCATGAAAATGTGATTCACGAATGGTGGTCGGTAAACAAAATCTGAATTTGTGGAATACCTAGACTAGTCGCCGCATTTCTAAGTATGGATACTAATAGGCCTTATCCATACGCGCATTTTGGTGTATCACACTTATATCCTATCAGTTTTTTGTGGAGTTGCTCCATGAAAATGCGATTCACCACTGGTGGTCAGTAAACAAAATTTGAATTTGTGGAATACCTAGACTAGTCGCCGCATTTCTAAGTATGGACACTAATAGGCCTTATTCATACGAGCATTTTGGTGTATCACACTTATATCCTATCAGTTTTTTGTGGAGTTGCTCCATGAAAATGCGATTCACCACTGGTGGTCAGTAAACAAAATTTGAATTTCTGGAATACCTAGACTAGTCGCCGCAATTCTAAGTATGGACGCTAATAGGCTTATTCATACGAACATTTTGGTATACCACACTTATATCCTATCAGTTTTTTGTGGAGTTGCTCCATGAAAATGCGATTCACCACTGGTGGTCAGTAAACAAAATTTGAATTTCTGGAATACCTAGACCAGTCGCCGCATTTCTAAGTATGGACGCTAATAGGCCTTATTCATACGAACATTTTGGTATACCACACTTATATCCTATCAGTTTTTTGTGGAGTTGCTCCATGAAAATGTGATTCACCAATGGTGGTCGGTAAACAAAATCTGAATTTGTGGAATATCTAGACTAGTCGCCGCATTTCTAAGTATGGAGATAAATAGGCCTTATCCATACGAGCATTTTGGTGTATCACACTTATATCCTATCAGTTTTTTGTGGAGTTGCTCCATGAAAATGCGATTCACCACTGGTGGTCAGTAAACAAAATTTGAATTTCTGGAATACCTAGACTAGTCGCCGCATTTCTAAGTATGGACGCTAATAGGCCTTATTCATACGAACATTTTGGTATACCACACTTATATCCTATCAGTTTTTTGTGGAGTTGCTCCATGAAAATGCGATTCACCACTGGTGGTCAGTAAACAAAATTTGAATTTCTGGAATACCTAGACTAGTCGCCGCATTTCTAAGTACGGACACTAATAAGCCTTATTCATACCAACATTTTGGTATACCACACTTATATCCTATCAGTTTTTTGTGGAGTTGCTCCATGAAAATTCGATTCACCACTGGTGGCCAGTAAACAAAATTTGAATTTGTGGAATACCTAGACTAGTCGCCGCATTTCTAAGTATGGACACTAATAGGCCTTATTCATACGAACATTTTGGTATACCACACTTATATCCTATCAGTTTTTTGTGGAGTTGCTCCATGAAAATGTGATTCACCAATGGAGGTCGGTAAACAAAATCTGAATTTGTGGAATATATAGACTAGTCGCCGCATTGCTAAGTATGGATACTAATAGGCCTTATCCATACGAGCATTTTGGTGTATCACACTTATATCCTATCAGTTTTTTGTGGAGTTGCTCCATGAAAATGCGATTCACCACTGGTGGTCAGTATACAAAATTTGAATTTCTGGAATACCTAGACTAGTCGCCGCATTTCTAAGTATGGACACTAATAGGCCTTATTCATACGAACATTTTGGTATACCACACTTATATCCTATCAGTTTTTTGTGGAGTTGCTCCATGAAAATGCGATTCACCAATGGTGGTCAGTAAACAAAATTTGAATTTCTGGAATACCTAGACCAGTCGCCGCATTGCAAAGTATGGACACTAATAGGCCTTATTCATACGAACATTTTGGTATACCACACTTATATCCTATCAGTTTTTTGTGGAGTTGCTCCATGAAAATGCGATTCACCAATGGTGGTCAGTAAACAAAATTTGAATTTGTGGAATACCTAGACTAGTCGCCGAATTTCTAAGTATGGACACTAATAGGCCTTATTCATACGAACATTTTGGTATACCACACTTATATCCTATCAGTTTTTTGTGGAGTTGCTCCATGAAAATGCGATTCACCAATGGTGGTCAGTAAACAAAATTTGAATTTCTGGAATACCTAGACTAGTCGCCGCATTTCTAAGTATGGACACTAATAGGCCTTATTCATACGAACATTTTGGTTTACCACACTTATATCCTTACAGTTTTTTGTGGAGTTGCTCCATGAAAATGCGATTCACCAATGGTGGTCAGTAAACAAAATTTGAATTTGTGGAATACCTAGACTAGTCGCCGCATTTCTAAGTATGGACACTAATAGGCCTTATTCATACGAACATTTTGGTATACCACACTTATATCCTATCAGTTTTTTGTGGAGTTGCTCCATGAAATTGCGATTCACCAATGGTGGTCAGTAAACAAAATTTGAATTTCTGGAATACCTAAACTAGTCGCCGCATTTCTAAGTATGGACACTAATAGGCCTTATTCATACGAGCATTTTGGTGTATCACACTTATATCCTATCAGTTTTTTGTGGAGTTGCTCCATGAAAATGCGATTCACCAATGGTGGTCAGTGAACAAAATTTGAATTTCTGGAGTACCTAGACTAGTCACCGCATTTCTAAGTATGGACACTAATAGACCTTATCCATACGAACATTTTGGTGTATCACACTTATATCCTATCAGTTTTTTGTGGAGTTGCTCCATGAAAATGCGATTCACCACTGGTGGTCAGTAAACAAAATTTGAATTTCTGGAATACCTAGACTAGTCGCCGCATTTCTAAGTATGGACACTAATAGGCCTTATTCATACGAACATTTTGGTGTATCATACTTATATCCTATCAGTTTTTTGTGGAGTTGCTCCATGAAAATGTGATTCACCAATGGTGGTCGGTAAACAAAATCTGAATTTGTGGAATACCTAGACTAGTCGCCGCATTTCTAAGTATGGACACTAATAGGCTTTATCCATACAAGCATTTTGGTGTATCACACTTATATCCTATCAGTTTTTTGTGGAGTTGCTCCATGAAAATGCGATTCACCACTGGTGGTCAGTAAACAAAATTTGAATTTGTGGAATACCTAGACTAGTCGCCGCATTTCTAAGTATGGACACTAATAGGCCTTATCCATACGAGCATTTTGGTGTATCACACTTATATCCTATCAGTTTTTTGTGGAGTTGCTCCATGAAAATGCGATTCACCACTGGTGGTCAGTAAACAAAATTTGAATTTCTGGAATATCTAGACTAGTCGCCGCATTTCTAAGTACGGACACTAATAAGCCTTATTCATACGAACATTTTGGTATACCACACTTATATCCTATCAGTTTTTTGTGGAGTTGCTCCATGAAAATGTGATTCACGAATGGTGGTCGGTAAACAAAATCTGAATTTGTGGAATACCTAGACTAGTCGCCGCATTTCTAAGTATGGATACTAATAGGCCTTATCCATACGCGCATTTTGGTGTATCACACTTATATCCTATCAGTTTTTTGTGGAGTTGCTCCATGAAAATGCGATTCACCACTGGTGGTCAGTAAACAAAATTTGAATTTGTGGAATACCTAGACTAGTCGCCGCATTTCTAAGTATGGACACTAATAGGCCTTATTCATACGAGCATTTTGGTGTATCACACTTATATCCTATCAGTTTTTTGTGGAGTTGCTCCATGAAAATGCGATTCACCACTGGTGGTCAGTAAACAAAATTTGAATTTCTGGAATACCTAGACTAGTCGCCGCAATTCTAAGTATGGACGCTAATAGGCTTATTCATACGAACATTTTGGTATACCACACTTATATCCTATCAGTTTTTTGTGGAGTTGCTCCATGAAAATGCGATTCACCACTGGTGGTCAGTAAACAAAATTTGAATTTCTGGAATACCTAGACCAGTCGCCGCATTCCTAAGTATGGACGCTAATAGGCCTTATTCATACGAACATTTTGGTATACCACACTTATATCCTATCAGTTTTTTGTGGAGTTGCTCCATGAAAATGTGATTCACCAATGGTGGTCGGTAAACAAAATCTGAATTTGTGGAATATCTAGACTAGTCGCCGCATTTCTAAGTATGGAGATAAATAGGCCTTATCCATACGAGCATTTTGGTGTATCACACTTATATCCTATCAGTTTTTTGTGGAGTTGCTCCATGAAAATGCGATTCACCACTGGTGGTCAGTAAACAAAATTTGAATTTCTGGAATACCTAGACTAGTCGCCGCATTTCTAAGTATGGACGCTAATAGGCCTTATTCATACGAACATTTTGGTATACCACACTTATATCCTATCAGTTTTTTGTGGAGTTGCTCCATGAAAATGCGATTCACCACTGGTGGTCAGTAAACAAAATTTGAATTTCTGGAATACCTAGACTAGTCGCCGCATTTCTAAGTACGGACACTAATAAGCCTTATTCATACCAACATTTTGGTATACCACACTTATATCCTATCAGTTTTTTGTGGAGTTGCTCCATGAAAATTCGATTCACCACTGGTGGTCAGTAAACAAAATTTGAATTTGTGGAATACCTAGACTAGTCGCCGCATTTCTAAGTATGGACACTAATAGGCCTTATCCATACGAACATTTTGGTATACCACACTTATATCCTATCAGTTTTTTGTGGAGTTGCTCCATGAAAATGTGATTCACCAATGGTGGTCGGTAAACAAAATCTGAATTTGTGGAATACCTAGACCAGTCGCCGCATTTCTATGTATGGACACGAATAGGCCTTATTCATACGAACATTTTGGTATACCACACTTAAATCCTATCAGTTTTTTGTGGAGTTGCTCCATGAAAATGCGATTCACCAATGGTGGTCACTAAACAAAATTTGAATTTGTGGAATACCTAGACTAGTCGCCGCATTTCTAAGTATGGACGCTAATAGACCTTACCCATACGCGCATTTTGGTGTATCACACTTATATCCTATCAGTTTTTTGTGGAGTTGCTCCATGAAAATGCGATTCACCAATGGTGGTCGGTAAACAAAATCTGAATTTGTGGAATACCTAGACTAGTCGCCGCATTTCTAAGTATGGACACTAATAGGCCTTATTCATACGAACATTTTGGTATACCACACTTATATCCTATCAGTTTTTTGTGGAGTTGCTCCATGAAAATGTGATTCACCAATGGTGGTCGGTAAATAAAATCTAAATTTGTGGAATACCTAGACCAGTCGCCGCATTTCTAAGTATGGACACTAATAGGCCTTATCCATACGAGCATTTTGGTGTATCACACTTATATCCTATCAGTTTTTTGTGGAGTTGCTCCATGAAAATGCGATTCACCAATGGGGGTCAGTAAACAAAATTTGAATTTCTGGAATACCTAGACTAGTCGCCGCATTTCTAAGTATGGACACTAATAGGCCTTATTCATACGAACATTTTGGTATACCACACTTATATCCTATCAGTTTTTTGTGGAGTTGCTCCATGAAAATGTGATTCACCAATGGTGGTCGGTAAACAAAATCTGAATTTGTGGAATACCTAGACCAGTCGCCGCATTTCTAAGTATGGACACTAATAGGCCTTATCCATACGAGCATTTTGGTGTATCACACTTATATCCTATCAGTTTTTTGTGGAGTTGCTCCATGAAAATGCGATTCACCAATGGTGGTCAGTAAACAAAATTTGAATTTGTGGAATACCTAGACTAGTCGCCGAATTTCTAAGTATGGACACTAATAGGCCTTATTCATACGAACATTTTGGTATACCACACTTATATCCTATCAGTTTTTTGTGGAGTTGCTCCATGAAAATGCGATTCACCAATGGTGGCCAGTAAACAAAATTTGAATTTGTGGAATACCTAGACTAGTCGCCGCATTTCTAAGTATGGACACTAATAGGCCTTATTCATACGAACATTTTGGTATACCACACTTATATCCTATCAGTTTTTTGTGGAGTTGCTCCATGAAAATGTGATTCACCAATGGAGGTCGGTAAACAAAATCTGAATTTGTGGAATATCTAGACTAGTCGCCGCATTGCTAAGTATGGATACTAATAGGCCTTATCCATAATAGCATTTTGGTGTATCACACTTATATCCTATCAGTTTTTTGTGGAGTTGCTCCATGAAAATGCGATTCACCACTGGTGGTCAGTATACAAAATTTGAATTTCTGGAATACCTAGACTAGTCGCCGCATTTCTAAGTATGGACACTAATAGGCCTTATTCATACGAACATTTTGGTATACCACACTTATATCCTATCAGTTTTTTGTGGAGTTGCTCCATGAAAATGCGATTCACCAATGGTGGTCAGTAAACAAAATTTGAATTTCTGGAATACCTAGACTAGTCGCCGCATTTCAAGGTATGGACACTAATAGGCCTTATTCATACGAACATTTTGGTATACCACACTTATATCCTATCAGTTTTTTGTGGAGTTGCTCCATGAAAATGCGATTCACCACTGGTGGTCAGTAAACAAAATTTGAATTTCTGGAATATCTAGACTAGTCGCCGCATTTCTAAGTACGGACACTAATAAGCCTTATTCATACGAACATTTTGGTATACCACACTTATATCCTATCAGTTTTTTGTGGAGTTGCTCCATGAAAATGTGATTCACCAATGGTGGTCGGTAAACAAAATCTGAATTTGTGGAATACCTAGACTAGTCGCCGCATTTCTAAGTATGGACGCTAATAGACCTTACCCATACGCGCATTTTGGTGTATCACACTTATATCCTATCAGTTTTTTGTGGAGTTGCTCCATGAAAATGCGATTCACCAATGGTGGTCGGTAAACAAAATCTGAATTTGTGGAATACCTAGACTAGTCGCCGCATTTCTAAGTATGGACACTAATAGGCCTTATCCATACGAACATTTTGGTATACCACACTTATATCCTATCAGTTTTTTGTGGAGTTGCTCCATGAAAATGTGATTC
The DNA here is from genome assembly GCA_949987735.1 of Leucophora obtusa. Classification (NCBI taxonomy): domain Eukaryota; kingdom Metazoa; phylum Arthropoda; class Insecta; order Diptera; family Anthomyiidae; genus Leucophora; species Leucophora obtusa. Next base: position 148,144,161 of record OX465298.1, read on the forward strand.
ACCAATGGTGGTCGGTAAATAAAATCTAAATTTGTGGAATACCTAGACCAGTCGCCGCATTTCTAAGTATGGACACTAATAGGCCTTATCCATACGAGCATTTTGGTGTATCACACTTATATCCTATCAGTTTTTTGTGGAGTTGCTCCATGAAAATGCGATTCACCAATGGGGGTCAGTAAACAAAATTTGAATTTCTGGAATACCTAGACTAGTCGCCGCATTTCTAAGTATGGACACTAATAGGCCTTATTCATACGAACATTTTGGTATACCACACTTATATCCTATCAGTTTTTTGTGGAGTTGCTCCATGAAAATGTGATTCACCAATGGTGGTCGGTAAACAAAATCTGAATTTGTGGAATACCTAGACCAGTCGCCGCATTTCTAAGTATGGACACTAATAGGCCTTATCCATACGAGCATTTTGGTGTATCACACTTATATCCTATCAGTTTTTTGTGGAGTTGCTCCATGAAAATGCGATTCACCAATGGTGGTCAGTAAACAAAATTTGAATTTGTGGAATACCTAGACTAGTCGCCGAATTTCTAAGTATGGACACTAATAGGCCTTATTCATACGAACATTTTGGTTTACCACACTTATATCCTATCAGTTTTTTGTGGAGTTGCTCCATGAAAATGCGATTCACCAATGGTGGTCAGTAAACAAAATTTGAATTTGTGGAATACCTAGACTAGTCGCCGCATTTCTAAGTATGGACACTAATAGGCCTTATTCATACGAACATTTTGGTATACCACACTTATATCCTATCAGTTTTTTGTGGAGTTGCTCCATGAAATTGCGATTCACCAATGGTGGTCAGTAAACAAAATTTGAATTTCTGGAATACCTAAACTAGTCGCCGCATTTCTAAGTATGGACACTAATAGGCCTTATTCATACGAGCATTTTGGTGTATCACACTTATATCCTATCAGTTTTTTGTGGAGTTGCTCCATGAAAATGCGATTCACCAATGGTGGTCAGTGAACAAAATTTGAATTTCTGGAGTACCTAGACTAGTCACCGCATTTCTAAGTATGGACACTAATAGACCTTATCCATACGAACATTTTGGTGTATCACACTTATATCCTATCAGTTTTTTGTGGAGTTGCTCCATGAAAATGCGATTCACCACTGGTGGTCAGTAAACAAAATTTGAATTTCTGGAATACCTAGACTAGTCGCCGCATTTCTAAGTATGGACACTAATAGGCCTTATTCATACGAACATTTTGGTGTATCATACTTATATCCTATCAGTTTTTTGTGGAGTTGCTCCATGAAAATGTGATTCACCAATGGTGGTCGGTAAACAAAATCTGAATTTGTGGAATACCTAGACTAGTCGCCGCATTTCTAAGTATGGACACTAATAGGCTTTATCCATACAAGCATTTTGGTGTATCACACTTATATCCTATCAGTTTTTTGTGGAGTTGCTCCATGAAAATGCGATTCACCACTGGTGGTCAGTAAACAAAATTTGAATTTGTGGAATACCTAGACTAGTCGCCGCATTTCTAAGTATGGACACTAATAGGCCTTATCCATACGAGCATTTTGGTGTATCACACTTATATCCTATCAGTTTTTTGTGGAGTTGCTCCATGAAAATGCGATTCACCACTGGTGGTCAGTAAACAAAATTTGAATTTCTGGAATATCTAGACTAGTCGCCGCATTTCTAAGTACGGACACTAATAAGCCTTATTCATACGAACATTTTGGTATACCACACTTATATCCTATCAGTTTTTTGTGGAGTTGCTCCATGAAAATGTGATTCACGAATGGTGGTCGGTAAACAAAATCTGAATTTGTGGAATACCTAGACTAGTCGCCGCATTTCTAAGTATGGATACTAATAGGCCTTATCCATACGCGCATTTTGGTGTATCACACTTATATCCTATCAGTTTTTTGTGGAGTTGCTCCATGAAAATGCGATTCACCACTGGTGGTCAGTAAACAAAATTTGAATTTGTGGAATACCTAGACTAGTCGCCGCATTTCTAAGTATGGACACTAATAGGCCTTATTCATACGAGCATTTTGGTGTATCACACTTATATCCTATCAGTTTTTTGTGGAGTTGCTCCATGAAAATGCGATTCACCACTGGTGGTCAGTAAACAAAATTTGAATTTCTGGAATACCTAGACTAGTCGCCGCAATTCTAAGTATGGACGCTAATAGGCTTATTCATACGAACATTTTGGTATACCACACTTATATCCTATCAGTTTTTTGTGGAGTTGCTCCATGAAAATGCGATTCACCACTGGTGGTCAGTAAACAAAATTTGAATTTCTGGAATACCTAGACCAGTCGCCGCATTCCTAAGTATGGACGCTAATAGGCCTTATTCATACGAACATTTTGGTATACCACACTTATATCCTATCAGTTTTTTGTGGAGTTGCTCCATGAAAATGTGATTCACCAATGGTGGTCGGTAAACAAAATCTGAATTTGTGGAATATCTAGACTAGTCGCCGCATTTCTAAGTATGGAGATAAATAGGCCTTATCCATACGAGCATTTTGGTGTATCACACTTATATCCTATCAGTTTTTTGTGGAGTTGCTCCATGAAAATGCGATTCACCACTGGTGGTCAGTAAACAAAATTTGAATTTCTGGAATACCTAGACTAGTCGCCGCATTTCTAAGTATGGACGCTAATAGGCCTTATTCATACGAACATTTTGGTATACCACACTTATATCCTATCAGTTTTTTGTGGAGTTGCTCCATGAAAATGCGATTCACCACTGGTGGTCAGTAAACAAAATTTGAATTTCTGGAATACCTAGACTAGTCGCCGCATTTCTAAGTACGGACACTAATAAGCCTTATTCATACCAACATTTTGGTATACCACACTTATATCCTATCAGTTTTTTGTGGAGTTGCTCCATGAAAATTCGATTCACCACTGGTGGTCAGTAAACAAAATTTGAATTTGTGGAATACCTAGACTAGTCGCCGCATTTCTAAGTATGGACACTAATAGGCCTTATCCATACGAACATTTTGGTATACCACACTTATATCCTATCAGTTTTTTGTGGAGTTGCTCCATGAAAATGTGATTCACCAATGGTGGTCGGTAAACAAAATCTGAATTTGTGGAATACCTAGACCAGTCGCCGCATTTCTATGTATGGACACGAATAGGCCTTATTCATACGAACATTTTGGTATACCACACTTAAATCCTATCAGTTTTTTGTGGAGTTGCTCCATGAAAATGCGATTCACCAATGGTGGTCACTAAACAAAATTAGAATTTGTGGAATACCTAGACTAGTCGCCGCATTTCTAAGTATGGACGCTAATAGACCTTACCCATACGCGCATTTTGGTGTATCACACTTATATCCTATCAGTTTTTTGTGGAGTTGCTCCATGAAAATGCGATTCACCAATGGTGGTCGGTAAACAAAATCTGAATTTGTGGAATACCTAGACTAGTCGCCGCATTTCTAAGTATGGACACTAATAGGCCTTATTCATACGAACATTTTGGTATACCACACTTATATCCTATCAGTTTTTTGTGGAGTTGCTCCATGAAAATGTGATTCACCAATGGTGGTCGGTAAATAAAATCTAAATTTGTGGAATACCTAGACCAGTCGCCGCATTTCTAAGTATGGACACTAATAGGCCTTATCCATACGAGCATTTTGGTGTATCACACTTATATCCTATCAGTTTTTTGTGGAGTTGCTCCATGAAAATGCGATTCACCAATGGGGGTCAGTAAACAAAATTTGAATTTCTGGAATACCTAGACTAGTCGCCGCATTTCTAAGTATGGACACTAATAGGCCTTATTCATACGAACATTTTGGTATACCACACTTATATCCTATCAGTTTTTTGTGGAGTTGCTCCATGAAAATGTGATTCACCAATGGTGGTCGGTAAACAAAATCTGAATTTGTGGAATACCTAGACCAGTCGCCGCATTTCTAAGTATGGACACTAATAGGCCTTATCCATACGAGCATTTTGGTGTATCACACTTATATCCTATCAGTTTTTTGTGGAGTTGCTCCATGAAAATGCGATTCACCAATGGTGGTCAGTAAACAAAATTTGAATTTGTGGAATACCTAGACTAGTCGCCGAATTTCTAAGTATGGACACTAATAGGCCTTATTCATACGAACATTTTGGTATACCACACTTATATCCTATCAGTTTTTTGTGGAGTTGCTCCATGAAAATGCGATTCACCAATGGTGGCCAGTAAACAAAATTTGAATTTGTGGAATACCTAGACTAGTCGCCGCATTTCTAAGTATGGACACTAATAGGCCTTATTCATACGAACATTTTGGTATACCACACTTATATCCTATCAGTTTTTTGTGGAGTTGCTCCATGAAAATGTGATTCACCAATGGAGGTCGGTAAACAAAATCTGAATTTGTGGAATATCTAGACTAGTCGCCGCATTGCTAAGTATGGATACTAATAGGCCTTATCCATAATAGCATTTTGGTGTATCACACTTATATCCTATCAGTTTTTTGTGGAGTTGCTCCATGAAAATGCGATTCACCACTGGTGGTCAGTATACAAAATTTGAATTTCTGGAATACCTAGACTAGTCGCCGCATTTCTAAGTATGGACACTAATAGGCCTTATTCATACGAACATTTTGGTATACCACACTTATATCCTATCAGTTTTTTGTGGAGTTGCTCCATGAAAATGCGATTCACCAATGGTGGTCAGTAAACAAAATTTGAATTTCTGGAATACCTAGACTAGTCGCCGCATTTCAAGGTATGGACACTAATAGGCCTTATTCATACGAACATTTTGGTATACCACACTTATATCCTATCAGTTTTTTGTGGAGTTGCTCCATGAAAATGCGATTCACCACTGGTGGTCAGTAAACAAAATTTGAATTTCTGGAATATCTAGACTAGTCGCCGCATTTCTAAGTACGGACACTAATAAGCCTTATTCATACGAACATTTTGGTATACCACACTTATATCCTATCAGTTTTTTGTGGAGTTGCTCCATGAAAATGTGATTCACCAATGGTGGTCGGTAAACAAAATCTGAATTTGTGGAATACCTAGACTAGTCGCCGCATTTCTAAGTATGGACGCTAATAGACCTTACCCATACGCGCATTTTGGTGTATCACACTTATATCCTATCAGTTTTTTGTGGAGTTGCTCCATGAAAATGCGATTCACCAATGGTGGTCGGTAAACAAAATCTGAATTTGTGGAATACCTAGACTAGTCGCCGCATTTCTAAGTATGGACACTAATAGGCCTTATCCATACGAACATTTTGGTATACCACACTTATATCCTATCAGTTTTTTGTGGAGTTGCTCCATGAAAATGTGATTCACCAATGGTGGTCGGTAAATAAAATCTAAATTTGTGGAATACCTAGACCAGTCGCCGCATTTCTAAGTATGGACACTAATAGGCCTTATCCATACGAGCATTTTGGTGTATCACACTTATATCCTATCAGTTTTTTGTGGAGTTGCTCCATGAAAATGCGATTCACCAATGGGGGTCAGTAAACAAAATTTGAATTTCTGGAATACCTAGACTAGTCGCCGCATTTCTAAGTATGGACACTAATAGGCCTTATTCATACGAACATTTTGGTATACCACACTTATATCCTATCAGTTTTTTGTGGAGTTGCTCCATGAAAATGTGATTCACCAATGGTGGTCGGTAAACAAAATCTGAATTTGTGGAATACCTAGACCAGTCGCCGCATTTCTAAGTATGGACACTAATAGGCCTTATCCATACGAGCATTTTGGTGTATCACACTTATATCCTATCAGTTTTTTGTGGAGTTGCTCCATGAAAATGCGATTCACCAATGGTGGTCAGTAAACAAAATTTGAATTTGTGGAATACCTAGACTAGTCGCCGAATTTCTAAGTATGGACACTAATAGGCCTTATTCATACGAACATTTTGGTATACCACACTTATATCCTATCAGTTTTTTGTGGAGTTGCTCCATGAAAATGCGATTCACCAATGGTGGCCAGTAAACAAAATTTGAATTTGTGGAATACCTAGACTAGTCGCCGCATTTCTAAGTATGGACACTAATAGGCCTTATTCATACGAACATTTTGGTATACCACACTTATATCCTATCAGTTTTTTGTGGAGTTGCTCCATGAAAATGTGATTCACCAATGGAGGTCGGTAAACAAAATCTGAATTTGTGGAATATCTAGACTAGTCGCCGCATTGCTAAGTATGGATACTAATAGGCCTTATCCATACGAGCATTTTGGTGTATCACACTTATATCCTATCAGTTTTTTGTGGAGTTGCTCCATGAAAATGCGATTCACCACTGGTGGTCAGTATACAAAATTTGAATTTCTGGAATACCTAGACTAGTCGCCGCATTTCTAAGTATGGACACTAATAGGCCTTATTCATACGAACATTTTGGTATACCACACTTATATCCTATCAGTTTTTTGTGGAGTTGCTCCATGAAAATGCGATTCACCAATGGTGGTCAGTAAACAAAATTTGAATTTCTGGAATACCTAGACTAGTCGCCGCATTTCAAAGTATGGACACTAATAGGCCTTATTCATACGAACATTTTGGTATACCACACTTATATCCTATCAGTTTTTTGTGGAGTTGCTCCATGAAAATGCGATTCACCAATGGTGGTCAGTAAACAAAATTTGAATTTGTGGAATACCTAGACTAGTCGCCGCATTTCTAAGTATGGACACTAATAGGCCTTATTCATACGAACATTTTGGTGTATCACACTTATATCCTATCAGTTTTTTGTGGAGTTGCTCCATGAAAATGCGATTCACCAATGGTGGTCGGTAAACAAAATCTGAATTTGTGGAATACCTAGACTAGTCGCCGCATTTCTAAGTATGGACACTAATAGGCCTTATCCATACGAACATTTTGGTATACCACACTTATATCCTATCAGTTTTTTGTGGAGTTGCTCCATGAAAATGTGATTCACCAATGGTGGTCGGTAAATAAAATCTGAATTTGTGGAATACCTAGACCAGTCGCCGCATTTCTATGTATGGACACGAATAGGCCTTATTCATACGAACATTTTGGTATACCACACTTATATCCTATCAGTGTTTTGTGGAGTTGCTCCATGAAAATGCGATTCACCAATGGTGGTCGGTAAACAAAATCTGAATTTGTGGAATACCTAGACTAGTCGCCGCATTTCTAAGTATGGACACTAATAGGCCTTATCCATACGAACATTTTGGTATACCACACTTATATCCTATCAGTTTTTTGTGGAGTTGCTCCATGAAAATGTGATTCACCAATGGTGGTCGGTAAACAAAATCTGAATTTGTGGAATACCTAGACCAGTCGCCGCATTTCTATGTATGGACACGAATAGGCCTTATTCATACGAACATTTTGGTATACCACACTTATACATACATGGGAATTTTTCATTACCATTGAATTTCCATTACCATTAGTTCATACTAATGACAATGAAAAAAATTCCATTACCATTTAATGGTAATGAAATATTTTTCATTAGAAAAATCATTACTAATGGTAATGAAATTACACTAATGTATAAAAAAAACTAATTACAATTGATTAAAAACTATTTGTTTACAAAAAATTCAGACAAATGAAAACGAACAACTGGTTTGGCCAGGAAAGTTATAAAACATAATTTATTAAGGATGATCCATTTAATTCCGTTAAACTTTACCTGGATACAAATAACAACGGAATGGAAAGTAATATTTAATTTCAAATGAGCATGAGCCTGAATGAGCATATTCCATCTTCGATTTCAGCGAGTTTTACTTCATTTTTACGTTTTTCTGTCAATGGCAATTATTTTTTTTATTTTATTCATTATCAATGGTAATGAAATTTAAAATCATTGTCATTAATCAATGAAATAAAATTCTAGAATCATTACCATTAATTAAAAAAATGGTAATGAAAATAATTTCATTACAATTGATATCAATGTAATGGTAATGAAATCATCAATTAATTAGTCCACCTAATTAATTAGTCCCATGTATGCACTTATATCCTATCAGTTTTTTGTGGAGTTGCTCCATGAAAATGCGATTCACCAATGGTGGTCAGTAAACAAAATTTGAATTTGTGGAATACCTAGACTAGTCGCCGCATTTCTAAGTATGGACACTAATAGGCCTTATCCATACGAACATTTTGGTATACCACACTTATATCCTATCAGTTTTTTGTGGAGTTGCTCCATGAAAATGCGATTCACCAATGGTGGTCGGTAAACAAAATCTGAATTTGTGGAATACCTAGACTAGTCGCCGCATTTCTAAGTATGGACACTAATAGGCCTTATCCATACGAACATTTTGGTATACCACACTTATATCCTATCAGTTTTTTGTGGAGTTGCTCCATGAAAATGCGATTCACCACTGGTGGTCAGTATACAAAATTTGAATTTCTGGAATACCTAGACTAGTCGCCGCATTTCTAAGTATGGACACTAATAGGCCTTATTCATACGAACATTTTGGTATACCACACTTATATCCTATCAGTTTTTTGTGGAGTTGCTCCATGAAAATGCGATTCACCAATGGTGGTCGGTAAACAAAATCTGAATTTGTGGAATACCTAGACTAGTCGCCGCATTTCTAAGTATGGACACTAATAGGCCTTATCCATACGAACATTTTGGTATACCACACTTATATCCTATCAGTTTTTTGTGGAGTTGCTCCATGAAAATGTGATTCACCAATGGTGGTCGGTAAATAAAATCTAAATTTGTGGAATACCTAGACCAGTCGCCGCATTTCTAAGTATGGACACTAATAGGCCTTATCCATACGAACATTTTGGTATACCACACTTATATCCTATCAGTTTTTTGTGGAGTTGCTCCATGAAAATGCGATTCACCAATGGTGGTCGGTAAACAAAATCTGAATTTGTGGAATACCTAGACTAGTCGCCGCATTTCTAAGTATGGACACTAATAGGCCTTATCCATACGAACATTTTGGTATACCACACTTATATCCTATCAGTTTTTTGTGGAGTTGCTCCATGAAAATGCGATTCACCACTGGTGGTCAGTATACAAAATTTGAATTTCTGGAATACCTAGACTAGTCGCCGCATTTCTAAGTATGGACACTAATAGGCCTTATTCATACGAACATTTTGGTATACCACACTTATATCCTATCAGTTTTTTGTGGAGTTGCTCCATGAAAATGCGATTCACCAATGGTGGTCGGTAAACAAAATCTGAATTTGTGGAATACCTAGACTAGTCGCCGCATTTCTAAGTATGGACACTAATAGGCCTTATCCATACGAACATTTTGGTATACCACACTTATATCCTATCAGTTTTTTGTGGAGTTGCTCCATGAAAATGCGATTCACCAATGGGGGTCAGTAAACAAAATTTGAATTTCTGGAATACCTAGACTAGCCGCCGCATTTCTAAGTATGGACACTAATAGGCCTTATTCATACGAACATTTTGGTATACCACACTTATATCCTATCAGTTTTTTGTGGAGTTGCTCCATGAAAATGTGATTCACCAATGGTGGTCGGTAAACAAAATCTGAATTTGTGGAATACCTAGACCAGTCGCCGCATTTCTAAGTATGGACACTAATAGGCCTTATCCATACGAGCATTTTGGTGTATCACACTTATATCCTATCAGTTTTTTGTGGAGTTGCTCCATGAAAATGCGATTCACCAATGGTGGTCAGTAAACAAAATTTGAATTTGTGGAATACCTAGACTAGTCGCCGAATTTCTAAGTATGGACACTAATAGGCCTTATTCATACGAACATTTTGGTATACCACACTTATATCCTATCAGTTTTTTGTGGAGTTGCTCCATGAAAATGCGATTCACCAATGGTGGTCAGTAAACAAAATTTGAATTTGTGGAATACCTAGACTAGTCGCCGCATTTCTAAGTATGGACACTAATAGACCTTATTCATACGAACATTTTGGTATACCACACTTATATCCTATCAGTTTTTTGTGGAGTTGCTCCATGAAAATGCGATTCACCAATGGTGGTCAGTAAACAAAATTTGAATTTGTGGAATACCTAGACTAGTCGCCGCATTTCTAAGTACGGACACTAATAGGCCTTATCCATACGAGCATTTTGGTGTATCACACTTATATCCTATCAGTTTTTTGTGGAGTTGCTCCATGAAAATGCTATTCACCACTGGTGGTCAGTATACAAAATTTGAATTTCTGGAATACCTAGACTAGTCGCCGCATTTCTAAGTATGGACACTAATAGGCCTTATTCATACGAACATTTTGGTATACCACACTTATATCCTATCAGTTTTTTGTGGAGTTGCTCCATGAAAATGCGATTCACCAATGGTGGTCAGTAAACAAAATTTGAATTTCTGGAATACCTAGACTAGTCGCCGCATTTCAAAGTATGGACACTAATAGGCCTTATTCATACGAACATTTTGGTATACCACACTTATATCCTATCAGTTTTTTGTGGTGTTGCTCCATGAAAATGCGATTCACCAATGGTGGTCGGTAAACAAAATCTGAATTTGTGGAATACCTAGACTAGTCGCCGCATTTCTAAGTATGGACACTAATAGGCCTTATCCATACGAACATTTTGGTATACCACACTTATATTCTATCAGTTTTTTGTGGAGTTGCTCCATGAAAATGTGATTCACCAATGGTGGTCGGTAAATAAAATCTGAATTTGTGGAATACCTAGACCAGTCGCCGCATTTCTATGTATGGACACGCATAGGCCTTATTCATACGAACATTTTGGTATACCACACTTATATCCTATCAGTGTTTTGTGGAGTTGCTCCATGAAAATGCGATTCACCAATGGTGGTCGGTAAACAAAATCTGAATTTGTGGAATACCTAGACTAGTCGCCGCATTTCTAAGTATGGACACTAATAGGCCTTATCCATACGAACATTTTGGTATACCACACTTATATCCTATCAGTTTTTTGTGGAGTTGCTCCATGAAAATGTGATTCACCAATGGTGGTCGGTAAACAAAATCTGAATTTGTGGAATACCTAGACCAGTCGCCGCATTTCTATGTATGGACACGAATAGGCCTTATTCATACGAACATTTTGGTATACCACACTTATATCCTATCAGTTTTTTGTGGAGTTGCTCCATGAAAATGCGATTCACCAATGGTGGTCAGTAAACAAAATTTGAATTTGTGGAATACCTAGACTAGTCGCCGCATTTCTAAGTATGGACACTAATAGGCCTTATTCATACGAACATTTTGGTATACCACACTTATATCCTATCAGTTTTTTGTGGAGTTGCTCCATGAAAATGCGATTCACCAATGGTGGTCAGTAAACAAAATTTGAATTTGTGGAATACCTAGACTAGTCGCCGCATTTCTAAGTATGGACACTAATAGGCCTTATCCATACGAACATTTTGGTATACCACACTTATATCCTATCAGTTTTTTGTGGAGTTGCTCCATGAAAATGTGATTCACCAATGGTGGTCGGTAAACAAAATCTGAATTTGTGGAATACCTAGACCAGTCGCCGCATTTCTATGTATGGACACGAATAGGCCTTATTCATACGAACATTTTGGTATACCACACTTAAATCCTATCAGTTTTTTGTGGAGTTGCTCCATGAAAATGCGATTCACCAATGGTGGTCACTAAACAAAATTTGAATTTGTGGAATACCTAGACTAGTCGCCGAATTTCTAAGTATGGACACTAATAGGCCTTATTCATACGAACATTTTGGTATACCACACTTATATCCTATCAGTTTTTTGTGGAGTTGCTCCATGAAAATGCGATTCACCAATGGTGGTCAGTAAACAAAATTTGAATTTGTGGAATACCTAGACTAGTCGCCGCATTTCTAAGAATGGACACTAATAGGCCTTATCCATACGAACATTTTGGTATACCACACTTATATCCTATCAGTTTTTTGTGGAGTTGCTCCATGAAAATGTGATTCACCAATGGTGGTCGGTAAACAAAATCTGAATTTGTGGAATACCTAGACCAGCCGCCGCATTTCTATGTATGGACACGAATAGGCCTTATTCATACGAACATTTTGGTATACCACACTTAAATCCTATCAGTTTTTTGTGGAGTTGCTCCATGAAAATGCGATTCACCAATGGTGGTCAGTAAACAAAATTTGAATTTGTGGAATACCTAGACTAGTCGCCGCATTTCTAAGTATGGACACTAATAGGCCTTATTCATACGAACATTTTGGTATACCACACTTATATCCTATCAGTTTTTTGTGGAGTTGCTCCATGAAAATGTGATTCACCAATGGTGGTCGGTAAACAAAATCTGAATTTGTGGAATATCTAGACTAGTCGCCGCATTTCTAAGTATGGATACTAATAGGCCTTATCCATACGAGCATTTTGGTGTATCACACTTATATCCTATCAGTTTTTTGTGGAGTTGCTCCATGAAAATGCGATTCACCACTGGTGGTCAGTATACAAAATTTGAATTTCTGGAATACCTAGACTAGTCGCCGCATTTCTAAGTATGGACACTAATAGGCCTTATTCATATGAACATTTTGGTATACCACACTTATATCCTATCAGTTTTTTGTGGAGTTGCTCCATGAAAATGCGATTCACCAATGGTGGTCAGTAAACAAAATTTGAATTTCGGGAATACCTAGACTAGTCGCCGCATTTCTAAGTATGGACACTAATAGGCCTTATTCATACGAACATTTTGGTATACCACACTTATATCCTATCAGTTTTTTGTGGAGTTGCTCCATGAAAATGCGATTCACCAATGGTGGTCAGTAAACAAAATTTGAATTTGTGGAATACCTAGACTAGTCGCCGCATTTCTAAGTATGGACACTAATAGGCCTTATTCATACGAACATTTTGGTATACCACACTTATATCCTATCAGTTTTTTGTGGAGTTGCTCCATGAAATTGCGATTCACCAATGGTGGTCAGTAAACAAAATTTGAATTTCTGGAATACCTAAACTAGTCGCCGCATTTCTAAGTATGGACACTAATAGGCCTTATTCATACGAACATTTTGGTATACCACACTTATATCCTATCAGTTTTTTGTGGAGTTGCTCCATGAAAATGTGATTCACCAATGGTGGTCGGTAAACAAAATCTGAATTTGTGGAATATCTAGACTAGTCGCCGCATTTCTAGATATAAGTATGGATACTAATAGGCCTTATCCATACGAGCATTTTGGTGTATCACACTTATATCCTATCAGTTTTTTGTGGAGTTGCTCCATGAAAATGCGATTCACCACTGGTGGTCAGTATACAAAATTTGAATTTCTGGAATACCTAGACTAGTCGCCGCATTTCTAAGTATGGACACTAATAGGCCTTATTCATATGAACATTTTGGTATACCACACTTATGTCCTATCAGTTTTTTGTGGAGTTGCTCCATGAAAATGCGATTCACCAATGGTGGTCAGTAAACAAAATTTGAATTTCTGGAATACCTAGACTAGTCGCCGCATTTCTAAGTATGGACACTAATAGGCCTTATTCATACGAACATTTTGGTATACCACACTTATATCCTATCAGTTTTTTGTGGAGTTGCTCCATGAAAATGCGATTCACCAATGGTGGTTAGTAAACAAAATTTGAATTTGTGGAATACCTAGACTAGTCGCCGCATTTCTAAGTATGGATACTAATAGGCCTTATCCATACGAGCATTTTGGTGTATCACACTTATATCCTATCAATTTTTTGTGGAGTTGCTCCATGAAAATGCGATTCACCACTGGTGGTCAGTATACAAAATTTGAATTTCTGGAATACCTAGACTAGTCGCCGCATTTCTAAGTATGGACACTAATAGGCCTTATTCATACGAATATTTTGGTGTATCACACTTATATCCTATCAGTTTTTTGTGGAGTTGCTCCATGAAAATGCGATTCAGCACTGGTGGTCAGTAAACAAAACTTGAATTTCTGGAATACCTAGACTAGTCGCCGCATTTCTAAGTATGGACACTAATAGGCCTTATTCATACGAACATTTTGGTGTATCATACTTATAACCTATCAGTTTTTTGTGGAGTTGCTCCATGATAATGCGATTCACCACTGGTGGTCAGTAAACAAAATTTGAATTTCTGGAATACCTAAACCAGTCGCCGCATTTCTAAGTATGGACGCTAATAGGCCTTATTCATACGAACATTTTGGTATAGCACACTTATATCCTATCAGTTTTTTGTGGAGTTGCTCCATGAAAATGTGATTCACCAATGGTGGTCGGTAAACAAAATCTGAATTTGTGGAATATCTAGACTAGTCGCCGCATTTTAAGTATGGACACTAATAGGCCTTATCCATACGAGCATTTTGGTGTATCACACTTATATCCTATCAGTTTTTTGTGGAGTTGCTCCATGAAAATGCGATTCACCACTGGTGGTCAGTAAACAAAATTTGAATTTCTGGAATACCTAGACTAGTCGCCGCATTTCTAAGTATGGACGCTAATAGGCCTTATTCATACGAACATTTTGGTATACCACACTTATATCCTATCAGTTTTTTGTGGAGTTGCTCCATGAAAATGCGATTCACCACTGGTGGTCAGTAAACAAAATTTGAATTTCTGGTATACCTAGACTAGTCGTCGCATTTCTAAGTATGGACACTAATAAGCCTTATTCATACGAACATTTTGGTATACCACACTTATATGCTATCAGTTTTTTGTGGAGTTGCTCCATGAAAATGTGATTCACCAATGGTGGTCGGTAAACAAAATCTGAATTTGTGGAATACCTAGACTAGTCGCCGCATTTCTAAATATGGACACTAATAGGCCTTATCCATACGCGCATTTTGGTGTATCACACTTATATCCTATCAGTTTTTTGTGGAGTTGCTCCATGAAAATGCGATTCACCACTGGTGGTCAGTAAACAAAATTTGAATTTCTGGAATACCTAGACTAGTCGCCGCATTTCTAAGTATGGACACTAATAGGCCTTATTCATACGAACATTTTGGTATACCACACTTATATCCTATCAGTTTTTTGTGGAGTTGCTCCATGAAAATGTGATTCACCAATGGTGGTCGGTAAACAAAATCTGAATTTGTGGAATACCTAGACTAGTCGCCGCATTTCTAAGTATGGACACTAATAGGCCTTATCCATACGAACATTTTGGTATACCACACTTATATGCTATCAGTTTTTTGTGGAGTTGTTCCATGAAAATGTGATTCACCAATGGTGGTCGGTAAACAAAATCTGAATTTGTGGACTACCTAGACTAGTCGCCGAATTTCTAAGTATAGACACTAATAGGCCTTATTCATACGAACATTTTGGTATACCACACTTATATCCTATCAGTTTTTTGTGGAGTTGCTCCATGAAAATGCGATTCACCAATGGTGGTAGGTAAACAAAATTTGAATTTCTGGAATACCTAGACTAGTCGCCGCATTTCTAAGTATGGACACTAATAGGCCTTATTCATACGAACATTTTGGTTTACCACACTTATATCCTATCAGTTTTTTGTGGAGTTGCTCCATGAAAATGCGATTCACCAATGGTGGTCAGTAAACAAAATTTGAATTTGTGGAATACCTAGACTAGTCGCCGCATTTCTAAGTATGGACACTAATAGGCCTTATTCATACGAACATTTTGGTATACCACACTTATATCCTATCAGTTTTTTGTGGAGTTGCTCCATGAAATTGCGATTCACCAATGGTGGTCAGTAAACAAAATTTGAATTTTTGGAATACCTAAACTAGTCACCGCATTTCTAAGTATGGACACTAATAGGCCTTATTCATACGAGCATTTTGGTGTATCACACTTATATCCTATCAGTTTTTTGTGGAGTTGCTCCATGAAAATGCGATTCACCAATGGTGGTCAGTGAACAAAATTTGAATTTCTGGAGTATCTAGACTAGTCACCGCATTTCTAAGTATGGACACTAATAGACCTTATCCATACGAACATTTTGGTGTATCACACTTATATCCTATCAGTTTTTTGTGGAGTTGCTCCATGAAAATGCGATTCACCACTGGTGGTCAGTAAACAAAATTTGAATTTCTGGAATACCTAGACTAGTCGCCGCATTTCTAAGTATGGACACTAATAGGCCTTATTCATACGAACATTTTGGTGTATCATACTTATATCCTATCAGTTTTTTGTGGAGTTGCTCCATGAAAATGTGATTCACCAATGGTGGTCGGTAAACAAAATCTGAATTTGTGGAATACCTAGACTAGTAGCCGCATTTCTAAGTATGGACACTAATAGGCTTTATCCATACAAGCATTTTGGTGTATCACACTTATATCCTATCAGTTTTTTGTGGAGTTGCTCCATGAAAATGCGATTCACCACTGGTGGTCAGTAAACAAAATTTGAATTTGTGGAATACCTAGACTAGTCGCCGCATTTCTAAGTATGGACACTAATAGGCCTTATCCATACGAGCATTTTGGTGTATCACACTTATATCCCATCAGTTTTTTGTGGAGTTGCTCCATGAAAATGCGATTCACCACTGGTGGTCAGTAAACAAAATTTGAATTTCTGGAATATCTAGACTAGTCGCCGCATTTCTAAGTACGGACACTAATAAGCCTTATTCATACGAACATTTTGGTATACCACACTTATATCCTATCAGTTTTTTGTGGAGTTGCTCCATGAAAATGTGATTCACCAATGGTGGTCGGTAAACAAAATCTGGATTTGTGGAATACCTAGACTAGTCGCCGCATTTCTAAGTATGGAGATAAATAGGCCTTATCCATACGAGCATTTTGGTGTATCACACTTATATCCTATCAGTTTTTTGTGGAGTTGCTCCATGAAAATGCGATTCACCACTGGTGGTCAGTAAACAAAATTTGAATTTCTGGAATACCTAGACTAGTCGCCGCAATTCTAAGTATGGACGCTAATAGGCCTTATTCATACGAACATTTTGGTATACCACACTTATATCCTATCAGTTTTTTGTGGAGTTGCTCCATGAAAATGCGATTCACCACTGGTGGTCAGTAAACAAAATTTGAATTTCTGGAATACCTAGACCAGTCGCCGCATTTCTAAGTATGGACGCTAATAGGCCTTATTCATACGAACATTTTGGTATACCACACTTATATCCTATCAGTTTTTTGTGGAGTTGCTCCATGAAAATGTGATTCACCAATGGTGGTCGGTAAACAAAATCTGAATTTGTGGAATATCTAGACTAGTCGCCGCATTTCTAAGTATGGAGATAAATAGGCCTTATCCATACGAGCATTTTGGTGTATCACACTTATATCCTATCAGTTTTTTGTGGAGTTGCTCCATGAAAATGCGATTCACCACTGGTGGTCAGTAAACAAAATTTGAATTTCTGGAATACCTAGACTAGTCGCCGCATTTCTAAGTATGGACGCTAATAGGCCTTATTCATACGAACATTTTGGTATACCACACTTATATCCTATCAGTTTTTTGTGGAGTTGCTCCATGAAAATGCGATTCACCACTGGTGGTCAGTAAACAAAATTTGAATTTCTGGAATACCTAGACTAGTCGCCGCATTTCTAAGTACGGACGCTAATAAGCCTTATTCATACGAAAATTTTTTATACCACACTTATATCCTATCAGTTTTTTGTGGAGTTGCTCCATGAAAATTCGATTCACCACTGGTGGTCAGTAAACAAAATTTGAATTTGTGGAATACCTAGACTAGCCGCCGCATTTCTAAGTATGGACACTAATAGGCCTTATCCATACGAGCATTTTGGTGTATCACACTTATATCCTATCAGTTTTTTGTGGAGTTGCTCCATGAAAATGCGATGTACCACTGGTGGTCAGTAAACAAAATTTGAATTTATGGAATATCTAGCCTAGTCGCCGCATTTCTAAGTACGGACACTAATAAGCCTTATTCATACGAACATTTTGGTATACCACACTTATATCCTATCAGTTTTTTGTGGAGTTGCTCCATGAAAATGTGATTCACCAATGGTGGTCGGTAAACAAAATCTGAATTTGTGGAATACCTAGACTAGTCGCCGCACTTCTAAGTATGGACACTAATAGGCCTTATTCATACGAATATTTTGGTATACCACACTTATATCCTATCAGTTTTTTGTGGAGTTGCTCCATGAAAATGTGATTCACCAATGGTGGTCGGTAAACAAAATCTGAATTTGTGGAATACCTAGACCAGTCGCCGCATTTCTAAGTATGGACACTAATAGGCCTTATCCATACTAGCATTTTGGTGTATCACACTTATATCCTATCAGTTTTTTGTGGAGTTGCTCCATGAAAATGCGATTCACCAATGGTGGTCAGTAAACAAAATTTGAATTTGTGGAATACCTAGACTAGTCGCCGCATTTCAAGGTATGGACACTAATAGGCCTTATTCATATGAACATTTTGGTATACCACACTTATATCCTATCAGTTTTTTGTGGAGTTGCTCCATGAAAATGCGATTCACCAATGGTGGTCAGTAAACAAAATTTGAATTTGTGGAATACCTAGACTAGTCGCCGCATTTCTAAGTATGGACACTAATAGGCCTTATTCATACGAACATTTTGGTGTATCACACTTATATCCTATCAGTTTTTTGTGGAGTTGCTCCATGAAAATGCGATTCACCAATGGTGGTCGGTAAACAAAATTTGAATTTGTGGAATACCTAGACTAGTCGCCGCATTTCTAAGTATGGACACTAATTGGCCTTATCCATACGAACATTTTGGTATACCACACTTATATCCTATCAGTTTTTTGTGGAGTTGCTCCATGAAAATGTGATTCACCAATGGTGGTCGGTAAATAAAATCTGAATTTGTGGAATACCTAGACCAGTCGCCGCATTTCTATGTATGGACACGAATAGGCCTTATTCATACGAACATTTTGGTATACCACACTTATATCCTATCAGTTTTTTGTGGAGTTGCTCCATGAAAATGCGATTCACCAATGGTGGTCGGTAAACAAAATCTGAATTTGTGGAATACCTAGACTAGTCGCCGCATTTCTAAGTATGGACACTAATAGGCCTTATTCATACGAACATTTTGGTATACCACACTTATATCCTATCAGTTTTTTGTGGAGTTGCTCCATGAAAATGCGATTCACCAATGGTGGTCAGTAAACAAAATTTGAATTTGTGGAATACCTAGACTAGTCGCCGCATTTCTAAGTATGGACACTAATAGGCCTTATTCATACGAACATTTTGGTATACCACACTTATATCCTATCAGTTTTTTGTGGAGTTGCTCCATGAAAATGCGATTCACCAATGGTGGTCAGTAAACAAAATTTGAATTTGTGGAATACCTAGACTAGTCGCCGCATTTCTAAGTATGGACACTAATAGGCCTTATCCATACGAACATTTTGGTATACCACACTTATATCCTATCAGTTTTTTGTGGAGTTGCTCCATGAAAATGTGATTCACCAATGGTGGTCGGTAAACAAAATCTGAATTTGTGGAATACCTAGACCAGTCACCGCATTTCTATGTATGGACACGAATAGGCCTTATTCATACAAACATTTTGGTATACCACACTTATATCCTATCAGTTTTTTGTGGAGTTGCTCCATGAAAATGCGATTCACCAATGGTGGTCACTAAACAAAATTTGAATTTGTGGAATACCTAGACTAGTCGCCGAATTTCTAAGTATGGACACTAATAGGCCTTATTCATACGAACATTTTGGTATACCACACTTATATCCTATCAGTTTTTTGTGGAGTTGCTCCATGAAAATGCGATTCACCAATGGTGGTCAGTAAACAAAATTTGAATTTGTGGAATACCTAGACTAGTCGCCGCATTTCTAAGTATGGACACTAATAGGCCTTATTCATACGAACATTTTGGTATACCACACTTATATCCTATCAGTTTTTTGTGGAGTTGCTCCATGAAAATGTGATTCACCAATGGTGGTCGGTAAACAAAATCTGAATTTGTGGAATATCTAGACTAGTCGCCGCATTTCTAAGTATGGATACTAATAGGCCTTATCCATACGAGCATTTTGGTGTATCACACTTATATCCTATCAGTTTTTTGTGGAGTTGCTCCATGAAAATGCGATTCACCACTGGTGGTCAGTATACAAAATTTGAATTTCTGGAATACCTAGACTAGTCGCCGCATTTCTAAGTATGGACACTAATAGGCCTTATTCATATGAACATTTTGGTATACCACACTTATATCCTATCAGTTTTTTGTGGAGTTGCTCCATGAAAATGCGATTCACCAATGGTGGTCAGTAAACAAAATTTGAATTTCTGGAATACCTAGACTAGTCGCCGCATTTCTAAGTATGGACACTAATAGGCCTTATTCATACAAACATTTTGGTATACCACACTTATATCCTATCAGTTTTTTGTGGAGTTGCTCCATGAAAATGCGATTCACCAATGGTGGTCAGTAAACAAAATTTGAATTTGTGGAATACCTAGACTAGTCGCCGCATTTCTAAGTATGGACACTAATAGGCCTTATTCATACGAACATTTTGGTATACCACACTTATATCCTATCAGTTTTTTGTGGAGTTGCTCCATGAAATTGCGATTCACCAATGGTGGTCAGTAAACAAAATTTGAATTTCTGGAATACCTAAACTAGTCGCCGCATTTCTAAGTATGGACACTAATAGGCCTTATTCATACGAACATTTTGGTATACCACACTTATATCCTATCAGTTTTTTGTGGAGTTGCTCCATGAAAATGTGATTCACCAATGGTGGTCGGTAAACAAAATCTGAATTTGTGGAATATCTAGACTAGTCGCCGCATTTCTAAGTATGGATACTAATAGGCCTTATCCATACGAGCATTTTGGTGTATCACACTTATATCCTATCAGTTTTTTGTGGAGTTGCTCCATGAAAATGCGATTCACCACTGGTGGTCAGTATACAAAATTTGAATTTCTGGAATACCTAGACTAGTCGCCGCATTTCTAAGTATGGACACTAATAGGCCTTATTCATACGAATATTTTGGTGTATCACACTTATATCCTATCAGTTTTTTGTGGAGTTGCTCCATGAAAATGCGATTCAGCACTGGTGGTCAGTAAACAAAATTTGAATTTCTGGAATACCTAGACTAGTCGCCGCATTTCTAAGTATGGACACTAATAGGCCTTATTCATACGAACATTTTGGTGCATCATACTTATATCCTATCAGTTTTTTGTGGAGTTGCTCCATGATAATGCGATTCACCACTGGTGGTCAGTAAACAAAATTTGAATTTCTGGAATACCTAAACCAGTCGCCGCATTTCTAAGTATGGACGCTAATAGGCCTTATTCATACGAACATTTTGGTATACCACACTTATATCCTATCAGTTTTTTGTGGAGTTGCTCCATGAAAATGTGATTCACCAATGGTGGTCGGTAAACAAAATCTGAATTTGTGGAATATCTAGACTAGTCGCCGCATTTCTAAGTATGGACACTAATAGGCCTTATCCATACGAGCATTTTGGTGTATCACACTTATATCCTATCAGTTTTTTGTGGAGTTGCTCCATGAAAATGCGATTCACCACTGGTGGTCAGTAAACAAAATTTGAATTTCTGGAATACCTAGACTAGTCGCCGCATTTCTAAGTATGGACGCTAATAGGCCTTATTCATACGAACATTTTGGTATACCACACTTATATCCTATCAGTTTTTTGTGGAGTTGCTCCATGAAAATGCGATTCACCACTGGTGGTCAGTAAACAAAATTTGAATTTCTGGTATACCTAGACTAGTCGCCGCATTTCTAAGTATGGACACTAATAAGCCTTATTCATACGAACATTTTGGTATACCACACTTATATGCTATCAGTTTTTTGTGGAGTTGCTCCATGAAAATGTGATTCACCAATGGTGGTCGGTAAACAAAATCTGAATTTGTGGAATACCTAGACTAGTCGCCGCATTTCTAAATATGGACACTAATAGGCCTTATCCACACGCGCATTTTGGTGTATCACACTTATATCCTATCAGTTTTTTGTGGAGTTGCTCCATGAAAATGCAAAATTTGAATTTCTGGAATACCTAGACTAGTCGCCGCATTTCTAAGTATGGACGCTAATAGGCCTTATTCATACGAACATTTTGGTATACCACACTTATATCCTATCAGTTTTTTGTGGAGTTGCTCCATGAAAATGCGATTCACCACTGGTGGTCAGTAAACAAAATTTGAATTTCTGGAATACCTAGACTAGTCGCCGCATTTCTAAGTACGGACACTAATAAGCCTTATTCATACGAACATTTTGGTATACCACACTTATATCCTATCAGTTTTTTGTGGAGTTGCTCCATGAAAATTCGATTCACCACTGGTGGTCAGTAAACAAAATTTGAATTTGTGGAATACCTAGACTAGTCGCCGCATTTCTAAGTATGGACACTAATAGGCCTTATCCATACGAGCATTTTGGTGTATCACACTTATATCCTATCAGTTTTTTGTGGAGTTGCTCCATGAAAATGCGATTCACCACTGGTGGTCAGTAAACAAAATTTGAATTTCTGGAATATCTAGACTAGTCGCCGCATTTCTAAGTACGGACACTAATAAGCCTTATTCATACGAACATTTTGGTATACCACACTTATATCCTATCAGTTTTTTGTGGAGTTGCTCCATGAAAATGTGATTCACCTATGGTGGTCGGTAAACAAAATCTGAATTTGTGGAATACCTAGACTAGTCGCCGCATTTCTAAGTATGGACGCTAATAGACCTTATCCATACGCGCATTTTGGTGTATCACACTTATATCCTATCAGTTTTTTGTGGAGTTGCTCCATGAAAATGCGATTCACCAATGGTGGTCGGTAAACAAAATCTGAATTTGTGGAATACCTAGACTAGTCGCCGCATTTCTAAGTATGGACACTAATAGGCCTTATCCATACGAACATTTTGGTGTATCACACTTATATCCTATCAGTTTTTTGTGGAGTTGCTCCATGAAAATGCGATTCACCAATGGTGGTCGGTAAACAAAATCTGAATTTGTGGAATACCTAGACTAGTCGCCGCATTTCTAAGTATGGACACTAATAGGCCTTATCCATACGAGCATTTTGGTGTATCACACTTATATCCTATCAGTTTTTTGTGGAGTTGCTCCATGAAAATGCGATTCACCAATGGTGGTCGGTAAACAAAATCTGAATTTGTGGAATACCTAGACTAGTCGCCGCATTTCTAAGTATGGACACTAATAGGCCTTATCCATACGAACATTTTGGTATACCACACTTATATCCTATCAGTTTTTTGTGGAGTTGCTCCATGAAAATGCGATTCACCACTGGTGGTCAGTAAACAAAATTTGAATTTCTGGAATACCTAGACTAGTCGCCGCATTTCTAAGTACGGACGCTAATAAGCCTTATTCATACGAAAATTTTTTATACCACACTTATATCCTATCAGTTTTTTGTGGAGTTGCTCCATGAAAATTCGATTCACCACTGGTGGTCAGTAAACAAAATTTGAATTTGTGGAATACCTAGACTAGTCGCCGCATTTCTAAGTATGGACACTAATAGGCCTTATCCATACGAGCATTTTGGTGTATCACACTTATATCCTATCAGTTTTTTGTGGAGTTGCTCCATGAAAATGCGATGTACCACTGGTGGTCAGTAAACAAAATTTGAATTTATGGAATATCTAGCCTAGTCGCCGCACTTCTAAGTATGGACACTAATAGGCCTTATTCATACGAATATTTTGGTATACCACACTTATATCCTATCAGTTTTTTGTGGAGTTGCTCCATGAAAATGTGATTCACCAATGGTGGTCGGTAAACAAAATCTGAATTTGTGGAATACCTAGACCAGTCGCCGCATTTCTAAGTATGGACACTAATAGGCCTTATCCATACTAGCATTTTGGTGTATCACACTTATATCCTATCAGTTTTTTGTGGAGTTGCTCCATGAAAATGCGATTCACCAATGGTGGTCAGTAAACAAAATTTGAATTTGTGGAATACCTAGACTAGTCGCCGCATTTCAAGGTATGGACACTAATAGGCCTTATTCATATGAACATTTTGGTATACCACACTTATATCCTATCAGTTTTTTGTGGAGTTGCTCCATGAAAATGCGATTCACCAATGGTGGTCAGTAAACAAAATTTGAATTTGTGGAATACCTAGACTAGTCGCCGCATTTCTAAGTATGGACACTAATAGGCCTTATTCATACGAACATTTTGGTGTATCACACTTATATCCTATCAGTTTTTTGTGGAGTTGCTCCATGAAAATGCGATTCACCAATGGTGGTCGGTAAACAAAATCTGAATTTGTGGAATA
Source organism: Leucophora obtusa (assembly GCA_949987735.1). NCBI lineage: Eukaryota > Metazoa > Arthropoda > Insecta > Diptera > Anthomyiidae > Leucophora > Leucophora obtusa. The sequence continues at coordinate 148,168,748 of OX465298.1, forward strand.
CCTAGACTAGTCGCCGCATTTCTAAGTATGGACACTAATTGGCCTTATCCATACGAACATTTTGGTATACCACACTTATATCCTATCAGTTTTTTGTGGAGTTGCTCCATGAAAATGTGATTCACCAATGGTGGTCGGTAAATAAAATCTGAATTTGTGGAATACCTAGACCAGTCGCCGCATTTCTATGTATGGACACGAATAGGCCTTATTCATACGAACATTTTGGTATACCACACTTATATCCTATCAGTTTTTTGTGGAGTTGCTCCATGAAAATGCGATTCACCAATGGTGGTCGGTAAACAAAATCTGAATTTGTGGAATACCTAGACTAGTCGCCGCATTTCTAAGTATGGACACTAATAGGCCTTATTCATACGAACATTTTGGTATACCACACTTATATCCTATCAGTTTTTTGTGGAGTTGCTCCATGAAAATGCGATTCACCAATGGTGGTCAGTAAACAAAATTTGAATTTGTGGAATACCTAGACTAGTCGCCGCATTTCTAAGTATGGACACTAATAGGCCTTATTCATACGAACATTTTGGTATACCACACTTATATCCTATCAGTTTTTTGTGGAGTTGCTCCATGAAAATGCGATTCACCAATGGTGGTCAGTAAACAAAATTTGAATTTGTGGAATACCTAGACTAGTCGCCGCATTTCTAAGTATGGACACTAATAGGCCTTATCCATACGAACATTTTGGTATACCACACTTATATCCTATCAGTTTTTTGTGGAGTTGCTCCATGAAAATGTGATTCACCAATGGTGGTCGGTAAACAAAATCTGAATTTGTGGAATACCTAGACCAGTCACCGCATTTCTATGTATGGACACGAATAGGCCTTATTCATACGAACATTTTGGTATACCACACTTATATCCTATCAGTTTTTTGTGGAGTTGCTCCATGAAAATGCGATTCACCAATGGTGGTCACTAAACAAAATTTGAATTTGTGGAATACCTAGACTAGTCGCCGAATTTCTAAGTATGGACACTAATAGGCCTTATTCATACGAACATTTTGGTATACCACACTTATATCCTATCAGTTTTTTGTGGAGTTGCTCCATGAAAATGCGATTCACCAATGGTGGTCAGTAAACAAAATTTGAATTTGTGGAATACCTAGACTAGTCGCCGCATTTCTAAGTATGGACACTAATAGGCCTTATTCATACGAACATTTTGGTATACCACACTTATATCCTATCAGTTTTTTGTGGAGTTGCTCCATGAAAATGTGATTCACCAATGGTGGTCGGTAAACAAAATCTGAATTTGTGGAATATCTAGACTAGTCGCCGCATTTCTAAGTATGGATACTAATAGGCCTTATCCATACGAGCATTTTGGTGTATCACACTTATATCCTATCAGTTTTTTGTGGAGTTGCTCCATGAAAATGCGATTCACCACTGGTGGTCAGTATACAAAATTTGAATTTCTGGAATACCTAGACTAGTCGCCGCATTTCTAAGTATGGACACTAATAGGCCTTATTCATATGAACATTTTGGTATACCACACTTATATCCTATCAGTTTTTTGTGGAGTTGCTCCATGAAAATGCGATTCACCAATGGTGGTCAGTAAACAAAATTTGAATTTCTGGAATACCTAGACTAGTCGCCGCATTTCTAAGTATGGACACTAATAGGCCTTATTCATACAAACATTTTGGTATACCACACTTATATCCTATCAGTTTTTTGTGGAGTTGCTCCATGAAAATGCGATTCACCAATGGTGGTCAGTAAACAAAATTTGAATTTGTGGAATACCTAGACTAGTCGCCGCATTTCTAAGTATGGACACTAATAGGCCTTATTCATACGAACATTTTGGTATACCACACTTATATCCTATCAGTTTTTTGTGGAGTTGCTCCATGAAATTGCGATTCACCAATGGTGGTCAGTAAACAAAATTTGAATTTCTGGAATACCTAAACTAGTCGCCGCATTTCTAAGTATGGACACTAATAGGCCTTATTCATACGAACATTTTGGTATACCACACTTATATCCTATCAGTTTTTTGTGGAGTTGCTCCATGAAAATGTGATTCACCAATGGTGGTCGGTAAACAAAATCTGAATTTGTGGAATATCTAGACTAGTCGCCGCATTTCTAAGTATGGATACTAATAGGCCTTATCCATACGAGCATTTTGGTGTATCACACTTATATCCTATCAGTTTTTTGTGGAGTTGCTCCATGAAAATGCGATTCACCACTGGTGGTCAGTATACAAAATTTGAATTTCTGGAATACCTAGACTAGTCGCCGCATTTCTAAGTATGGACACTAATAGGCCTTATTCATACGAATATTTTGGTGTATCACACTTATATCCTATCAGTTTTTTGTGGAGTTGCTCCATGAAAATGCGATTCAGCACTGGTGGTCAGTAAACAAAATTTGAATTTCTGGAATACCTAGACTAGTCGCCGCATTTCTAAGTATGGACACTAATAGGCCTTATTCATACGAACATTTTGGTGCATCATACTTATATCCTATCAGTTTTTTGTGGAGTTGCTCCATGATAATGCGATTCACCACTGGTGGTCAGTAAACAAAATTTGAATTTCTGGAATACCTAAACCAGTCGCCGCATTTCTAAGTATGGACGCTAATAGGCCTTATTCATACGAACATTTTGGTATACCACACTTATATCCTATCAGTTTTTTGTGGAGTTGCTCCATGAAAATGTGATTCACCAATGGTGGTCGGTAAACAAAATCTGAATTTGTGGAATATCTAGACTAGTCGCCGCATTTCTAAGTATGGACACTAATAGGCCTTATCCATACGAGCATTTTGGTGTATCACACTTATATCCTATCAGTTTTTTGTGGAGTTGCTCCATGAAAATGCGATTCACCACTGGTGGTCAGTAAACAAAATTTGAATTTCTGGAATACCTAGACTAGTCGCCGCATTTCTAAGTATGGACGCTAATAGGCCTTATTCATACGAACATTTTGGTATACCACACTTATATCCTATCAGTTTTTTGTGGAGTTGCTCCATGAAAATGCGATTCACCACTGGTGGTCAGTAAACAAAATTTGAATTTCTGGTATACCTAGACTAGTCGCCGCATTTCTAAGTATGGACACTAATAAGCCTTATTCATACGAACATTTTGGTATACCACACTTATATGCTATCAGTTTTTTGTGGAGTTGCTCCATGAAAATGTGATTCACCAATGGTGGTCGGTAAACAAAATCTGAATTTGTGGAATACCTAGACTAGTCGCCGCATTTCTAAATATGGACACTAATAGGCCTTATCCACACGCGCATTTTGGTGTATCACACTTATATCCTATCAGTTTTTTGTGGAGTTGCTCCATGAAAATGCAAAATTTGAATTTCTGGAATACCTAGACTAGTCGCCGCATTTCTAAGTATGGACGCTAATAGGCCTTATTCATACGAACATTTTGGTATACCACACTTATATCCTATCAGTTTTTTGTGGAGTTGCTCCATGAAAATGCGATTCACCACTGGTGGTCAGTAAACAAAATTTGAATTTCTGGAATACCTAGACTAGTCGCCGCATTTCTAAGTACGGACACTAATAAGCCTTATTCATACGAACATTTTGGTATACCACACTTATATCCTATCAGTTTTTTGTGGAGTTGCTCCATGAAAATTCGATTCACCACTGGTGGTCAGTAAACAAAATTTGAATTTGTGGAATACCTAGACTAGTCGCCGCATTTCTAAGTATGGACACTAATAGGCCTTATCCATACGAGCATTTTGGTGTATCACACTTATATCCTATCAGTTTTTTGTGGAGTTGCTCCATGAAAATGCGATTCACCACTGGTGGTCAGTAAACAAAATTTGAATTTCTGGAATATCTAGACTAGTCGCCGCATTTCTAAGTACGGACACTAATAAGCCTTATTCATACGAACATTTTGGTATACCACACTTATATCCTATCAGTTTTTTGTGGAGTTGCTCCATGAAAATGTGATTCACCTATGGTGGTCGGTAAACAAAATCTGAATTTGTGGAATACCTAGACTAGTCGCCGCATTTCTAAGTATGGACGCTAATAGACCTTATCCATACGCGCATTTTGGTGTATCACACTTATATCCTATCAGTTTTTTGTGGAGTTGCTCCATGAAAATGCGATTCACCAATGGTGGTCGGTAAACAAAATCTGAATTTGTGGAATACCTAGACTAGTCGCCGCATTTCTAAGTATGGACACTAATAGGCCTTATCCATACGAACATTTTGGTGTATCACACTTATATCCTATCAGTTTTTTGTGGAGTTGCTCCATGAAAATGCGATTCACCAATGGTGGTCGGTAAACAAAATCTGAATTTGTGGAATACCTAGACTAGTCGCCGCATTTCTAAGTATGGACACTAATAGGCCTTATCCATACGAGCATTTTGGTGTATCACACTTATATCCTATCAGTTTTTTGTGGAGTTGCTCCATGAAAATGCGATTCACCAATGGTGGTCGGTAAACAAAATCTGAATTTGTGGAATACCTAGACTAGTCGCCGCATTTCTAAGTATGGACACTAATAGGCCTTATCCATACGAACATTTTGGTATACCACACTTATATCCTATCAGTTTTTTGTGCAGTTGCTCCATGAAAATGTGATTCACTAATGGTGGTCGGTAAACAAAATCTGAATTTGTGGAATACCTAGACCAGTCGCCGCATTTCTAAGTATGGACACTAATAGGCCTTATCCATACGAGCATTTTGGTGTATCACACTTATATCCTATCAGTTTTTTGTGGAGTTGCTCCATGAAAATGCGATTCACCAATGGTGGTCAGTAAACAAAATTTGAATTTGTGGAATACCTAGACTAGTCGCCGAATTTCTAAGTATGGACACTAATAGGCCTTATTCATACGAACATTTTGGTATACCACACTTATATCCTATCAGTTTTTTGTGGAGTTGCTCCATGAAAATGCGATTCACCAATGGTGGCCAGTAAACAAAATTTGAATTTGTGGAATACCTAGACTAGTCGCCGCATTTCTAAGTATGGACACTAATAGGCCTTATTCATACGAACATTTTGGTATACCACACTTATATCCTATCAGTTTTTTGTGGAGTTGCTCCATGAAAATGTGATTCACCAATGGAGGTCGGTAAACAAAATCTGAATTTGTGGAATATCTAGACTAGTCGCCGCATTGCTAAGTATGGATGCTAATAGGCCTTATCCATACGAGCATTTTGGTGTATCACACTTATATCCTATCAGTTTTTTGTGGAGTTGCTCCATGAAAATGCGATTCACCACTGGTGGTCAGTATACAAAATTTGAATTTCTGGAATACCTAGACTAGTCGCCGCATTTCTAAGTATGGACACTAATAGGCCTTATTCATACGAACATTTTGGTATACCACACTTATATCCTATCAGTTTTTTGTGGAGTTGCTCCATGAAAATGCGATTCACCAATGGTGGTCAGTAAACAAAATTTGAATTTCTGGAATACCTAGACTAGTCGCCGCATTTCAAAGTATGGACACTAATAGGCCTTATTCATACGAACATTTTGGTATACCACACTTATATCCTATCAGTTTTTTGTGGAGTTGCTCCATGAAAATGCGATTCACCAATGGTGGTCAGTAAACAAAATTTGAATTTGTGGAATACCTAGACTAGTCGCCGCATTTCTAAGTATGGACACTAATAGGCCTTATTCATACGAACATTTTGGTGTATCACACTTATATCCTATCAGTTTTTTGTGGAGTTGCTCCATGAAAATGCGATTCACCAATGGTGGTCGGTAAACAAAATCTGAATTTGTGGAATACCTAGACTAGTCGCCGCATTTCTAAGTATGGACACTAATAGGCCTTATCCATACGATCATTTTGGTATACCACACTTATATCCTATCAGTTTTTTGTGAAGTTGCTCCATGAAAATGTGATTCACCAATGGTGGTCGGTAAATAAAATCTGAATTTGTGGAATACCTAGACCAGTCGCCGCATTTCTAAGTATGGACACTAATAGGCCTTATCCATACGAGCATTTTGGTGTATCACACTTATATCCTATCAGTTTTTTGTGGAGTTGCTCCATGAAAATGCGATTCACCAATGGTGGTCAGTAAACAAAATTTGAATTTGTGGAATACCTAGACTAGTCGCCGCATTTCTAAGTATGGACACTAATAGGCCTTATTCATATGAACATTTTGGTATACCACACTTATATCCTATCAGTTTTTTGTGGAGTTGCTCCTCGAAATTGCGATTCACCAATGGTGGTCAGTAAACAAAATTTGAATTTCTGGAATACCTAAACTAGTCGCCGCATTTCTAAGTATGGACACTAATAGGCCTTATTCATATGAACATTTTGGTATACCACACTTATATCCTATCAGTTTTTTGTGGAGTTGCTCCTCGAAACTGCGATTCACCAATGGGGGTCAGTGAACAAAATTTGAATTTCTGGAGTACCTAGACTAGTCACCGCATTTCTAAGTATGGATACTAATAGACCTTATCCATACGAACATTTTGGTGTATCACACTTATATCATATCAGTTTTTTGTGGAGTTGCTCCATGAAAATGCGATTCACCAATGGTGGTCAGTAAACAAAATTTGAATTTCTGGAATACCTAGACTAGTCGCCGCATTTCTAAGTATGGACACTAATAGGCCTTATTCATACGAACATTTTGGTATACCACACTTATATCCTATCAGTTTTTTGTGGAGTTGCTCCATGAAAATGTGATTCACCAATGGTGGTCGGTAAACAAAATCTGAATTTGTGGAATATCTAGACTAGTCGCCGCATTTCTAAGTATGGATACTAATAGGCCTTATCCATACGAGCATTTTGGTGTATCACACTTATATCCTATCAGTTTTTTGTGGAGTTGCTCCATGAAAATGCGATTCACCACTGGTGGTCAGTATACAAAATTTGAATTTCTGGAATACCTAGACTAGTCGCCGCATTTCTAAGTATGGACACTAATAGGCCTTATTCATACGAATATTTTGGTGTATCACACTTATATCCTATCAGTTTTTTGTGGAGTTGCTCCATGAAAATGCGATTCAGCACTTGTGGTCAGTAAACAAAATTTGAATTTCTGGAATACCTAGACTAGTCGCCGCATTTCTAAGTATGGACACTAATAGGCCTTATTCATACGAACATTTTGGTATACCACACTTATATTCTATCAGTTTTTTGTGGAGTTGCTCCATGAAAATGCGATTCACCAATGGTGGTCAGTAAACAAAATTTGAATTTCTGGAATACCTAGACTAGTCGCCACATTTCTATGTATGGACACTAATAGGCCTTATTCATACGAACATTTTGGTATACCACACTTATATCCTATCAGTTTTTTGTGGAGTTGCTCCATGAAAATGTGATTCACCAATGGTGGTCGGTAAACAAAATCTGAATTTGTGGAATACCTAGACTAGTCGTCGCCTTTCTAAGTATGGACACTAATAGGACTTATTCATACGAACATTTTGGTATACCACACTTATATCCTATCAGTTTTTTGTGGAGTTGCTCCATGTACCAATGGTGGTCGGTAAACAAAATCTGAATTTGTGGAATACCTAGACTAGTCGCCGCATTTCTAAGTATGGACGCTAATAGGCCTTATTCATGCGAACATTTTGGTGTATCACACTTATATCCTATCAGTTTTTTGTGGAGTTGCTCCATGAAAATGCGATTCACCACTGGTGGTCAGTAAACAAAATATGAATTTCTGGAATACCTAGACTAGTCGTCGCATTTCTAAGTATGGACACTAATAGGCCTTATTCATACGAACATTTTGGTATACCACACTTATATCCTATCAGTTTTTTGTGGAGTTGCTCCATGAAAATGGGATTCAGCACTGGTGGTCAGTAAACAAAATTTGAATTTGTGGAATACCTAGACTAGTCGCCGCATTTCTAAGTATGGACACTAATAGGCCTTATTCATACGAACATTTTGGTATACCACACTTATATCCTATCAGTTTTTTGTGGAGTTGCTCCATGAAAATGCGATTCACCAATGGTGGTCAGTAAACAAAATTTGAATTTCTGGAATACCTAGACTAGTCGCCGCATTTCTAAGTATGGACACTAATAGGCCTTATCCATACGAGCATTTTGGTGTATCACACTTATATCCTATCAGTTTTTTGTGGAGTTGCTCCATGTACCAATGGTGGTCGGTAAACAAAATCTGAATTTGTGGAATACCTAGACTAGTCGCCGCATTTCTAAGTATGGACACTAATAGGCCTTATTCATACGAACATTTTGGTATACCACACTTATATCCTATCAGTTTTTTGTGGAGTTGCTCCATGAAAATGCGATTCACCAATGGTGGTCAGTAAACAAAATTTGAATTTCTGGAATACCTAGACTAGTCGCCGCATTTCTAAGTATGGACACTAATAGGCCTTATTCATACGAACATTTTGGTATACCACACTTATATCCTATCAGTTTTTTGTGGAGTTGCTCCATGAAAATGGGATTCAGCACTGGTGGTCAGTAAACAAAATTTGAATTTGTGGAATACCTAGACTAGTCGCCGCATTTCTAAGTGTGGACACTAATAGGCCTTATCCATACGAGCATTTTGGTGTATCACACTTATATCCTATCAGTTTTTTGTGGAGTTGCTCCATGTACCAATGGTGGTCGGTAAACAAAATCTGAATTTGTGGAATACCTAGACTAGTCGCCGCATTTCTAAGTATGGACGCTAATAGGCCTTATTCATGCGAACATTTTGGTGTATCACACTTATATCCTATCAGTTTTTTGTGGAGTTGCTCCATGAAAATGCGATTCACCACTGGTGGTCAGTAAACAAAATATGAATTTCTGGAATACCTAGACTAGTCGTCGCATTTCTAAGTATGGACACTAATAGGCCTTATTCATACGAACATTTTGGTATACCACACTTATATCCTATCAGTTTTTTGTGGAGTTGCTCCATGAAAATGGGATTCAGCACTGGTGGTCAGTAAACAAAATTTGAATTTGTGGAATACCTAGACTAGTCGCCGCATTTCTAAGTGTGGACACTAATAGGCCTTATCCATACGAGCATTTTGGTGTATCACACTTATATCCTATCAGTTTTTTGTGGAGTTGCTCCATGAAAATGCGATTCACCACTGGTGGTCAGTAAACAAAATATGAATTTCTGGAATACCTAGACTAGTCGTCGCATTTCTAAGTATGGACACTAATAGGCCTTATCCATACGAACATTCTGGTATACCACACTTATATCCTATCAGTTTTTTGTGGAGTTGCTCCATGAAAATGCGATTCACCACTGGTGGTCGGTAAACAAAATCTGAATTTGTGGAATACCTAGACTAGTCGCCGCATTTCTAAGTATGGACACTAATAGGCCTTATCCATACGAGCATTTTGGTGTATCACACTTATATCCTATCAGTTTTTTGTGGAGTTGCTCCATGAAAATGCGATTCACCACTGGTGGTCAGTAAACAAAATTTGAATTTCTGGAATACCTAGACTAGTCGCCGCATTTCTAAGTATGGACGCTAATAGGCCTTATTCATACGAACATTTTGGTATACCACACTTATATCCTATCAGTTTTTTGTGGAGTTGCTCTATGAAAATGTGATTCACCAATGGTGGTCGGTATACATAATCTGAATTTGTGGAATATCTAGAACTAGTCGCAGCATTTCTAAGTATGGACACTAATAGGCCTTATCCATACGAGCATTTTAGTGTATCACACTTATATCCTATCAGTTTTTTGTGGAGTTGCTCCATGAAAATGTGATTCACCAATGGTGGTCGGTAAACAAAATCTGAATTTGTGGAATACCTAGACTAGTCGCCGCATTTCTAAATATGGACGCAAATAGGCCTTATCCAGACGAGCATTTTGGTGTATCACACTTATATCCTATCAGTTTTTTGTGGAGTTGCTCCATGAAAATGTGATTCACCAATGGTGGTCGGTAAACAAAATCTAAATTTGTGGAATACCTAGACTAGTCGCCGCATTTCTAAGTATGGACACTAATAGGCCTTATCCATACGAACATTTTGGTATACCACATTTATATCCTATCAGTTTTTTGTGGAGTTGCTCCATGAAAATGTGATTCACCAATGGTGGTCGGTAAACAAAATCTAAATTTGTGGAATACCTAGACTAGTCGCCGCATTTCTAAGTATGGACACTAATAGGCCTTATCCATACGAACATTTTGGTATACCACACTTATATCCTATCAGTTTTTTGTGGAGTTGCTCCATGAAAATGCGATTCACCACTGGTGGTCGGTAAACAAAATCTGAATTTGTGGAATACCTAGACTAGTCGCCGCATTTCTAAGTATGGACACTAATAGGCCTTATCCATACGAGCATTTTGGTGTATCACACTTATATCCTATCAGTTTTTTGTGGAGTTGCTCCATGAAAATGCGATTCACCACTGGTGGTCAGTAAACAAAATATGAATTTCTGGAATACCTAGACTAGTCGTCGCATTTCTAAGTATGGACACTAATAGGCCTTATTCATACGAACATTTTGGTATACCACACTTATATCCTATCAGTTTTTTGTGGAGTTGCTCCATGAAAATGTGATTCACCAATGGTGGTCGGTAAACAAAATCTGAATTTGTTGAATATCTAGACTAGTCGCCGCATTTCTAAGTATGGATACTAATAGGCCTTATTCATACGAACATTTTGGTATACCACACTTATATCCTATCAGTTTTTTGTGGAGTTGCTCCATGAAAATGGGATTCAGCACTGGTGGTCAGTAAACAAAATTTGAATTCGTGGAATACCTAGACTAGTCGCCGCATTTCTAAGTATGGACACTAATAGGCCTTATTCATACGAACATTTTGGTATACCACACTTATATCCTATCAGTTTTTTGTGGAGTTGCTCCATGAAAATGCGATTCACCACTGGTGGTCAGTAAACAAAATATGAATTTCTGGAATACCTAGACTAGTCGTCGCATTTCTAAGTATGGACACTAATAGGCCTTATTCATACGAACATTTTGGTATACCACACTTATATCCTATCAGTTTTTTGTGGAGTTGCTCCATGAAAATGCGATTCACCACTGGTGGTCAGTAAACAAAATATGAATTTCTGGAATACCTAGACTAGTCGTCGCATTTCTAAGTATGGACACTAATAGGCCTTATCCATACGAACATTTTGGTATACCACACTTATATCCTATCAGTTTTTTGTGGAGTTGCTCCATGAAAATGCGATTCACCACTGGTGGTCGGTAAACAAAATCTGAATTTGTGGAATACCTAGACTAGTCGCCGCATTTCTAAGTATGGACACTAATAGGCCTTATCCATACGAGCATTTTGGTGTATCACACTTATATCCTATCAGTTTTTTGTGGAGTTGCTCCATGAAAATGTGATTCACTAATGGTGGTCGGTAAACAAAATCTGAATTTGTGGAATACCTAGACCAGTCGCCGCATTTCTAAGTATGGACACTAATAGGCCTTATCCATACGAGCATTTTGGTGTATCACACTTATATCCTATCAGTTTTTTGTGGAGTTGCTCCATGAAAATGCGATTCACCAATGGTGGTCAGTAAACAAAATTTGAATTTGTGGAATACCTAGACTAGTCGCCGAATTTCTAAGTATGGACACTAATAGGCCTTATTCATACGAACATTTTGGTATACCACACTTATATCCTATCAGTTTTTTGTGGAGTTGCTCCATGAAAATGCGATTCACCAATGGTGGCCAGTAAACAAAATTTGAATTTGTGGAATACCTAGACTAGTCGCCGCATTTCTAAGTATGGACACTAATAGGCCTTATTCATACGAACATTTTGGTATACCACACTTATATCCTATCAGTTTTTTGTGGAGTTGCTCCATGAAAATGTGATTCACCAATGGAGGTCGGTAAACAAAATCTGAATTTGTGGAATATCTAGACTAGTCGCCGCATTGCTAAGTATGGATGCTAATAGGCCTTATCCATACGAGCATTTTGGTGTATCACACTTATATCCTATCAGTTTTTTGTGGAGTTGCTCCATGAAAATGCGATTCACCACTGGTGGTCAGTATACAAAATTTGAATTTCTGGAATACCTAGACTAGTCGCCGCATTTCTAAGTATGGACACTAATAGGCCTTATTCATACGAACATTTTGGTATACCACACTTATATCCTATCAGTTTTTTGTGGAGTTGCTCCATGAAAATGCGATTCACCAATGGTGGTCAGTAAACAAAATTTGAATTTCTGGAATACCTAGACTAGTCGCCGCATTTCAAAGTATGGACACTAATAGGCCTTATTCATACGAACATTTTGGTATACCACACTTATATCCTATCAGTTTTTTGTGGAGTTGCTCCATGAAAATGCGATTCACCAATGGTGGTCAGTAAACAAAATTTGAATTTGTGGAATACCTAGACTAGTCGCCGCATTTCTAAGTATGGACACTAATAGGCCTTATTCATACGAACATTTTGGTGTATCACACTTATATCCTATCAGTTTTTTGTGGAGTTGCTCCATGAAAATGCGATTCACCAATGGTGGTCGGTAAACAAAATCTGAATTTGTGGAATACCTAGACTAGTCGCCGCATTTCTAAGTATGGACACTAATAGGCCTTATCCATACGAACATTTTGGTATACCACACTTATATCCTATCAGTTTTTTGTGAAGTTGCTCCATGAAAATGTGATTCACCAATGGTGGTCGGTAAATAAAATCTGAATTTGTAGAATACCTAGACCAGTCGCCGCATTTCTAAGTATGGACACTAATAGGCCTTATCCATACGAGCATTTTGGTGTATCACACTTATATCCTATCAGTTTTTTGTGGAGTTGCTCCATGAAAATGCGATTCACCAATGGTGGTCAGTAAACAAAATTTGAATTTGTGGAATACCTAGACTAGTCGCCGCATTTCTAAGTATGGACACTAATAGGCCTTATTCATATGAACATTTTGGTATACCACACTTATATCCTATCAGTTTTTTGTGGAGTTGCTCCTCGAAATTGCGATTCACCAATGGTGGTCAGTAAACAAAATTTGAATTTCTGGAATACCTAAACTAGTCGCCGCATTTCTAAGTATGGACACTAATAGGCCTTATTCATATGAACATTTTGGTATACCACACTTATATCCTATCAGTTTTTTGTGGAGTTGCTCCTCGAAATTGCGATTCACCAATGGGGGTCAGTGAACAAAATTTGAATTTCTGGAGTACCTAGACTAGTCACCGCATTTCTAAGTATGGATACTAATAGACCTTATCCATACGAACATTTTGGTGTATCACACTTATATCATATCAGTTTTTTGTGGAGTTGCTCCATGAAAATGCGATTCACCAATGGTGGTCAGTAAACAAAATTTGAATTTCTGGAATACCTAGACTAGTCGCCGCATTTCTAAGTATGGACACTAATAGGCCTTATTCATACGAACATTTTGGTATACCACACTTATATCCTATCAGTTTTTTGTGGAGTTGCTCCATGAAAATGTGATTCACCAATGGTGGTCGGTAAACAAAATCTGAATTTGTGGAATATCTAGACTAGTCGCCGCATTTCTAAGTATGGATACTAATAGGCCTTATCCATACGAGCATTTTGGTGTATCACACTTATATCCTATCAGTTTTTTGTGGAGTTGCTCCATGAAAATGCGATTCACCACTGGTGGTCAGTATACAAAATTTGAATTTCTGGAATACCTAGACTAGTCGCCGCATTTCTAAGTATGGACACTAATAGGCCTTATTCATACGAATATTTTGGTGTATCACACTTATATCCTATCAGTTTTTTGTGGAGTTGCTCCATGAAAATGCGATTCAGCACTTGTGGTCAGTAAACAAAATTTGAATTTCTGGAATACCTAGACTAGTCGCCGCATTTCTAAGTATGGACACTAATAGGCCTTATTCATACGAACATTTTGGTATACCACACTTATATTCTATCAGTTTTTTGTGGAGTTGCTCCATGAAAATGCGATTCACCAATGGTGGTCAGTAAACAAAATTTGAATTTCTGGAATACCTAGACTAGTCGCCACATTTCTATGTATGGACACTAATAGGCCTTATTCATACGAACATTTTGGTATACCACACTTATATCCTATCAGTTTTTTGTGGAGTTGCTCCATGAAAATGTGATTCACCAATGGTGGTCGGTAAACAAAATCTGAATTTGTGGAATACCTAGACTAGTCGTCGCCTTTCTAAGTATGGACACTAATAGGACTTATTCATACGAACATTTTGGTATACCACACTTATATCCTATCAGTTTTTTGTGGAGTTGCTCCATGTACCAATGGTGGTCGGTAAACAAAATCTGAATTTGTGGAATACCTAGACTAGTCGCCGCATTTCTAAGTATGGACGCTAATAGGCCTTATTCATGCGAACATTTTGGTGTATCACACTTATATCCTATCAGTTTTTTGTGGAGTTGCTCCATAAAAATGCGATTCACCACTGGTGGTCAGTAAACAAAATATGAATTTCTGGAATACCTAGACTAGTCGTCGCATTTCTAAGTATGGACACTAATAGGCCTTATTCATACGAACATTTTGGTATACCACACTTATATCCTATCATTTTTTTGTGGAGTTGCTCCATGAAAATGGGATTCAGCACTGGTGGTCAGTAAACAAAATTTGAATTTGTGGAATACCTAGACTAGTCGCCGCATTTCTAAGTATGGACACTAATAGGCCTTATTCATACGAACATTTTGGTATACCACACTTATATCCTATCAGTTTTTTGTGGAGTTGCTCCATGAAAATGCGATTCACCAATGGTGGTCAGTAAACAAAATTTGAATTTCTGGAATACCTAGACTAGTCGCCGCATTTCTAAGTATGGACGCTAATAGGCCTTATTCATACGAACATTTTGGTATACCACACTTATATCCTATCAGTTTTTTGTGGAGTTGCTCCATGAAAATGGGATTCAGCACTGGTGGTCAGTAAACAAAATTTGAATTTGTGGAATACCTAGACTAGTCGCCGCATTTCTAAGTGTGGACACTAATAGGCCTTATCCATACGAGCATTTTGGTGTATCACACTTATATCCTATCAGTTTTTTGTGGAGTTGCTCCATGAAAATGCGATTCACCACTGGTGGTCAGTAAACAAAATATGAATTTCTGGAATACCTAGACTAGTCGTCGCATATCTAAGTATGGACACTAATAGGCCTTATCCATACGAACATTCTGGTATACCACACTTATATCCTATCAGTTTTTTGTGGAGTTGCTCCATGAAAATGCGATTCACCACTGGTGGTCGGTAAACAAAATCTGAATTTGTGGAATACCTAGACTAGTCGCCGCATTTCTAAGTGTGGACACTAATAGGCCTTATCCATACGAGCATTTTGGTGTATCACACTTATATCCTATCAGTTTTTTGTGGAGTTGCTCCATGAAAATGCGATTCACCACTGGTGGTCAGTAAACAAAATATGAATTTCTGGAATACCTAGACTAGTCGTCGCATTTCTAAGTATGGACACTAATAGGCCTTATTCATACGAACATTTTGGTATACCACACTTATATCCTATCAGTTTTTTGTGGAGTTGCTCCATGAAAATGTGATTCACCAATGGTGGTCGGTAAACAAAATCTAAATTTGTGGAATACCTAGACTAGTCGCCGCATTTCTAAGTATGGACACTAATAGGCCTTATCCATACGAACATTTTGGTATACCACACTTATATCCTATCAGTTTTTTGTGGAGTTGCTCCATGAAAATGCGATTCACCACTGGTGGTCGGTAAACAAAATCTGAATTTGTGGAATACCTAGACTAGTCGCCGCATTTCTAAGTATGGACACTAATAGGCCTTATCCATACGAGCATTTTGGTGTATCACACTTATATCCTATCAGTTTTTGTGGAGTTGCTCCATGAAAATGCGATTCACCACTGGTGGTCAGTAAACAAAATATGAATTTCTGGAATACCTAGACTAGTCGTCGCATTTCTAAGTATGGACACTAATAGGCCTTATTCATACGAACATTTTGGTATACCACACTTATATCCTATCAGTTTTTTGTGGAGTTGCTCCATGAAAATGTGATTCACCAATGGTGGTCGGTAAACAAAATCTGAATTTGTTGAATATCTAGACTAGTCGCCGCATTTCTAAGTATGGATACTAATAGGCCTTATTCATACGAACATTTTGGTATACCACACTTATATCCTATCAGTTTTTTGTGGAGTTGCTCCATGAAAATGGGATTCAGCACTGGTGGTCAGTAAACAAAATTTGAATTCGTGGAATACCTAGACTAGTCGCCGCATTTCTAAGTATGGACACTAATAGGCCTTATTCATACGAACATTTTGGTATACCACACTTATATCCTATCAGTTTTTTGTGGAGTTGCTCCATGAAAATGCGATTCACCACTGGTGGTCAGTAAACAAAATATGAATTTCTGGAATACCTAGACTAGTCGTCGCATTTCTAAGTATGGACACTAATAGGCCTTATTCATACGAACATTTTGGTATACCACACTTATATCCTATCAGTTTTTTGTGGAGTTGCTCCATGAAAATGCGATTCACCACTGGTGGTCAGTAAACAAAATATGAATTTCTGGAATACCTAGACTAGTCGTCGCATTTCTAAGTATGGACACTAATAGGCCTTATCCATACGAACATTTTGGTATACCACACTTATATCCTATCAGTTTTTTGTGGAGTTGCTCCATGAAAATGCGATTCACCACTGGTGGTCGGTAAACAAAATCTGAATTTGTGGAATACCTAGACTAGTCGCCGCAGTTCTAAGTATGGAGACTAATAGGCCTTATCCATACGAGCATTCTGGTGTATCACACTTATATCCTATCAGTTTTTTGTGGAGTTGCTCCATGAAAATGCGATTCACCACTGGTGGTCAGTAAACAAAATATGAATTTCTGGAATACCTAGACTAGTCGTCGCATTTCTAAGTATGGACACTAATAGGCCTTATTCATACGAACATTTTGGTATACCACACTTATATCCTATCAGTTTTTTGTGGAGTTGCTCCAGGAAAATGTGATTCACCAATGGTGGTCGGTAAACAAAATCTGAATTTGTTGAATATCTAGACTAGTCGCCGCATTTCTAAGTATGGATACTAATAGGCCTTATTCATACGAACATTTTGGTATACCACACTTATATCCTATCAGTTTTTTGTGGAGTTGCTCCATGAAAATGGGATTCAGCACTGGTGGTCAGTAAACAAAATTTGAATTTGTGGAATACCTAGACTAGTCGCCGCATTTCTAAGTATGGACACTAATAGGCCTTATTCATACGAACATTTTGGTGTATCACACTTATATCCTATCAGTTTTTTGTGGAGTTGCTCCATGAAAATGCGATTCAGCACTGGTGGTCAGTAAACAAAATTTGAATTTCTGGAATACCTAGACTAGTTGCCGCATTTCTAAGTATGGACACTAATAGGCCTTATTCATACGAACATTTTGGTATACCACACTTATATCCTATCAGTTTTTTGTGGAGTTGCTCCATGAAAATGCGATTCACCACTGGTGGTCAGTAAACAAAATATGAATTTCTGGAATACCTAGACTAGTCGTCGCATTTCTAAGTATGGACACTAATAGGCCTTATTCATACGAACATTTTGGTATACCACACTTATATCCTATCAGTTTTTTGTGGAGTTGCTCCTTGAAAATGTGATTCACCAATGGTGGTCGGTAAACAAAATCTGAATTTGTTGAATATCTAGACTAGTCGCCGCATTTCTAAGTATGTATACTAATAGGCCTTATTCATACGAACATTTTGATATACCACACTTATATCCTATCAGTTTTTTGTGGAGTTGCTCCATGAAAATGGGATTCAGCACTGGTGGTCAGTAAACAAAATTTGAATTTGTGGAATACCTAGACCAGTCGCCGCATTTCTAAGTATGGACACTAATAGGCCTTATTCATACGAACATTTTGGTATACCACACTTATATCCTATCAGTTTTTTGTGGAGTTGCTCCATGAAAATGTGATTCACCAATGGTGGTCGGTAAACAAAATCTAAATTTGTGGAATACCTAGACTAGTCGCCGCATTTCTAAGTATGGACACTAATAGGCCTTATCCATACGAACATTTTGGTATACCACACTTATATCCTATCAGTTTTTTGTGGAGTTGCTCCATGAAAATGCGATTCACCACTGGTGGTCGGTAAACAAAATCTGAATTTGTGGAATACCTAGACTATTCGCCGCATTTCTAAGTATGGACACTAATAGGCCTTATCCATACGAGCATTTTGGTGTATCACACTTATATCCTATCAGTTTTTTGTGGAGTTGCTCCATGAAAATGTGATTCACCAATGGTGGTCGGTAAACAAAATCTGAATTTGTGGAATACCTAGACTAGTCGTCGCCTTTCTAAGTATGGACACTAATAGGCCTTATTCATACGAACATTTTGGTATACCACACTTATATCCTATCAGTTTTTTGTGGAGTTGCTCCATGAAAATGTGATGTACCAATGGTGGTCGGTAAACAAAATCTGAATTTGTGGAATACCTAGACTAGTCGCCGCATTTCTAAGTATGGACACTAATAGGCCTTATCCATACGAGCATTTTGGTGTATCACACTTATATCCTATCAGTTTTTTGTGGAGTTGCTCCATGAAAATGCGATTCACCACTGGTGGTCAGTAAACAAAATATGAATTTCTGGAATACCTAGACTAGTCGTCGCATTTCTAAGTATGGACACTAATAGGCCTTATTCATACGAACATTTTGGTATACCACACTTATATCCTATCAGTTTTTTGTGGAGTTGCTCCATGAAAATGTGATTCACCAATGGTGGTCGGTAAACAAAATCTGAATTTGTTGAATATCTAGACTAGTCGCCGCATTTCTAAGTATGGATACTAATAGGCCTTCTTCATACGAACATTTTGGTATACCACACTTATATCCTATCAGTTTTTTGTGGAGTTGCTCCATGAAAATGTGATTCAGCACTGGTGGTCAGTAAACAAAATTTGAATTTGTGGAATACCTAGACTAGTCGTCGCATTTCTAAGTATGGACACTAATAGGCCTTATTCATACGAACATTTTGGTATACCACACTTATATCCTATCAGTTTTTTGTGGAGTTGCTCCATGAAAATGGGATTCAGCACTGGTGGTCAGTAAACAAAATTTGAATTTGTGGAATACCTAGACTAGTCGCCGCATTTCTAAGTATGGACACTAATAGGCCTTATTCATACGAACATTTTGGTGTATCACACTTATATCCTATCAGTTTTTTGTGGAGTTGCTCCATGAAAATGCGATTCAGCACTGGTGGTCAGTAAACAAAATTTGAATTTCTGGAATACCTAGACTAGTCGCCGCATTTCTAAGTATGGACACTAATAGGCCTTATTCATACGAACATTTTGGTATACCACACTTATATCCTATCAGTTTTTTGTGGAGTTGCTCCATGAAAATGCGATTCACCACTGGTGGTCAGTAAACAAAATATGAATTTCTGGAATAC
Source organism: Leucophora obtusa (assembly GCA_949987735.1). Lineage (NCBI taxonomy): Eukaryota > Metazoa > Arthropoda > Insecta > Diptera > Anthomyiidae > Leucophora > Leucophora obtusa. The sequence goes on from OX465298.1 coordinate 148,188,524, forward strand.
CTAGACTAGTCGTCGCATTTCTAAGTATGGACACTAATAGGCCTTATTCATACGAACATTTTGGTATACCACACTTATATCCTATCAGTTTTTTGTGGAGTTGCTCCATGAAAATGGGATTCAGCACTGGTGGTCAGTAAACAAAATTTGAATTTGTGGAATACCTAGACTAGTCGCCGCATTTCTAAGTATGGAGACTAATAGGCCTTATTCATACGAACATTTTGGTGTATCACACTTATATCCTATCAGTTTTTTGTGGAGTTGCTCCATGAAAATGTGATTCACCAATGGTGGTCGGTAAACAAAATTTGAATTTGTGGAATACCTAGACTAGTCGCCGCATTTCTAAGTATGGACACTAATAGGCCTTATTCATACGAACATTTTGGTATACCACACTTATATCCTATCAGTTTTTTGTGGAGTTGCTCCATGAAAATGCGATTCACCACTGGTGGTCAGTAAACAAAATATGAATTTCTGGAATACCTAGACTAGTCGTCGCATTTCTAAGTATGGACACTAATAGGCCTTATTCATACGAACATTTTGGTATACCACACTTATATCCTATCAGTTTTTTGTGGAGTTGCTCCATGAAAATGCGATTCACCACTGGTGGTCAGTAAACAAAATATGAATTTCTGGAATACCTAGACTAGTCGTCGCATTTCTAAGTATGGACACTAATAGGCCTTATTCATACGAACATTTTGGTATACCACACTTATATCCTATCAGTTTTTTGTGGAGTTGCTCCATGAAAATGTGATTCACCAATGGTGGTCGGTAAACAAAATCTGAATTTGTTGAATATCTAGACTAGTCGCCGCATTTCTAAGTATGGACACTAATAGGCCTTATCCATACGAGCATTTTGGTGTATCACACTTATATCCTATCAGTTTTTTGTGGAGTTGCTCCATGAAAATGCGATTCACCACTGGTGGTCAGTAAACAAAATATGAATTTCTGGAATACCTAGACTAGTCGTCGCATTTCTAAGTATGGACACTAATAGGCCTTATTCATACGAACATTTTGGTATACCACACTTATATCCTATCAGTTTTTTGTGGAGTTGCTCCATGAAAATGGGATTCAGCACTGGTGGTCAGTAAACAAAATTTGAATTTGTGGAATACCTAGACTAGTCGCCGCATTTCTAAGTATGGACACTAATAGGCCTTATTCATACGAACATTTTGGTGTATCACACTTATATCCTATCAGTTTTTTGTGGAGTTGCTCCATGAAAATGCGATTCAGCACTGGTGGTCAGTAAACAAAATTTGAATTTCTGGAATACCTAGACTAGTCGCCGCATTTCTAAGTATGGACACTAATAGGCCTTATTCATACGAACATTTTGGTATACCACACTTATATCCTATCAGTTTTTTGTGGAGTTGCTCCATGAAAATGCGATTCACCACTGGTGGTCAGTAAACAAAATATGAATTTCTGGAATACCTAGACTAGTCGTCGCATTTCTAAGTATGGACACTAATAGGCCTTATTCATACGAACATTTTGGTATACCACACTTATATCCTATCAGTTTTTTGTGGAGTTGCTCCATGAAAATGTGATTCACCAATGGTGGTCGGTAAACAAAATCTGAATTTGTTGAATATCTAGACTAGTCGCCGCATTTCTAAGTATGGATACTAATAGGCCTTATTCATACGAACATTTTGGTATACCACACTTATATCCTATCAGTTTTTTGTGGAGTTGCTCCATGAAAATGGGATTCAGCACTGGTGGTCAGTAAACAAAATTTGAATTTGTGGAATACCTAGACTAGTCGCCGCATTTCTAAGTATGGACACTAATAGGCCTTATTCATACGAACATTTTGGTATACCACACTTATATCCTATCAGTTTTTTGTGGAGTTGCTCCATGAAAATGTGATGTACCAATGGTGGTCGGTAAACAAAATCTGAATTTGTGGAATACCTAGACTAGTCGCCGCATTTCTAAGTATGGACGCTAATAGGCCTTATTCATGCGAACATTTTGGTGTATCACACTTATATCCTATCAGTTTTTTGTGGAGTTGCTCCATGAAAATGTGATTCACCAATGGTGGTCGGTAAACAAAATCTAAATTTGTGGAATACCTAGACTAGTCGCCGCATTTCTAAGTATGGACGCTAATAGGCCTTATTCATGCGAACATTTTGGTGTATCACACTTATATCCTATCAGTTTTTTGTGGAGTTGCTCCATGAAAATGTGATTCACCAATGGTGGTCGGTAAACAAAATTTGAATTTGTGGAATACCTAGACTAGTCGCCGCATTTCTAAGTATGGACACTAATAGGCCTTATTCATACGAACATTTTGGTATACCACACTTATATCCTATCAGTTTTTTGTGGAGTTGCTCCATGAAAATGTGATTCACAAATGGTGGTCGGTAAACAAAATCTGAATTTGTGGAATACCTAGACTAGTCGTCGCCTTTCTAAGTATGGACACTAATAGGCCTTATTCATACGAACATTTTGGTATACCACACTTATATCCTATCAGTTTTTTGTGGAGTTGCTCCATGAAAATGTGATGTACCAATGGTGGTCGGTAAACAAAATCTGAATTTGTGGAATACCTAGACTAGTCGCCGCATTTCTAAGTATGGACGCTAATAGGCCTTATTCATGCGAACATTTTGGTGTATCACACTTATATCCTATCAGTTTTTTGTGGAGTTGCTCCATGAAAATGCGATTCACCACTGGTGGTCAGTAAACAAAATATGAATTTCTGGAATACCTAGACTAGTCGTCGCATTTCTAAGTATGGACACTAATAGGCCTTATTCATACGAACATTTTGGTATGCCACACTTATATCCTATCAGTTTTTTGTGGAGTTGCTCCATGAAAATGTGATTCACCAATGGTGGTCGGTAAACAAAATCTGAATTTGTGGAATACCTAGACCAGTCGCCGCATTTCTAAGTATGGACACTAATAGGCCTTATCCATACGAGCATTTTGGTGTATCACACTTATATCCTATCAGTTTTTTGTGGAGTTGCTCCATGAAAATGCGATTCACCAATGGTGGTCAGTAAACAAAATTTGAATTTCTGGAATACCTAGACTAGTCGCCGCATTTCTAAGTATGGACACTAATAGGCCTTATTCATACGAACATTTTGGTGTATCACACTTATATCCTATCAGTTTTTTGTGGAGTTGCTCCACGAAAATGCGATTCAGCACTGGTGGTCAGTAAACAAAATTTGAATTTCTGGAATACCTAGACTAGTCGCCGCATTTCTAAGTATGGACACTAATAGGCCTTATTCATACGAACATTTTGGTATACCACACTTATATCCTATCAGTTTTTTGTGGAGTTGCTCCATGAAAATGCGATTCACCACTGGTGGTCAGTAAACAAAATATGAATTTCTGGAATACCTAGACTAGTCGTCGCATTTCTAAGTATGGACACTAATAGGCCTTATTCATACGAACATTTTGGTATACCACACTTATATCCTATCAGTTTTTTGTGGAGTTGCTCCATGAAAATGTGATTCACCAATGGTGGTCGGTAAACAAAATCTGAATTTGTTGAATATCTAGACTAGTCGCCGCATTTCTAAGTATGGATACTAATAGGCCTTATTCATACGAACATTTTGGTATACCACACTTATATCCTATCAGTTTTTTGTGGAGTTGCTCCATGAAAATGGGATTCAGCACTGGTGGTCAGTAAACAAAATTTGAATTTGTGGAATACCTAGACTAGTCGCCGCATTTCTAAGTATGGACACTAATAGGCCTTATTCATACGAACATTTTGGTATACCACACTTATATCCTATCAGTTTTTTGTGGAGTTGCTCCATGAAAATGTGATTCACCAATGGTGGTCGGTAAACAAAATCTAAATTTGTGGAATACCTAGACTAGTCGCCGCATTTCTAAGTATGGACACTAATAGGCCTTATCCATACGAACATTTTGGTATACCACACTTATATCCTATCAGTTTTTTGTGGAGTTGCTCCATGAAAATGCGATTCACCACTGGTGGTCGGTAAACAAAATCTGAATTTGTGGAATACCTAGACTAGTCGCCGCATTTCTAAGTATGGACACTAATAGGCCTTATCCATACGAGCATTTTGGTGTATCACACTTATATCCTATCAGTTTTTTGTGGAGTTGCTCCATGAAAATGTGATTCACCAATGGTGGTCGGTAAACAAAATCTGAATTTGTGGAATACCTAGACTAGTCGTCGCCTTTCTAAGTATGGACACTAATAGGCCTTATTCATACGAACATTTTGGTATACCACACTTATATCCTATCAGTTTTTTGTGGAGTTGCTCCATGAAAATGTGATGTACCAATGGTGGTCGGTAAACAAAATCTGAATTTGTGGAATACCTAGACTAGTCGCCGCATTTCTAAGTATGGACACTAATAGGCCTTATCCATACGAGCATTTTGGTGTATCACACTTATATCCTATCAGTTTTTTGTGGAGTTGCTCCATGAAAATGCGATTCACCACTGGTGGTCAGTAAACAAAATATGAATTTCTGGAATACCTAGACTAGTCGTCGCATTTCTAAGTATGGACACTAATAGGCCTTATTCATACGAACATTTTGGTATACCAGACTTATATCCTATCAGTTTTTTGTGGAGTTGCTCCATGAAAATGTGATTCACCAATGGTGGTCGGTAAACAAAATCTGAATTTGTGGAATACCTAGACCAGTCGCCGCATTTCTAAGTATGGACACTAATAGGCCTTATCCATACGAGCATTTTGGTGTATCACACTTATATCCTATCAGTTTTTTGTGGAGTTGCTCCATGAAAATGCGATTCACCAATGGTGGTCAGTAAACAAAATTTGAATTTCTGGAATACCTAGACTAGTCGCCGCATTTCTAAGTATGGACACTAATAGGCCTTATTCATACGAACATTTTGGTGTATCACACTTATATCCTATCAGTTTTTTGTGGAGTTGCTCCATGAAAATGCGATTCAGCACTGGTGGTCAGTAAACAAAATTTGAATTTCTGGAATACCTAGACTAGTCGCCGCATTTCTAAGTATGGACACTAATAGGCCTTATTCATACGAACATTTTGGTATACCACACTTATATCCTATCAGTTTTTTGTGGAGTTGCTCCATGAAAATGCGATTCACCACTGGTGGTCAGTAAACAAAATATGAATTTCTGGAATACCTAGACTAGTCGTCGCATTTCTAAGTATGGACACTAATAGGCCTTATTCATACGAACATTTTGGTATACCACACTTATATCCTATCAGTTTTTTGTGGAGTTGCTCCATGAAAATGTGATTCACCAATGGTGGTCGGTAAACAAAATCTGAATTTGTTGAATATCTAGACTAGTCGCCGCATTTCTAAGTATGGATACTAATAGGCCTTATTCATACGAACATTTTGGTATACCACACTTATATCCTATCAGTTTTTTGTGGAGTTGCTCCATGAAAATGGGATTCAGCACTGGTGGTCAGTAAACAAAATTTGAATTTGTGGAATACCTAGACTAGTCGCCGCATTTCTAAGTATGGACACTAATAGGCCTTATTCATACGAACATTTTGGTATACCACACTTATATCCTATCAGTTTTTTGTGGAGTTGCTCCATGAAAATGTGATTCACCAATGGTGGTCGGTAAACAAAATCTAAATTTGTGGAATACCTAGACTAGTCGCCGCATTTCTAAGTATGGACACTAATAGGCCTTATCCATACGAACATTTTGGTATACCACACTTATATCCTATCAGTTTTTTGTGGAGTTGCTCCATGAAAATGCGATTCACCACTGGTGGTCGGTAAACAAAATCTGAATTTGTGGAATACCTAGACTAGTCGCCGCATTTCTAAGTATGGACACTAATAGGCCTTATCCATACGAGCATTTTGGTGTATCACACTTATATCCTATCAGTTTTTTGTGGAGTTGCTCCATGAAAATGTGATTCACCAATGGTGGTCGGTAAACAAAATCTGAATTTGTGGAATACCTAGACTAGCCGTCGCCTTTCTAAGTATGGACACTAATAGGCCTTATTCATACGAACATTTTGGTATACCACACTTATATCCTATCAGTTTTTTGTGGAGTTGCTCCATGAAAATGTGATGTACCAATGGTGGTCGGTAAACAAAATCTGAATTTGTGGAATACCTAGACTAGTCGCCGCATTTCTAAGTATGGACACTAATAGGCCTTATCCATACGAGCATTTTGGTGTATCACACTTATATCCTATCAGTTTTTTGTGGAGTTGCTCCATGAAAATGCGATTCACCACTGGTGGTCAGTAAACAAAATATGAATTTCTGGAATACCTAGACTAGTCGTCGCATTTCTAAGTATGGACACTAGGGATACCGATCCCGAAATCCCGATCCCGAAAATCCCGGGATTGGTCTTGAAAAAATCCCGGGATTTCCGATTTTATTATTTGTCATATTTTATCGCTTTTTTTATTTGTTTTCATTGTTATATTCGACCTAAATCACATAAATCTAATATCTTATTAAATGTTATTAAAGAACTAATTTTTTCCATTCATAAATAATAGATTAAAATAGATTAGAGATTAAATAAATCTGAATAAAAACCTTATAATAATTTAAAAACTTCTATTCAGTTGTGAAACTTTTGAAAATCGTAATTTAGCTTTAACGGACATATTTTTATTTATTTTATTGATGATTTGCTAAAATCATAACTTCATGCAAAATAATTTTATCGACTAAAAACAGCAAATTTTTGTTAAATTAAAAAATCTAACAATCTGCCTTTCGGAAATCATCAGAGGTATGTGCTTAATATTTTTTGTTAGTTGATTTAAAAAAACTAATAGCCACTTAATATTTCTGATGATTTCAGCAGAGTAGTTTGTATTTGCATTCAATTAATTTTAGCCAAATATAACTAAAAATTTGTAGATATAGCAGTGTTTAGCTACTTTTGGTTAAAAAGTTTCTTCAGAGGTAAACTGCAATTTGCTTAAATTTAAGTCATTAGTATATTTCTTATATTTCGGAAATTTAACAATTATTTAGTAAACAAGTTCCGTTGATTTCAGTAGTTTTAATCGCGGAACCTTTTTTGCTAATTTTTGGTAGCATTTTCTGCTATTTTTACATACTTATTTCTATAAGTGTAGTTTCTGTTTAAAGTCAGATTCACAATGCTGTAGTACTCCACTCTGAGTGGATTTTGTTCCTTTCTTTTTTGCACTTATATATTTTTTGTATCATGATATCTCTATTTTACACCCTCAAATCTGCAGCGTGGAGTACTCCAGCATTGTGAATCCGGCTTAATTTGTTTATTTCTTCATACTACAAGAAATAATAAGTAGATTTATAATGAATTATTTAAATTTTTAGGGTTTATTTCAGCTATTTACTTTTAAAATTAAAAATATGACGAAACAAGAAAATCCCGAAACCCCGAAATCCCGAAAAATCCCGGGATCCCGATAAATCCCGGGATCCCGAAAAATCCCGGGATCCCGGGATTTAAATTTTCAAAATCCCGAATCCCGGGATTTGTAAAAACCAGTCCCGTTCGGCATCCCTAATGGACACTAATAGGCCTTATTCATACGAACATTTTGGTATACCACACTTATATCCTATCAGTTTTTTGTGGAGTTGCTCCATGAAAATGTGATTCACCAATGGTGGTCGGTAAACAAAATCTGAATTTGTTGAATATCTAGACAAGTCGCCGCATTTCTAAGTATGGATACTAATAGGCCTTATTCATACGAACATTTTGGTATACCACACTTATATCCTGTCAGTTTTTTGTGGAGTTGCTCCATGAAAATGGGATTCAGCACTGGTGGTCAGTAAACAAAATTTGAATTTGTGGAATACCTAGACTAGTCGCCGCATTTCTATGTATGGACACTAATAGGCCTTATTCATACGAACATTTTGGTGTATCACACTTATATCCTATCAGTTTTTTGTGGAGTTGCTCTATGAAAATGCGATTCAGCACTGGTGGTCAGTAAACAAAATTTGAATTTCTGGAATACCTAGACTAGTCGCCGCATTTCTAAGTATGGACACTAATAGGCCTTATTCATACGAACATTTTGGTATACCACACTTATATCCTATCAGTTTTTTGTGGAGTTGCTCCATGAAAATGCGATTCACCAATGGTGGTCGGTAAACAAAATCTGAATTTGTTGAATATCTAGACTAGTCGCCGCATTTCTAAGTATGGATACTAATAGGCCCTATTCATACGAACATTTTGGTATACCACACTTATATCCTATCAGTTTTTTGTGGAGTTGCTCCATGAAAATGGGATTCAGCACTGGTGGTCAGTAAACAAAATTTGAATTTGTGGAATACCTAGACTAGTCGCCGCATTTCTAAGTATGGACACTAATAGGCCTTATTCATACGAACATTTTGGTATACCACACTTATATCCTATCAGTTTTTTGTGGAGTTGCTCCATGAAAATGTGATGTACCAATGGTGGTCGGTAAACAAAATCTGAATTTGTGGAATACCTAGACTAGTCGCCGCATTTCTAAGTATGGACGCTAATAGGCCTTATTCATGCGAACATTTTGGTGTATCACACTTATATCCTATCAGTTTTTTGTGGAGTTGCTCCATGAAAATGTGATTCACCAATGGTGGTCGGTAAACAAAATCTGAATTTGTGGAATACCTAGACTAGTCGCCGCATTTCTAAGTATGGACGCTAATAGGCCTTATTCATGCGAACATTTTGGTGTATCACACTTATATCCTATCAGTTTTTTGTGGAGTTGCTCCATGAAAATGTGATTCAGCACTGGTGGTCAGTAAACAAAATTTGAATTTCTGGAATACCTAGACTAGTCGCCGCATTTCTAAGTATGGACACTAATAGGCCTTATTCATACGAACATTTTGGTATACCACACTTATATCCTATCAGTTTTTTGTGGAGTTGCTCCATGAAAATGCGATTCACCACTGGTGGTCAGTAAACAAAATATGAATTTCTGGAATACCTAGACTAGTCGTCGCATTTCTAAGTATGGACACTAATAGGCCTTATTCATACGAACATTTTGGTATACCACACTTATATCCTATCAGTTTTTTGTGGAGTTGCTCCATGAAAATGTGATTCACCAATGGTGGTCGGTAAACAAAATCTGAATTTGTTGAATATCTAGACTAGTCGCCGCATTTCTAAGTATGGATACTAATAGGCCTTATTCATACGAACATTTTGGTATACCACACTTATATCCTATCAGTTTTTTGTGGAGTTGCTCCATGAAAATGGGATTCAGCACTGGTGGTCAGTAAACAAAATTTGAATTTGTGGAATACCTAGACTAGTCGCCGCATTTCTAAGTATGGACACTAATAGGCCTTATTCATACGAACATTTTGGTATACCACACTTATATCCTATCAGTTTTTTGTGGAGTTGCTCCATGAAAATGTGATTCACCAATGGTGGTCGGTAAACAAAATCTAAATTTGTGGAATACCTAGACTAGTCGCCGCATTTCTAAGTATGGACACTAATAGGCCTTATCCATACGAACATTTTGGTATACCACACTTATATCCTATCAGTTTTTTGTGGAGTTGCTCCATGAAAATGCGATTCACCACTGGTGGTCGGTAAACAAAATCTGAATTTGTGGAATACCTAGACTAGTCGCCGCATTTCTAAGTATGGACACTAATAGGCCTTATCCATACGAGCATTTTGGTGTATCACACTTATATCCTATCAGTTTTTTGTGGAGTTGCTCCATGAAAATGTGATTCACCAATGGTGGTCGGTAAACAAAATCTGAATTTGTGGAATACCTAGACTAGTCGTCGCCTTTCTAAGTATGGACACTAATAGGCCTTATTCATACGAACATTTTGGTATACCACACTTATATCCTATCAGTTTTTTGTGGAGTTGCTCCATGAAAATGTGATGTACCAATGGTGGTCGGTAAACAAAATCTGAATTTGTGGAATACCTAGACTAGTCGCCGCATTTCTAAGTATGGACACTAATAGGCCTTATCCATACGAGCATTTTGGTGTATCACACTTATATCCTATCAGTTTTTTGTGGAGTTGCTCCATGAAAATGCGATTCACCACTGGTGGTCAGTAAACAAAATATGAATTTCTGGAATACCTAGACTAGTCGTCGCATTTCTAAGTATGGACACTAATAGGCCTTATTCATACGAACATTTTGGTATACCAGACTTATATCCTATCAGTTTTTTGTGGAGTTGCTCCATGAAAATGTGATTCACCAATGGTGGTCGGTAAACAAAATCTGAATTTGTGGAATACCTAGACCAGTCGCCGCATTTCTAAGTATGGACACTAATAGGCCTTATCCATACGAGCATTTTGGTGTATCACACTTATATCCTATCAGTTTTTTGTGGAGTTGCTCCATGAAAATGCGATTCACCAATGGTGGTCAGTAAACAAAATTTGAATTTCTGGAATACCTAGACTAGTCGCCGCATTTCTAAGTATGGACACTAATAGGCCTTATTCATACGAACATTTTGGTGTATCACACTTATATCCTATCAGTTTTTTGTGGAGTTGCTCCATGAAAATGCGATTCAGCACTGGTGGTCAGTAAACAAAATTTGAATTTCTGGAATACCTAGACTAGTCGCCGCATTTCTAAGTATGGACACTAATAGGCCTTATTCATACGAACATTTTGGTATACCACACTTATATCCTATCAGTTTTTTGTGGAGTTGCTCCATGAAAATGTGATGTACCAATGGTGGTCGGTAAACAAAATCTGAATTTGTGGAATACCTAGACTAGTCGCCGCATTTCTAAGTATGGACACTAATAGGCCTTATCCATACGAACATTTTGGTATACCACACTTATATCCTATCAGTTTTTTGTGGAGTTGCTCCATGAAAATGCGATTCACCACTGGTGGTCAGTAAACAAAATATGAATTTCTGGAATACCTAGACTAGTCGTCGCATTTCTAAGTATGGACACTAATAGGCCTTATTCATACGAACATTTTGGTATGCCACACTTATATCCTATCAGTTTTTTGTGGAGTTGCTCCATGAAAATGTGATTCACCAATGGTGGTCGGTAAACAAAATCTGAATTTGTGGAATACCTAGACCAGTCGCCGCATTTCTAAGTATGGACACTAATAGGCCTTATCCATACGAGCATTTTGGTGTATCACACTTATATCCTATCAGTTTTTTGTGGAGTTGCTCCATGAAAATGCGATTCACCAATGGTGGTCAGTAAACAAAATTTGAATTTCTGGAATACCTAGACTAGTCGCCGCATTTCTAAGTATGGACACTAATAGGCCTTATTCATACGAACATTTTGGTGTATCACACTTATATCCTATCAGTTTTTTGTGGAGTTGCTCCACGAAAATGCGATTCAGCACTGGTGGTCAGTAAACAAAATTTGAATTTCTGGAATACCTAGACTAGTCGCCGCATTTCTAAGTATGGACACTAATAGGCCTTATTCATACGAACATTTTGGTATACCACACTTATATCCTATCAGTTTTTTGTGGAGTTGCTCCATGAAAATGCGATTCACCACTGGTGGTCAGTAAACAAAATATGAATTTCTGGAATACCTAGACTAGTCGTCGCATTTCTAAGTATGGACACTAATAGGCCTTATTCATACGAACATTTTGGTATACCACACTTATATCCTATCAGTTTTTTGTGGAGTTGCTCCATGAAAATGTGATTCACCAATGGTGGTCGGTAAACAAAATCTGAATTTGTGGAATACCTAGACCAGTCGCCGCATTTCTAAGTATGGACACTAATAGGCCTTATTCATACGAACATTTTGGTATGCCACACTTATATCCTATCAGTTTTTTGTGGAGTTGCTCCATGAAAATGTGATTCACAAATGGTGGTCGGTAAACAAAATCTGAATTTGTGGAATACCTAGACTAGTCGTCGCCTTTCTAAGTATGGACACTAATAGGCCTTATTCATACGAACATTTTGGTATACCACACTTATATCCTATCAGTTTTTTGTGGAGTTGCTCCATGAAAATGTGATGTACCAATGGTGGTCGGTAAACAAAATCTGAATTTGTGGAATACCTAGACTAGTCGCCGCATTTCTAAGTATGGACGCTAATAGGCCTTATTCATGCGAACATTTTGGTGTATCACACTTATATCCTATCAGTTTTTTGTGGAGTTGCTCCATGAAAATGCGATTCACCACTGGTGGTCAGTAAACAAAATATGAATTTCTGGAATACCTAGACTAGTCGTCGCATTTCTAAGTATGGACACTAATAGGCCTTATTCATACGAACATTTTGGTATGCCACACTTATATCCTATCAGTTTTTTGTGGAGTTGCTCCATGAAAATGTGATTCACCAATGGTGGTCGGTAAACAAAATCTGAATTTGTGGAATACCTAGACCAGTCGCCGCATTTCTAAGTATGGACACTAATAGGCCTTATCCATACGAGCATTTTGGTGTATCACACTTATATCCTATCAGTTTTTTGTGGAGTTGCTCCATGAAAATGCGATTCACCAATGGTGGTCAGTAAACAAAATTTGAATTTCTGGAATACCTAGACTAGTCGCCGCATTTCTAAGTATGGACACTAATAGGCCTTATTCATACGAACATTTTGGTGTATCACACTTATATCCTATCAGTTTTTTGTGGAGTTGCTCCACGAAAATGCGATTCAGCACTGGTGGTCAGTAAACAAAATTTGAATTTCTGGAATACCTAGACTAGTCGCCGCATTTCTAAGTATGGACACTAATAGGCCTTATTCATACGAACATTTTGGTATACCACACTTATATCCTATCAGTTTTTTGTGGAGTTGCTCCATGAAAATGCGATTCACCACTGGTGGTCAGTAAACAAAATATGAATTTCTGGAATACCTAGACTAGTCGTCGCATTTCTAAGTATGGACACTAATAGGCCTTATTCATACGAACATTTTGGTATACCACACTTATATCCTATCAGTTTTTTGTGGAGTTGCTCCATGAAAATGTGATTCACCAATGGTGGTCGGTAAACAAAATCTGAATTTGTTGAATATCTAGACTAGTCGCCGCATTTCTAAGTATGGATACTAATAGGCCTTATTCATACGAACATTTTGGTATACCACACTTATATCCTATCAGTTTTTTGTGGAGTTGCTCCATGAAAATGGGATTCAGCACTGGTGGTCAGTAAACAAAATTTGAATTTGTGGAATACCTAGACTAGTCGCCGCATTTCTAAGTATGGACACTAATAGGCCTTATTCATACGAACATTTTGGTATACCACACTAATATCCTATCAGTTTTTTGTGGAGTTGCTCCATGAAAATGTGATTCACCAATGGTGGTCGGTAAACAAAATCTAAATTTGTGGAATACCTAGACTAGTCGCCGCATTTCTAAGTATGGACACTAATAGGCCTTATCCATACGAACATTTTGGTATACCACACTTATATCCTATCAGTTTTTTGTGGAGTTGCTCCATGAAAATGCGATTCACCACTGGTGGTCGGTAAACAAAATCTGAATTTGTGGAATACCTAGACTAGTCGCCGCATTTCTAAGTATGGACACTAATAGGCCTTATCCATACGAGCATTTTGGTGTATCACACTTATATCCTATCAGTTTTTTGTGGAGTTGCTCCATGAAAATGTGATTCACCAATGGTGGTCGGTAAACAAAATCTGAATTTGTGGAATACCTAGACTAGTCGTCGCCTTTCTAAGTATGGACACTAATAGGCCTTATTCATACGAACATTTTGGTATACCACACTTATATCCTATCAGTTTTTTGTGGAGTTGCTCCATGAAAATGTGATGTACCAATGGTGGTCGGTAAACAAAATCTGAATTTGTGGAATACCTAGACTAGTCGCCGCATTTCTAAGTATGGACACTAATAGGCCTTATCCATACGAGCATTTTGGTGTATCACACTTATATCCTATCAGTTTTTTGTGGAGTTGCTCCATGAAAATGCGATTCACCACTGGTGGTCAGTAAACAAAATATGAATTTCTGGAATACCTAGACTAGTCGTCGCATTTCTAAGTATGGACACTAATAGGCCTTATTCATACGAACATTTTGGTATACCAGACTTATATCCTATCAGTTTTTTGTGGAGTTGCTCCATGAAAATGTGATTCACCAATGGTGGTCGGTAAACAAAATCTGAATTTGTGGAATACCTAGACCAGTCGCCGCATTTCTAAGTATGGACACTAATAGGCCTTATCCATACGAGCATTTTGGTGTATCACACTTATATCCTATCAGTTTTTTGTGGAGTTGCTCCATGAAAATGCGATTCACCAATGGTGGTCAGTAAACAAAATTTGAATTTCTGGAATACCTAGACTAGTCGCCGCATTTCTAAGTATGGACACTAATAGGCCTTATTCATACGAACATTTTGGTGTATCACACTTATATCCTATCAGTTTTTTGTGGAGTTGCTCCATGAAAATGCGATTCAGCACTGGTGGTCAGTAAACAAAATTTGAATTTCTGGAATACCTAGACTAGTCGCCGCATTTCTAAGTATGGACACTAATAGGCCTTATTCATACGAACATTTTGGTATACCACACTTATATCCTATCAGTTTTTTGTGGAGTTGCTCCATGAAAATGCGATTCACCACTGGTGGTCAGTAAACAAAATATGAATTTCTGGAATACCTAGACTAGTCGTCGCATTTCTAAGTATGGACACTAATAGGCCTTATTCATACGAACATTTTGGTATACCACACTTATATCCTATCAGTTTTTTGTGGAGTTGCTCCATGAAAATGTGATTCACCAATGGTGGTCGGTAAACAAAATCTGAATTTGTTGAATATCTAGACTAGTCGCCGCATTTCTAAGTATGGATACTAATAGGCCTTATTCATACGAACATTTTGGTATACCACACTTATATCCTATCAGTTTTTTGTGGAGTTGCTCCATGAAAATGGGATTCAGCACTGGTGGTCAGTAAACAAAATTTGAATTTGTGGAATACCTAGACTAGTCGCCGCATTTCTAAGTATGGACACTAATAGGCCTTATTCATACGAACATTTTGGTATACCACACTTATATCCTATCAGTTTTTTGTGGAGTTGCTCCATGAAAATGTGATTCACCAATGGTGGTCGGTAAACAAAATCTAAATTTGTGGAATACCTAGACTAGTCGCCGCATTTCTAAGTATGGACACTAATAGGCCTTATCCATACGAACATTTTGGTATACCACACTTATATCCTATCAGTTTTTTGTGGAGTTGCTCCATGAAAATGCGATTCACCACTGGTGGTCGGTAAACAAAATCTGAATTTGTGGAATACCTAGACTAGTCGCCGCATTTCTAAGTATGGACACTAATAGGCCTTATCCATACGAGCATTTTGGTGTATCACACTTATATCCTATCAGTTTTTTGTGGAGTTGCTCCATGAAAATGTGATTCACCAATGGTGGTCGGTAAACAAAATCTGAATTTGTGGAATACCTAGACTAGCCGTCGCCTTTCTAAGTATGGACACTAATAGGCCTTATTCATACGAACATTTTGGTATACCACACTTATATCCTATCAGTTTTTTGTGGAGTTGCTCCATGAAAATGTGATGTACCAATGGTGGTCGGTAAACAAAATCTGAATTTGTGGAATACCTAGACTAGTCGCCGCATTTCTAAGTATGGACACTAATAGGCCTTATCCATACGAGCATTTTGGTGTATCACACTTATATCCTATCAGTTTTTTGTGGAGTTGCTCCATGAAAATGCGATTCACCACTGGTGGTCAGTAAACAAAATATGAATTTCTGGAATACCTAGACTAGTCGTCGCATTTCTAAGTATGGACACTAATAGGCCTTATTCATACGAACATTTTGGTATACCACACTTATATCCTATCAGTTTTTTGTGGAGTTGCTCCATGAAAATGTGATTCACCAATGGTGGTCGGTAAACAAAATCTGAATTTGTTGAATATCTAGACAAGTCGCCGCATTTCTAAGTATGGATACTAATAGGCCTTATTCATACGAACATTTTGGTATACCACACTTATATCCTGTCAGTTTTTTGTGGAGTTGCTCCATGAAAATGGGATTCAGCACTGGTGGTCAGTAAACAAAATTTGAATTTGTGGAATACCTAGACTAGTCGCCGCATTTCTATGTATGGACACTAATAGGCCTTATTCATACGAACATTTTGGTGTATCACACTTATATCCTATCAGTTTTTTGTGGAGTTGCTCTATGAAAATGCGATTCAGCACTGGTGGTCAGTAAACAAAATTTGAATTTCTGGAATACCTAGACTAGTCGCCGCATTTCTAAGTATGGACACTAATAGGCCTTATTCATACGAACATTTTGGTATACCACACTTATATCCTATCAGTTTTTTGTGGAGTTGCTCCATGAAAATGCGATTTACCACTGGTGGTCAGTAAACAAAATATGAATTTCTGGAATACCTAGACTAGTCGTCGCATTTCTAAGTATGGACACTAATAGGCCTTATTCATACGAACATTTTGGTATACCACACTTATATCCTATCAGTTTTTTGTGGAGTTGCTCCATGAAAATGTGATTCACCAATGGTGGTCGGTAAACAAAATCTGAATTTGTTGAATATCTAGACTAGTCGCCGCATTTCTAAGTATGGATACTAATAGGCCCTATTCATACGAACATTTTGGTATACCACACTTATATCCTATCAGTTTTTTGTGGAGTTGCTCCATGAAAATGGGATTCAGCACTGGTGGTCAGTAAACAAAATTTGAATTTGTGGAATACCTAGACTAGTCGCCGCATTTCTAAGTATGGACACTAATAGGCCTTATTCATACGAACATTTTGGTATACCACACTTATATCCTATCAGTTTTTTGTGGAGTTGCTCCATGAAAATGTGATGTACCAATGGTGGTCGGTAAACAAAATCTGAATTTGTGGAATACCTAGACTAGTCGCCGCATTTCTAAGTATGGACGCTAATAGGCCTTATTCATGCGAACATTTTGGTGTATCACACTTATATCCTATCAGTTTTTTGTGGAGTTGCTCCATGAAAATGTGATTCACCAATGGTGGTCGGTAAACAAAATCTGAATTTGTGGAATACCTAGACTAGTCGCCGCATTTCTAAGTATGGACGCTAATAGGCCTTATTCATGCGAACATTTTGGTGTATCACACTTATATCCTATCAGTTTTTTGTGGAGTTGCTCCATGAAAATGTGATTCACCAATGGTGGTCGGTAAACAAAATTTGAATTTGTGGAATACCTAGACTAGTCGCCGCATTTCTAAGTATGGACACTAATAGGCCTTATTCATACGAACATTTTGGTATACCACACTTATATCCTATCAGTTTTTTGTGGAGTTGCTCCATGAAAATGTGATTCACAAATGGTGGTCGGTAAACAAAATCTGAATTTGTGGAATACCTAGACTAGTCGTCGCCTTTCTAAGTATGGACACTAATAGGCCCTATTCATACGAACATTTTGGTATACCACACTTATATCCTATCAGTTTTTTGTGGAGTTGCTCCATGAAAATGTGATGTACCAATGGTGGTCGGTAAACAACATCTGAATTTGTGGAATACCTAGACTAGTCGCCGCATTTCTAAGTATGGACGCTAATAGAACTTATTCATGCGAACATTTTGGTGTATCACACTTATATCCTATCAGTTTTTTGTGGAGTTGCTCCATGAAAATGCGATTCACCACTGGTGGTCAGTAAACAAAATATGAATTTCTGGAATACCTAGACTAGTCGTCGCATTTCTAAGTATGGACACTAATAGGCCTTATTCATACGAACATTTTGGTATACCACACTTATATCCTATCAGTTTTTTGTGGAGTTGCTCCATGAAAATGTGATTCACCAATGGTGGTCGGTAAACAAAATCTGAATTTGTGGAATACCTAGACCAGTCGCCGCATTTCTAAGTATGGACACTAATAGGCCTTATCCATACGAGCATTTTGGTGTATCACACTTATATCCTATCAGTTTTTTGTGGAGTTGCTCCATGAAAATGCGATTCACCAATGGTGGTCAGTAAACAAAATTTGAATTTCTGGAATACCTAGACTAGTCGCCGCATTTCTAAGTATGGACACTAATAGTCCTTATTCATACGAACATTTTGGTGTATCACACTTATATCCTATCAGTTTTTTGTGGAGTTGCTCCATGAAAATGCGATTCAGCACTGGTGGTCAGTAAACAAAATTTGAATTTCTGGAATACCTAGACTAGTCGCCGCATTTCTAAGTATGGACACTAATAGGCCTTATTCATACGAACATTTTGGTATACCACACTTATATCCTATCAGTTTTTTGTGGAGTTGCTCCATGAAAATGCGATTCACCAATGGTGGTCAGTAAACAAAATTTGAATTTCTGGAATACCTAGACTAGTCGCCGCATTTCTAAGTATGGACACTAATAGGCCTTATTCATACGAACATTTTGGTGAATCACACTTATATCCTATCAGTTTTTTGTGGAGTTGCTCCATGAAAATGGGATTCAGCACTGGTGGTCAGTAAACAAAATTTGAATTTGTGGAATACCTAGACTAGTCGCCGCATTTCTAAGTATGGACACTAATAGGCCTTATTCATACGAACATTTTGGTATACCACACTTATATCCTATCAGTTTTTTGTGGAGTTGCTCCATGAAAATGTGATTCACCAATGGTGGTCGGTAAACAAAATCTAAATTTGTGGAATACCTAGACTAGTCGCCGCATTTCTAAGTATGGACACTAATAGGCCTTATCCATACGAACATTTTGGTATACCACACTTATATCCTATCAGTTTTTTGTGGAGTTGCTCCATGAAAATGCGATTCACCACTGGTGGTCGGTAAACAAAATCTGAATTTGTGGAATACCTAGACTAGTCGCCGCATTTCTAAGTATGGACACTAATAGGCCTTATCCATACGAGCATTTTGGTGTATCAAACTTATATCCTATCAGTTTTTTGTGGAGTTGCTCCATGAAAATGCGATTCACCACTGGTGGTCAGTAAACAAAATATGAATTTCTGGAATACCTAGACTAGTCGTCGCATTTCTAAGTATGGACACTAATAGGCCTTATTCATACGAACATTTTGGTATACCACACTTATATCCTATCAGTTTTTTGTGGAGTTGCTCCATGAAAATGTGATTCACCAATGGTGGTCGGTAAACAAAATCTGAATTTGTTGAATATCTAGACTAGTCGCCGCATTTCTAAGTATGGATACTAATAGGCCTTATTCATACGAACATTTTGGTATACCACACTTATATCCTATCAGTTTTTTGTGGAGTTGCTCCATGAAAATGGGATTCAGCACTGGTGGTCAGTAAACAAAATTTGAATTTGTGGAATACCTAGACTAGTTGCCGCATTTCTAAGTATGGACACTAATAGGCCTTATTCATACGAACATTTTGGTATACCACACTTATATCCTATCAGTTTTTTGTGGAGTTGCTCCATGAAAATGCGATTCACCACTGGTGGTCAGTAAACAAAATATGAATTTCTGGAATACCTAGACTAGTCGTCGCATTTCTAAGTATGGACACTAATAGGCCTTATTCATACGAACATTTTGGTATACCACACTTATATCCTATCAGCTTTTTGTGGAGTTGCTCCATGAAAATGCGATTCACCACTGGTGGTCAGTAAACAAAATATGAATTTCTGGAATACCTAGACTAGTCGTCGCATTTCTAAGTATGGACACTAATAGGCCTTATCCATACGAACATTTTGGTATACCACACTTATATCCTATCAGTTTTTTGTGGAGTTGCTCCATGAAAATGCGATTCACCACTGGTGGTCGGTAAACAAAATCTGAATTTGTGGAATACCTAGACTAGTCGCCGCATTTCTAAGTATGGACACTAATAGGCCTTATCCATACGAGCATTTTGGTGTATCACACTTATATCCTATCAGTTTTTTGTGGAGTTGCTCCATGAAAATGCGATTCACCACTGGTGGTCAGTAAACAAAATATGAATTTCTGGAATACCTAGACTAGTCGTCGCATTTCTAAGTATGGACACTAATAGGCCTTATTCATACGAACATTTTGGTATACCACACTTATATCCTATCAGTTTTTTGTGGAGTTGCTCCATGAAAATGTGATTCACCAATGGTGGTCGGTAAACAAAATCTGAATTTGTTGAATATCTAGACTAGTCGCCGCATTTCTAAGTATGGATACTAATAGGCCTTATTCATACGAACATTTTGGTATACCACACTTATATCCTATCAGTTTTTTGTGGAGTTGCTCCATGAAAATGGGATTCAGCACTGGTGGTCAGTACACAAAATTTGAATTTGTGGAATACCTAGACTAGTCGCCGCATTTCTAAGTATGGACACTAATAGGCCTTATTCATACGAACATTTTGGTGTATCACACTTATATCCTATCAGTTTTTTGTGGAGTTGCTCCATGAAAATGCGATTCAGCACTGGTGGTCAGTAAACAAAATTTGAATTTCTGGAATACCTAGACTAGTCGCCGCATTTCTAAGTATGGACACTAATAGGCCTTATTCATACGAACATTTTGGTATACCACACTTATATCCTATCAGTTTTTTGTGGAGTTGCTCCATGAAAATGCGATTCACCACTGGTGGTCAGTAAACAAAATATGAATTTCTGGAATACCTAGACTAGTCATCGCATTTCTAAGTATGGACACTAATAGGCCTTATTCATACGAACATTTTGGTATACCACACTTATATCCTATCAGTTGTTTGTGGAGTTGCTCCATGAAAATGTGATTCACCAATGGTGGTCGGTAAACAAAATCTGAATTTGTTGAATATCTAGACTAGTCGCCGCATTTCTAAGTATGGATTCTAATAGGCCTTATTCATACGAACATTTTGGTATACCACACTTATATCCTATCAGTTTTTTGTGGAGTTGCTCCATGAAAATGGGATTCAGCACTGGTGGTCAGTAAACAAAATTTGAATTTGTGGAATACCTAGACTAGTCGCCGCATTTCTAAGTATGGACACTAATAGGCCTTATCCATACGAACATTTTGGTATACCACACTTATATCCTATCAGTTTTTTGTGGAGTTGCTCCATGAAAATGCGATTCACCACTGGTGGTCAGTAAACAAAATATGAATTTCTGGAATACCTAGACTAGTCATCGCATTTCTAAGTATGGACACTAATAGGCCTTATTCATACGAACATTTTGGTATACCACACTTATATCCTATCAGTTTTTTGTGGAGTTGCTCCATGAAAATGTGATTCACCAATGGTGGTCGGTAAACAAAATCTGAATTTGTTGAATATCTAGACTAGTCGCCGCATTTCTAAGTATGGATTCTAATAGGCCTTATTCATACGAACATTTTGGTATACCACACTTATATCCTATCAGTTTTTTGTGGAGTTGCTCCATGAAAATGTGATTCACCAATGGTGGTCGGTAAACAAAATCTAAATTTGTGGAATACCTAGACTAGTCGCCGCATTTCTAAGTATGGACACTAATAGGCCTTATCCATACGAACATTTTGGTATACCACACTTATATCCTATCAGTTTTTTGTGGAGTTGCTCCATGAAAATGCGATTCACCACTGGTGGTCGGTAAACAAAATCTGAATTTGTGGAATACCTAGACTAGTCGCCGCATTTCTAAGTATGGACACTAATAGGCCTTATCCATACGAGCATTTTGGTGTATCACACTTATATCCTATCAGTTTTTTGTGGAGTTGCTCCATGAAAATGCGATTCACCACTGGTGGTCAGTAAACAAAATTTGAATTTCTGGAATACCTAGACTAGTCGCCGCATTTCTAAGTATGGACACTAATAGGCCTTATTCATACGAACATTTTGGTATACCACACTTATATCCTATCAGTTTTTTGTGGAGTTGCTCCATGAAAATGCGATTCACCACTGGTGGTCAGTAAACAAAATATGAATTTCTGGAATACCTAGACTAGTCGTCGCATTTCTAAGTATGGACACTAATAGGCCTTATTCATACGAACATTTTGGTATACCACACTTATATCCTATCAGTTTTTTGTGGAGTTGCTCCATGAAAATGTGATTCACCAATGGTGGTCGGTAAACAAAATCTGAATTTGTTGAATATCTAGACTAGCCGCCGCATTTCTAAGTATGGATTCTAATAGGCCTTATTCATACGAACATTTTGGTATACCACACTTATATCCTATCAGTTTTTTGTGGAGTTGCTCCATGAAAATGTGATTCACCAATGGTGGTCGGTAAACAAAATCTGAATTTGTTGAATATCTAGACTAGTCGCCGCATTTCTAAGTATGGATACTAATAGGCCTTATCCATACGAGCATTTTGGTGTATCACACTTATATCCTATCAGTTTTTTGTGGAGTTGCTCCATGAAAATGTGATTCACCAATGGTGGTCGGTAAACAAAATCTGAATTTGTGGAATACCTAGACTAGTCGCCGCATTTCTAAGTATGGACACTAATAGGCCTTATCCATACGAACATTTTGGTATACCACACTTATATGCTATCAGTTTTTTGTGGAGTTGTTCCATGAAAATGTGATTCACCAATGGTGGTCGGTAAACAAAATCTGAATTTGTGGAATACCTAGACTAGACGCCGAATTTCTAAGTATGGACACTAATAGGCCTTATTCATACGAACATTTTGGTATACCACACTTATATCCTATCAGTTTTTTGTGGAGTTGCTCCATGAAAATGTGATTCACCAATGGTGGTCGGTAAACAAAATCTGAATTTGTGGAATACCTAGACCAGTCGCCGCATTTCTATGTATGGGCACGAATAGGCCTTATTCATACGAACATTTTGGTATACCACACTTATATCCTATCAGTTTTTTGTGGAGTTGCTCCATGAAAATGCGATTCACCAATGGTGGTCACTAAACAAAATTTTAATTTGTGGAATACCTAGACTAGTCGCCGAATTTCTAAGTATGGACACTAATAGGCCTTATTCATACGAACATTTTGGTATACCACACTTATATCCTATCAGTTTTTTGTGGAGTTGCTCCATGAAAATGCGATTCACCAATGGTGGTCAGTAAACAAAATTTGGATTTCTGGAATACCTAGACTAGTCGCCGCATTTCTAAGTATGGACACTAATAGGCCTTATTCATACGAACATTTTGGTTTACCACACTTATATCCTATCAGTTTTTTGTGGAGTTGCTCCATGAAATTGCGATTCACCAATGGTGGTCAGTAAACAAAATTTGAATTTCTGGAATACCTAAACTAGTCGCCGCATTTCTAAGTATGGACACTAATAGGCCTTATTCATACGAGCATTTTGGTGTATCACACTTATATCCTATCAGTTTTTTGTGGAGGTGCTCCATGAAAATGCGATTCACCAATGGTGGTCAGTGAACAAAATTTGAATTTCTGGAGTACCTAGACTAGTCACCGCATTTCTAAGTATGGACACTAATAGACCTTATCCATACGAACATTTTGGTGTATCACACTTATATCCTGTCAGTTTTTTGTGGAGTTGCTCCATGAAAATGCGATTCACCACTGGTGGTCAGTAAACAAAATTTGAATTTCTGGAATACCTAGACTAGTCGCCGCATTTCTAAGTATGGACACTAATAGGCCTTATTCATACGAACATTTTGGTGTATCATACTTATATCCTATCAGTTTTTTGTGGAGTTGCTCCATGAAAATGTGATTCACCAATGGTGGTCGGTAAACAAAATCTGAATTTGTGGAATACCTAGACTAGTCGCCGCATTTCTAAGTATGGACACTAATAGGCTTTATCCATACGAGCATTTTGGTGTATCACACTTATATCCTATCAGTTTTTTGTGGAGTTGCTCCATGAAAATGCGATTCACCACTGGTGGTCAGTAAACAAAATTTGAATTTGTGGAATACCTAGACTAGTCGCCGCATTTCTAAGTATGGACACTAATAGGCCTTATACATACGAGCATTTTGGTGTATCACACTTATATCCTATCAGTTTTTTGTGGAGTTGCTCCATGAAAATGCGATTCACCACTGGTGGTCAGTAAACAAAATTTGAATTTCTGGAATACCTAGACTAGTCGCCGCATTTCTAAGTATGGACACTAATAGGCCTTATTCATACGAACATTTTGGTGTATCATACTTATATCCTATCAGTTTTTTGTGGAGTTGCTCCATGAAAATGTGATTCACCACTGGTGGTCAGTAAACAAAATTTGAATTTGTGGAATACCTAGACTAGTCGCCGCATTTCTAAGTATGGACACTAATAGACCTTATCCATACGAACATTTTGGTGTATCACACTTATATCCTATCAGTTTTTTGTGGAGGTGCTCCATGAAAATGTGATTCACCAATGGTGGTCGGTAAACAAAATCTGAATTTGTGGAATACCTAGACTAGTCGCCGCATTTCTAAGTATGGACACTAATAGGCTTTATCCATACGAGCATTTTGGTGTATCACACTTATATCCTATCAGTTTTTTGTGGAGTTGCTCCATGAAAATGTGATTCACCAATGGTGGTCGGTAAACAAAATCTGAATTTGTGGAATACCTAGACTAGTCGCCGCATTTCTAAGTATGGACACTAATAGGCTTTATCCATACGAGCATTTTGGTGTATCACACTTATATCCTATCAGTTTTTTGTGGAGTTGCTCCATGAAAATGTGATTCACCAATGGTGGTCGGTAAACAAAATCTGAATTTGTGGAATATCTAGACTAGTCGCCGCATTTCTAAGTATGGAGATAAATAGGCCTTATCCATACGAGCATTTTGGTGTATCACACTTATATCCTATCAGTTTTTTGTGGAGTTGCTCCATGAAAATGCGATTCACCACTGGTGGTCAGTAAACAAAATTTGAATTTCTGGAATACCTAGACTAGTCGCCGCATTTCTAAGTATGGACACTAATAGGCCTTATTCATACGAACATTTTGGTATACCACACTTATATCCTATCAGTTTTTTGTGGAGTTGCTCCATGAAAATGTGATTCACCAATGGTGGTCGGTAAACAAAATCTGAATTTGTGGAATACCTAGACTAGTCGCCGCATTTCTAAGTATGGACACTAATAGGCCTTATCCATACGAACATTTTGGTATACCACACTTATATGCTATCAGTTTTTTGTGGAGTTGTTCCATGAAAATGTGATTCACCAATGGTGGTCGGTAAACAAAATCTGAATTTGTGGAATACCTAGACTAGTCGCCGAATTTCTAAGTATGGACACTAATAGGCCTTATTCATACGAACATTTTGGTATACCACACTTATATCCTATCAGTTTTTTGTGGAGTTGCTCCATGAAAATGTGATTCACCAATGGTGGTCGGTAAACAAAATCTGAATTTGTGGAATACCTAGACCAGTCGCCGCATTTCTATGTATGGACACGAATAGGCCTTATTCATACGAACATTTTGGTATACCACACTTATATCCTATCAGTTTTTTGTGGAGTTGCTCCATGAAAATGCGATTCACCAATGGTGGTCACTAAACAAAATTTGAATTTGTGGAATACCTAGACTAGTCGCCGAATTTCTAAGTATGGACACTAATAGGCCTTATTCATACGAACATTTTGGTATACCACACTTATATCCTATCAGTTTTTTGTGGAGTTGCTCCATGAAAATGCGATTCACCAATGGTGGTCAGTAAACAAAATTTGAATTTCTGGAATACCTAGACTAGTCGCCGCATTTCTAAGTATGGACACTAATAGGCCTTATTCATACGAACATTTTGGTTTACCACACTTATATCCTATCAGTTTTTTGTGGAGTTGCTCCATGAAAATGCGATTCACCAATGGTGGTCAGTAAACAAAATTTCAATTTGTGGAATACCTAGACTAGTCGCCGCATTTCTAAGTATGGACACTAATAGGCCTTATTCATACGAACATTTTGGTATACCACACTTATATCCTATCAGTTTTTTGTGGAGTTGCTCCATGAAATTGCGATTCACCAATGGTGGTCAGTAAACAAAATTTTAATTTCTGGAATACCTAAACTAGTCACCGCATTTCTAAGTATGGACACTAATAGGCCTTATTCATACGAGCATTTTGGTGTATCACACTTATATCCTATCAGTTTTTTGTGGAGTTGCTCCATGAAAATGCGATTCACCAATGGTGGTCAGTGAACAAAATTTGAATTTCTGGAGTACCTAGACTAGTCACCGCATTTCTAAGTATGGACACTAATAGACCTTATCCATACGAACATTTTGGTGTATCACACTTATATCCTATCAGTTTTTTGTGGAGTTGCTCCATGAAAATGCGATTCACCACTGGTGGTCAGTAAACAAAATTTGAATTTCTGGAATACCTAGACTAGTCGCCGCATTTCTAAGTATGGACACTAATAGGCCTTATTCATACGAACATTTTGGTGTATCACACTTATATCCTATCAGTTTTTTGTGGAGTTGCTCCATGAAAATGTGATTCACCAATGGTGGTCGGTAAACAAAATCTGAATTTGTGGAATACCTAGACTAGTCGCCGCATTTCTAAGTATGGACACTAATAGGCTTTATCCATACGAGCATTTTGGTGTATCACACTTATATCCTATCAGTTTTTTGTGGAGTTGCTCCATGAAAATGCGATTCACCACTGGTGGTCAGTAAACAAAATTTGAATTTGTGGAATACCTAGACTAGTCGCCGCATTTCTAAGTATGGACACTAATAGGCCTTATCCATACGAGCATTTTGGTGTATCACACTTATATCCTATCAGTTTTTTGTGGAGTTGCTCCATGAAAATGCGATTCACCACTGGTGGTCAGTAAACAAAATTTGAATTTCTGGAATATCTAGACTAGTCGCCGCATTTCTAAGTACGGACACTAATAAGCCTTATTCATACGAACATTTTGGTATACCACACTTATATCCTATCAGTTTTTTGTGGAGTTGCTCCATGAAAATGTGATTCACCAATGGTGGTCGGTAAACAAAATCTGAATTTGTGGAATACCTAGACTAGTCGCCGCATTTCTAGGTATGGATACTAATAGGCCTTATCCATACGCGCATTTTGGTGTATCACACTTATATCCTATCAGTTTTTTGTGGAGTTGCTCCATGAAAATGCGATTCACCACTGGTGGTCAGTAAACAAAATTTGAATTTGTGGAATACCTAGACTAGTCGCCGCATTTCTAAGTATGGACACTAATAGGCCTTATTCATACGAGCATTTTGGTGTATCACACTTATATCCTATCAGTTTTTTGTGGAGTTGCTCCATGAAAATGCGATTCACCACTGGTGGTCAGTAAACAAAATTTAAATTTCTGGAATACCTAGACTAGTCGCCGCAATTCTAAGTATGGACGCTAATAGGCCTTAATCATACGAACATTTTGGTATACCACACTTATATCCTATCAGTTTTTTGTGGAGTTGCTCCATGAAAATGCGATTCACCACTGGTGGTCAGTAAACAAAATTTGAATTTCTGGAATACCTAGACCAGTCGCCGCATTTCTAAGTATGGACGCTAATAGGCCTTATTCATACGAACATTTTGGTATACCACACTTATATCCTATCAGTTTTTTGTGGAGTTGCTCCATGAAAATGTGATTCACCAATGGTGGTCGGTAAACAAAATCTGAATTTGTGGAATATCTAGACTAGTCGCCGCATTTCTAAGTATGGAGATAAATAGGCCTTATCCATACCAGCATTTTGGTGTATCACACTTATATCCTATCAGTTTTTTGTGGAGTTGCTCCATGAAAATGCGATTCACCACTGGTGGTCAGTAAACAAAATTTGAATTTCTGGAATACCTAGACTAGTCGCCGCATTTCTAAGTATGGACGCTAATAGGCCTTATTCATACGAACATTTTGGTATACCACACTTATATCCTATCAGTTTTTTGTGGAGTTGCTCCATGAAAATGCGATTCACCACTGGTGGTCAGTAAACAAAATTTGAATTTCTGGAATACCTAGACTAGTCGCCGCATTTCTAAGTACGGACACTAATAAGCCTTATTCATACGAACATTTTGGTATACCACACTTATATCCTATCAGTTTTTTGTGGAGTTGCTCCATGAAAATTCGATTCACCACTGGTGGTCAGTAAACAAAATTTGAATTTGTGGAATACCTAGACTAGTTGCCGCATTTCTAAGTATGGACACTAATAGGCCTTATCCATACGAGCATTTTGGTGTATCACACTTATATCCTATCAGTTTTTTGTGGAGTTGCTCCATGAA
This sequence comes from Leucophora obtusa, assembly GCA_949987735.1. Lineage (NCBI taxonomy): Eukaryota > Metazoa > Arthropoda > Insecta > Diptera > Anthomyiidae > Leucophora > Leucophora obtusa. The sequence continues at coordinate 148,217,080 of OX465298.1, forward strand.
AATGCGATTCACCACTGGTGGTCGGTAAACAAAATTTGAATTTCTGGAATACCTAGACTAGTCGCCGCATTTCTAAGTATGGACACTAATAGGCCTTATCCATACGAACATTTTGGTATACCACACTTATATCCTATCAGTTTTTTGTGGAGTTGCTCCATGAAAATGTGATTCACCAATGGTGGTCGGTAAATAAAATCTGAATTTGTGGAATACCTAACCCAGTCGCCGCATTTCTAAGTATGGACACTAATAGGCCTTATCCATACGAGCATTTTGGTGTATCACACTTATATCCTATCAGTTTTTTGTGGAGTTGCTCCATGAAAATGCGATTCACCAATGGGGGTCAGTAAACAAAATTTGAATTTCTGGAATACCTAGACTAGTCGCCGCATTTCTAAGTATGGACACTAATAGGCCTTATTCATACGAACATTTTGGTATGCCACACTTATATCCTATCAGTTTTTTGTGGAGTTGCTCCATGAAAATGTGATTCACCAATGGTGGTCGGTAAACAAAATCTGAATTTGTGGAATACCTAGACCAGTCGCCGCATTTCTAAGTATGGACACTAATAGGCCTTATTCATACGAACATTTTGGTGTATCACACTTATATCCTATCAGTTTTTTGTGGAGTTGCTCCATGAAAATGCGATTCACCACTGGTGTTCAGTAAACAAAATTTGAATTTGTGGAATACCTAGACTAGTCGCCGCATTTCTAAGTATGGACACTAATAGGCCTTATTCATACGAACATTTTGGTATACCACACTTATATCCTATCAGTTTTTTGTGGAGTTGCTCCATGAAAATGTGATTCACCAATGGTGGTCGGTAAACAAAATCTGAATTTGTGGAATATCTAGACTAGTCGCCGCATTTCTAAGTATGGAGATAAATAGGCCTTATCCATACCAGCATTTTGGTGTATCACACTTATATCCTATCAGTTTTTTGTGGAGTTGCTCCATGAAAATGCGATTCACCACTGGTGGTCAGTAAACAAAATTTGAATTTCTGGAATACCTAGACTAGTCGCCGCATTTCTAAGTATGGACGCTAATAGGCCTTATTCATACGAACATTTTGGTATACCACACTTATATCCTATCAGTTTTTTGTGGAGTTGCTCCATGAAAATGCGATTCACCACTGGTGGTCAGTAAACAAAATTTGAATTTCTGGAATACCTAGACTAGTCGCCGCATTTCTAAGTACGGACACTAATAAGCCTTATTCATACGAACATTTTGGTATACCACACTTATATCCTATCAGTTTTTTGTGGAGTTGCTCCATGAAAATTCGATTCACCACTGGTGGTCAGTAAACAAAATTTGAATTTGTGGAATACCTAGACTAGTCGCCGCATTTCTAAGTATGGACACTAATAGGCCTTATCCATACGAGCATTTTGGTGTATCACACTTATATCCTATCAGTTTTTTGTGGAGTTGCTCCATGAAAATGCGATTCACCACTGGTGGTCGGTAAACAAAATTTGAATTTCTGGAATACCTAGACTAGTCGCCGCATTTCTAAGTATGGACACTAATAGGCCTTATCCATACGAACATTTTGGTATACCACACTTATATCCTATCAGTTTTTTGTGGAGTTGCTCCATGAAAATGTGATTCACCAATGGTGGTCGGTAAATAAAATCTGAATTTGTGGAATACCTAACCCAGTCGCCGCATTTCTAAGTATGGACACTAATAGGCCTTATCCATACGAGCATTTTGGTGTATCACACTTATATCCTATCAGTTTTTTGTGGAGTTGCTCCATGAAAATGCGATTCACCAATGGGGGTCAGTAAACAAAATTTGAATTTCTGGAATACCTAGACTAGTCGCCGCATTTCTAAGTATGGACACTAATAGGCCTTATTCATACGAACATTTTGGTATACCACACTTATATCCTATCAGTTTTTTGTGGAGTTGCTCCATGAAAATGTGATTCACCAATGGTGGTCGGTAAACAAAATCTGAATTTGTGGAATACCTAGACCAGTCGCCGCATTTCTAAGTATGGACACTAATAGGCCTTATTCATACGAACATTTTGGTGTATCATACTTATATCCTATCAGTTTTTTGTGGAGTTGCTCCATGAAAATGCGATTCACCACTGGTGTTCAGTAAACAAAATTTGAATTTGTGGAATACCTAGACTAGTCGCCGCATTTCTAAGTATGGACACTAATAGGCCTTATTCATACGAACATTTTGGTGTATCATACTTATATCCTATCAGTTTTTTGTGGAGTTGCTCCATGAAAATGCGATTCACCACTGGTGTTCAGTAAACAAAATTTGAATTTGTGGAATACCTAGACTAGTCGCCGCATTTCTAAGTATGGACACTAATAGGCCTTATTCATACGAACATTTTGGTGTATCATACTTATATCCTATCAGTTTGTTGTGGAGTTGCTCCATGAAAATGCGATTCACCACTGGTGGTCAGTAAACAAAATTTGAATTTCTGGAATACCTAGACTAGTCGCCGCATTTCTAAGTATGGACACTAATAGGCCTTATTCATACGAACATTTTGGTGTATCACACTTATATCCTATCAGTTTTTTGTGGAGTTGCTCCATGAAAATGCGATTCACCACTGGTGTTCAGTAAACAAAATTTGAATTTGTGGAATACCTAGACTAGTCGCCGCATTTCTAAGTATGGACACTAATAGGCCTTATTCATACGAACATTTTGGTGTATCACACTTATATCCTATCAGTTTTTTGTGGAGTTGCTCCATGAAAATGCGATTCACCACTGGTGGTCGGTAAACAAAATTTGAATTTCTGGAATACCTAGACTAGTCGCCGCATTTCTAAGTATGGACACTAATAGGCCTTATCCATACGAACATTTTGGTATACCACACTTATATCCTATCAGTTTTTTGTGGAGTTGCTCCATGAAAATGTGATTCACCAATGGTGGTCGGTAAATAAAATCTGAATTTGTGGAATACCTAGACCAGTCGCCGCATTTCTAAGTATGGACACTAATAGGCCTTATCCATACGAGCATTTTGGTGTATCACACTTATATCCTATCAGTTTTTTGTGGAGTTGCTCCATGAAAATGCGATTCACCAATGGGGGTCAGTAAACAAAATTTGAATTTCTGGAATACCTAGACTAGTCGCCGCATTTCTAAGTATGGACACTAATAGGCCTTATTCATACGAACATTTTGGTATACCACACTTATATCCTATCAGTTTTTTGTGGAGTTGCTCCATGAAAATGTGATTCACCAATGGTGGTCGGTAAACAAAATCTGAATTTGTGGAATACCTAGACCAGTCGCCGCATTTCTAAGTATGGACACTAATAGGCCTTATTCATACGAACATTTTGGTGTATCATACTTATATCCTATCAGTTTTTTGTGGAGTTGCTCCATGAAAATGCGATTCACCACTGGTGTTCAGTAAACAAAATTTGAATTTGTGGAATCCTAGACTAGTCGCCGCATTTCTAAGTATGGACACTAATAGGCCTTATTCATACGAACATTTTGGTGTATCATACTTATATCCTATCAGTTTGTTGTGGAGTTGCTCCATGAAAATGTGATTCACCAATGGTGGTCGGTAAACAAAATCTGAATTTGTGGAATACCTAGACCAGTCGCCGCATTTCTAAGTATGGACACTAATAGACCTTATTCATACGAACATTTTGGTGTATCATACTTATATCCTATCAGTTTTTTGTGGAGTTGCTCCATGAAAATGCGATTCACCACTGGTGTTCAGTAAACAAAATTTGAATTTGTGGAATACCTAGACTAGTCGCCGCATTTCTAAGTATGGACACTAATAGGCCTTATCCATACGAGCATTTTGGTGTATCACACTTATATCCTATCAGTGTTTTGTGGAGTTGCTCCATGAAAATGCGATTCACCACTGGTGGTCAGTAAACAAAAATTGAATTTCTGGAATACCTAGACTAGTCGCCGCATTTCTAAGTATGGACACTAATAGGCCTTATCCATACGAGTATTTTGGTGTATCACACTTATATCCTATCAGTTTTTTGTGGAGTTGCTCCATGAAAATGCGATTCACCACTGGTGGTCAGTATACAAAATTTGAATTTCTGGAATACCTAGACTAGTCGCCGCATTTCTAAGTAAGGACACTAATAGGCCTTATTCATACGAACATTTTGGTGTATCACACTTATATCCTATCAGTTTTTTGTGGAGTTGCTCCATGAAAATGCGATTCACCACTGGTGGTCAGTAAACAAAATTTGAATTTCTGGAATACCTAGACTAGTCGCCGCATTTCTAAGTATGGACGCTAATAGGCCTTATTCATACGAGCATTTTGGTGTATCACACTTATATCCTATCAGTTTTTTGTGGAGTTGCTCCATGAAAATGCGATTCACCACTGGTGGTCAGTAAACAAAATATGAATAGTAGGTTTGAGGTTAAGAAGAAGAATAAACCTTCCTCAAAAGTTATAAACACATTAAATTTGCAAATCAGACTAGATCTAGTTTCTGCCTTTTTATGGACAGGCTTCATCAGTGATCTTCCATTAAATTGTATTATTGTTTATATTTTTATTGTCAGATTGTCTCTATATGAATAATTTCAGAAGTGATCAAACAGACATATACAAACATTCTACTTCAGATTTTCTCTGTTTATCTTCTTATTTCCTCCGTGTCACCTTTTCACAAATATTGCCACATTGACGTATGGTTTGTACGTACAAGTGCAGGCAATTTGTGTATATTGGAGACGGACAGCCAACAGGGCATTGTTTATTTTTTATAGTAAAGTGTTGTTTTTTCAAACGCGTCTTATAGACCAAATACAATTAATATTGTCATTAATGTATTTTTATTAATTCTAATTTAGTAGGTTTGAGGTTAAGAAGAAGAATAAACCTTCCTCAAAAGTTATAAACACATTAAATTTGCAAATCAGACTAGATCTAGTTTCTGCCTTTTTATGGACAGGCTTCATCAGTGATCTTCCATTAAATTGTATTATTGTTTATATTTTTATTGTCAGATTGTCTCTATATGAATAATTTCAGAAGTGATCAAACAGACATATACAAACATTCTACTTCAGATTTTCTCTGTTTATCTTCTTATTTCCTCCGTGTCACCTTTTCACAAATATTGCCACATTGACGTATGGTTTGTACGTACAAGTGCAGGCAATTTGTGTATATTGGAGACGGACAGCCAACAGGGCATTGTTTATTTTTTATAGTAAAGTGTTGTTTTTTCAAACGCGTCTTATAGACCAAATACAATTAATATTGTCATTAATGTATTTTTATTAATTCTAATTTAGTAGGTTTGAGGTTAATTTCTGGAATACCTAGACTAGTCGCCGCATTTCTAAGTATGGACGCTAATAGGCCTTATTCATACGAGCATTTTGGTGTATCACACTTATATCCTATCAGTTTTTTGTGGAGTTGCTCCATGAAAATGTGATTCACCAATGGTGGTCAGTAAACATAATCTGAATTTGTGGAATATCTAGAACTAGTCGCAGCATTTCTAAGTATGGACACTAATAGGCCTTATCCATACGAGCATTTTAGTGTATCACACTTATATCCTATCAGTTTTTTGTGGAGTTGCTCCATGAAAATGTGATTCACCAATGGTGGTCGGTAAACAAAATCTGAATTTGTGGAATACCTAGACTAGTCGCCGCATTTCTAAATATGGACACAAATAGGCCTTATCCATACGAGCATTTTGGTGTATCACACTTATATCCTATCAGTTTTTTGTGGAGTTGCTCCATGAAAATGCGATTCACCACTGGTGGTCAGTAAACAAAATTTGAATTTCTGGAATACCTAGACTAGTCGCCGCATTTCTAAGTATGGACACTAATAGGCATTATCCATACGAGTATTTTGGTGTATCACACTTATATCCTATCAGTTTTTTGTGGAGTTGCTCCATGAAAATGCGATTCACCACTGGTGGTCAGTATACAAAATTTGAATTTCTGGAATACCTAGACTAGTCGCCGCATTTCTAAGTATGGACGCTAATAGGCCTTATTCATACGAACATTTTGGTATACCACACTTATATCCTATCAGTTTTGTGTGGAGTTGCTCCATGAAAATGTGATTCACCAATGGTGGTCAGTAAACAAAATTTGAATTTCTGGAATACCTAGACTAGTCGCCGCATTTCTAAGTATGGACACTAATAGGCCTTATTCATACGAACATTTTGGTATACCACACTTATATCCTATCAGTTTTTTGTGGAGTTGCTCCATGAAAATGTGATTCACCAATGGTGGTCGGTAAACAAAATCTGAATTTGTGGAATACCTAGACTAGTCGCCGCATTTCTAAGTATAAACACTAATAGGCCTTATTCATACGAACATTTTGGTATACCACACTTATATCCTATCAGTTTTTTGTGTAGTTGCTCCATGAAAATGCGATTCACCAATGGTGGTCAGTAAACAAAATTTGAATTTCTGGAATACCTAGACTAGTCGCCGCATTTCTAAGTATGGACACTAATAGGCCTTATCCATACGAGCATTTTGGTGTATCACACTTATATCCTATCAGTTTTTAATGGATTTGCTCCATGAAAATGCGATTCACCACTGGTGGTCAGTAAACAAAATTTGAATTTCTGGAATACCTAGACTAGTCGCCGCATTTCGAAGTATGAACACTAATAGGCCTTATTCAGACGAACATTTTGGTGTATCACACTTATATCCTATCAGTTTTTTGTGGAGTTGCTCCATGAAAATGCGATTCACCACTGGTGGTCAGTAAACAAAATTTGAATTTCTGGAATACCTAGACTAGTCGCCGCATTTCTAAGTATGGACGCTAATAGACCTTATCCATACGAACATTTTGGTGTATCATACTTATATCCTATCAGTTTTTTGTGGAGTTGCTCCATGAAAATGCGATTCACCACTGGTGGTCAGTGAACAAAATTTGAATTTCTGGAATACCTAGACTAGTCGCCGCATTTCTAAGTATGGACACTAATAGGCCTTATTCATACGAACATTTTGGTATACCAGATTTATTTCCTATCAGTTTTTTGTGGAGTTGCTCCATGAAAATGTGATTCACCAATGGTGGTCGGTAAACAAAATCTGAATTTGTGGAATACCTAGACTATTCGCCGCATTTCTAAGTATGGAGACTAATAGGCCTTATCCATACGAGCATTTTGGTGTATCACACTTATATCCTATCAGTTTTTTGTGGAGTTGCTCCATGAAAATGCGATTCACCACTGGTGGTCAGTAAACAAAATTTGAATTTCTGGAATACCTAGACTAGTCGCCGCATTTCTAAGTATGGACACTAATAGGCCTTATCCATGCGAGCATTTTGGTGTATCACACTTATATCCTATCAGTTTTTTGTGGAGTTGCTCCATGAAAATGTGATTCACCAATGGTGGTCGGTAAACAAAATCTGAATTTGTGGAATACCTAGACTAGTCGCCGCATTTCTAAGTATGGACACTAATAGGCCTTATCCATACGAGTATTTTGGTGTATCACACTTATATCCTATCAGTTTTTTGTGGAGTTGCTCCATGAAAACGCGATTCACCACTGGTGGTCAGTAAACAAAATTTGAATTTCTGGAATACCTAGACCAGTCGCCGCATTTCTAAGTATGGACACTAATGGGCCTTATTCATACGAACATTTTGGTATACCACACTTATATCTTATCAGTTTTTTGTGGAGTTGCTCCATGAAAATGTGATTCACCAATGGTGGTCGGTAAACAAAATCTGAATTTGTGGAATACCTAGACTAGTCTCCGCATTTCTAAGTATGGACACTAATAGGCCTTATTCATACGAACATTTTGGTGTATCACACTTATATCCTATCAGTTTTTTGTGGAGTTGCTCCATGAAAATGCGATTCACCACTGGTGGTCAGTAAACAAATTTGAATTTGTGGAATACCTAGACTAGTCGCCGCATTTCTAAATATGGACACAAATAGGCCTTATCCATACGAGCATTTTGCTGTATCACACTTATATCGTATCAGTGTTTTGTGGAGTTGCTCCATGAAAATGCGATTCACCACTGGTGGTCAGTAAACAAAATTTGAATTTCTGGAATACCTAGACTAGTCGCCGCATTTCTAAGTATGGACACTAATAGGCCTTATCCATACGAGTATTTTGGTGTATCACACTTATATCCTATCAGTTTTTTGTGGAGTTGCTCCATGAAAATGCGATTCACCACTGGTGGTCAGTATACAAAATTTGAATTTCTGGAATACCTAGACTAGTCGCCGCATTTCTAAGTAAGGACACTAATAGGCCTTATTCATACGAACATTTTGGTGTATCACACTTATATCCTATCAGTTTTTTGTGGAGTTGCTCCATGAAAATGCGATTCACCACTGGTGGTCAGTAAACAAAATTTGAATTTCTGGAATACCTAGACTAGTCGCCGCATTTCTAAGTATGGACACTAATAGGCCTTATTCATACGAACATTTTGGTATACCACACTTATATCCTATCAGTTTTTTGTGGAGTTGCTCCATGAAAATGTGATTCACCAATGGTGGTCGGTAAACAAAATCTGAATTTGTGGAATACCTAGACTAGTCGCCGCATTTCTAAGTATAAACACTAATAGGCCTTATTCATACGAACATTTTGGTATACCACACTTATATCCTATCAGTTTTTTGTGTAGTTGCTCCATGAAAATGCGATTCACCAATGGTGGTCAGTAAACAAAATTTGAATTTCTGGAATACCTAGACTAGTCGCCGCATTTCTAAGTATGGACACTAATAGGCCTTATCCATACGAGCATTTTGGTGTATCACACTTATATCCTATCAGTTTTTAATGGATTTGCTCCATGAAAATGCGATTCACCACTGGTGGTCAGTAAACAAAATTTGAATTTCTGGAATACCTAGACTAGTCGCCGCATTTCGAAGTATGAACACTAATAGGCCTTATTCAGACGAACATTTTGGTGTATCACACTTATATCCTATCAGTTTTTTGTGGAGTTGCTCCATGAAAATGCGATTCACCACTGGTGGTCAGTAAACAAAATTTGAATTTCTGGAATACCTAGACTAGTCGCCGCATTTCTAAGTATGGACGCTAATAGACCTTATCCATACGAACATTTTGGTGTATCATACTTATATCCTATCAGTTTTTTGTGGAGTTGCTCCATGAAAATGCGATTCACCACTGGTGGTCAGTGAACAAAATTTGAATTTCTGGAATACCTAGACTAGTCGCCGCATTTCTAAGTATGGACACTAATAGGCCTTATTCATACGAACATTTTGGTATACCAGATTTATTTCCTATCAGTTTTTTGTGGAGTTGCTCCATGAAAATGTGATTCACCAATGGTGGTCGGTAAACAAAATCTGAATTTGTGGAATACCTAGACTATTCGCCGCATTTCTAAGTATGGAGACTAATAGGCCTTATCCATACGAGCATTTTGGTGTATCACACTTATATCCTATCAGTTTTTTGTGGAGTTGCTCCATGAAAATGCGATTCACCACTGGTGGTCAGTAAACAAAATTTGAATTTCTGGAATACCTAGACTAGTCGCCGCATTTCTAAGTATGGACACTAATAGGCCTTATCCATGCGAGCATTTTGGTGTATCACACTTATATCCTATCAGTTTTTTGTGGAGTTGCTCCATGAAAATGTGATTCACCAATGGTGGTCGGTAAACAAAATCTGAATTTGTGGAATACCTAGACTAGTCGCCGCATTTCTAAGTATGGACACTAATAGGCCTTATCCATACGAGTATTTTGGTGTATCACACTTATATCCTATCAGTTTTTTGTGGAGTTGCTCCATGAAAACGCGATTCACCACTGGTGGTCAGTAAACAAAATTTGAATTTCTGGAATACCTAGACCAGTCGCCGCATTTCTAAGTATGGACACTAATGGGCCTTATTCATACGAACATTTTGGTATACCACACTTATATCTTATCAGTTTTTTGTGGAGTTGCTCCATGAAAATGTGATTCACCAATGGTGGTCGGTAAACAAAATCTGAATTTGTGGAATACCTAGACTAGTCTCCGCATTTCTAAGTATGGACACTAATAGGCCTTATTCATACGAACATTTTGGTGTATCACACTTATATCCTATCAGTTTTTTGTGGAGTTGCTCCATGAAAATGCGATTCACCACTGGTGGTCAGTAAACAAATTTGAATTTGTGGAATACCTAGACTAGTCGCCGCATTTCTAAATATGGACACAAATAGGCCTTATCCATACGAGCATTTTGCTGTATCACACTTATATCGTATCAGTGTTTTGTGGAGTTGCTCCATGAAAATGCGATTCACCACTGGTGGTCAGTAAACAAAATTTGAATTTCTGGAATACCTAGACTAGTCGCCGCATTTCTAAGTATGGACACTAATAGGCCTTATCCATACGAGTATTTTGGTGTATCACACTTATATCCTATCAGTTTTTTGTGGAGTTGCTCCATGAAAATGCGATTCACCACTGGTGGTCAGTATACAAAATTTGAATTTCTGGAATACCTAGACTAGTCGCCGCATTTCTAAGTAAGGACACTAATAGGCCTTATTCATACGAACATTTTGGTGTATCACACTTATATCCTATCAGTTTTTTGTGGAGTTGCTCCATGAAAATGCGATTCACCACTGGTGGTCAGTAAACAAAATTTGAATTTCTGGAATACCTAGACTAGTCGCCGCATTTCTAAGTATGGACGCTAATAGGCCTTATTCATACGAACATTTTGGTGTATCACACTTATATCCTATCAGTTTTTTGTGGAGTTGCTCCATGAAAATGCGATTCACCACTGGTGGTCAGTAAACAAAATATGAATTTCTGGAATACCTAGACTAGTCGCCGCATTTCTAAGTATGGACGCTAATAGGCCTTATTCATACGAGCATTTTGGTGTATCACACTTATATCCTATCAGTTTTTTGTGGAGTTGCTCCATGAAAATGCGATTCACCACTGGTGGTCAGTAAACAAAATTTGAATTTCTGGAATACCTAGACTAGTCGCCGCATTTCTAAGTATGGACGCTAATAGGCCTTATTCATACGAACATTTTGGTATACCACACTTATATCTTATCAGTTTTTTGTGGAGTTGCTCCATGAAAATGTGATTCACCAATGGTGGTCGGTAAACAAAATCTGAATTTGTGGAATACCTAGACTAGTCTCCGCATTTCTAAGTATGGACACTAATAGGCCTTATTCATACGAACATTTTGGTGTATCACACTTATATCCTATCAGTTTTTTGTGGAGTTGCTCCATGAAAATGCGATTCACCACTGGTGGTCAGTAAACAAATTTGAATTTGTGGAATACCTAGACTAGTCGCCGCATTTCTAAATATGGACACAAATAGGCCTTATCCATACGAGCATTTTAGTGTATCACGCTTATATCCTATCAGTTTTTTGTGGAGTTGCTCCATGAAAATGTGATTCACCAATGGTGGTCGGTAAACAAAATCTGAATTTGTGGAATACCTAGACTAGTCGCCGCATTTCGAAATATGGACACAAATAGGCCTTATCCATACGAGCATTTTGGTGTATCACACTTATATCCTATCAGTTTTTTGTGGAGTTGCTCCATGAAAATGCGATTCACCACTGGTGGTCAGTAAACAAAATTTGAATTTCTGGAATACCTAGACTAGTCGCCGCATTTCTAAGTACGGACACTAATAGGCCTTATCCATACGAGTATTTTGGTGTATCACACTTATATCCTATCAGTTTTTTGTGGAGTTGCTCCATGAAAATGCGATTCACCACTGGTGGTCAGTATACAAAATTTGAATTTCTGGAATACCTAGACTAGTCGCCGCATTTCTAAGTATGGACGCTAATAGGCCTTATTCATACGAACATTTTGGTGTATCACACTTATATCCTATCAGTTTTTTGTGGAGTTGCTCCATGGAAATGCGATTCACCACTGGTGGTCAGTAAACAAAATTTGAATTTCTGGAATACCTATACTAGTCGCCGCATTTCTAAGTATGGACGCTAATAGGCCTTATTCATACGAACATTTTGGTATACCACACTTATATCCTATCAGTTTTTTGTGGAGTTGCTCCATGAAAATGCGATTCACCAATGGTGGTCAGTAAACAAAATTTGAATTTCTGGAATACCTAGACTAGTCGCCGCATTTCTAAGTATGGACACTAATAGGCCTTATTCATACGAACATTTTGGTGTATCACACTTATATCCTATCAGTTTTTTGTGGAGTTGCTCCATGAAAATGCGATTCACCACTGGTGGTCAGTAAACAAATTTGAATTTGTGGAATACCTAGACTAGTCGCCGCATTTCTAAATATGGACACAAATAGGCCTTATCCATACGAGCATTTTGGTGTATCACACTTATATCCTATCAGTGTTTTGCGGAGTTGCTCCATGAAAATGCGATTCACCACTGGTGGTCAGTAAACAAAATTTGAATTTCTGGAATACCTAGACTAGTCGCCGCATTTCTAAGTATGGACACTAATAGGCCTTATCCATACGAGTATTTTGGTGTATCACACTTATATCCTATCAGTTTTTTGTGGAGTTGCTCCATGAAAATGCGATTCACCACTGGTGGTCAGTATACAAAATTTGAATTTCTGGAATACCTAGACTAGTCGCCACATTTCTAAGTAAGGACACTAATAGGCCTTATTCATACGAACATTTTGGTGTATCACACTTATATCCTATCAGTTTTTTGTGGAGTTGCTCCATGAAAATGCGATTCACCACTGGTGGTCAGTAAACAAAATTTGAATTTCTGGAATACCTAGACTAGTCGCGGCATTTCTAAGTATGGACGCTAATAGGCCTTATTCATACGAGCATTTTGGTGTATCACACTTATATCCTTTCAGTTTTTTGTGGAGTTGCTCCATGAAAATGCGATTCACCACTGGTGGTCAGTAAACAAAATATGAATTTCTGGAATACCTAGACTAGTCGCCGCATTTCTAAGTATGGACGCTAATAGGCCTTATTCATACGAGCATTTTGGTGTATCACACTTATATACTATCAGTTTTTTGTGGAGTTGCTCCATGAAAATGCGATTCACCACTGGTGGTCAGTAAACAAAATTTGAATTTCTGGAATACCTAGACTAGTCGCCGCATTTCTAAGTATGGACGCTAATAGGCCTTATTCATACGAACATTTTGGTATACCACACTTATATCCTATCAGTTTTTTGTGGAGTTGCTCTATGAAAATGTGATTCACCAATGGTGGTCGGTAAACATAATCTGAATTTGTGGAATATCTAGAACTAGTCGCAGCATTTCTAAGTATGGACACTAATAGGCCTTATCCATACGAGCATTTTAGTGTATCACACTTATATCCTATCAGTTTTTTGTGGAGTTGCTCCATGAAAATGTGATTCACCAATGGTGGTCGGTAAACAAAATCTGAATTTGTGGAATACCTAGACTAGTCGCCGCATTTCTAAATATGGACACAAATAGGCCTTATCCATACGAGCATTTTGGTGTATCACACTTATATCCTATCAGTTTTTTGTGGAGTTGCTCCATGAAAATGCGATTCACCACTGGTGGTCAGTAAACAAAATTTGAATTTCTGGAATACCTAGACTAGTCGCCGCATTTCTAAGTATGGACACTAATAGGCATTATCCATACGAGTATTTTGGTGTATCACACTTATATCCTATCAGTTTTTTGTGGAGTTGCTCCATGAAAATGCGATTCACCACTGGTGGTCAGTATACAAAATTTGAATTTCTGGAATACCTAGACTAGTCGCCGCATTTCTAAGTATGGACGCTAATAGGCCTTATTCATACGAACATTTTGGTATACCACACTTATATCCTATCAGTTTTGTGTGGAGTTGCTCCATGAAAATGCGATTCACCAATGGTGGTCAGTAAACAAAATTTGAATTTCTGGAATACCTAGACTAGTCGCCGCATTTCTAAGTATGGACACTAATAGGCCTTATTCATACGAACATTTTGGTATACCACACTTATATCCTATCAGTTTTTTGTGGAGTTGCTCCATGAAAATGTGATTCACCAATGGTGGTCGGTAAACAAAATCTGAATTTGTGGAATACCTAGACTAGTCGCCGCATTTCTAAGTATAGACACTAATAGGCCTTATTCATACGAACATTTTGGTATACCACACTTATATCCTATCAGTTTTTTGTGGAGTTGCTCCATGAAAATGCGATTCACCAATGGTGGTCAGTAAACAAAATTTGAATTTCTGGAATACCTAGACTAGTCGCCGCATTTCTAAGTATGGACACTAATAGGCCTTATCCATACGAGCATTTTGGTGTATCACACTTATATCCTATCAGTTTTTTGTGGATTTGCTCCATGAAAATGCGATTCACCACTGGTGGTCAGTAAACAAAATTTGAATTTCTGGAATACCTAGACTAGTCGCCGCATTTCGAAGTATGAACACTAATAGGCCTTATTCAGACGAACATTTTGGTGTATCACACTTATATCCTATCAGTTTTTTGTGGAGTTGCTCCATGAAAATGCGATTCACCACTGGTGGTCAGTAAACAAAATTTGAATTTCTGGAATACCTAGACTAGTCGCCGCATTTCTAAGTATGGACACTAATAGGCCTTATTCATACGAACATTTTGGTATACCACATTTATTTCCTATCAGTTTTTTGTGGAGTTGCTCCATGAAAATGTGATTCACCAATGGTGGTCGGTAAACAAAATCTGAATTTGTGGAATACCTAGACTATTCGCCGCATTTCTAAGTATGGACACTAATAGGCCTTATCCATACGAGTATTTTGGTGTATCACACTTATATCCTATCAGTTTTTTGTGGAGTTGCTCCATGAAAACGCGATTCACCACTGGTGGTCAGTAAACAAAATTTGAATTTCTGGAATACCTAGACCAGTCGCCGCATTTCTAAGTATGGACACTAATGGGCCTTATTCATACGAACATTTTGGTATACCACACTTATATCTTATCAGTTTTTTGTGGAGTTGCTCCATGAAAATGTGATTCACCAATGGTGGTCGGTAAACAAAATCTGAATTTGTGGAATACCTAGACTAGTCTCCGCATTTCTAAGTATGGACACTAATAGGCCTTATTCATACGAACATTTTGGTGTATCACACTTATATCCTATCAGTTTTTTGTGGAGTTGCTCCATGAAAATGCGATTCACCACTGGTGGTCAGTAAACAAATTTGAATTTGTGGAATACCTAGACTAGTCGCCGCATTTCTAAATATGGACACAAATAGGCCTTATCCATACGAGCATTTTGCTGTATCACACTTATATCGTATCAGTGTTTTGTGGAGTTGGTCCATGAAAATGCGATTCACCACTGGTGGTCAGTAAACAAAATTTGAATTTCTGGAATACCTAGACTAGTCGCCGCATTTCTAAGTATGGACACTAATAGGCCTTATTCATACGAACATTTTGGTGTATCACACTTATATCCTATCAGTTTTTTGTGGAGTTGCTCCATGAAAATGCGATTCACCACTGGTGGTCAGTATACAAAATTTGAATTTCTGGAATACCTAGACTAGTCGCCGCATTTCTAAGTAAGGACACTAATAGGCCTTATTCATACGAACATTTTGGTGTATCACACTTATATCCTATCAGTTTTTTGTGGAGTTGCTCCATGAAAATGTGATTCACCAATGGTGGTCGGTAAACATAATCTGAATTTGTGGAATATCTAGAACTAGTCGCAGCATTTCTAAGTATGGACGCTAATAGGCCTTATCCATACGAGCATTTTAGTGTATCACACTTATATCCTATCAGTTTTTTGTGGAGTTGCTCCATGAAAATGTGATTCACCAATGGTGGTCGGTAAACAAAATCTGAATTTGTGGAATACCTAGACTAGTCGCCGCATTTCTAAATATGGACACAAATAGGCCTTATCCATACGAGCATTGGTGTATCACACTTATATCCTATCAGTTTTTTGTGGAGTTGCTCCATGAAAATGCGATTCACCACTGGTGGTCAGTAAACAAAATTTGAATTTCTGGAATACCTAGACTAGTCGCCGCATTTCTAAGTATGGACACTAATAGGCCTTATCCATACGAGTATTTGGGTGTATCACACTTATATCCTATCAGTTTTTTGTGGAGTTGCTCCATGAAAATGCGATTCACCAATGGTGGTCAGTATACAAAATTTGAATTTCTGGAATACCTAGACTAGTCGCCGCATTTCTAAGTATGGACGCTAATAGGCCTTATTCATACGAACATTTTGGTGTATCACACTTATATCCTATCAGTTTTTTGTGGAGTTTTTCCTGAAAATGCGATTCACCACTGGTGGTCAGTGAACAAAATTTGAATTTCTGGAATACCTAGACTAGTCGCCGCATTTCTAAGTATGGACACTAATAGGCCTTATTCATACGAACATTTTGGTATACCACATTTATTTCCTATCAGTTTTTTGTGGAGTTGCTCCATGAAAATGTGATTCACCAATGGTGGTCGGTAAACAAAATCTGAATTTGTGGAATACCTAGACTATACGCCGCATTTCTAAGTATGGACACTAATAGGCCTTATCCATACGAGCATTTTGGTGTATCACACTTATATCCTATCAGTTTTTTGTGGAGTTGCTCCATGAAAATGCGATTCACCACTGGTGGTCAGTAAACAAAATTTGAATTTCTGGAATACCTAGACTAGTCGCCGCATTTCTAAGTATGGACACTAATAGGCCTTATCCATACGAGCATTTTGGTGTATCACACTTATATCCTATCAGTTTTTTGTGGAGTTGCTCCATGAAAATGTGATTCACCAATGGTGGTCGGTAAACAAAATCTGAATTTGTGGAATACCTAGACTAGTCGCCGCATTTCTAAGTATGGACGCTAATAGGCCTTATCCATACGAGTATTTTGGTGTATCACACTTATATCCTATCAGTTTTTTGTGGAGTTGCTCCATGAAAACGCGATTCACCACTGGTGGTCAGTAAACAAAATTTGAATTTCTGGAATACCTAGACCAGTCGCCGCATTTCTAAGTATGGACACTAATGGGCCTTATTCATACGAACATTTTGGTATACCACACTTATATCTTATCAGTTTTTTGTGGAGTTGCTCCATGAAAATGTGATTCACCAATGGTGGTCGGTAAACAAAATCTGAATTTGTGGAATACCTAGACTAGTCTCCGCATTTCTAAGTATGGACACTAATAGGCCTTATTCATACGAACATTTTGGTGTATCACACTTATATCCTATCAGTTTTTTGTAGAGTTGTTCCATGAAAATGCGATTCACCACTGGTGGTCAGTAAACAAATTTGAATTTGTGGAATACCTAGACTAGTCGCCGCATTTCTAAATATGGACACAAATAGACCTTATCCATACGAGCATTTTGCTGTATCACACTTATATCGTATCAGTGTTTTGTGGAGTTGCTCCATGAAAATGCGATTCACCACTGGTGGTCAGTAAACAAAATTTGAATTTCTGGAATACCTAGACTAGTCGCCGCATTTCTAAGTATGGACACTAATAGGCCTTATCCATACGAGTATTTTGGTGTATCACACTTATATCCTATCAGTTTTTTGTGGAGTTGCTCCATGAAAATGCGATTCACCACTGGTGGTCAGTATACAAAATTTGAATTTCTGGAATACCTAGACTAGTCGCCGCATTTCTAAGTAAGGACACTAATAGGCCTTATTCATACGAACATTTTGGTGTATCACACTTATATCCTATCAGTTTTTTGTGGAGTTGCTCCATGAAAATGCGATTCACCACTGGTGGTCAGTAAACAAAATTTGAATTTCTGGAATACCTAGACTAGTCGCCGCATTTCTAAGTATGGACGCTAATAGGCCTTATTCATACGAACATTTTGGTGTATCACACTTATATCATATCAGTTTTTTGTGGAGTTGCTCCATGAAAATTCGATTCACCACTGGTGGTCAGTAAACAAAATATGAATTTCTGGAATACCTAGACTAGTCGCCGCATTTGTAAGTATGGACGCTAATAGGCCTTATTCATACGAGCATTTTGGTGTATCACACTTATATCCTATCAGTTTTTTGTGGAGTTGCTCCATGAAAATGCGATTCACCACTGGTGGTCAGTAAACAAAATTTGAATTTCTGGAATACCTAGACTAGTCGCCGCATTTCTAAGTATGGACGCTAATAGGCCTTATTCATACGAACATTTTGGTATACCACACTAATATCCTATCAGTTTTTTGTGGAGTTGCTCTATGAAAATGTGATTCACCAATGGTGGTCGGTAAACATAATCTGAATTTGTGGAATATCTAGAACTAGTCGCAGCATTTCTAAGTATGGACGCTAATAGGCCTTATCCATACGAGCATTTTAGTGTATCACACTTATATCCTATCAGTTTTTTGTGGAGTTGCTCCATGAAAATGTGATTCACCAATGGTGGTCGGTAAACAAAATCTGAATTTGTGGAATACCTAGACTAGTCGCCGCATTTCTAAATATGGACACAAATAGGCCTTATCCATACGAGCATTTTGGTGTATCACACTTATATCCTATCAGTTTTTTGTGGAGTTGCTCCATGAAAATGCGATTCACCACTGGTGGTCAGTAAACAAAATTTGAATTTCTGGAATACCTAGACTAGTCGCCGCATTTCTAAATATGGACACAAATAGGCCTTATCCATACGAGCATTTTGGTGTATCACACTTATATCCTATCAGTTTTTTGTGGAGTTGCTCCATGAAAATGCGATTCACCACTGGTGGTCAGTAAACAAAATTTGAATTTCTGGAATACCTAGACTAGTCGCCGCATTTCTAAGTACGGACACTAATAGGCCTTATCCATACGAGTATTTTGGTGTATCACACTTATATCCTATCAGTTTTTTGTGGAGTTGCTCCATGAAAACGCGATTCACCACTGGTGGTCAGTAAACAAAATTTGAATTTCTGGAATACCTAGACTAGTCGCCGCATTTCTAAGTACGGACACTAATAGGCCTTATCCATACGAGTATTTTGGTGTATCACACTTATATCCTATCAGTTTTTTGTGGAGTTGCTCCATGAAAACGCGATTCACCACTGGTGGTCAGTAAACAAAATTTGAATTTCTGGAATACCTAGACTAGTCGCCGCATTTCTAAGTATGGACGCTAATAGGCCTTATTCATACGAACATTTTGGTATACCACACTAATATCCTATCAGTTTTTTGTGGAGTTGCTCTATGAAAATGTGATTCACCAATGGTGGTCGGTAAACAAAATCTGAATTTGTGGAATACCTAGACTAGTCTCCGCATTTCTAAGTATGGACACTAATAGGCCTTATTCATACGAACATTTTGGTGTATCACACTTATATCCTATCAGTTTTTTGTAGAGTTGTTCCATGAAAATGCGATTCACCACTGGTGGTCAGTAAACAAATTTGAATTTGTGGAATACCTAGACTAGTCGCCGCATTTCTAAATATGGACACAAATAGGCCTTATCCATACGAGCATTTTGCTGTATCACACTTATATCGTATCAGTGTTTTGTGGAGTTGCTCCATGAAAATGCGATTCACCACTGGTGGTCAGTAAACAAAATTTGAATTTCTGGAATACCTAGACTAGTCGCCGCATTTGTAAGTATGGACGCTAATAGGCCTTATCCATACGAGTATTTTGGTGTATCACACTTATATCCTATCAGTTTTTTGTGGAGTTGCTCCATGAAAATGCGATTCACCACTGGTGGTCAGTATACAAAATTTGAATTTCTGGAATACCTAGACTAGTCGCCGCATTTCTAAGTATGGACGCTAATAGGCCTTATTCATACGAACATTTTGGTGTATCACACTTATATCCTATCAGTTTTTTGTGGAGTTGCTCCATGGAAATGCGATTCACCACTGGTGGTCAGTAAACAAAATTTGAATTTCTGGAATACCTATACTAGTCGCCGCATTTCTAAGTATGGACGCTAATAGGCCTTATTCATACGAACATTTTGGTATACCACACTTATATCCTATCAGTTTTTTGTGGAGTTGCTCCATGAAAATGCGATTCACCAATGGTGGTCAGTAAACAAAATTTGAATTTCTGGAATACCTAGACTAGTCGCCGCATTTCTAAGTATGGACACTAATAGGCCTTATTCATACGAACATTTTGGTGTATCACACTTATATCCTATCAGTTTTTTGTGGAGTTGCTCCATGAAAATGCGATTCACCACTGGTGGTCAGTAAACAAATTTGAATTTGTGGAATACCTAGACTAGTCGCCGCATTTCTAAATATGGACACAAATAGGCCTTATCCATACGAGCATTTTGGTGTATCACACTTATATCCTATCAGTGTTTTGCGGAGTTGCTCCATGAAAATGCGATTCACCACTGGTGGTCAGTAAACAAAATTTGAATTTCTGGAATACCTAGACTACTCGCCGCATTTCTAAGTATGGACACTAATAGGCCTTATCCATACGAGTATTTTGGTGTATCACACTTATATCCTATCAGTTTTTTGTGGAGTTGCTCCATGAAAATGCGATTCACCACTGGTGGTCAGTATACAAAATTTGAATTTCTGGAATACCTAGACTAGTCGCCACATTTCTAAGTAAGGACACTAATAGGCCTTATTCATACGAACATTTTGGTGTATCACACTTATATCCTATCAGTTTTTTGTGGAGTTGCTCCATGAAAATGCGATTCACCACTGGTGGTCAGTAAACAAAATTTGAATTTCTGGAATACCTAGACTAGTCGCGGCATTTCTAAGTATGGACGCTAATAGGCCTTATTCATACGAGCATTTTGGTGTATCACACTTATATCCTTTCAGTTTTTTGTGGAGTTGCTCCATGAAAATGCGATTCACCACTGGTGGTCAGTAAACAAAATATGAATTTCTGGAATACCTAGACTAGTCGCCGCATTTCTAAGTATGGACGCTAATAGGCCTTATTCATACGAGCATTTTGGTGTATCACACTTATATACTATCAGTTTTTTGTGGAGTTGCTCCATGAAAATGCGATTCACCACTGGTGGTCAGTAAACAAAATTTGAATTTCTGGAATACCTAGACTAGTCGCCGCATTTCTAAGTATGGACGCTAATAGGCCTTATTCATACGAACATTTTGGTATACCACACTTATATCCTATCAGTTTTTTGTGGAGTTGCTCTATGAAAATGTGATTCACCAATGGTGGTCGGTAAACATAATCTGAATTTGTGGAATATCTAGAACTAGTCGCAGCATTTCTAAGTATGGACACTAATAGGCCTTATCCATACGAGCATTTTAGTGTATCACACTTATATCCTATCAGTTTTTTGTGGAGTTGCTCCATGAAAATGTGATTCACCAATGGTGGTCGGTAAACAAAATCTGAATTTGTGGAATACCTAGACTAGTCGCCGCATTTCTAAATATGGACACAAATAGGCCTTATCCATACGAGCATTTTGGTGTATCACACTTATATCCTATCAGTTTTTTGTGGAGTTGCTCCATGAAAATGCGATTCACCACTGGTGGTCAGTAAACAAAATTTGAATTTCTGGAATACCTAGACTAGTCGCCGCATTTCTAAGTATGGACACTAATAGGCATTATCCATACGAGTATTTTGGTGTATCACACTTATATCCTATCAGTTTTTTGTGGAGTTGCTCCATGAAAATGCGATTCACCACTGGTGGTCAGTATACAAAATTTGAATTTCTGGAATACCTAGACTAGTCGCCGCATTTCTAAGTATGGACGCTAATAGGCCTTATTCATACGAACATTTTGGTATACCACACTTATATCCTATCAGTTTTGTGTGGAGTTGCTCCATGAAAATGCGATTCACCAATGGTGGTCAGTAAACAAAATTTGAATTTCTGGAATACCTAGACTAGTCGCCGCATTTCTAAGTATGGACACTAATAGGCCTTATTCATACGAACATTTTGGTATACCACACTTATATCCTATCAGTTTTTTGTGGAGTTGCTCCATGAAAATGTGATTCACCAATGGTGGTCGGTAAACAAAATCTGAATTTGTGGAATACCTAGACTAGTCGCCGCATTTCTAAGTATAGACACTAATAGGCCTTATTCATACGAACATTTTGGTATACCACACTTATATCCTATCAGTTTTTTGTGGAGTTGCTCCATGAAAATGCGATTCACCAATGGTGGTCAGTAAACAAAATTTGAATTTCTGGAATACCTAGACTAGTCGCCGCATTTCTAAGTATGGACACTAATAGGCCTTATCCATACGAGCATTTTGGTGTATCACACTTATATCCTATCAGTTTTTTGTGGATTTGCTCCATGAAAATGCGATTCACCACTGGTGGTCAGTAAACAAAATTTGAATTTCTGGAATACCTAGACTAGTCGCCGCATTTCGAAGTATGAACACTAATAGGCCTTATTCAGACGAACATTTTGGTGTATCACACTTATATCCTATCAGTTTTTTGTGGAGTTGCTCCATGAAAATGCGATTCACCACTGGTGGTCAGTAAACAAAATTTGAATTTCTGGAATACCTAGACTAGTCGCCGCATTTCTAAGTATGGACACTAATAGGCCTTATTCATACGAACATTTTGGTATACCACATTTATTTCCTATCAGTTTTTTGTGGAGTTGCTCCATGAAAATGTGATTCACCAATGGTGGTCGGTAAACAAAATCTGAATTTGTGGAATACCTAGACTATTCGCCGCATTTCTAAGTATGGACACTAATAGGCCTTATTCATACGAACATTTTGGTGTATCACACTTATATCCTATCAGTTTTTTGTGGAGTTGCTCCATGAAAATGCGATTCACCACTGGTGGTCAGTATACAAAATTTGAATTTCTGGAATACCTAGACTAGTCGCCGCATTTCTAAGTAAGGACACTAATAGGCCTTATTCATACGAACATTTTGGTGTATCACACTTATATCCTATCAGTTTTTTGTGGAGTTGCTCCATGAAAATGTGATTCACCAATGGTGGTCGGTAAACATAATCTGAATTTGTGGAATATCTAGAACTAGTCGCAGCATTTCTAAGTATGGACGCTAATAGGCCTTATCCATACGAGCATTTTAGTGTATCACACTTATATCCTATCAGTTTTTTGTGGAGTTGCTCCATGAAAATGTGATTCACCAATGGTGGTCGGTAAACAAAATCTGAATTTGTGGAATACCTAGACTAGTCGCCGCATTTCTAAATATGGACACAAATAGGCCTTATCCATACGAGCATTGGTGTATCACACTTATATCCTATCAGTTTTTTGTGGAGTTGCTCCATGAAAATGCGATTCACCACTGGTGGTCAGTAAACAAAATTTGAATTTCTGGAATACCTAGACTAGTCGCCGCATTTCTAAGTATGGACACTAATAGGCCTTATCCATACGAGTATTTTGGTGTATCACACTTATATCCTATCAGTTTTTTGTGGAGTTGCTCCATGAAAATGCGATTCACCACTGGTGGTCAGTATACAAAATTTGAATTTCTGGAATACCTAGACTAGTCGCCGCATTTCTAAGTATGGACGCTAATAGGCCTTATTCATACGAACATTTTGGTGTATCACACTTATATCCTATCAGTTTTTTGTGGAGTTTTTCCTGAAAATGCGATTCACCACTGGTGGTCAGTGAACAAAATTTGAATTTCTGGAATACCTAGACTAGTCGCCGCATTTCTAAGTATGGACACTAATAGGCCTTATTCATACGAACATTTTGGTATACCACATTTATTTCCTATCAGTTTTTTGTGGAGTTGCTCCATGAAAATGTGATTCACCAATGGTGGTCGGTAAACAAAATCTGAATTTGTGGAATACCTAGACTATACGCCGCATTTCTAAGTATGGACACTAATAGGCCTTATCCATACGAGCATTTTGGTGTATCACACTTATATCCTATCAGTTTTTTGTGGAGTTGCTCCATGAAAATGCGATTCACCACTGGTGGTCAGTAAACAAAATTTGAATTTCTGGAATACCTAGACTAGTCGCCGCATTTCTAAGTATGGACACTAATAGGCCTTATCCATACGAGCATTTTGGTGTATCACACTTATATCCTATCAGTTTTTTGTGGAGTTGCTCCATGAAAATGTGATTCACCAATGGTGGTCGGTAAACAAAATCTGAATTTGTGGAATACCTAGACTAGTCGCCGTATTTCTAAGTATGGACGCTAATAGGCCTTATCCATACGAGTATTTTGGTGTATCACACTTATATCCTATCAGTTTTTTGTGGAGTTGCTCCATGAAAACGCGTTTCACCACTGGTGGTCAGTAAACAAAATTTGAATTTCTGGAATACCTAGACCAGTCGCCGCATTTCTAAGTATGGACACTAATGGGCCTTATTCATACGAACATTTTGGTATACCACACTTATATCTTATCAGTTTTTTGTGGAGTTGCTCCATGAAAATGTGATTCACCAATGGTGGTCGGTAAACAAAATCTGAATTTGTGGAATACCTAGACTAGTCTCCGCATTTCTAAGTATGGACACTAATAGGCCTTATTCATACGAACATTTTGGTGTATCACACTTATATCCTATCAGTTTTTTGTAGAGTTGTTCCATGAAAATGCGATTCACCACTGGTGGTCAGTAAACAAATTTGAATTTGTGGAATACCTAGACTAGTCGCCGCATTTCTAAATATGGACACAAATAGGCCTTATCCATACGAGCATTTTGCTGTATCACACTTATATCGTATCAGTGTTTTGTGGAGTTGCTCCATGAAAATGCGATTCACCACTGGTGGTCAGTAAACAAAATTTGAATTTCTGGAATACCTAGACTAGTCGCCGCATTTCTAAGTATGGACACTAATAGGCCTTATCCATACGAGTATTTTGGTGTATCACACTTATATCCTATCAGTTTTTTGTGGAGTTGCTCCATGAAAATGCGATTCACCACTGGTGGTCAGTATACAAAATTTGAATTTCTGGAATACCTAGACTAGTCGCCGCATTTCTAAGTAAGGACACTAATAGGCCTTATTCATACGAACATTTTGGTGTATCACACTTATATCCTATCAGTTTTTTGTGGAGTTGCTCCATGAAAATGCGATTCACCACTGGTGGTCAGTAAACAAAATTTGAATTTCTGGAATACCTAGACTAGTCGCCGCATTTCTAAGTATGGACGCTAATAGGCCTTATTCATACGAACATTTTGGTGTATCACACTTATATCATATCAGTTTTTTGTGGAGTTGCTCCATGAAAATTCGATTCACCACTGGTGGTCAGTAAACAAAATATGAATTTCTGGAATACCTAGACTAGTCGCCGCATTTGTAAGTATGGACGCTAATAGGCCTTATTCATACGAGCATTTTGGTGTATCACACTTATATCCTATCAGTTTTTTGTGGAGTTGCTCCATGAAAATGCGATTCACCACTGGTGGTCAGTAAACAAAATTTGAATTTCTGGAATACCTAGACTAGTCGCCGCATTTCTAAGTATGGACGCTAATAGGCCTTATTCATACGAACATTTTGGTATACCACACTAATATCCTATCAGTTTTTTGTGGAGTTGCTCTATGAAAATGTGATTCACCAATGGTGGTCGGTAAACATAATCTGAATTTGTGGAATATCTAGAACTAGTCGCAGCATTTCTAAGTATGGACGCTAATAGGCCTTATCCATACGAGCATTTTAGTGTATCACACTTATATCCTATCAGTTTTTTGTGGAGTTGCTCCATGAAAATGTGATTCACCAATGGTGGTCGGTAAACAAAATCTGAATTTGTGGAATACCTAGACTAGTCGCCGCATTTCTAAATATGGACACAAATAGGCCTTATCCATACGAGCATTTTGGTGTATCACACTTATATCCTATCAGTTTTTTGTGGAGTTGCTCCATGAAAATGCGATTCACCACTGGTGGTCAGTAAACAAAATTTGAATTTCTGGAATACCTAGACTAGTCGCCGCATTTCTAAATATGGACACAAATAGGCCTTATCCATACGAGCATTTTGGTGTATCACACTTATATCCTATCAGTTTTTTGTGGAGTTGCTCCATGAAAATGCGATTCACCACTGGTGGTCAGTAAACAAAATTTGAATTTCTGGAATACCTAGACTAGTCGCCGCATTTCTAAGTACGGACACTAATAGGCCTTATCCATACGAGTATTTTGGTGTATCACACTTATATCCTATCAGTTTTTTGTGGAGTTGCTCCATGAAAACGCGATTCACCACTGGTGGTCAGTAAACAAAATTTGAATTTCTGGAATACCTAGACTAGTCGCCGCATTTCTAAGTACGGACACTAATAGGCCTTATCCATACGAGTATTTTGGTGTATCACACTTATATCCTATCAGTTTTTTGTGGAGTTGCTCCATGAAAATGCGATTCACCACTGGTGGTCAGTATACAAAATTTGAATTTCTGGAATACCTAGACTAGTCGCCGCATTTCTAAGTAAGGACACTAATAGGCCTTATTCATACGAACATTTTGGTGTATCACACTTATATCCTATCAGTTTTTTGTGGAGTTGCTCCATGAAAATGCGATTCACCACTGGTGGTCAGTAAACAAAATTTGAATTTCTGGAATACCTAGACTAGTCGCCGCATTTCTAAGTATGGACGCTAATAGGCCTTATTCATACGAACATTTTGGTATACCACACTAATATCCTATCAGTTTTTTGTGGAGTTGCTCTATGAAAATGTGATTCACCAATGGTGGTCGGTAAACATAATCTGAATTTGTGGAATATCTAGAACTAGTCGCAGCATTTCTAAGTATGGACGCTAATAGGCCTTATCCATACGAGCATTTTAGTGTATCACACTTATATCCTATCAGTTTTTTGTGGAGTTGCTCCATGAAAATGTGATTCACCAATGGTGGTCGGTAAACAAAATCTGAATTTGTGGAATACCTAGACTAGTCGCCGCATTTCTAAATATGGACACAAATAGGCCTTATCCATACGAGCATTTTGGTGTATCACACTTATATCCTATCAGTTTTTTGTGGAGTTGCTCCATGAAAATGCGATTCACCACTGGTGGTCAGTAAACAAAATTTGAATTTCTGGAATACCTAGACTAGTCGCCGCATTTCTAAGTACGGACACTAATAGGCCTTATCCATACGAGTATTTTGGTGTATCACACTTATATCCTATCAGTTTTTTGTGGAGTTGCTCCATGAAAATGCGATTCACCACTGGTGGTCAGTATACAAAATTTGAATTTCTGGAATACCTAGACTAGTCGCCGCATTTCTAAGTATGGACGCTAATAGGCCGTATTCATACGAACATTTTGGTGTATCACACTTATATCCTATCAGTTTTTTGTGGAGTTGCTCCATGGAAATGCGATTCACCACTGGTGGTCAGTAAACAAAATTTGAATTTCTGGAATACCTATACTAGTCGCCGCATTTCTAAGTATGGACGCTAATAGGCCTTATTCATACGAACATTTTGGTATACCACACTTATATCCTATCAGTTTTTTGTGGAGTTGCTCCATGAAAATGCGATTCACCAATGGTGGTCGGTAAACAAAATCTGAATTTGTGGAATACCTAGACCAGTCGCCGCATTTCTAAGTATGGACACTAATAGGCTTTATCCATACGAGCATTTTGGTGTATCACACTTATATCCTATCAGTTTTTTGTGGAGTTGCTCCATGAAAATGCGATTCACCACTGGTGGTCAGTAAACAATATTTGAATTTCTGGAATACCTAGACTAGTCGCCGCATTTCTAAGTATGGACACTAATAGGCCTTATTCATACGAACATTTTGGTGTATCACTCTTATATCCTATCAGTTTTTTGTGGAGTTGCTCCATGAAAATGCGATTCACCACTGGTGGTCAGTAAACAAAATTTGAATTTCTGGAATACCTAGACTAGTCGCCGCATTTCTAAGTATGGACGCTAATAGACCTTATCCATACGAACATTTTGGTGTATCATACTTATATCCTATCAGTTTTTTGTGGAGTTGCTCCATGAAAATGCGATTCACCACTGGTAGTCAGTGAACAAAATTTGAATTTCTGGAATACCTAGACTAGTCGCCGCATTTCTAAGTATGGACACTAATAGGCCTTATTCATACGAACATTTTGGCGTACCACACTTATTTCCTATCAGTTTTTTGTGGAGTTGCTCCATGAAAATGTGATTCACCAATGGTGGTCGGTAAACAAAATCTGAATTTGTGGAATACCTAGACCAGTCGCCGCATTTCTAAGTATGGACACTAATAGGCTTTATCCATACGAGCATTTTGGTGTATCACACTTATATCCTATCAGTTTTTTGTGGAGTTGCTCCATGAAAATGCGATTCACCACTGGTGGTCAGTAAACAAAATTTGAATTTCTGGAATACCTAGACTAGTCGCCGCATTTCTAAGTATGGACGCTAATAGGCCTTATTCATACGAACATTTTGGTACCACACTTATATCCTATCAGTTTTTTGTGGAGTTGCTCCATGAAAATGTGATTCACCAATGGTGGTCGGTAAACAAAATTTGAATTTCTGGAATACCTAGACTAGTCGCCGAATTTCTAAGTATGGACGCTAATAGGCCTTATTCATACGAACATTTTGGTACCACACTTATATCCTATCAGTTTATTGTGGAGTTGCTCCATGAAAATGTGATTCACCAATGGTGGTCGGTAAACAAAATCTGAATTTGTGGAATATCTAGACTAGTCGCCGCATTTCTAAGTACGGACACTAATAGGCCTTATCCATACGAGCATTTTGGTGTATCACACTTATATCCTATCAGTTTTTTGTGGAGTTGCTCCATGAAAATGCGATTCACCACTGGTGGTCAGTAAACAAAATTTGAATTTCTGGAATACCTAGACTAGTCGCCGCATTTCTAAGTATGGACACTAATAGGCCTTATCCATACGAGCATTTTGGTGTATCACACTTATATCCTATCAGTTTTTTGTGGAGTTGCTCCATGAAAATGTGATTCACCAATGGTGGTCGGTAAACAAAATCTGAATTTGTGGAATACCTAGACTAGTCGCCGCATTTCTAAGTATGGACGCTAATAGGCCTTATCCATACGAGTATTTTGGTGTATCACACTTATATCCTATCAGTTTTTTGTGGAGTTGCTCCATGAAAACGCGATTCACTACTGGTGGTCAGTAAACAAAATTTGAATTTCTGGAATACCTAGACCAGTCGCCGCATTTCTAAGTATGGACACTAATAGGCCTTATTCATACGAACATTTTGGTATACCACACTTATATCTTATCAGTTTTTTGTGGAGTTGCTCCATGAAAATGTGATTCACCAATGGTGGTCGGTAAACAAAATCTGAATTTGTGGAATACCTAGACTAGTCGCCGCATTTCTAAGTATGGACACTAATAGGCCTTATCCATACGAGTATTTTGGTGTATCACACTTATATCCTATCAGTTTTTTGTGGAGTTGCTCCATGAAAACGCGATTCACCACTGGTGGTCAGTAAACAAAATTTGAATTTCTGGAATACCTAGACCAGTCGCCGCATTTCTAAGTATGGACACTAATAGGCCTTATTCATACGAACATTTTGGTATACCACACTTATATCTTATCAGTTTTTTGTGGAGTTGCTCCATGAAAATGTGATTCACCAATGGTGGTCGGTAAACAAAATCTGAATTTGTGGAATACCTAGACTAGTCTCCGCATTTCTAAGTATGGACACTAGGCCGGGTCGATTTGTGGGGAGGCAAAAAAATCGCCCATGGCTCAGGGAAAATCGTATTCTAGGGATCAAAATGCCGAAGGAACCATACCTCTAAAACGAATTCTACTACCCCCCAACTGTTGACTTTTGTCCCGTAGGGTCAAGTTTTGAAAAATAACACTTTGACCCATTTAGAGTGCCCCAATCGAGTCCAAATGTATGACCCCACTAACTTTGGAGGGCCGATCCACCCATGCCAGTAGCACACCCCCTGGAACTCCCCTGGGGGGTTCCCCATACAAACATTTTAAAAAATCACCATTTTTGGCACTTTATTTTATTATTTTTTATTTATTTTATTTATTTTTATTATTTTATTTATTTTTTCTCCTTAGAAATTTATTTAGTCAGAACATATGTAAATGAAAAAATTAATTTAACTTAGTAATAGAAAAGAAAAAATAAAAAATTACTGTTTGAAGTCTTTTTTGCTTTCAAGTCTGGGCAATTTCGCACGGCTCTCTATTGTCGTCGCCATAACAGCCTCTACATTTTCCGGTATAACTCGTTTGGAAACGCTAGCTAGCAATTGAACGTGTCATTCTGTTTCTTGTATGTGTGATGGAATTTTTGGATCATTAAACGGTGGATCATCTTGATTTAAATATTCTTTCAAAGTATCGTATGGAATGCTTCGCGTGAATGGTGGTTCAAATACGTCATTTATGTCATTCATATTGATCATTTCCGTGTAACTTGTGCAATAAAAGTTTATATCTGGTTTTTTATAAGCTCTAAGTCCCGTTGGGTCGTCAACATCGGTTCGCACAGTCGCGCTTTTCTTTGCTATCATCAAACAACATTGATAACAAGATATTTTCCGAATGCGCATAATATGAATTATCTGTAATTACTTTATTGACAATTTTGCGTAAACGAGGTTCTAGAAATCTTGACCAACTAATGAATTTGAAAAATAATCTACTACCGTACACGACAGAGCTGTAATACTTGATATTGAAGTACATTGGCACATAACATGTAATTACAAATTCAACCAGTATTCTTAAATTTGCATCTGGATTTTCCGTTGTCACATATAATCGTAATAGTCTAGCGGCCTTGGTGAGCCACCGAGAATGTACAATTTTCCCTGGTTTGATGTTTGCCAGATCCACTGAAACCACGCCGCTAGAAATTGCATGGGCCATGTCGTATAAGTACTTGGAATCGGTGGAAAATTCAATTTTTTCTGGAGCAGGGGGCATATTTTTCAACTCAATTTTCTGAAAGCCGTCCACCACCTGAAAATATATAAAAATAAAACAATTAAAAACGGTTGACAATTATAATAAATGAGTGATAGCAATAACTTACCGGAAGAGTTTCACAAGTTTCGATTTGACGGCTCAATTTTCCGGTTGCCGATCTTGGTCCAGTGCTGGTTGATTTATCCAAAGCTTCAAACAAATGCCGAAACGGAAGTTCGTTGAAGTGTAGAAGGCAAACGAACCAATGCAATGGTCTTTTTAACAGCAATTCGAATCGTCGTATAATTCCACCGTTTGGGCCAGTGTTTGTTGGCTCACCGTCAGTGCATATGCCAATTAATGCATCCAGTGATATATTTTTATCGTTGACAAAATCATTTAATTTGGTTGTTTTGTATTCAGCGGTTTCATGTTCCAGTCTTACGTAACCAATCAATTCAGAATTCGGTTCTCTCAAAATAACAAGATGAGGTTCTTTTACCATTCTAGTATGATACTTCTCATCAATTGTATCTCTCGTTAAAGTATCATCTTTTCTGCCATCGAATGAAAATGCTAACAAATTGGTATCATCTAACCGTTTGCGAAGCACTTCTTGTCTGCATTTCTCTTTTTCTCGGCGAACTTTCGATTTATCAATGATGAGAGGTTTGCCATGGATATCTTTCATTTTAAAATCTTGGAAAAGAGCTGTTCCCATTGCTGATGCTACTCTATCAGGCACGCCAAATCTGTCACATACCAAGGCAAAGTTAAAACAATCGTATCTCTGTGTGTATTGTGAACTTGTGCTTATATCCAAATCTTCTTGAACCGGTGGCGGTGCGTATGTTGAATCATCGGGATCTTGGTATGTTGGCATTGATGACATAGACGTTGCTCCTTGCTCTTCAATTTCCATCGCAAATCCATCCATTGTTAGACTTCTCTGATTATGTTGATCGTGCATAAACTCTTTGAGGCGTTCGGGAACCAAACCGCATGCACATGGAGCTGCCTTCAAATCGCATTTACATGTTCCAATGAAAAAAATTGTTTCCAGAGATTTTACATACTCTGTAAATTGTTGGGGTTTGTTTCTTCTCTTGATTTGCTCTTGATATTTGTCAAGCAATCTATTCAATTTATTACATACACTTTTTTTCAGCATTATTTCCATACCAAGTTTTTCCCAAATTCCAATCAACTTATCTTGTACTTGAATAGTGAATGCTTTATAGGACAACTTTTTTTGTTCGCTCAAGTAAAAATAATATCTCAAGATATCCAGATGGGTTGGTAAATTAAGATCAGTCAAATCAGTAGACACACCAAAAACAGTAACATCATGCCTGGGTATATGACTCATTGGGTTTTCGATAGTTGTTGATGTTGTTATTGCTTCATCTTGCGGTGTAGAGGATGGTGGATTCATTGTAAACTTCTTGATTTGGAATGATTTTTTTTTAAATATTTTTTTATCTCAAATTAGCACTTCACACTTCGAGTTCTTCACAACGACTTAATGCATTCACAAAAACTGTTGCGTTATATATGGTCTAGGAGACGAGGTAATAAGAATGAAATGGTAATTTCAATTCTACCTGTAACCGATTTTGTTGTCAAAACTGCCCATAAAGTACTTACATGTAAATTAAACGTTAATCTGACTACAAATTCTGTTAAGCAAGTGCGCCTTTTATTACTTCTGGAAAATACTTTATGATAATTTTATGCTCAATTCTACCTGTAACCGATTTTGTTGTCAAAACTGCCCATAAAGTACTTACATGTAAATTAAACGTTAATCTGACCACAAATTCTGTTAAGCAAGTGCGCCTTTTATTACTTCTGGAAAATCCTTTATGATAATTTTATGCTCAATTCTACCTGTAACCGATTTAGCTTAAGTAAGTTTACGACATGCAGCTGTGTCTTGTGGTGGCTTAAAAATCCCACACAACCTACTTTACGACCTGCAACTGAACGACACGTTCAATTGCTAGCTAGCGTTTCCAAACGAGTTATACCGGAAAATGTAGAGGCTGTTATGGTGACGACATTAGAGAGCCGTGCGAAATTGCCCAGACTTGAAAGCAAAAAAGACTTCAAACAGTAATTTTTTTTATTTTCTTTTCTATTACTAAGTTAAATTAATTTTTTCATTTACATATGTTCTGACTAAATAAATTTCTAAAGAGAAAAAATAAATAAAATAATAAAAATAAATAAAATAAATAAAAAATAATAAAATAAAGTGTCAAAAATGGTGATTTTTTAAAATTTTTGTATGGGGAACCCCCAGGGGAGTTCCAGGGGTGTGCCACTGGCATGGGTGGATCGGCCCTCCAAAGTTAGTGGGGGTCGGTCATACATTTGGACTCGATTGGGGCACTCTAAATGGGTCAAAGTGGGATTTTTCAAAACTTGACCCTACGGGACAAAACTCAACAGTTGGGGGGTAGTAGAATTCGGTATGGTTCCTTCGGCAAAGTTTCTTATTTTGATCCCTAAAATACGATTTTCACTGAGCCATGGGCGATTATTAAATCGACCCGCCCTAATCGACATGTAATATTTAATAGATAAAAACATAATTGACCTGCTGCACACAAGTAAGCTTACTCGCCAACATACAAAAAATCAAAAAATATGTGGTTACATATGTATATTCTTACCAGTGTTTAAAAAATATTGAGTCTAAAAATAGATTTCAAAAACTTTTCGAAAAAAACTATAAAATTATTTTCTATTTGAAATAATGATAAAAACAAGTCATTATCAGTAACTCATTATTATATGTTTTAAAATAATGCAGAAGGTAAGTGGGTGTCATTACTGGTAGTCCAAAAAATAATGATACGTCATTACCTTTTCTGCACTGGGTATTTTATCGAAATACGCGTGTCTGTAATTTTTTAAGAAAAGTCTGAATATAGGCTGACCTTAAATAAAATGTTATAATACGTTTTTTCACGAAAAAAAGAAATTCCCACAAAAAAAGCGCGTGTTGGGGTTTTAATGTTAAGTTGCATTTTTATCCTTACATCTACTAGAAACTAAATTTAAATTATTATTAAAATTTTATAAAAAACTTTTTTAGCGAAAAAAGTTAGTCCGCCAAAAAAACCCGTGATGAATTTTTTTCTGTTAAGTTGCATTTTTATCTTACATCAACTACATACTGAATTCAAATGCAAATTGCAGTAACTCGAAAAATCGCGAATTTCAAAAAAATCTGAAACACGTGTTCACTTAAATCGTCTATAGATTATGATATGTAAATTTGACATTTCAATCACAATATCCTTGAAAATAGGACATGTCAGGATATGCTTGAACATTAGGGTGTCCCTTATAAAGTGTTTGGTCGAATTTCGACACGCATTCCCCCAAATTTTTTACAAATGGTCCCAAATTAACAAAATCGATTTTTTTGTTTTTGGAAAACGTTAACACGTGACGAGTTGCGGCCGAAAATAGCACATTTTGGAAAAAAAAGTGTATTATTATTAAAAATTTTAAATTTTGAACAATTTAGTATTTCGCTTCATTTATTCATTTAATATAGTCAAAATGATTCAGACATGGAATTTTGACTTCATCGGATATCATTAACCCACTTTAGCCTGGAATCCAAAATGACCCACGAATTTGATAAAAATGCATAAACGTGTTTTTTTTAAATTAATTTTAAAGATTTTTTAAAATTCCTAATTTGGAGATGTCGATTAGTAGTTGTACCACATAATAATTGATATTAAAGAAAAAAAAAAAAAATTGGAAAAATGATAATTCGAGTATGTGTTTGGAGCGACTGCTTTCCAGGACATTTTACAAAAATTGCTTATTTTGGCAAAAATTTAACAAAATTTGAATGTTTTCAAAAAAGTTTTACATAGTTTTCGGAAAAAGATCACTTAAATTTGGTTAGACTGCAATTATTTTTACATTTGTTTAAAAAAATATTTAACCCTTAGTGGGCTGGGGTCAGTAAAGACCCATGAAGCTTAATATTAATTATGACTACGAGATTTTAAAGCCATTCAATTGATAATAAAAAAATCTCAATTGGATAAAAATAATTATTTTATGTAACATTATCCATATGGGGTTAACTTTTATACTTTTGGCCAAAAACGCCCCACTAGGAAATTTACAGAATAACACCTTTAATAATTTTCGGGAAAATATCACTTTAAATGAATAACAAAAACATTTTTTACACTTGATAAAAATTATTATTTTGTGTAACTTGATCCATATAGGGTTAATGTTCTCACTTTTCCCAAAAAAGGTCCACTTGGAAATTTACAGAATAACATTTACCAGATTTTTATTAAATTGGGATATTCGATAGAGAACACAAAACTAATGAAAAAGAGTAATTCTCTATAGCTTTTGTCCCATTTATTTTTTTTTTTCTTTAATATCAACTATTATGTGGTACAACCACTTTTTTCCAAAATGGGCCATTTTCGGCCGCAACTCGACACGGATTAACGTTTTCCAAAAAAAAAAATCGATTTTGTTAATTTGGGACCATTTGTAAAAAATTTCGGGGTATGCGTGTCAGAATTCGACCAAACACTTTATAAGGGACACCCTATTGAACATGTTATATATACCGCTGGACGCGCCTCTAAAAAACCATACCCATATTGAGTATGTTGTCTTCAGCTAAGATGCAAATTTCTTACAAAAACTAAAAAAAATACCTTTTTTACAGGGTTGGCAATCGTTTCATAAAGTTAGTGATAAGTGATAACGTTATTTCAACAGTATTTCGTTAGGTTATTTTAAGGTTATCGTTATTTTAAATTATATCGTTAAGTTATTTTAGGGTTAACGGTATTTTAATTTATTTCGTTAGGGTATTTTAAGGTTAACGGTATTTTAAGTTATTTCGTTAGTGCTAAATTAGGGTTAAAAATAGTTCGTTGGAGGGGTTTTGAATCGTTAACGGAATTTTACGGTTAGTGTTTGCCAACCATGCTTTTTTAAAAATGGTCCAGCTCGTGAGATCTCGTTGCTAGACCCGAAGTATTTTGGGAATCATCATAAAACAAACCAAAGTTTATTTTGAGGGGGGCACTTTTTTCGTGAGTCGGTCTAATGTATGTTTGTACGAAGCACAGAAAAACAATATGGCGCTTGTTTAAAAATTTTAAGTAAAAAAATATGAGAAGAACATGTTTTCTCTTGTAACTTTAGTTATAAAACAACGCTAAAAAGTGAAGACGGGTAATAAGGAAAAATGTTATTTTATTAAATAATTAAAATAATAAGGTAAGTTTTATAATAGATGCGTTTGTGCAGCATTCTTATCAATGATATCTCGAACAATTTTGACAGTAGAAAGCCGGAATACGTTGAAAAACTGTCAAAATCGTTCTTGATAACACTGATAGAGAGTCACACAAACACAGCTAATATAGAATATATATTTATTTACGGGAATAATAAAAAATATTAGGGGTTTTCATATAAACTCGTAAATGCCTTGTAAACCTTGTATAAATACAAACCATATTTTTTATGTATGGAGTTTGACATTAAACTCATAAACATACCAGGTTTACACCGTTTACGAGTAGAATACGAGTTTATACATATGAAAACCCCTATTGTATTCATTTTCTTTCAGCTCTTTAATATATTCATCACTTTCTACCTGGAGAAAAATAAGGAAGCCAAACAAACAATATTTCATCCCTCACAGACGGATATCTAGAACAATATCTTAATAGTGAACAATAAAAGTGATAACCCATGTGAAAATCGAAATATATATGAACATACATGATCATACATTGACTAGTATATGATCGTACATAGGCATACATGATCATATACGTCAGTGCATAGTTCAATGTATGACCATACATGATCTCATATATTTCCATATATCTTCGGATCCGAAATTTGAGGGTATATCGAGGTATATGGCCATATATGATCATATATGAGCATACATGAATCATTTTTTCGCGGAATGAATTGTATTTTTATTTGCGAAATCGCCAATTTGATAAACAAAAATTGTATCTTATTGAAAAGCATGTTAAAAACCCAAATACGAAAAACTAAGAAACTGAAGAAAATTCGTACGCAATTTTTATTTGTTATATCTTTTGCTTGTGGAAGTGTAAACTCCGTTACTACAAAAAAAATTAAAATTGTGCAAAAAAAGTTATTGCGACAACTTGTGAAGAGATGTTTTGCAATTAGGTTTATAATGAATAAGCTTACTGATTCCATTAAGAAAAAACTGAAATGTTAACACTTTTTGCCTCTCACAAATTTGACCCAAAAACTTATCACATTTTTTGATTTCACCCATTTACATAAATTTGTTTTATTAAATTAATAAATTTTAGAATAATTTTTATTTATGTTATTTTAACTACATTTGCAGTTGTTTATACAGTTTTACAATAATTTGCATTTATGTATGTTGTTTTAATTGCATTTGTAGTTGTTTTTACTACATTTGTCAGTTGATTTTTAACAGTTAAAAATAACTTCATATTGCAGTTTCATTTAAATGCAAATGTTGTCTACACCTTTTTAACTTCAAATTCAGTTATTTTAACTGTCATTTGCAGTTGATTTTACCTACATAATTCCCTGAGTGTATGCATTATGAACCATAAACGCGTCGTAAAAGCCGGATTCATGATTGCGTACGCGCCGGATAGTTCGTAAAAATATTTCTTGGGTAGCCATAGATCTGTGCGAACATAAAACAAATCATATATGAAACAACAACAAATTTTTTTTTTGTTGTTATTGTTTTGCATGTAATTCGTTTCTTGTTCGCACAGCTCCATGGCTA
The DNA here is from genome assembly GCA_949987735.1 of Leucophora obtusa. NCBI lineage: Eukaryota > Metazoa > Arthropoda > Insecta > Diptera > Anthomyiidae > Leucophora > Leucophora obtusa. Next base: position 148,255,164 of record OX465298.1, read on the forward strand.
GCCAAGGCACCCAAGTTCATGCTTTAATGGTTACCTACTTAAACCCCGTTCACATTATCACACAAGTGCTTATACTTTTCATCACACAAGTATGACAAAAAGTATGCTGAAATTGTCTGGTTGTCAAAAAATTATAAAAGAAAATCTTTTCAGTGTTCAGACTGTTATCGACACACACAACAAATAGAGTATATAGTTTAAAATAAAAGGTTCTGTTGTTTTCTTATTTATTGCGCTTTATTGGCTTGCAAACAAACTAACACTTAAATTTATTAAATAATAACCCCTCAATTCATAAAAGCTTTGTAAAGTTATAGAAGGTTTACAAAACGAAATTTTCATACAAAATTTGTTCAATAAACCTCCTATAATTTTACAAAGTATTTATGAATTTAAGGGTTAGTATATAAACAAAAAAAATCATTAAATTATAATTAATAAATGCTAAAAAATAGTCATATATTCTACAATTAAAAAAAAAAAACTTTTTTCCTCTCAAATAAAATCAATAAAGTCTAATGGTTATTTTACAATTCCGGTTTATTAATTATCGCATAGAATAGAGGTAATTTTGTGGGATCATGTCGTATGACAATAAGGAACGGGGTATCACCACGAAATACAACATCTGTACCAGAACGATGTAAATAGGTTAGGGTTGCCGCTGCAGCTTCAGTGCCTTGTTCATCAACAGCAAAATCTACTTTATGTATAATTTCATCTACAAATAGATCTGAATGATATGGATCTAGCTTCAAACGATTAGACTCTAATTGAGCTAAAGCTTCGCTTGTAGGATCACGATATAAATTAGGAACTGAACGTTTATCTCTAAGTTGTGAGGCTGTTAGGGAATTCACTGTAGTTTCGGGAGTTTCCGTCGTTGTAGTTGCAATTGTGGAATTTTCCTTAATTGTAGCTGGTTCATCAATTTCACCAAATCGAGACGTGAATATTAAGGCTGGTTCGTCATATCTATCGACAAATTGCAAGTTTTGCTGCGTTGGTGGATTACGTTGTATTGATGCAAATGGCACTCCACTATTTGCTGGTGCAAGTCGTGCGGGAGTTCCTTGATAATTTATTGCCTGTCTTCCACCTATTAATGACAAATCACTATAACCATTAACGAATATGTCACGTATTCCCAAATTCTGTAACATTGTTTTCATAGTCATACTACGGGTGAAATGCATTTTAGGAAATACCATTACTGTAGTTTTACGTTCCATGTTATCAATCATTTGATTAATTTTGCGGCCATTTAATACCTGTTGTAGATCTCTTAATCTCTGTCTACTTGAGTTATTCGGTTGTATAACATACATAGTAGTTTCATTGCCCTTATAGGGTAAACCAATAATCCGACAGTCATATTCTTTGGCATCATAAAATGGAAAAGTACCTCCCGTAGCCATCATTTGTACTTTAACAGGAGCGCTTTTTAGTCCATCTGGATAGAAATTATCTTCAGTTGTTGATCGTGGAAAGAAGGAGTTTTCCCAAAATCCTTTGAAGTACAGTACAGAGGCGAGAATGACATTTGTTGACTTTTCTATTTCACCATTGATAATATGGGGAATTTTTCCAAACGTACTTCTATTGACCCATGCATTAATATAGTCTCGAGCATCTCTAGATCTAGATTGGAAATCTAAAGTCGTCAATTCGGAATTGTATATGGATCTGATAACTTGACTGTAAGAAAAATGAAAAAATAAAATAAGTTAATTTTATATTTAAAATTTAAGTAAAATTCTAAACCAAAAAACATTTTGTTTTAATTATGAAATTGCTTTAGTCAATCACAATTTTAATTAGAAATTACACAGAAAAAACAGTAGGCACCATCAATGGGAATTTGTAAAAGCAATCACATTTTCTTTTAAATTGAAATTTTATTTCCAACAATTTTTTTGTTTGAAATATATGTAACTCGTTTGTAAATTGTTATCTTTCATATAAAAATTGTTTAAAAATAAAAATTCAAAGTTACAAAAAACAAAATAAATTTTTTTTGGATTTACAAATTTCTTTGTTGGTGCCTTTTTAAAAAGTTTTTTTTTTGTATTTACAAATTTGGTATGAGAAAGGTGTTTAAAAATTTAATTAGAATTTTGTAAATTCTTTCTGTGTATGTGTAAAAAAAATTATTTTTAATTTATTAATTGAATATTATTTTTAAATTTCAATTTAGAAAACTAATTAAATCGACTACAATTTTAATTAAAATTGAAAGTCGATTTAATTAGTGAAAGCTAATTAAAATTTTAACTAAAACTGTAACGAACCTTGCAGCCTTCATCTACCTCTTCCAGGGCAGGGCTACCTATAAAGCCGGCCGTGCTCAGGGCTGGGGTGTGTTCTTGCCCCTTAGGAGGTAGATTCGGATTCGCTGACAAAAATATTAAATTTAGGTAGCTAAATACCAGAAAATACTTAAATACTGGTAAAAGGGGACAGATAAGGTATGTTGATGATTGATAGGGGTTAGCGTAAGGTAATGTCTACACCCGCCCTACTGTGCCGATGGTAGGGTAGATTTCTAGTCGGCCCAAATGAAAATTTTCAACAATCTATCGAATATTTTGTCAAAGTCCAATCTATTTCAAAATTATTTCTGTTTGTAACATCAAATTACTTACGTCCTCACAAAACACCCAAGAAAACTGTTTTATGGACTATACGACACCTACGGAATCGAAAATCTGGCTTTGATGGTACATCAAAGTTCCGTAAAATACTTACATATCCAGCAAAGTTTGTACCTTATACTACATTTATACTTGAGCAAAAATCACCTAGTTTTTGTAGAAAACTAGTTTCTGATTGTTTTTTTGTATGCGTTTTGACAAGTTAAAACCTACAAGAGACAAAAACCAGGTAGTTTTTGCTCAGTTATAAATGTAGTATTACTAGTGTTTCCAATTCGGTTAATCGATTAACCGATTCCTCGATTAATCGCCTCTCTTTCGGTTAATGTCGAAACAAATAATTTAAACGCAAATAATTATTCGACCCGAATAATCGGTTAAAATAGGTCGATTAACCGGCTAAATTTTTAATATAGAATTTTTCCTTTGTTTTTTCGCAAAACTTCATAATTTTCTTAAGATTGGCTAACAAATTGCAAGTAAAGTTTAGAACAATAAAATACTAAATTAAATGCTATCAAATTCTTTAAAAAATCTTCTAAAAGAGTAACTCTAATCAAGTCGCAAATTGCAAGAAAAGCTTAAAAAATAAATAATAACTAAAACACCATCAAATTCTTTTCAACTCGAGTGAAAGAGGTTTTTAAGTCTTTAGATACCTCTTTTTGAGCAACTCCAAGCAAATCGACATTGCACCAGCGAGACACGTCATGTGTTTTAAGAAACTCTTAAAAACGGCTTTGTTTTACCTTTCTGCAATTAATTTTTAATACAATTTTTTTGCAGATATAACAAAAAATCAAAATTGCTATAAAAAAAGCTTCAAAAAACATTCCTAAAGGCTAAAATAAAGGTGTTTTTTAAACTTCTCAAAACACACGACATGTCTGGCTAGAGCAGCGTCAAAGCGCTATGTAGGCTTTAGGAAATATAATAGAGAGTTTCTCATTTCTTTTAATAATTAAAACTAATGCAAATTATATTTCAATGTCCTTCAAGACAAAGTTTCATTTGTTTTAAATTTGTGTCCCACAACTCTCAAATGACATGTTACTTACATAGGCAATCTAAATTTTCTTACATCTCCCAAGAAAGTGTGTATAGTCGGTTTAAAACCACATAAATTCTACAAAATGTTCCAATCCATGGAGCCCGAACCCATTTCACTGAATTTAAATCAGGGTTGGCAACTGAAACGAATTAGAGTCGATTTTATAGTTCATAGTTTAATGCAGTTAGTGCCATACTATCAAAATTGAAACCGATTTGAATGGATGAAGAGCATTTAAGTGCTGTATATTCTTAAATATATAGAAACTCTGCCACTAAAAAGTTAATGTAGACTGAAAAATCGTCCATTATTTGTTTCGGTTGCCATCCATGATTTAAATTTTTATTCGCATTGGTTTCATTAACAAACAAATAACATTAAGTTAAAACAAAATGAAAGTTTAAAAATTCAAATTTACAGGGAATGTGACATCTGTAGCTGTTCTCTGAGATAATTGTCTACATGCCGTTTATGACTTTTTTCATTGATTCAATGAAGATTCGCTGGAAGTCGTCCATTGAAAACTTTCATTATATTAATGCAGTTTTACATAAAACTTTATGAAATATTTTATTTTATTTATTAAAAATTTCATACACCGAAAAAATTTTATTAGAAAGAGCTTCATAGTAAAAATTAAAAAGCTTTTTCATAAAATTTAAGAAATATTTCATTAATTTAGTAACTATTTTAATTAAAACTCCACCAATAAAATTTAAACTTTAAGTTATTTTGTTTATTTTTAATGTCCCTTCAAAAACCGAAAAAGACTGAGAATTTAACAATTCTTTACGATATCCTTCAGCAAAAATTTTTGCTGATTTTTGCAGGTAAATTGATATTTTCGACTAATGACTCGATGGCTCAATGGCAAAATTCTCTAGCTCGTTTTTTTATATCTTCAGAGGAGAAGTATTGATTGAAAATTGCATTAAAAAAATTGTATCTAAAGTTTTTCAAATTTTTAAAATTTTATTCTAAAGAAATAAAAAAATCTACATTAAGTTATCGATATGTAACAGTTTTAGATTTGCTGTACTTAACTTACTCAGTTTTTAAGTATCCCCCCTTAATTTTTATTTAATTTTTAGTAGCTTTAGCAAAATTTTTAGAGATCTTTTCTATTAAAAGTAAAAGAAATGTTTCAATTTAAAAAATTTCAGACTCCGAAATTTTTCAACCATTATGAAATAGTTTTTAAATACATCGTGTTTATTTGCCACGTTGATATTTAACAAAAACAGGCATGTGTTTGTGTTTTTATTGATAAAAAATTAAGGAAATACATTAATTTTCCATTATACGATTAATCGATTAATCGCCAATTTTCTCGATTAACCGACCCGAACAACCGGTTAATCAATTTTAGCGATTTTTCGAATAATGCATTAACCGGTTAACCGCCTATGTCGAATAATTGGAAACAGTAAGTATTACCGACATTTGAAATAATTTTCTGTAATAAATAGTAGGGGTTTTCGTATAAACTGGTATTTTACTCGTAAACGGTGTAAATCTGGTATATTTAAGAGTGTAATGTCAAACTTCATACATAAAAACGAGTAAAAAAGTTAAAGTCGTCATGCCGACTATATAATACCCTACACCAGTCTGATTAAAAGCCAACTAATGTTTGGATTCGAAATTCGAATGGGTTAAAATGGACTTGTGTCAAAATTTTCTATAAAATGGTAAAAGAATAGAAAATATAGCCCAAATGGGCGATAAGTTCAAATATGGACCGATCCTATCTAGAATCAATAGGCATTGTCTTTGGGACCGAGTGAGCCGGCGAACAAAATTTCATTGAAATATCTTGGTATTTGCGACCTGCAGCGTGTAAATAGCCAATTTTGGGCGGACCTTTATATGAGCACTAGGTCTAAACATGGACCCAAAATTAATAGGCTTCGTCCTTGGGCCCACATAGGTCGGTGTACCAAATTTCATCAAAATATCTTTATATTTGCGACCTGTAGAGTGCGCACAAGAATGCATGGTCAGACAGACAGACGGACATCGTTAAATCGAAACAAAAAGTGATTCTGGGTCGATCGGTATACTAAAAGGTGGGTCTAGGTCCAATATTATTTGGTGTTACAAACCTCAGCACAAACTTATTATACCCTGTCCACTAGAGCTCCCATATGTGCAAAAGTGTAATTTTTCCAGCTCCCCGCTCATTTTTGGATAGGTTGAGAGTAAAAAAGAAGATATGAGCAAAAATTGGGTTAAACCGGCCAGGCCGTTTACATTCACATATGTCCTCAAAATTTCCCTAAAAGAGGTTCATGGATTTATTCATTTATAACTCTTAAACTAGAAGCTTCTGGTGAATAAGTTATATAACTGTTGTTTACGAAATGACCGTTAGTGGTGTTTTAAGCGGTAAACATCAACATTTTTATCAAAACTAAACTTTGCATGTCTCATATAATTTTGGAGATCTGTAAATACATACATATACTCTTCTTCATCGTATAATAGGAATTGTAGCGTAGATTAAAAGCAAAATAAGTTTTTTTTAATATTTCGTCTATTCTAGAGTTTGCTGTTCGGTTTTATTCGAAACCTAAACCGCGGATTTTCAACCCTCAAAACCGAAACCGAAAACCGACAGAAATAAATCAGTTTTTATTAAAAACTTTAACCAAATTAAATAATTAATTAAAGTGCATGTTGTTAAACCTTGAATTTCGAAAGGGCACAGCTCCTATTTTTAAAAATTTAGTATTTAATTGTAATTTTCTCCAATAATTATTACTTTAAACCAACGATTCCCAAATGGGGGTCCGCGAAGAGATCCGACAAAAAACACAAAACAAGTTATTTGAAAAAACATTTTTTTTTATAATTTTTAAATTATTTAACAAAATATTAATTTGAAAAATGTTTTTTTCTTATTCCTGCTTAAAATTGGCCATCATTTAAAATAAGCAGGTGCTTTTATTAATTTTGCCCCATAATTTTTTATAGTACCTCTCGCTCAACACTGGTTTGGGGGTCCGAGAGCTAGTAGAAATGTCTCAAGGGGCCCGTGAAGCAAAACTTAGTGATATTACAGATAAACTTTTGATATTACAGATAATACAAACAAAATCTTATAATTTTAGAAAAAAAACTACACCAAAAAAATTCGAAAAATTCTTAAAATTCAAACTTTAATTTTTTTTAAACAAATTGCTAAAACTCAATATTTTAAAATGTTATATCTTGAAATAAAGGTATTAGCTTCATTTTTGTCTGAACATATACCCGTTTACTCATAAAAAAAACAAAAATAAGTTTTAGTCGTTAACTTAAACAATACTTTTTGTATACATGTTAACTTTCATGGCAGAAAATTATCGATATTTATATATTTCTAAAGAAACTTTTTCGCGTAGATGTCTACAAAAATTTACTGCCATTCTTTTAATGTATCGAGATTAATAGTTTAATATTTTTGAAAACTTGGATCGGGTAAGCATTGATTTTAATTTATTACTTCATGTTAAATACTTTGGAAGAAAGTTATATTTGTTTCTAATACGAGTATCAATAAAATGAGTATAAAACAGATGATTACTTTACAACATTTCGTATAAGATTGTAACTGGGCTTTTGTTAAGGAAGTGTCGAAAAAAAAAATCAAAAATTTAAATGTATGAGGGTTTTCCGCGTATTTTCTTTCTCCTGCAAATATCTTGAAATTGGGTTATTGTCCTTATGAGAAAATTAATTGAATTTTAACAAATATCTTATTACGTGGGAAACTACTTAAGTCTTATGCATATTTAAATTTTTTAAAACGATATTACCAATATTACAAAAAAACCGAAAAATAACCGAAACCGCGGTTATTAAAATTTTGAAAAACCGAAACCGCGGTTTTAAAATTTTTCGGTTTTTAGCAAACTCTAGTCCATTCCATGACAGAAAGCCCAAAAACTGATTCTGAGTTATAGATTTTTTACATATGTGCACTAGGAAACCATGTGAATCTTCAATTTTGGGTATAGGATGTGTTCAGCGAACTTATGTAAAACGATGCGAGGTACATTTTTTTGGAACTATTTAACCCTCTAACTCTTCAATTAAAGGGAATTTTTTGGCCCCGTTTTTATAAGGGACAAAAAGACCCGTAAGCTGAAGAGGGTCTTTTTGTCCATTTTAAAATGTTAAAATGTTACTCATAGTGTTCTACATGAAATGGAAGATTCACATGGTTTCCTCCTAAAATCCAGGTTGTGGGCATTTGAGCACCAATTCTGTATAAGTACGAAAGGAACCCTTAAACACATTTTAAGTTTTGAGTTATTTCTGGCATTGAACTTGATTGAACTTAAATTTTCAACTTTGATGTCTTCAGAGACTTATAGTAGAATTTTATGACAAATATTTTTGTGTAAACGGTATTTTAGCGATAACGTTATTATCGATAATAAAAATTATATGTCTGTTTTTACATGCTAGTTTTTACTATTTGAGTTTTTTCTCTTATTCTACACTCAGAAAAAAGAGTTAGTAAAAAAAATTTGTAAACAGTTTTCAATCACACTTTACTATTTTTGTACTGATCATTAGTACAATTTTTTTAGTAATAATTTTTACAAATTAGTTATTACAAAGTAAAGATTTTTTTACTAATTTTCGCTGCTGATTTCAGCAAAACATTTTACAACTTAGCAAAAAAAAAGGCTAAACTGCAGTTTATGGGGTTTTGTCAAAAAATATGACCCCCTCTAGAATTAAAAAAGAAAAAACCGAAATTAATTTTGAGAGGGGCTCGACCCCGGGAAGACCGTGGGGGGCAAAAAACGGGGGGACATAGAAACATGTAAGTGTGGTAGACTGTCCCTTAAAATAGCGATTTATCGATTTTCGTTCATTACACCCCCGGTTTTATTGGAAATGGTCCCAAATGGAAGAAATCGATTTTTTTTTTTTTGGAAAATGTTAACCCATGCCGAAAGTTGGACGAAAATGGCCCATTTTAGAAAAAAAGTGTATTACTATTAAAAATTTCCAAAATTCGAAATTTCGAAAAAAATAATTTTGTATTCCATTTATTTATTTAATATAGTCAAAATGATTCAGACATGGAATTTTGACTTCATCGGATATCATTAACCCACTTTAACCTGGAATCCAAAATGACCCACGAATTTGATAAAAATGCAAAATCGTGTTTTTTTTAAATTAATTTAAAAGATTTTTTAAAATGCCTAATTTGGAGATGTCGATTGCTATTTGCACCACATAATAGTTGATATTAAATAAAAAAAATAAATTGGAAAAATGATAATTCGAGTTTGTGTTTGGAGCGACTGCTTTCCAGGACATTTTACAAAAATTGCTACTTTGTCAAAAATTAAACAAAATTTGAATGTTTTCATCAAATTTTACACAGTTTTCGGAAAAAAATCATTTAAATTTGGTTAGACTATAATTATCTTTACATTTGTTTAAAAAATATTTAACCCTTAGTGGCCTGGGGTCAGAAAAGATGCCAATAAAATATCTTAAAAGTAGATTTTGTAACAGTTTTTTCGCTCTCTTTAAAATCTATTAAAAAACACATGTGACATTTTGCAGGCCGGTCCACGATATGTACATTGTCAACTGTTGTTGAACTGTTGGCTATTAAATTGTATCTGCCGAACGCACCCAATAACAAAATTTAAAAAAAGTCATTCGTCTTGTAAACACTAATCGAATTTTCAATCGATTTCCGGTTCGTCTTTTCTTTTTCCAATTAAAGCACCGTAAGTTCTTTCAATTTCACGTGAATAAACTGTTATACTCCATATAAAAAAAAATAATTTTTCACGACAATGAGTTTCACGTGAAAATTGTGTAAACTTTATTTTCACGCAAATTTAATATACAAGACTGAAGCACCGTAAGTTGTTTTTCACGTGGAAAATTTTCACTCGAACTTTAAAGGCTTTAAATTGCAATTTAGTTTATAAAAATGGACAATTTTTTAATTTTATAACAAAAACACAATCACAATAAACACAAAATGTCACTTTTTCACAAGAAAAATAATAGTCTTGTATATTAAATTTGAATGAAAACAGTGGGCAGTTTTACCAGAGAAACCCGCTACCGCTACAATTGATATGTAGCGCTTTATGATTACCTTAATCTGGTGAACGATGCTACTTTTGTTTTTGTTTGATTATAAAAATATTTGTAGATGTTTTATTGATTTTTTCGAAATTTTTTATTCCTTTATAATTATTAGGGCAAGGAATTTCATGTACTTAAAAATGGAAAATATGCTCCTAAAATATGCGGTTAAAAAAGAAAAATATGCATTAAAAATATAAGAAATATGCACTAAAAATTATTATTTTTGCAAAAGTAATGCACTCTAAAACTTAAAAATGTATTTAAGATAGTTATTTTGCAAACAGACACAGAACGGAGATTTCCAATAGGTCAATAATGTTTTAAGAATGTTTATTTTGATTGAATCAGAATATGAAAACGTATCAATTTTTTATATTTTTTTACAAAATAAAAAATGCTCCTAAAAATTAAAAATATGCACACATATGCATTAAAAAGCACAAAATATGCATTAAAAATGCAGCAAATATGCATTTAAAGTCAAAATATGCAAAAACATGCATTTATGACAAAATATGCAAAAATATGCAACTACAAATCGATGTCATTTTGTTCTAAATTTGATGATTCGGATAAATATTTAGTCCATATTAGTTTTGGACTATCGAAAAAACATGCATTTGCATGAAATTCCTTGCCCTAATAATTATATTTGTGAATGTTTATTATTCTTTAAAAAAAAAATACAAAAAAAAAAACAAACGACAGCTGACGTATCATTAACTGCTCACAAGTAGCGTAAAATTTTTACGCTACCAAAACAAGGTAGCGCTACCACAACATGTTGACTTAGCGGTAGCTAATCAAATCGTTCACCGGATTAGCAACAGTTGAGCGTCTGGTAAACGCACTCAATGTCTACACAATTTTCACGTGAAAATCATTGTCGTGAAAAATTATGTTTTTTATATGAAGTATAACAGTTTTTTTACGTGAAACTCAAACAACTTACGGTGCTTTACCACCAAATTTCATACCAGTAATTTTTACGTGCAAAGTTTCGTACAAAAAATGGCACAATCGCAACTCTTAAAATTCATTTTGAATAGTATACATACATCGCTGAACACCTCCAGTGGGCACGTTATGCATCAAGAACATATGAAGTAATTAACAATTTTTTATTTAAATCACTACACCTTAATTATTTTAACTTAATAACTAAATTGTTATTTTGTTGCTGTGTGACAAACTAACGGAAATCTATTGTTAATACAAATTTATAATAAAGATTTTAAAAAGCGTTAACATTTTGGCACGAGTTCAAAATAGTTTATATTTAGTTACTTTATTTATGGTGGATTCACACGCTAACCATCCTTGTCCACAGATACCTACTATTTCTATATTGCTTTCAAAAAAAAAATATATATATATAAAAAAAGTTTACCACTAGCTCCAACAGTTCCCAAATTATTTAACTTGTAAAAGTATGGCTTGTATTTATACAAGGTTTACAAGGAATTTACTAGTTATAATAAGGATACTACTCATTATAACTAAATCTTGTGTAAATACAAGCAATATTTTTTATATATGGAGTTTGACATTGAACTCATAAACATACCAGGTTTACACAGTTTACCGGTAGAACACTAGTTTATATGAGAAGGCTTATTGCATTTTATTTTTTAATACTTATTTACTCCCAACTCTTTACACTCATAAAAAAAACCCGTACAAATTGTTGAAAATCTGCTAATACTCGTATAGTACCTATATTTGGGCCTGCAGAATTTTTAATGAAGTTGAGAATCATAGTCTGTTAAATTTAGATAAGCCAAATTTTTCACAGACAATTTTAGCTAAGAAATTTGAGCTAAATTCAACAGAAATTTTACCTGATGTAACTAAAAATTTCTGCCAAAGTGCCGCTTAAAATCTGGGGTTTTGGGCTCTTCGGATCTGATCCGAGAAAGGCCTATATTTATTATTAGGAGTAAAGGTGGTTTATAACGATTAAATTATGGGTACAGAGTAACAAATTTTTGTCCATTTTGCTCTATCTCGCTTACGTACGGATCTCTCTCGTACGGATGAAATTAATTGTTATGCAAAATAACTTACAAAAAAATTTTAGTTCAATCCTAAATTCTAAGACAAAACATCATAACTAAAAAATTAGTATAATTGTATCAGAACTCGTTTAACAGAGTTTTTTTGTTAACCTTAATATGTCATTATGTCATATTTTGTTGTATTTTTATGCATGGATTATTATCAATGGGTGCGTTCGGCAGATACACTTTAACTGTTAACAGTTGTACAACTATCTGTTGATCGACCTGACCACTATCCGCTCAATCTGAGCGCTGTCATATTTTGGTAGCGAAAAAATGTTTGCTACTTTTGATCAATTAGTGATACATTTGGTGTTGTTCATTCACAATAAAAATTGTTTTGTAATAATGACAAATAAAAACATAAATACAAATATAATTCGAAAACAGAAATTTTAAAAATTAAAAGGAAACTATAGAAAAAGTGTATTTAAAAAGAAAACAAAGAAATCATAAGTTTTCTCTGCCGAATGCTACCAATGTACCAATACATTTTCAAAGAAGTAGGTATACGGAACGTATAAGTAATTAAATTGTATGTTATTAAATATTTATTGTACGCCATACCGAGGTAAATCATAAATAGATACCTTTTTAGCAAAATTCGATCAATTTTGAAAAAATTTTAAAAAATTGTTTTAAAATTGTTTAACAAATATTCGAATTTCTTTTAATTTAACAGGGAAATCGAGGCTTTTAATATAAAATCTTTTCTTTAAGATTTTCTGTTCTTATTTTTTGCATTTTCTCTAAAGAACTTATTTCGGTTGACTTTATAAGAATAAAATCTAAATTAGCCACGGAATCAGGTTTTACAATTTTGAAAGTTTCTTTGATAAGAAAATGTTTGTATGTATATTAATTCAATTTGATAAGGTACATTTAGACGTGATTGAAAATTATCGCGTGTTTGAGTCAATGAAGCTTTCCAGCAAAAATATAAGGTAAAGTAATAAGTTACAATCAGTGTGTTCCCGTACGTTCCCAATGTTACCGAAATTTACCCAAAGTTACCGAAATTTACCCAAAAGCGTTCCCGTACTCGAGAATTGGGTAAATGAGAGCGCTAATGAGAGTGTATTAGTGCTTCTCTTTTTACCAAAATTTACCCAGACTTTTTCTTCGGGTAAACTTTGGTAAAACAGCTGATGCAAATATAAACAAAAAATAATTGTGAAATTAAATTAAAAATTGTAATTAAATAAAGAAATAAGCAAAAGAAACTTGGTTTTTTTTTAAATTAATTGAATAAAATCAAAAACAACTTTTAAATGCGAATAAATATGTCTATTTGTGCCGATTTGCAAACTGAAATTATACGTATTTTCACATCAGTGATGGGATTTTTGGCACAATCTAAGATTGATTGGTACAATGGCACAACCGATACTATTTTGGCACATTTTGGTTATCTACAAAATTTAATAGAAAATGAATTTAAAAAATAATTATTCTTTAATTTTTAGTTTCTAAGCATTTATTGGTATTAAAATACCTTTTCGAATAAAGCAAAACTAACAAATAGCATCGAAGATATTACCGAATAAAGCACCGTAAGTTGTTTTTTACGTGAAAAAATTTCTCTCAGACTTTAAATGCTTTAAATTGCAATTTAAGTTAAAAAAATTAACAATATTTTAATTTTATAACAAAGCCACAATCACAATTAACATAAAATGTCACTTTTCACCAGAAAAATAATAGTCTTGTACATTAAATTTGCGTGAAAACTAAGTTTGTACAATTTTCACGTGAAACTCATTGTCGTGAAAAATAATTTTTTTTATATGGAGTATAACAGTTGCTTAATCCATAGAATTTTAAAAATTCAAATGCTATAAATTTATCTCAGAGCTTCGAAAGAATTAATTGAAGTTTAATTCATAAAAAATTAATTCAGTTTTAGAAAATGTTTATATGTATACCATTCCGTGCAACCATTCCTAAAGAATTCATTCATTGGCTGCATTCCCAAATCTTTAATAAGTATCGGATGAATTTAATTTATCATTCACCTTTTAATTGAAAGAAAATTTTAATTCATTCAAATATATTTATTTCCACAAGTATTCAAAATAGAATTAATTCCATAAGAATGCATTTACAAAATGAAAGTTGAAAACACGGTTTCTAAGTGAAAATTGAGTTTTGGCACAATAAAGGCCCATTTGGCACATTTTAGTCACACACTTGGCACAAAACAAAATTTTTCAAGTCCCATCACTGTTTAACATTATTCTTTGAAATAAGTTTTTGGGCTAGAAAAGTGGTTTTTTGCGTTCCTGTACTATTGGGTAATTTTGTCATTTTGTGAGAGGATTTTGTGCTTACTCTCATTTTACCGAACTTTACCCAAAAAGTAAAGAAACACACCTAATATTTCGGTGCACATGGCTAATTCCTTTTACAAAAAACAAACTAAAATAAAAACCAACGACTTTGTGAACTTAATGTATGCAAAATGTTCGATAACCACATGCAATTACCAGAAACAGAGAACTAAAATAATGGTGATGGGATAACGGTATTTCATTTATTCGGTAACTGTATTTTAAGGGTATCGGTATGTTAACCCATATTCTCCTGAATTAAGAAATCGTGCGAATTTATTAACGAAAATTGGTACGGCCAAAGACCTGTACGCAAGTAAGATTCTTCTGCACTTTTTATTACCGCACCACGCCCTTTAGAAGATGATAATGGTTAATACGTAATTTTTAGGAACTTTTTAAAAAAGAGAAATAAACTTCTCAAATTTTGGGAATTTTCGCTTAGTTTTTTGCGTATAACTTTTTTTGTACTAAAGAGATTTTGGTCATAGATATATTATTAAAATCTGCTAGAATAGACCTAGTTTTTTTAGTTTTTATTTTATCGCTATATCTTACACTTAAAGATACAAACTCAATTAAAAATTCTTACTCTGATGTTTTTTGATATACTTCAAAAGAAACATTTTTACGGATTGTCCGGCTCGTACGGAATCATAAATCCGGATTTTACGGCACGTTAATGGTCCGTATGCACGTATCCGTCAAAGCTTGTGCGTGTACGGAACATTAACGGACCGTATGATCTGATTTCGAACACAACACGTTTTAACTTCGTTTTGGTGTATCTGTTTCTGTACGGTTGAATACGGACTTCACCGGTGTAAGTTTATTTTTGGAAAAAAGTTCTAAAATTATTTAAAAAAATACAGCTTCAGTTGCTGACAAATAATATTGAGATGAAAAATAAGTCGCAATAGCGTGAATCCGTCCTAAGAACCCATCAACCAAAGAACTCCAAGCCACATACATACATCAGATGGTAAGATTTATTAAAATTATTATGCGTTTTAAAGATGGTTTATTTGCAAGCGAATGCAACTGAGGAATATTTACCAACACATTTAGTTGTTTTGGTAGTAAATAGTGCGAACTTGCAAAACACCATCGTGATTACAACCAGTTAAGCCTCAATTAATTTATTGTGTCTTTTAAATTAAAAAAATAAATTCCATTTTTAATAAATCTATAGAAAGAACAAAAAAACTATTGCTTATAATTAATATATACGAGTCCGTTTTTGTGTAAAAAAACGGTACGGACCTGTCAGTTTTTTACACGACATAACGGTCCGTCATTGACGGACTTTCTACGGATTCGAATCAGTTTCGATGTTCCTTAAGTTCCGTTTTCTGGTCCGTATACGGATACCGAAAACGGTACGTAAGCGGAGTTGGATTCCGTTTGTGATGGACCGCAAACGGTACAGAAATGGAACGAATTGTTTGTTGGGTTCCCTAGCTTTAAAAAAATATAAAAATTAATGTTGGGCTGAAAAAGGCATTTGACCTATACATTTGGTAATAAAAATAAAATAGTTCTGTAATATTATAATAAGTAACTAACGACATATAAGATTCGAAACTAAAATTTTTTAGAGTTTTCGCAAATCTTTGACCCATTTTCGTAAATTCGAGGTCGATTTTTCGCACAGCTCTGAAAGGAAATATAATTTTAAATTCTGAAATTGTTCAAAACTTAAGTCAGAAAGAAAGCGGTTAGAAAAACACAGCTGTTTAAAAATAAGTTGCCGTATCACAAATCTAGGGTAATTTTCCCGAATATGAGCGATTTTTAGATATTTTCCATGGGTTTAGAGAATTAAAGTGGCAATATTTGAGTTCAGCACAGTCGAGTTATTAAAACAGCAGTCGACTTTTACTTCTTCCTCCTTCGCCACTTTCGACACCGTTCTTTCAGTACATTTAACAAAGCAATAAAATGTACAATTTTGTATAGAAAATTTCTAAATATCCTCACATTTTCACTCAGAACTTTTGAACCGCTACACCGACTTTGATAATTTTTAATCCAAAGGTGACTGGGAGAATGACAAGTAACCTGGGTAAAAATAAATGGTCAAAAAGTTAGATAAATTGCGTTGTTTGGAGTCCTTGGACCCAGAATTTTCAAACACAAATATCTTTCTTTCAAAAGCTAATCTAGAAAAATGGCTAACGCATTTGGGTTCCGCGTACTCGAATTAGGTTTACCCACCGGTGGCGCTGCTTGTTGGATTTTTCAACTAGCACAGTATAATCAAAATATTTTTATTTTAGTCGGTTGAGGTTAATTTTTTTAATTTGTGGTTATAGCCAAACTAATTTATGCTTTTTATTGTGATGTTATCAAATTACCGGTTTAAAAATATCGGCTCTTGAAATTGTATCGTCATATGACGATGCTAGGACAATATGGGTTGAGTTATTGTGGTTTTTAATTTTTTTTTTAATAACTGCGATAATAGTTAAATTGTATCTTTCATAGAAAAACAACTGTAGTTACAGTTAAAAGCAGCAACTACTGATAACTTGACAAACAATTGTCATGTAGCAACTGACAAACTGTTGTGAATGCAATTTTCCGACACAAAATTCGAGATCAAATCATATAAAAATAAAAAGATATACAGATAAAAACATACTGTTAAAAAATTGGGAAATTTTTCCAAAAAATTACAACTAACAAATTTACACAGAAAAAAAGTAGGCACTAATAATAGAAGTTGTAAAAACAAATATTTTTTTTTTTAATTTAAATTTTATTTTCAAAAATTTTTTTGTTTGAAATGTTTGTAAATTGTTATTTTATAACATTTTTTTTTTTTATTTCCAAATTCCATTTTAGGTGGCTTTTTAAATTTTTTTTATGTATATACAAAACCAATATGAGAAAGATGTTTAATAATAGCTGTGTTTGTGTGGCATTCCTATCAATGATATCTCGAACAATTTTGACAGTAGAAAGCCGGAATACGTTGAAAAACTGTCAAAATCATTCTTGATAACACTGATACAGAGTCACACAAACACAGCTAATGTAATTAGAGTTTTGTAGAGCCTCATTCATACTGAACCCAAAACTAGAAGTCTTTGTTATTTTTAAGTTTTTGATTTGAAATGTGTATGGGATTTGACAATCGAAAACACAATAAATTTGAAAACTAACATACTAGTATTGGATTCAGTAAGAATGAGGCATAAATAAAACAACTCATGAGCTGCTAAATTTCCCAACATTTACTTTTCAAATTTAACTTTTTTTCACCGATGTATTACCTAAATTTAGAAGAAAATATATAAACAGTTTTGTAAAAAAAAGAAAAAAAAATTTAAAATAATGGTGGAAAAAGTTATTTTATATTTCTCTTAGACCTGTTAACTTATCTCAACATAAACTAAGTTTAGTGCTTAACCATAGTTATGAATGTCAATTTTATATGGAAATATTTGTGGTTAACGTTTAACCATGGTTAAGTTAAAATAAGTTACTCGCCTTTAGAGAAATAACTGCAATTGCGGTTAAAAAGAACTATTACCGATTATTATACGAATAACTGGCATGTTGTAACTGCAGAACTTCTCTGAGTGTAGCCTTATAAATTTATCGTCTTGATGTACTTGTGCGTGTACGGAACATTAAATGTTACTTACCTATAATGTGGATTTAATGTATAACCACTTTGTACAAATAAACCGTTAGCAACTTTAATTACATGATCCACTGCCTCTTCTGTACGACCAGACGACCGTATTGGTGCTGATTTCGAACTTTTATTACGCCAATTGGCATTTTGGCGTCTATTATATGTACCGCGATTTGTATTTATATGTTGTAAGTCGTTTAACATTAAACCAAACTCTTCATGAAATTTACTTGGATAAGTGGAAAGTTCACTATCAAAATCAAGTCCAATCAATTGCTTTAGTTCTTGATAACTTTTGCCCTTAGCGCCTAACATTAAAAATGATAATGCTGACATTACACTAAGAGGAGAGAAAATGTCACTATTGAATGCATATGTATCTAATGCAGCTAGTTGCAAGCCGATGTTATGACCAAAATGTAAAACATTTTCAGCAATAAGATCAGCTATCCCTTCATTATATTGGTTGGAATTTTGCGTAAGAACTGATGCTGTTGCGTGGCTCACAGCAGCGACTGGGTTATTCCAACTTTGTCCATTTCGAGGATTTCGTATAATATCATGTAGTAAATCCTCCTTTAACTCAACTGTAGTCCATGATGTTTTTATAATGATCGTAAATACTAGCACGGCTAGTGGAAGTTGAAAACTGTTAAATATTCTCATCACTCTGTAAATTATGTGGTTTTATTAAACTTGTATGAACACTGTTCGACGTATTTTTTTAACTATATTTGCGACTGGTTTTGACTATAGCTTTGTTTATATACATATAGATTTTGCGACACTCTTTGATTATTTATATTCTATAGATAAACAATAATTAATGGTTTTATATTTAATTTTTTATTTCCTTTGTTTCTTTACACTTTTTTGCGCAATTGAACTGGAACTCTTCAAACAATTCACCCAACTGAACGTAGTATAAATCAAGCTTTGTGTATTTAACTAAAGCCACTGATTTTTTATGAATGAGTGTCGCCTTCAATACTTGAATTTGAGAAATTGGATGAACTTGTTTTAGTTTTTATTTAGTGATTTTTGTTCTCTGTTATCATTAGCTCTTGTTTGGTTATTCGCTAAAATTACCAATATTGCCAGGTAATGGGATTTTTTTCCAAAGCGTGTATTTTAATTATTCTGTTTGACTGGTTGTCACGTCTAAAATAACTCTAATACTACATTTATACCTGAGTAAAAGCTACCTGGTTTTTGGCTCTTGTAGTTTTTAAAAATTAGGCATAGATTTTTATTTACTAATAATAGTAAATAAAGAGTGGCCCATTTAAAATCGATACGAAATAAAACAGGTATAACAGATTCCCTGTTGCAACAATGAAATTGATATATGTTTTTGAAAATATTCCAAACATTACTGAGTCCAATTTTCAAGAAACTCGGATAAATGCAGAAAATGTGAGGAATAAACGAAAGATTAAAACAAAAAAAGTTGCACAAATGTGGTATTTTTGCATGCAAATGGTGAATGCCACATGTCCAATATAGCCTTTTCCATGTCAAAATTCCATTCCGGAAAACAAAGTAGTTTATTTGAAATTTTAGTACCAAAATGTTATGTTTTATTGACTGTGCAGTTGTGCACTAAAATTATAGTTGTGCACTAAAAATAATATTTAAAAAATATTTTGTTTTGAAAATTATTAGTTTGTGGGGAAAAGCGATACTGGCGGGAAAAATGTATACACACAGAAAATAGATTGGTTGGAATTCTATCGGAACCAACGAAATTTCTTCATTATTCAATTAATTTCATTATGTGCAGATAATACATAAGATTACCAAAACACTGTCGCATTATCCAAAATATTGGCTTTTGTAATTAATATTGAAAAAATACTAAATTCAATACCAGCAACCATCAATTTATCTAAGATTTAATAGTTTGAATAAAATATCGGCAGCAAAAATCAAGTATGAGTTCTGTTTCAATAAAATCTATTACTCTATACAAAGCATTCGTTTTTCCAATCAATTTAAAATTATTTTGTCAAATTCAGTAATTATGTATAATATATTGAGACTGGGAACAGAAATTTTATTTATCATCATAAAATTTTGGAATGTATTATATTTTATCGTTTCATACACATGCATATTTAAATTCAAAGTTAGACAACAACTAAATTTAAGTATCTGTGGTGCAGGGAGTAGAGACACAGCCTAATAATCTTAGCAATCTGAGTTAAAACCTCAGCCAAGATATTATTTTTTTTGTTAAACAAGTTTTTTATTGATTCAAATTAAAAGACACAATTGATTTTCTGTTGTTGATACAATTTTATTGATAAACAAAATATTAAAATTTGCAACCTGAAAGATTCAACATTGAAATTTGACTAAAAAATCTAAATCGAGTTTATCCTAGGAGAAAAGTAGTGGGATGATAAACGAAACTTCGCCGGTTCTATCCCAGTTTACGACATAAAAAATTTTTAATTTTTAAATGAATTTTGTGGAATGTCTTATTCTATTTATAGAATTTATAATCCATAAACATAAAAGCAATCAATTAATACAAAATCCTAATGGAGCTTTGTCTATCCTTGGACTAAAATAAGAGTATTTTGGAAAGCTAAAGCTTCAACCTTACTTTGTGGTTGTTATTAACAGTTTTGAGTTGATTTAAATATCGTTGACCAGCCTGCAAAATATCACATGTGTTTTTTAATATATTTTCAAGAGAGCGAAAAAACTGTTACAAAATCTATTTTTAAGATATTTTATTGGCATCATATTCCTTAATGATGATTTTTCTAAATGAGCTCGCGAATAATTAAGGCATATGATGCCAATAAATAAAGGACATCATCTTAACTTGGAAACGAATCGACGGATTTTTATGAAATTTGGCAGGAAGAATCAGAATACATACGTTGAAATAGATAGATATTGATATTGTTAGTTGATTTCTTGCAAAAAGTGAAATTTTAAAAATTTTGAGTTAATACCCTCTTGTTGATCAAGTGCGATATATAAAGAACATTTTCATTAAATTTATGGAGATCTAATTTATAAAATTCAATGAATTTTTTTAATGAAATTATGAAATTTTATGAAAGAAAAGTTACGAAAAATTTCATAATATTAATTAAATATTATATACATAATGAAATTCTTCATTGGTTCTATGAAAAAAATTCTATGAAATTATATCATTAATATCATGAAGGATTATTCTCTCAGTGTAAAACTAAACAACATCCTTTGACTTTATAAATACATATATATCATTTGCCCTTATTGATAAGCATTTCAAAGAGTACATCCCCCAGAAATCTATCTGCGTTACAGAATCCCCAATATTTGTATTTTTAATAATAATTCTTGTTTTTCCATTTGGTTTCTCTTCATCTCGACTTTATGAACAACCCAGCCAGCAATTTCGGAGCGCTCATAAATAAGATTCTTAAATGACCCATACAAATGATTATTGTTTTTTTGAAAACACTCTTTTTTGGTAGAAAATATTATGAACCCTCAGAAAACAATCCACAAAGTTATCTACAATCTAAAAAGCTGTATTAAAATGAGGGTTTATTTTTCGGACTCAAAGAAGATTCCAAAATTATTTAAATTTATGAGGAAAATTTCGATTTTACACGTTCTTTTTTCTGAGTCATTTCTGAGAACACAGGTGGCTCTTTTGGACGGACCACTTTCATAGGAAAAATGTTTATGTTTTTGGAGCTCATTTCTGAGTCATTAATGATCATCTTTGTTTGCTGGGAATTACAAATTTAACAAGTAGTACTTGAGGTGATAATGAATTTTCAATGTGTCCGACCATGACGTCGTTGTTTAACTGATAGATGTGTAGTGAGTCAGGTTTATAAACAAAAGTTTCAGTTCTGTTTAATTTTTTTTTTCCAAACTAATTCCAAAACTTGTGGAATTTCGTTAAAGACGTGCAAACTCGTAGTGGGAAACTTGTGACATACAACCAGTGTTTCCACAAGACAAATGCGGCGAAAAACGTGCTAGATTTAAAATAATAATAAGCCAGCAATTTTGGAACGCTCATAAATAAAATTCTTAAATGGCTCATAGAACTGATTACTGTTTTTTTCGAAACCATTAACCATAAAATATAAACACAAATACAATTTAATGGAAAATCACTGATGAAGCCTGTCCATTGAAAAAGGCAGAAACTAGATCTAGTCTGATTTGAAAATTAATGTGTTAGAGAAAAAGGTTATTTCTTCTTTTTAACCTCAAACCAACCTACTACATTTTATTTATTTTTTATTTTGTAGAAAATATGAGCCCTCGGATAATAATCCAAAAAGGTGCTTGTTAAGTACCTATAGTACTTAGCAAGTACCATATAACTTAACAAGTACCAGTAGTACTTAACATAGTACTTAGCACGTACCCGTAGTACTTAACAAGTACCATATTACTTAACAAGTACCAAAAGTACTTAGCAAGTACCATAGGACTTAGCAAGTACCAAGTGTACTTAGCAAGTACATTGGACTTAGCAAGT
Organism: Leucophora obtusa; assembly: GCA_949987735.1. Classification (NCBI taxonomy): domain Eukaryota; kingdom Metazoa; phylum Arthropoda; class Insecta; order Diptera; family Anthomyiidae; genus Leucophora; species Leucophora obtusa. The sequence goes on from OX465298.1 coordinate 148,277,535, forward strand.
ACCAAGTGTACTTAGCAAGTACCTACCTAGTACATTTTAAGGTATTGGTACTTAAGTATCAAGTACTTCCCTAGTAATTGGTACTTAAATTTAGATTTGTTAAATTTTACAAAAGAATTTGTTAAAACCAACAAATTTTATTATAAGCCCAAACACATGAATAAATTTTGTTAAATTAACAATTTTTTCTGTCCAGTGTGCGTTCACACCTAATTCTTAAACACGTGTTTAGCTAAAACACGTATTTTAGCTCATTATTCTATTACAACAGTTCTTTATTCTTTTACACTCGTTTTAGCTAAACACGTGTTTAAGATTTAGGTGTGAATGCCGTTTTATAGGCCATTCACTTGTTCATGTGAATGGCCTATAACCCGAAAATTGGTAAAGTTTATTAAATCTATAGTTAATATTTACTATAATAGTTATTTGAAATTTATTAAAATTTAACTATACATTTCCTTAACTATGCAACTATGAATTTTTTCGCTGTAGATATTTAATTATTTAAAAAAAGTGCTAAAAACTAGCACTAGCACTTTTTAATAAATTGTGAGTGCTAACTCACAAATAAAAGTGCTAGATGGAGCAACTAAAGTGCTAATAAAATGGCAAGCCTGCATACAACTTAATATATTGCTCTCTATGGTTGTTCTTAATTATTTTTCTTTAAAAAGAGGGCAGGGTTTTTCCAATTTGTTATATGTATTTACGAATAATTTGTCGTTAGTGGTCTCCTACAACAGAGGCTTTTGTTTTCATATATAAAAAATTTTTCGCACGTGATTACAATTTTAATTTTCTGCTGGTTATAGAGTAATCAATTGCACAGTGCGACAAAAATAAAATTTCACTATAGTAGTCAACGGGCATTAAGGCCCCCCATACATTTGCAATATTATGTGCAATATCATGGCGCAGCATTTTGATCGTTTTCTGAGAATTTTACAGTATTGCCAATACATTGTTATATTATTTCAAAAGGAACATTTGGTGCAAAGGTGTGGAAAAAGAAGACCTGGAAATGAAGAAAAAAATAAATTTTCTTATATTAAATTAAAAAAAATTCCGGACAGGCGTTTCCACAAACTTGAACCAAATGAGTTAAAATTTTGCACAAAGAATAACAAATATCTGAAAATTAATGCGAGTGAGTGTAAGTATATTAAAAATGATCGTGAGTGAGTGTGCGTAAGTAAAATTTTTGCGTGAGTGAGTGTGCGTGAGTCAAGTTTTAACTCTTTTTTTGGGGTTTTTATTATTCATATTTTCATTAATTTTTTTAGGCGACTTTATACTTTTGGGTATTTTTAATACAAAATAAATGACAAAATTTCGTACTCGACTAATGGTTTCCCGGGAAACGGGAATGAAAATCGAAAAGTATCTGTTTTTTGCAGAGACCCAAAATAACTGTTATATTTCTAAAAAAGTCACCACCCAAATTTATTTAATTATAATATTTCAATAATGCACTATATTTTATAAATCATATTGCACAAAAAAATCACAAAGTTTGGCAAAGATTTTAATTTTTTCAATTTTTATATTTTACTCTATAAATTTCTGTTGTTTTTTGATTTTTATTTTAAAACTTTTTATAAAAGTTACAGAATGATTTTTTTTGAAAAAATTAAGCACTAACTTTTTTATTTGATAATAAAATAAAAATTAAAAATTGACCTAAATTGAATGCCGGAAGTTGCTGGAATATACATATTTACTCACTTTAAATCACTGTTCAATCTTTTATTAACACTAGTTGACATCATCAGGATATTATAATTGGTGAAGTCATTGGTTCCATGGCTTTTGATTTATATTCTTAATTGTTATTTTTTGATAAAGAAAAAAAATCACAAAATAACTTTTATTATTTTTGAAAAAATAAAAATCGTGTTTGGATTGTTTTTGTTTGAATTAAAAATATAAATCAAACAGAGCAAATAAACAGAAAATTAAAAATACTCAAACAGGAAATAATTGTAAAACAATCACTTTTTTTGAATAAAAGTTATAACTGTTACGTCCCTGGTTTTTTGGTAACATTTTTTTATTTTGATTTGTTTTATTAATATAGAAAGCATTTAAGTCGTATTTTAAGGCACATCTGCACGGCGAAAACTCGCTAGACTTTATGCAAATACAGCTCTATATATGTAAGTCTACAAAATGTAATCTCTAGGCCAGGGGTGGCAAGACTTTTTTCGCTGCGTGCCAGAAACGCAAAAAAAGTTTTTATAAAAATTTCTCGCGTGCCACCTTAATTTTAGTTGTCTTTTAAGTCCTTTTAAAAATTTTTAAAATTTTGAAAATTTATCTTAAAAATGTCATCGCAGATGTACATATTTATCAGCACTATGGATAACCCCCATGAAATAAAAAAAAAAAAAATCCCCAATGAAATAAAATTAAAACAGTTTGAACATTATTGCCTTCTCATTTTTGGTTGTTATTTCATATTGTTAAAAAAAATTATTGGGCGCCATCAATTAGTACGTAAGAAACTAGTTGAAAATTGTGCTTCGGGCAAAAATTTGATTTTGTTTAAATAAATCGCGCAGTGTTTATTATCATAATAATGAATAAAAAGCGAATATTATGGATTTGAGCAGAGAAATTTCTATTTCAGATGAAATGGCTCTGCGAAACACGATCAAAACCCAATTTCAAATTCCAACAAAGGGGGTTATTTCATTATGAAACTTATTTTCAGCCTTTATTTCATTGAGGATTATTTTATAACACCTATTTTCCCTTTAAAAAAGAAATAATTTTTTAGATCCAATTTTATTACAAGTTGTTTTCCAATTTTGGTCAATTTTCTGGTACATTTTATTTCTCCGATTATGAGGCATTTTCTCATCGAAACACCCAGAAAACAGTCTCAGTTGTGGCAACCGAATTTGTTGCCAATCGAATTCGTGCGGTTACGACAACTATCTTTATATTAAATTATATTTTTCGTCGTAAATGCCAATATTCGGCTGTCTTATTTAATATAATGTTCCACAAATATATTATTATGTTCCACAAAATTTTATTGAAATTAAAAAACTTTTTTTGAGTTTTCTGGTATTGAACCCGGCCATTCAGGTTAATAGTTCACACTCTTACCCACTGCACCACAACTACTTTTAATTTTCTTAGCCATATTTACTGTTTATATATATGAATTTTTTATTTTAATTAATAAAAACATATAAATTTATGTCTTTTCTGTGATTCGAACCCGAAAATCCGGCGTACTAGGCCAACTCCTCACCCACTACACCACAAACACTTATTAATTTTAATGAAAAATTTTGAATTTATGTGCTTTATTTGGAAAACAAATACAGTATAAAATTCGTTTACCAATACCAATTAATAGTTGTGTGTGTTAACAATACAATCTACAATTCGGTTGGTTCTACAGAGACTCGACTTTAAGGTCATATTTGATTAGGATACCCGTATTTGTAGTTACCACTTTCGAATATTGAAATTTTTTTCTATGCATAGAATTACTAAACTGAAACTAATTTTTAAATTGATTGGAGATACCAATAACTTGTTAAAAGGATTGCTTTTTAGTTTATATTCCCTATTTTTAATACCTAGTAAAATATTATTGGTGAAGTATTCAATTATAGGTAACTCCAGATAAAATAACGTCCTGGCAAATTCATTTTTATGGTTTTGATCGAAATCCAACGAATATTTTTCCTGGGTGAACATTTAAACTTCTTTCAATCTAGAATTTGAGAAATTTTCCCAGAACTTTAGCCCAAACCACATAGTGAAAGTGCCAGTGGACACTTTGCTGTCAAACTTTGTTCTTGAATTTCGCGAAAATGATTTAATATTTTTAAAATTTTCTTATTGCTTTTTGTTTAAAAACAGCTCTTATTTATTTAGAAACTTTTCTAAATTCTCGACTATTCTCGGCAGTGACAAAAAGAGAAGATACAACAAACTGCTTTATCGACAAAACGTCGCACTGCGGTCGAAACTGCGTTAATGTGGTTTAGGCTTTTCTGTTAATCGAATTTGCGAGTTCTGTATTAACCATATTTCTTTAAACAAAAAATGGTGGCAATTAGGGATGCCAATCGGGATTGATATTTGAAAATCCCGGGATTCGGGATTTTGTATGAAATCCCGGGATCCCGATCTCGGGATCCCGGGATTTTCGGGACTACGGGATTTTTCGGGATCCCGGGATTTTACGGGATTTTAATTTTCCTTTATTTGTAAAAATTTGTATATACATATGTTATGTAACTAATTTTTTTATACACCGATAAAATTCCTCAGTAGCTCAGTTAGGAAAAACCTCAGTTGAAATTAAAATATTTTAAACTAATTATCATTAACTTTTCTTAAGTTAAAAATCAATACTTTTTGTGTTAGTTGATTTATTAATAACTAATAATTTTGTAATAAAAACTGTCAAAAATAAAAAATAAAATAAATTCAAGAAATATAAATTTAAACAAATTATTGTGCCTCAAACTCAATAAGATATAAACAACATTTGGAGCAAGATAATTATCATCAATCAAGGCTTTGAACAGGAAGATTTACAACTGCTGCTGGTTTAAAAATTCTTGAATTCGGGATGATAAAGAGATTAAAATGAAGGAATTATTTGTGATGTAATTTGTACTTTTCTTGGTTTTTACAATATTACTTATAAAAAAAAAGTGTATGTATTTAACTGACAGCCAAATACACATCCTGGTTATTAGCTACCAAAAACAAATGTTTCACTTTAGTTAACAATTTGTTGCCAGTAACTGAAATCTCCGTTAGTAAAATTTTGGAAATAACGTTAGTTAAATTTAATTAAATCGATCAACTGAAGCTCAGTAAGGGGTATTTCACCTGAGACTCAGTTGAAAATTTAGTAGATAGTAACTGAGAAATTTTTTCGGTGTAGAATAAAGCGTTTTATAATTATTTAATCGTTGTTAATTAATAATGTGGTACATTTTATGAATATTGAAACATCTCAGTCAGAAATTGACAGTGGTACAAAAAATCAAGTACTTGCATACCACTGGGTAACCGCGATGTTAAAAATAAATGACTGGCAGAACACTCATTTGGGACGCTTTGCCAGCGTTTGCAAAAATCCTTTTGCCAGTATTTGTTATACAAAACATCACGGCAGGGCAAAAAAAAGATACATATGAACTTTTTTTAAATTTTATTTTGGAAAATATAATTCCAAACCACCTTTATTGGTTTTGGCAGCGTTTTACCAAAGTTAAAAATTTTGTTTCTCCAGTACTTTTCCGGCGCTTTTTGAACTCCCGGTCCTTTTGTCTATTGACGTTATCATATTGGAAATGTGAAAGCAATTTTTGTCAGTACTTGTACCACCTGTTAAATTACCTTGCCATCGCTTTTCCGTTTGTATTTTTCTGGCTGGGATAATATATGAAGGCCTGTCATTAAGTACACTTGCGCCCAGTATTTTGTAAGAAGATTTTAAAACAGATTCGTTGCGATAACCTTGCCCACTAAATCGTGTAATTACAGCAACAAAGTTATTTGGTTATCGTTATCAAATGTTTTCATGGAAGAATTCAAACTTACAGTCCCAGCCAAAACTTACAGTCCCAGTATCAGAAATCGAATTTCGCTTGGAAGAATAAATCGGTAAAATAACAAACAAACTTGATTTTTCGCATGTATTACTCAAAAACTTAATATTGTTTACCAAAATATCAAATTTTTCTGCAAAGTCTTTGCATAGTTTAGTCGAATAATCTACTTAATTTATAATTTTACCAATATCTTGGCATCAATTTCTTGTCAATATGAGAAAATTCAAGAAAAAACGTAGGTAATCTAAAATTGTTCACTTTGTTTATTTGCGTTTATATTAATATTAAAAAATAAGAAAATCCCGGGATTTTTGAGAAATAATCCCGGGATTCGGGATTTTGCCAATCCCGAAAATCCCGGGATTCGGGATTTCCCGTTTGGCATCCCTAGTGGCAATACAGAGTTTTATTCATTTTAAAAGACGATTTACAAGGTCTATTTAAAATTTCACCATTTTGGAGTTAAATCACACATTTTTGTAGCGAAATTTAACATTTAATTGAATTTTTTGCTGGTCTTGTAATATTTTAAATTTTTTGAAAATATCCAACAAAACCTCTCGTGCCACCTAATGGCCCTGCTCTAGGCCATTGCCAATTGCTGTCATACATAATTTCTTTAATTAATACACTCAACCAAAAAAGTCTGTAATGGCTACTGAAAATTTTACTGTTATTACGGGAAATTTAACTGTTTTGAGCCCTGCGGTATTTTTTTTGCTAATTTTTAAGAATTCCGTGTTTAAGAATTTCGTGTTTAAGAATTCCGACCTTTTTGGCACTTATTTATAACGAGTTAGAAAAATGCAATACAAAAATATAATTCTTATCTGAGTTCTTGGAACTTATAGAATAAAAAAATGTTTCTGTTTCTTGTTTTTGTCACAAGACAAATCCTAGGACATGCCACAAGGGGTCAATTTCCCCCTCCTATGACAACGCCATGTAAAAGTGACCAGTCTATTTTATATAAAGGGGAAAATTGACCCCTTGTGGCATGTCCTAGGATTTGTCTTGTGACATGCCACAAGGGGTCAATTTCCCCCTCCTAGGATTTGTCTTGTGACATGTCACAAGGGGTCAATTTGCCCCTCCTATGACAACGCCATGTAAAAGTGACCAGTCTATTTCATATAAAGGGGCCAGTTCGGTGACAGTTTGTTAAAATTTCCCGTGAGATATTATTTCAATAAATTTTAAAATTTGGACCCGAATTTCTTAATTAAGTGGCCTGCGACACATCAGTTGCCTGGGGAAATTGTTATAATTCGGCTGATTTTTAACCGATTTAAGTTTTTATTGCTTTATTAGAAGGAGAATTCACTCTTAATCACGATTCTTTAGTGTTTTTAATTCGAATTATGCATTATGAAAATGCACAAAAAGTGATATTTTCCCCTTATAATCCGCCAAATTTTTAGTTATATTTTTTTAGCACTTAATTTTCAACTAATGTTTTACTAATTTATTTTGCTACAAAAATTGTGCTGATAACCACATTCATAGCGTGGACGACAACCAGATAGACAAGATGTAGATGTCGAAGCTTGTCTGGAAACGGAAATGAAAAAAAAAAGAAAAACAACTCTACACATATTCTATATTTAAATTTTCATCAAATAAATTAACTAAAGTAAAATTTCGCTACAAGGTTTTTGAGTTTTTTTCAGTCTACTAATATTCAGCAAAAAGTTTAATGATTTTAGCAAGGATTTTTTTCATTTGCAGTCGACTAAGTGTTAGCAAAACTTTTGCTGAAGATTATTATTTTTTTGGTAAAAATCAGCTCGCTGATTTTCAGCAAACCTTTTGCTGAAATTACAAACTTTTTTGCAAGCACGCTCCTGACTAAAAATTTGCTGCCACAGCAACATTTTTTGCTGACTTTACTGACTTTTTTTTTTGAGTGTAGTAACAAATAAAAACTAAACAAAAATCCTAAAAAATCAACGAAATCTTGTAAATAAAATTTCCACTTTTTGTTAAATTAGTATATTTTTGCTAAGTTTAGCACTCGGTTTAAAAAAATTAGTAAAATGTAAATCAGCAACGAAAATTAGTAGAAAAATTAGTAATTTGTAATAAGAGAATAGCAAAAATTGTTACTAAAAATTGTACTAAAAAAAATTCTTTAAAAATTATTCATTAAAATACAACAATTTTAATCAAAAAACAACTTGACAACTAGAGATGATACTTTTACGATAAAAATTAGTGCCAACTATATTAGGGATGACAAATATAGCGTAAACTCTACGAGATTTCTATCCCTTGTAGATGTGCCTTTACGAAGAACTTCAATTTTAAGGTCGAAAGAATGGAAATATTTAAATTAATGAAGATTGGTTTAAATGTCTACTTTTTGTAAGACATTTAGTTCTCTCATTTTGTCTAGTTTCAAGCTAAAATATAATATGCCACGTTAAAAATACTTTTATCAATTTTCATGACAATCGCCTTCTTCCAAAATCCATATTTTTGCTCTTAGTATCAAACTTAAGGCACATCTACACGGGGTAGAAATCTCGTAGAATTTGCGCTAAATTTGTCATCTCTAATATAGTTGGCACTAATTTTTATCGTTAAAATATCATCTCCAGTTGTCAAGTATTTGTTTTTATTAAATTGTTGAATTTTAGAGAATAATTTCTTCTCTAAATAATGTTGCAAAACATCTTAAAAATTGTTACTAATTAAAGAAATTATTTTTGACAGCAATTGTCAATGGCCTAGAGATTACATTTCGTAGACTTATGCAGTGCTGCATTTTCATAAAGTCTAGCGAGTTTTCTATCCCGTGTAGATGTGCCTTTAAAGCGTTTAAAATGTTTGTAATATCTCCTTTAGATTTTCATTTTGAAAGATTTATTGGATCCATATTTGAATGCTTGTGCGATGAACATCGGCATTATAGAGTTTCAAAAAGCTCTACCATTCGTAATTTTTCAAAGTTATGTATACTTTATTATGTATACTTTATGTTATGTTTATTAGGTTATAAAAAGTGTTTTAAAAACCAAAATAAATAAATTTATTTTTGCAGAATTTATATAGGAGAGGGTATAATAAGTTTGTGCTGATGTTTGTAACACCAAAAAATATTGGACACACCTTATAGTATACCGATCGACTCAGAATCACTGTTTATCATGGATGGTAACCGAAATGAATGCGGTATCGTTAGGGTAACGATATTTTAGGTTATTTCGGTAAGGGTATTTTAAGGATAACGCTATTTCATTTATTTCGGTATCGGTATTTTGAGAATAACGGTATTTGAGTTATTTCGGTAACGGTATTTTAAGGTTAACGGTATTTCAGCTATATCGGTAAGGGTATTTTAAGGGTAACGGTAGTCGGTTATTTCGGTATATACCGCATTGTTTTTTGCAAAAACCAAACAGAAGTAAAAACAAATCGAATTAATTGACTTAATTTATGTGAAATACTCAATAACCACGTACAATGACCAAGAGCAGAGAATTAAAAATAACGGTAAAGGTATTTTAAGGATAACTCTAATTCACGTATTTCCGATTTTAAGGTTATCGATATTTCATTTATTTCGGTATCGGTATTTTAAGGATAACGGTATTTCAGTTATTTCGGTAACGGCATTTTAAGGGTAACGGTAGTCAGTTGAATGGGTTTTGAATCGATAACGGTTATTTTGCCGTCTGTCCGTCCGTCCTTCTGTCTGTCCATGCATTCTTGTGCGCACTCCACAGGTCGCAAATATTAAGATATTTAGATGAAATTTGGTACACCGACTTATGTCGGCCCAAGGACGAAGCCTATTTGTTTTGGTTAAAATCGGTTCATGTTTAGACCTAGTGCCCATATAAGGGTCCCCCCAAAATTGGCTTAGTTACACGCTGCAGGTCGCAAATACGAAGATATTTCAATGAAATTTTATTCGCTGACTCACGTAGTCCCATAGGATCGGTCCATATTTGGACCTATCACCCATATGGGCTATATTTCCGATTTTATTTTCTATCATTTTATAGCACGGTTGGCAAGCACTACGTTTCCAATATAACGTTAGTTGCCTACCACGTCCACATCAATACCGATATTAAAATTTTAGTACTGCGACTACAATAGTGGCATATGTCTCCTAATATCAAAGGTTTTATTGCATAATATTACCTCTTACATTTTGTTGTATCTGCAAAATACCGTTATAAATCTGTGTTTCGGTATTTTAGAGTTATTTTAACGGTAGTTCAAGTTATTACAGAATTAGACCGGTAAAAAAGCGAACTGAAACCGGTGATACAAAAAGACATATCGTTGACCGGCCTGCAAAATGTCACATGTGTTTTTGAATAGATTTTCAGGACAGCGAAAAAACTGTTACAAAATCTACTTTTAAGATATTTTATTGGCATTATATGCCTTAATGATGATTTTACTAAATGAGGTCGTGAATCACTAAGGCTCTCTCCTGAAAATCTAACAAAACACATGTGACATTTTACAGGCCGGTCGACGATATGCCCTTAATGCAATCGACTTTTTTTAAAATCCATATGGGTCTTGAAGTAGCTGTTGTAGCTAAATACCGTTATTATGAAAAGGTAGTCGATGCCAACAGTGTTTTATAGAAAATTTTGACACAAGTAACATTTTAACCCATTCGAATTTCTGATCCAAACATTAATTGGCTTTTAACCAGACTGTTGTAGAGTATTTTATAGTCGGCATGCCCGACTTTAACTTTTTTACTCGTTTTAAAATGAAGTTATTTCTTTCGAATGTCAAGGTTTTTGAACATTATTAATGTTGCAATTATAGTCACAACTTTGAATAGGCACCTAAATATTAATAAGCATATCTAAAACATACCCAATTTATCGCTTACCAATGTCATTTGCTCCGTTGATACTTCTAAATTACCCTTGTAATACACAAGGCCTCTAAAAAGCGGTCTTTAGATCTTAAAAAATTTCTGGCTTAACCCTCGGTCCCCTGTATGCGCACGCATACAATTTTGATCTTTAACCTTGAATAAAATAAAAACGGTTCAGCGGAATGACCTTGTATTTTGCAAAGTAGAATTATTTTGCCTGAACAACCAGAAAAAGCCGTATTTGAATTTGTACCCTTACTGTATTTGCCTGTGCAGTTATAGTTACGAATCGGTACCTGTGTATGTGCGCATGGAATTGCCGCATATTTTTGTGTGTGCATTTATAGCACGCTCTTATTTTTTCGTTTTATGAAATTCAGTTTGTTCTGGAACACACATAAGTGAAGTTTGTTTGCGCATTTATTTGAATTGTGTTTCGAAGTATTTGATAAAAAATGGATAGAGTTTTACGTGAAAGAAGGCAGCGATATGAACTAGAAATGGATTTTGATTTGGAAAGCGAAGCGGGCGAATCTCCGTGCAATAGTGACGATGATTTTGCATTATCAGACGAGGAGAATGATGAAAGTGAAGTTAGCGTGCATTCGGATGAAGACGACATTGAGCCACTTGAGCAAAATTTAGCAGAAGAAAATGCAGCAAATCCTAAAAATAAATATTTTTCAAAAAATAAGAAAATTGAATTTTCATCGCAACCATTTGAAATAAATCGAAGAAATTCATTTCGACGTGCAGAAAATTTCACTTCAGGTAAAAACCTACCCTCTTTGTTATGGGTTCATGTTCATTATGTTTCATTTTTGTTATAATTCAGGTCCAAAAGCATTAGCAGCTGCTAATATAGTTGATGTTTCGTCTGCATTTCATATACTCCTTGGACCGGTTGAGAATATTATTTTGAACATGACGAATTTATATGGTGTGCGAAAGTACAAAGACGATTGGGAAAACATTTATTTGAACACTTTGCACGCATACTTTGGATTGTTGCTGCTTTCTGGTGTGTATCGGTCATACGGTGAATGTGTCACTAAACTGTGGAATGAAGAAACTAATCGGCCAATATTTAGAGCAACAATGTCTTTGAAAATGTTCAAGCGTATCCATGGTTGCATTCGATTTGATGACCGCGAACAACGTATGACCAACACTGCATCTACAAGTACTTTTGTTCGTGACAAATTGGCACCGATTCGAAATGTATACGATAAATGGAATCATAATTTGAAAGCTGTATACACACCAGGAAAAAACATTACGTATCGTGGGCGATGACCGTTTCGTCAGTATATTCCATCCAAGAAATATGCCATCAAAATTTGGGTGCTATGCGACTCAAAAAGCTGGTATGCATACAACACACAAATTTATGTTGGTCGGAATCGTAATGCCACTCCTGAACGCAATCTCGGACGGCGTGCTGTTTTGGATTTGGTGGAAGGACTTTCTGACAGAAATGTAACGTGTGATAACTTTTTCACTTCGTATGAATTTGCAGAAGATTTGCATAAGAATCGCATGACTATTTTGGGAACAATAAGGAAAAATAGGACTGAAATTCCTTCAGTTCTACTCGACATGCGTCAAAAGCCAATTTATCATACAGAAGTTGTATATGAACATAAATTGCAAGCAGTTATGTTATCATATGTTCCTCGCCGGTACCGATTTGTCACATTGCTCAGTACCACAATGTTGTCAGCATAAATGAGAATAGTGAACAGAAGAAACCTAACATCATTGAAGACTACAACAAAATCAACTATGGATCAAATGGTGACTACGTACACATGCAAAAAAAAGTCAATCGGTGGCCAATGGCAGTATTTTGTAACATGCTTGATGTTAGTGCGCTGAATGCATTCGTGACGTTCATTGCATTGTTCCCAAATTGGAAAAATTCTAAAACGAACCATAATATTCGTCGTCGCCATTTTATCGAGGAGCTTGGATTGAATCTCGTTGAAAAACAGATCACTAAACGTAAAAAACAACCTCAAAGTAATGATGCTTCCAGTGTTATTCAAAGAATTCGGGAGATTCGCCATTTACCAAGTACATCAAAACGAGGCCGATGCTACATCTGCACATATAAAAGTAACAAAAATCTTTTTGCTACACGCTGTGAAAAGTGTAGAAATTTCATTATTTCAATTTATGCGAAAAATGTACAAATAATTGACAAAAGTTAAAAATTCAATTTTTTTCTAATATACATATGTAATATTCTAATTTTAATTTCATTCTAAATCTACCTTTATGAAGTTCAAATGTATTAATATGATAGTAAACAATACAATAAACATAAAAAATCACAAAACATAAATGGCTGTTAATTTTTTTTTAGCTTTTTTACAATTAAAACGAGTAAAAAGGTTAAAGTCGGGCATGCCGACTATACAATACCCTACACCAGTCTGGTTAAAAGCCAACTAATGTTTGGATCCGAAATTTGAATGGGTTAAAATGGGGCTTGTGTCAAAATTTTCTATAATGTGAGTCATCGCACCAAATTTCATTAAAATATCTTAATATTTGCGACCTGCAGTTTGTAACCAAGCTAATTTTGGGGGGACCCTATGGGCACTAGGTCTAAACATGGACCGATGTTCACCAAAATCAATAGGCTTCGTCCTTGGGCCAACATAGGTCTGTGTACCAAATTTCATCAAAATATCTTAATATTTGCGACCTGCAGCGTATAAACAATATAATTTTGGGGGGACCCTTATATGGGCACTAGGTCTAAACATGGACCGGTGTTAACCAAAATCAATAGACTTCATCCTTGGGCTGACATAGGTCGGTGTACCAAATTTCATCAAAATATCTTAATATTTGCGACCTGCAGCGTATAAACAGTATAATTTTGGTAGGACCCTTATATGGGCACTAGGTCTAAACATGGACCGATGTTCACCAAAATCAATAGGCTGTGTTATTGGGCCAACATAGGTCTGTGTACCAAATTTCATCCAAATATCATAATATTTGCGAGCTGCAGCGTATAAACAATATAATTTTGGTAGGACCCTTATATGGGCACTAGGTCTAAACATGGACCGATGTGTACCAAATTTCATCAAAATATTTTAATATTTGCGACCTGCAGCGTATAAACAATATAATTTTGGGGGAACCCTTATATAGGCACTAGGTCTAAACATGGACGGATTTTAACCAAAATCAATAGGCGTCGTCCTTGGGCCGACGTAAGTCGGTGTACCAAGTTTCATCAAAATATCTTGATATTTGCGATCTGTAGAGTGCGCACAAGAATGCATGGACAGACGGACGGACGGACATCGTTAAATCGAAATAAAAAAAAATTCTGAGCCGATCGGTATACTATTAGGTGGGTCTAGGACCAATATTTTTTGGTGTTACAAACATCAGCACAAACTTATAATACCCTGACCACATAGTGGTGTAGGGTATAAATATATGTGTATGCGCGCGCATACAATGGGACCGTATTTCTAGAGGGACCGATGAGGGTTAATTAGTGTTTCCAATTCGGTTAATCGATTAACCAATACCTCGATTAATCGCCTCTATTTCGGTTAATGTCGAAACAAATAATTTAAAACTCAAAAAATTATTCGACCCGAAAAATCGGTTAAAATAGGTCGATTAACCGGTTACATTTTAAACATGGCATTTTTTCCCCAAAATTTCATCACTTTCTTAGCCCTAACTAAAAAATTGCAAGAAAAGCTTAGAAAAACAAATACTAACTAAAACATTAAGGGGGTTCACGATGGTACATGTGCATATTTGCAATTTGCAATTGTAACATATCGTGAGCGTCTTTTTTAAGATCAATTGCATATTTGCTTTATGAGCTATTTTGTTCACTGCTGCTAACTTTTTTCCTAAAAATATCGCTAAATCAAACTAAAAAATCACTAGAAAATAGCTGAAAATGGTAAAATATCGCTAGATTTGACGAGAAAATATCTAAATTGGCAACAGTGATTTGGTTTACGTCAAAAGTAAAAATAAATCGTATTTTTTAGAAAATTTGTGAATCAAAAAAACAATAAAAAAAATTTTTATGTTAATAAAAAATCAGAAACAATTTTTTTATTTAATATCTTATTTAATAAATCATAATATGGCGGCTGATATGTTAAAAACAGATGTTTTGTTTTATTTGCAACTTAGCTTTATATGCAAAGTGATTTTTGCTAAAGGTTTTTTTATTGCAAATGAAGAAAAATAAAGCAAATTGCAAATACATACATTTTGTTGTTGTGTTGATGCAATCGTTGTTTTTTTGCAATCATTTGCAACGTTTGCATCGTTTGCAATACCCATCGTGAGTACCCTTATTATCAAATTCTTCAAAAATCGAGTGAAAGAGGTCCTTAAGCTTTTAAATACCTTTTTTGCAGGAACTCCAAGCAAAGCGACATTGCACCAGAGAGACACGTCATGTGTTTTAAGACTCCTAAATTTTAATAAAATTTGTTTGCAAATATTTTAAAACCGTTAAAGTTTAGAAGGCTTTAAAAAAGCAACGCGAAGGGCAAAACAAAGGTGTTTTTTAAAACTTTTCAAAACATACGACGTGTTTGGCTGGAGCAGGCTTTAAGGCACATCTACACGGGATAGAAATCTCGTAGAGTTTACGCCTAATTTGTCATCTCTAATATAGTTCGCACTAGTTTTTATCGTAAAAGTATCATCTCTAGTTGTCAAGTATTAGTTTTTAATAAAATTGTTGTATTTTAAAGAATAATTTTTTCTCCAAATACCAAAAGGTGCATTTAATAAACTGAATGTTCAATAATGGCTCATATGAATAAAAAATAGATATTACTAATAGGGGGAAATACAGGGTTTTTTAAGCAATTACTTCACAAATCCAGTCTGGTGGGAGTAGACTAGAAATTTAATTTTTTAATTTTCGTTTACATTTTATGCTATTCTACCAGCCAATTGGTAAATTTGGCGTTAAAAGCCATTCCTAAGCCCAAAGTAATTACTTCGAAGTAATTGCTAAATTTTATTCATATGACCCAATGTTACAAGACATCTTAAAAATTCTTACTAATTAATGAAATTATGTATGACAGCAATTGTCAATGCCCTAGAGATTACATTTCGTAGACCTGTACAGAGCTGCATTTTCAAAAAGTCTAGCGAGTTTTCTATCCCGTGTAGATGTGCCTTTAGGAAATACAATAGACAATGGCTCGTATGAATAAAAAATAGATTTTACTAATAGGGGGAAATACAGGGTTTTTAAGCAATTACTTCACAAATCTAGTCTGCTTGGGAGTAGACTAGAAATTTCGTTTTTTAATTTTCGTTTACATTTCATGCTATTCTACCAGCCAATTGGTAAATTTGGAGTTAAAAGCCATTCCTAAGCCCAAAGTAATTACTTCGAAGTAATTGCTAAGTTTTATTCATATGACCCAATGGGGTCATATTCATACGAGCCATTGTCTATTGTATTTCCTAAAGGCACATCTACACGGGATAGAAAACTCGCTAGACTTTTTGAAAATGCAGCTCTGTACAGGTCTACGAAATGTAATCTCTAGGGCATTGACAATTGCTGTCATACATAATTTCATTAATTAGTAAGAATTTTTAAGATGTCTTGTAACATTGGGTCATAGTAATATCTATATTCTATTATTTATTCCTAAGCCCAAAGTATAATTGCAAAAAAATCGCGAAAAAAAAAAGTCGCGGAAAAAATTTGCAAAAAGGAAAATTCTTACATCAGTATATTTGTTTGCAGAATGAAAATCGCTGATAAGGTTTTTCAGTACAATTATTGTACCATAAAGTCTTTTTTCGCGTTCCGCTATTATTTTGCAATTTTTTAATTGCGGTTTTTTAAATATATAATACCCATTTCATACAACAAACTTCGGCGGCTAGTATCAAAAAAAGAAAAAAAATCCGGGAAAAAAAATTTGCGAAAAAAATTTGCAAAAAGGAAAATTTTTCTATCAATATATTTGTTTGCAGAATGTAAATAGCTGATTAAGTTTTTAATTAATTTTTTGTAGCTTTTTTTCGCGTTCCGCGATTATTTTACAATTTTTAAGTGTGGTTTTTTTAAATTCATAATATAGGGACCATAATACCAATTTCATACACCAGAGTTTGATGCTTAGTTTGCAAAAAAAAAAACCAAAAACAATCGGGAAAAATTTCGAATTCCAACAAAAAACGGTTAAAATTTGTCTATTTTTGCCCTATGCTATTATAGGAACCGAGGGAACATATATATATATTTTTGCAGAAAGATGGCAACTCTTAAATGTATGTATTTGACAATTCAAGTGATAACGTAAAAATCAATCACGAATACGTAGTGATTTATAAAATAAAATTTTTTATTCCTCGCGTTAGGTAAGTGAAGTTAAGTGTAGGTGATGTGATGAACGCAGGTGTTTTACAAAATTAGGCCATAAAATTTTTTTATTGCTTATAATTCGGCCTCAGTTTTTGTTAAACGAAGTCGTTTTTATAATGTGATATTGGTAATTACTAGGGCAAGGAATTTCATGCACTTAAAAATCGAAAATATGCGCCTAAAAAATGCGGCTAAAAAAGAAAAATATGCATTAAAAACATAAAAAATATGCACTAAAAACGATTATTTTTCCAAAAATAACGCACTTTAAAATATAAAAATATATGTAATAGGGTGGGTCAATTTATATGAGTCCGAAAAAAATGAAGCGTATAGCAGAAACGTGATCTATACTAAATACTAAGAAAACTACCCGAAAAAACTGATTTATAAGAAAGCGCTTTTCCGAATTTTAAATTTATGCAGTTTTTACAAAACCACTAACTACGTATTATTTTGAGTGTACATACGCAACAAAGTTTTTTTTCCAAAGAATCGGTAGCTATTCTACACCTTTTCTTTACAACCCTTTCTACTCTCAATTCTAACACCGATTATTTTTGTTTGAAATTGTCCCAAAAGCAAGCTCTTCATCTTTCACCACCTTTCATCTTTTCCCTATCCCCTATCCAATGAAAGGGGATAGGGAAAATTAATGAGAAGAAATTCTGAGTGTTGCTTCTCTTTTAAAAAAAAAAAGTCAGATCAGAGGCCAATTGACAAATCAATTGAACAAAAAATTACTCTCAAAATACGTCTGTTACTGGATAGAAAAATTTGTGACTTACAAAATTTATTCCTGTTTTTAGGCTTAAAATAAAATTTGTTGATTTTAACAAATTCTTTTGTTAAATTTAACAAATCTAAATTTAAGTAAAAAATTTGTAAAACTATATTTTGTCCGTTTTGCTCTATCTCGCTTAGTTTTATGAAATGGAAAATTTTTATTAAAAATTTTCGAGGGTCCAAGGCCCGCCAAGGTGCGTTTTTGGAAAGAGATACCCCTTTTCGCTGGGGTATTATATAGTTAGGGGTAGTCGAAATTTTCATCAATTTTGCTATATCTCTCTTAGTTTTCGAGATATGATTCTTTTTAAAAAATCGGGAGGGAACGATATGGCGCCATCTTTAAAACTTCGGATACCTTGGTGGCGCCATCTACCGGGTAATAACAGAAATATGAAAATATTATTTTTTAACAATAAATTTTGTAAAATTATTATTCTGTAAAAATTTTAAATCGATATTTTAATTTTGACACGTGCCGCATTGAGATTGATATCAAAATGAAATGTACAAGTGAAACATTACTTTTTTGGTATTTCTTGATAATACTGGCTCTTAAATAAACGTATTTCTGGATAATATCAATAGAATCTTAATCTAAACTAAATTATCTTTCTAGAAATGCATAGAAATCCAAAATCGATCCATTGTAGGGTTAAAATGACATAAATTATAACAATCGTAAAAAATAAAATATTTTTTTCAAAAACTTACAATGTTTTACTCTAGTTTGATTTCTAAGATCCACAAATAATGAGATATAAATTTTTGTCTCTATTGCGTTATGATAACCTAGTCCCAGGTATGGCCAAAGATGGGATTTTTCTGGTAGTATCGTAAAGTATCGTGTCAGCTGTTTACTTTTAGTTAATGACCACTACTTAGTTTGGAAGTACATTTGAGGTAAGAAAATCTATTGAAAATAGATTTCTACTTCACGATACCTCATTTCGCCGCACTTTACTTCCAAACTAATTTGAGCTTAAAGCCCAAATTTAATGATTGAATGAATCAAATGAGCTAAATTGACTATAAAATATTTTCGATTTAAAATGAAATTGAATCCGATTTTCAGGGATAAAATATAATCCACAATGAATTTTTATGAAAGTTCTTGGTTGTTATTTTATAAGAAAATGTAAGTGTTGGTTTTATTGGGGTCTAAAGTGTACTATTTTTAACCTGGTTGGTACTATTCTGAAAATCAAATTTAATAGCACGTTACATATTTTGAGTAACTCAGCAAAAATAAAATACCACGTTACGACTCGTTCTCGTTACATTTACTTTCTAGTAACGAGACCTTAAGAATATAGCTATTTGTTTTCAAAAATTATTTGTGTAACACCTTAATTAGGACTTTATTTTGTGTCTTGGCAACGACTATATAGACTAAAGACAAACCACCAGCCTCAACTGCTGTTAAAAAGTCTCTTTAATTTTATATGCAAACTGGTTTTAAGAGAAACAGTTTGTGTTTTTTTTTAACGCGTATTTTTTAATATTAATAAGCAAAATTTGTGCTAATTATACAAAACTAATGCAGAGAACATATCAAACAACACAAGTGCACTTTATAATTTAATTAAAATTGCTGAAAAATAATTAACTAAAAATACCACTTTTACACGTTTTTTGTTATTTTAAATTGAAACTCTCATAAAACCAGTTCAGTTTTTCAGATGAGAGCCGTGGATAGTGCCTGGTCTTGGCCATGTTTTTGAAAGTAATTCTTTTATAAATGCAAAGCTTGAAGTTTGGTTTATATCTGTGTAAAAAAATAATTTCTAAAAAGTTACGCAAAAGGCTAAAATGAAGCAGATTTATAGGTCTCCTCACAAAAAAGTTTTCGACAAATAGCTATTTTCTTAGGCGCAGCGACGATATAAAAAGTACCGTGTTGAACAACTACTCAAAAAGTGGCAACACTGCTTTCACAACTCTACAGTGATACCACAAAAACTTTTTGTTTTTATACAAGCATTTTTGCTTGCATTGTGTTGATAATCTTCTCATTTTATTATTTTAGTTAATTTTACATTTTTAAACGTGGTTTTAATAAATAAAATGATTAAATTTTATTCGCAAATGTAAGACAAAGTAAAAGGCATTTGTAGCTTAAAAGTATTGCAAATAACAAACTTATGGCCAGTTGTGAGTTGGAAGTGCTGGAGTTAAAACAAGCTTTTTATTATACAGAAGATGAGGAAGTCACATCCAATGAAATAATACGGTACCACATTCAAGATTTGAACTACAATGAGTTCTATTGGCAATACATGGAAGCAAATTACCCTGTAGTTTTAACAGAAGTTTCAACAAATTGGGAATGTCGCCAAAATTGGCTAAAAACAAACGGTGTTGCTCTTGAGGACAACTCTAAAGAAATTTATGATAATAAACATATAACTGCCACAAATACCACACTTAACTATGACTACCTCAGGGAGAAAATTGGCAATCGCAAAGTACCAGTGGCTAATTGTAATAAAGAATATTTTAATAGCCATGAAAAATGTGAAATGTTATTTTATGATTTTCTAACTTACTGGCAGCATAAAAGAGGCGATATACCAACAAATGACCGGTGTTCTACGGAATTTAGCAATATAGACACGAAAACAACCACCGATGATTTACTCTACCTCAAAGATTGGCATTTAAAGACTCAATACGCTGACTATGATTTTTATAAAGTTCCTAAATATTTTGCCTCCGATTGGTTAAATGAATATTTAGTAGCCAATCAAAGTGATGATTATCGTTTTGTCTATATGGGACCAAAAGATACATGGTATGTAAAAATATATTTTTTAATCAGGGGACAGATTACCGCAGTCGTGATCGAGTTTATCTCGATATTATTATCTAAACTTTAAAAAGATTTTAACTGGGTAAGCATCTCCGGCCCATGTGTTCTTTTATTTGCACTTTTAAACAACTTCGAAGGCCTACATCTGTCGGAATCTGGACCTAAATTTTTGAATGTTTTCATTTAAACCATGACATAACAATACCTGGTAGATGCATTAGAAAGTATGTTCTCTAGATTACAAGAACAAAAAAAAAATCGAGAATGTCAAAAATCCAAATTTTCTAAAAAAAATGCTTCCAAATCTAAAAGGTGAAAAAATTTTTTGTTTAAGGTTTTGTCTGTAATCTATGGAAACAAACATTTAATAGGAAAACTAACCTACCTAACAGAATTTTTAGCAAGGTTGGTTACCGAAACGAATAACGGTAAGGGTAACGGTAACGGTATCGAATTTAATTTGTTTCGGTAACGGTATTTAAGACTGTTTCGGTTACGGTATACCGTTATCGAAACAGCAATACCGGTACGTACCGGTATTATAAATTATGTTAAAAACATATAAAAACAAGTAAAAACTTAACATATATTCAATTTTGAGTGTTAAAAATGCAGATTATAAGCTTTAAGTTCAATGCTGGTAGTTTTTATAAGTAAAATTGTTATCCATAGGCGTACCTAGACCATTTTTCTGGGGTGGGCAAGCGACCCATTAATTTTCTGCTGTTTATTTGCAATTACAATTACAATTTTTTCACACAAAAAAAAACTTAAAAATGATTCCTTGCCTTCTAATAAAATTTTCATAATTTTTAAAATTAAATAATCCTGGTAGCTTATCCTATCAAAATCGCCATGGTTTTATACAAAACTCTGAATAGTGCATTTATTTCTCTGAAGAAAACCTCGTACAAGGAATCTATTCCAAGCTATATTCTCAGATTATTATGAAATTTAGATATTTAATAGAGAAAAGAAATCTAAGATCAACCTGTCTAATTCGTCCACCTCGGACGAACCCTATCTACCCCGTATTCGGACCACTTAAATAACCGAGGTGGACAAAAATACTGAGATGTTCATCTTACAATTTTTGTTTCTACAAAATATTGAAATTTCATTAAAATAACATAGTAGTGTTTAGTTTGAAGTAACTTCCTTGTTAGATATAAACTAATTAATCGTTTAGAAAACTATGAAATCTAAGATATTTAACTCACCAAAAAAGATTCTGCGTTATTTTTCTATTATTGAACAACTTTGCGGTTCTAATAATTTTTCTTAAAGAAAAACTCTTGTAGTCAATTTTATAATCAGAACTAAGAAATATTTAATATTTATTTAAAACAAAAATCGATCTTAGTTCTGACTATAGAATTGACACTTAGATTTCAACAAATTATCTGCCTAGGAAACCATATGCCCTATGCTCCTTATAGGAACCGAGGGAATATCTCTATATATAAAAGAATAACGTGACTGACTGACTGAATGACTGACTGACTGACTCAACATCGCCCAGCCCAAACCGCTGAAGCTAGGAAGTTGAAATTTGGTATGTAGGTTCCTCTTTCGGGGTAGACGTCCGCTAAGACGGGATTTTTGGAAATTCCTACCGGAACGGGCAAAAAGGGGGAAAGTGTCCCCCTTGACGGCCTGCCAAAACCCCTTTGGCTAGAAAGCTGAAATTTAAGATATGTGTTCCTTGGAGTAGGGGCTAACTTTTCTGGAAACTACTTTCTAGAATTTTGGACAGGGACGTTGTAAAAATGGGGGTTAAAAAGGGGAAAAAGGCCCCCCTTGACGGCCTGCCCAAACCGCTGGAGGTGAAGTTGAAATTTGGTATAAAGGTTCCTCCACTATCGTAGACATCCACCAAGACGGGAGTTTTGGAAATTTTTACAGGGACGGGCAAAAAGGGGAAAAAGTCTCCCCCTTGACGGCCTGCTCAAACTGCTGGAGCTATGAAGTTGAAATTTGGTATGTGGTTCCTCGACCGGTGCAGACGTCCGTTGAGACGGCATTTTTGGAAATTCTTATCGGGAGGGGCAAAAAGGGGACAAAAAAAGTACCTTTTTCCAAAAAAGTACCTTTTCCCAAAAAAAGTACCTTTTCCCAAAAAAAGAAACTTTTTCCCAAAAAAGTACCTTTTTCCAAAAAAAAGTACCTTTTTCCAAAAAAAGTACCTTTTTCCAAAAAAAAGGGGACAAAAAAAGTACCTTTTTCCAAAAAAGTACCTTTTCCCAAAAAAAGTACCTTTTCCCAAAAAAAGAAACTTTTTCCCAAAAAAGTACCTTTTTCCAAAAAAAAGTACCTTTTTCCAAAAAAAGTACCTTTTTCCAAAAAAAAGTACCTTTTTCCAAAAAAAGTACCTTTTTCCAAAAAAGTACCTTTTTCCAAAAAAGTACCTTTTTCCAAAAAAAGTACCTTTTTCCAAAAAAAGTACCTTTTTCCAAAAAAAATTCCTTTTTCCAAAAAAAGTACCTTTTTCCAAAAAAAAGTACCTTTTTCCAAAAAAAGTACCTTTTTCCAAAAAAAAGTACCTTTTTCCAAAAAAAGTACCTTTTTCCAAAAAAAGTACCTTTTTTCAAAAAAAGTACCTTTTTCCAAAAAAAGTACCTTTTTCCAAAAAAAAAGTACCTTTAACCGAAAAAAGTACCTTTTTCCAAAAAAAGTACCATTTCCCAAAAAAAAATTCCTTTTAAAAAAAATTCCTTTTTCAAAAAAAGTACCTTTTTCCAAAAAAGTACCTTTTTCCAAAAAAAAGTACCTTTTTCCAAAAAATGTACCTTTTTCCAAAAAATGTACCTTTTCCAAAAAAAAGTACCTTTTCCAAAAAAAGTACCTTTTCCCAAAAAAGTACCTTTTCCCAAAAAACATACATTTTTCCAAAAAAATACCTTTTTCAAAAAAAGTACCTTTTCCAAAAAAAGTACCTTTTTCCAAAAAAAAATTCCTTTTTCCAAAAAAAGTACCTTTTCCAAAAAAAGTACCTTTTCCCAAAAAAAATACCTTTTTCTAAAAAAAATTTTCCTTTTCCAAAAGAAGTACCTTTTCCAAAAAAAGTGCCTTTTTCCAAAAAACATACATTTTTCCAAAAAAAACACCTTTTTAAAAAAAAATACCTTTTCCAAAAAAAGTACAAATAAAGTACTTTGTAAAAACAAAGTATCTTTTTCCAAAAAATTTCGTTTTTCCAAAAAGTACCATTTAGAATAATATATAATTTCAAAAAAACTACTTTTTAAATATTGAAATTTCATTAAAATAACATAGTAGTGTTTAGTTTGAAGTAACTTCCTTGTTAGATATAAACTAATTAATCGTTTAGAAAACTATGAAATCTAAGATATTTAACTCACCAAAAAAGATTCTGCGTTATTTTTCTATTATTGAACAACTTTGCGGTTCTAATAATTTTTCTTAAAGAAAAACTCTTGTAGTCAATTTTATAATCAGAACTAAGAAATATTTAATATTTATTTAAAACAAAAATCGATCTTAGTTCTGACTATAGAATTGACACTTAGATTTCAACAAATTATCTGCCTAGGAAACCATATGCCCTATGCTCCTTATAGGAACCGAGGGAATATCTCTATATATAAAAGAATAACGTGACTGACTGACTGAATGACTGACTGACTGACTCAACATCGCCCAGCCCAAACCGCTGAAGCTAGGAAGTTGAAATTTGGTATGTAGGTTCCTCTTTCGGGGTAGACGTCCGCTAAGACGGGATTTTTGGAAATTCCTACCGGAACGGGCAAAAAGGGGGAAAGTGTCCCCCTTGACGGCCTGCCAAAACCCCTTTGGCTAGAAAGCTGAAATTTAAGATATGTGTTCCTTGGAGTAGGGGCTAACTTTTCTGGAAACTACTTTCTAGAATTTTGGACAGGGACGTTGTAAAAATGGGGGTTAAAAAGGGGAAAAAGGCCCCCCTTGACGGCCTGCCCAAACCGCTGGAGGTGAAGTTGAAATTTGGTATAAAGGTTCCTCCACTATCGTAGACATCCACCAAGACGGGAGTTTTGGAAATTTTTACAGGGACGGGCAAAAAGGGGAAAAAGTCTCCCCCTTGACGGCCTGCTCAAACTGCTGGAGCTATGAAGTTGAAATTTGGTATGTGGTTCCTCGACCGGTGCAGACGTCCGTTGAGACGGCATTTTTGGAAATTCTTATCGGGAGGGGCAAAAAGGGGACAAAAAAAGTACCTTTTTCCAAAAAAGTACCTTTTCCCAAAAAAAGTACCTTTTCCCAAAAAAAGAAACTTTTTCCCAAAAAAGTACCTTTTTCCAAAAAAAAGTACCTTTTTCCAAAAAAAGTACCTTTTTCCAAAAAAAAGGGGACAAAAAAAGTACCTTTTTCCAAAAAAGTACCTTTTCCCAAAAAAAGTACCTTTTCCCAAAAAAAGAAACTTTTTCCCAAAAAAGTACCTTTTTCCAAAAAAAAGTACCTTTTTCCAAAAAAAGTACCTTTTTCCAAAAAAAAGTACCTTTTTCCAAAAAAAGTACCTTTTTCCAAAAAAGTACCTTTTTCCAAAAAAGTACCTTTTTCCAAAAAAAGTACCTTTTTCCAAAAAAAGTACCTTTTTCCAAAAAAAATTCCTTTTTCCAAAAAAAGTACCTTTTTCCAAAAAAAAGTACCTTTTTCCAAAAAAAGTACCTTTTTCCAAAAAAAAGTACCTTTTTCCAAAAAAAGTACCTTTTTCCAAAAAAAGTACCTTTTTTCAAAAAAAGTACCTTTTTCCAAAAAAAGTACCTTTTTCCAAAAAAAAAGTACCTTTAACCGAAAAAAGTACCTTTTTCCAAAAAAAGTACCATTTCCCAAAAAAAAATTCCTTTTAAAAAAAATTCCTTTTTCAAAAAAAGTACCTTTTTCCAAAAAAGTACCTTTTTCCAAAAAAAAGTACCTTTTTCCAAAAAATGTACCTTTTTCCAAAAAATGTACCTTTTCCAAAAAAAAGTACCTTTTCCAAAAAAAGTACCTTTTCCCAAAAAAGTACCTTTTCCCAAAAAACATACATTTTTCCAAAAAAATACCTTTTTCAAAAAAAGTACCTTTTCCAAAAAAAGTACCTTTTTCCAAAAAAAAATTCCTTTTTCCAAAAAAAGTACCTTTTCCAAAAAAAGTACCTTTTCCCAAAAAAAATACCTTTTTCTAAAAAAAATTTTCCTTTTCCAAAAGAAGTACCTTTTCCAAAAAAAGTGCCTTTTTCCAAAAAACATACATTTTTCCAAAAAAAACACCTTTTTAAAAAAAAATACCTTTTCCAAAAAAAGTACAAATAAAGTACTTTGTAAAAACAAAGTATCTTTTTCCAAAAAATTTCGTTTTTCCAAAAAGTACCATTTAGAATAATATATAATTTCAAAAAAACTACTTTTTTTCCTCCCCCCACGGATATCTCCACTAAAACAAGGTTTCTTGATATTCGGCATAGACGTGCTCTAAGACGGGATTTTTGGAAATTCCTACCGGAACGGGCAAAAAGGGGAAAAGTCTCCCCATAAACAGTCTCACAAATTGAAAAAGTGCCTGCCCAAACCACTGGAGGTAAGAAGTTGAAATTTGGTATAAAGGTTCCTCCACTGTAGTAGACATCGACTAAGTTTGTATTTTTGGAATTCCCTACAGGATATCCCAAAAGGAAACTCGGTATGTGAGTTCCTCCTTCTGTGTAGGCGTCCGCTTAGACGGAATTTTTGAAATTCCTATCGGGAGGGGAAATAAGGTAAAAGTCTCCTCCTGATGGCTTGCCCAATCCCTTTTGGCCAACTTAAAATTTTAAATATGTATTCCTTGGAGTAGGACTAACTCACCGGCAACGTAATTTTTCTATTTTGGAACAGGAACATAGTAAAAATGGTGGTTGAAAGGGAAAAAAGTCCCCACTAACGGCCTGCCCAAACCGCTAAGGCAATGCAGTTGAAATTTGGTATGAATGTTCCTCATCCATCGCAGATAGCCGCGAAGATGGAATTGTTATAAATTCCTAAAGGGAGGGGCAAAAAGAAGAAAAGCCTCACCTTGGGGGGGCCGGTAAAAACCCCTTCGGCTAGAAACCTGAAGCTTAAAATGTGGGTCCCTGGAGTGAGGGCTAACTTATTAGAAAGATACCTTTTTGAATTTTGGACAGGGTCGTTATAAAATGGGGGCTCAAAAAGGGAAAGTTGCCCCTTAACGACCTGTCCAAACTGCTGGAACTAGGAAGCTGAAATTCGGTACTTAGGTTCCTCTCAGCCTGCTCAGACTGCTGGAACTAGGAAGCTGGAATTCCCTGTCGATGGATTTTCGGAAATTCCTACCGAGAGGGGCACAAATAGTAAAAGTTGGCTAGAAACCTGAAATGTAAAACATATGTTACTTGGAGTATGTGCTCACTTACCGGGAAGGTGCTTTTTGGACAGGGACATTGCAAAAATGGGGATTAATGAAGCAAAAAGTGCCGCTTAAAGGCCTGCCCAAAGCGCTGGAGGTAGGAAGTTGAAATTTGGTATTAAAGTTCCTCCTCTATTGTAGACATCCGCTAAGATGAGATTTTTGGAAATTTCTACAGGTAGGGTCAAAAACAGGAAAAGTCTCCCCCTTAACGGCCTGGCCAAACTGCTGGAACAAGGGATATTAAATTGGGTTCCTTCTCCAACGTTGACGTCCCCTAAGATGGTATTTTTGGAAATTCATACCGGGAGGGGTAAAAAGGGAAAAAACTTCCCCCTTGACGGCCTGGCCAAACTGCTGGATATAGAGACCTAAAATTATGTATGTAGTAGGTTCCTCCTCCAACGCAGACGTCCTCTAAGACGGAATTTTTGGAAATTCCTACCGGGAGGGGTAAAAACGGAATAATTCTCCCCCTTGATGGCCTAACCGAACCCTTCGGCTAGAAACCTGTAATATATAATATGTTTTCCTTGGAGTATGAGCTAACTTATCGACAAGGCATTTCTAGGACTTTGGACAGGAACGTGGTAAAAATGGTGGTTCAAAAGGGGTAAATTGCCCCCCCCCCTTAACGTCTGCGTCTTTAGCTAGAAACCTAAAACTTAAAGAACAAGTGTATATGAAACACTAAAATTAAGAAACTAAATAGGAAACGAGTGGAATTGAAACACTACACAAGTGGAATGAAATGGATATAAACGTTTAACGAGTGGAATTGAAATTATAGACAATGCAAATGGATTGGAAGAGGGAATTACCTCTTCAAACACTATCAACGGAATATGAAACTTATGTAGCATTGAAACATACTCTCCAAAAAGTTAAACAAATTTTCTGAAAGAGAAAAAACCTTAGAAAAGGAATGGAACTTATATATTCCGATATTTAAACTTCATGTAACGAAGCACCGGTGGAAGAAACCGACGCAGTAAATTTTCCAACTGAATTTGTAAATTTACTTGAATTGCCAGGTCTACGTTTACATAAACTGGAATTAAAAAAAAAACTTTAAGACACGCTAACAACGTAGCTTTGCCCGCTATTTTTAATATTATAAAATGCTTTCCAACCCTGCTTTACGTTATTTATTTTCATTCAAAACACAAATGAACAAAACTACTTACGGGTCTATCTACCTAAGTTCGCACTTTACCAAATTATCTTAACATACACACGTATATTGCAATTTATTATGGATTCATTGCTAACAATCAACTTTCATGAGAAAAAGTGATCAAATATTTATTTATTTTAAACCCATTGTTGTGCAGAATTATTTATTTGTGGTGGCTGGGGGAAGGATTTTATTATAAAAATTGTACTTTAAATAAAAAGCGAATTTAAAAAAAATTGTCGGGGGGGGGGGGGGCTTTAAGGCACGCTAACAACGTAGAGGGCTGCGCCCGCTATCTTTAATATTATAAATCGCTTGCCAACCCTGCTTCACGTTTTTTATTTTCGTTTAAAACACAAATGAATAAAACTACTTACGGGTCTATCTACCTAAGTTCGCACTTTACCAAATTATCTTGACATACACACGTATATTGCAAATTATTATGGATTCATTACTAACAATCCACTTTCAAAGGTAAAAGTGATCAAATATTTATTTATTTTAAACCCATTGTTGTGCAGAATTATTTATTTGTGGTGGCTGCGTGAAGGCTTTAAATAAAAAAACTTTAAATAAAAAAACGAATTTAATAAAAATTGTGGGGGGCGCAGCCCCCCCCCTTAACCTTTAAGGCACGCTAACAACGTAGCGGGCTGCGCCCGCTAGTATATATATAAACCAGTAGACATTTTCCCAAACCAAAAACACAGGATTTTAATTGATATTAAAAAAAATAATATTGTAATACTTTTCGTCATCAAAATCATATATAAAAGAATTGTAGGTAGATTTTTTAAAAATTCTGGGGTGGGCATAAATCAGTCTAGGGTGGGCTTAGCCCATCCCCAGACCTGCCTAAGTCCGCCAATAAACTTATATGGACAGAAAAAAAGCAAAAAAAGTGCCCCCTCAAAATAAACCTTGGTTTGTTTTATGATGATTCCCAAAATATTTAGGGTCTAGGAATGAGATCTCACGAGCTGGACCGTTTTTAAAAAAGTTCTTTTTTTAGTTTTTGGCAGAATTTTGGTATTTAGCTAAAGACAATTTACACAATATTGGTATCACAGGGTTTTTGAGGCGCGTTCAGCGGTATATATAACATGTTCAATCATTCCTATAAATGTCCTGTTTGCAAGGATATTCTACAAAAAAAACAAGTTTTTGATTCTTTTGTATGAAGAATTTTGTGATTTAAATGTCAATCTTACATATCTTAATCTCTAGTCGATTTAAGTGAACACGTGTTTCAGTTTTTTTTGAAATTCGCGATTGTTCTCGTTTTATCAGAAATTCAATATGGTGGAGAAAATATGTTTAAAATAGGGCAATGTGGATATAAAAACTTTCCTTTTGATAAGTAAATAATCGCTAAGTGGATATAGTTTACATTTTTGCTAATTTAATACATTTTTCACTGTGCTCTGGATCAAATTTAGATAAAATTTGGAGTTACAATAAAAAAATTTTATAAAAATTTTTGTAGGTTTATTATTAAATAAAATATTTTATTAAAATACGCGTGTCTGTAATTTTTTTTTTAAAATCTAAATTTATGAGCATGAGCGTGTTGGGTTTTTTTTCTGTTAAGTTTTATTTTTATCCCTACATGCATTAGAAACTGAATTAAAATTATTATTAAAATTTTATAAAATTTTTTTGGCGAAAAAAAGATATTCCGCCAAAAAAAAGCGCGTGCTGGATTTTTTTTTTTTAAGTTGCATTTTTATCTTATATCAACTAAATACTGAATTCAAATGCAGATTGCAGTAACTCAAAAATTTTAACAAAATTTAGTCCACAGCATCACGCAAAATATATGAAATTTGCAAAATTTCGAATTATATCCACTTTGCGATGATTTACTTATCAAAAGAAAAGTTTTGGTATCCATATTGCCCTATTTACAACACATTTTTTCCTCCACATTGAATTTCTGATAAAACGCGAAAAATCGCGAATTTCAAAAAAATCTGAAACACGTGTTCATTTAAATCGACTACAGATTATGATATGTAAGTTTGAAATTTCAATAACAAACATCTCCGTACAAAAGAGTCAAAAATTTTTTTTTTTTATAGAATATCCTTGAAAATAGGACATGTCTGGATACGCTTGAATATGTTATACATACCGCTGGACGCGCCTCAAAAATCCCTTTCATATGATACCCATATTGAGTATGTTCTCTACAGCTAGAATGCAAATTTCTTACAAAAACTAAAAAAAAATGCCTTTTTTAAAAATGGTCCAGCCCGTGAGATCTCGTTGCTAGACCCGAAATATTTTGGGAATCATCATAAAACAAACCAAGGTTTATTTTGAAGGGGGCACTTTTTTACTTTTTTTTCGTGAGTCGGTCTATTATCCATAAATTTTTTTGTAGAAAAAAAGACTGAAGATTATTACAAAAAAGTTAAAATTTGCATTTATATATAAATTAATAAATACCTGTAAAATACCGGTAACTACCCATAAAAATAACGGTATCGGTAACGATAATGGTAATTGTAAAATTTTTTAGAGGTATTGGTAACGGTAACGGTATTCAATTTGAAACGGTATTTTAGCGATAACGGTATTATAACGATAACGGTAACCAATCTTGATTTTTAGGGAATAAATGCTGTGTTTGTGTGACTATCATTGTTATCGAGAACGATTTTGACAGTTTTCAACGTATTCCTGCTTTCTACTGTCAAAATTGTTCGAGATATCATTGATAGGAATGCCGCACAAACGATGCGGTTATCGGTAATGGTAATGCTATTTTAGATTATTCTAGTTCGGTAACAGTATTTTAAGGATAGTCAGTATCCCGCAATTTTTGAAAAAAATACGAACGAGTTTAAACACAGAACCAATTTACAAACTTAATGTACGAAAAATATTCAATAACAACGTGCAATTACCAAAAGCAGAAAATTAAAAATAACGGTATTTTAATGGTATCGATATTTCATTTATTTCGGTAACGGTATTTTAGGGGTAATGGTAGTCATTTGAAAGAGTTTTGAACCGATAACGGTATTTTAACGGTATTGCCTGCCAACTAGGGTTTATGTCCCGGGAATTCCCGGGACGGGATTCCCGAGAATCCCGCTCTTTTTTCAATCCCGCAATCCCGGGAATTTTGTGCGGGATTTCCCGGGATTTTTTTATTCTTTTACAGAAGTTTTAGCTATTATATATTGCAATTTTGGGAGCTAAATAAATTTAAATTTTAATTGATTTGAAATTAATTTAAATAAGAAATATTTTAAAGTAAAAAATGCGATTTAAGATTTAATAAACTGATTTGGTATAAAAAAAATGTTATTTAGGCCAAATTGTTTTTGGATGTCAGTTGAATTTAGTTAAGTTAAACAGAAAACAAATTTTATCAGCCATTACCAAGTTTACCAACAAAAATACTCGAACTTCAGAAAATTTTGTTTTCTTTAAAATGGTGATCTTTGTTTAAATGAAGCAATATATACAACACTTCAACATCCGTATCTCAGTTCCAAATACCTCAAAAAACTAGGCATTAAAAAATTAGTGATATTTCAATTGAGTATTTTGAGGTTTTTTTCAGTTCAAATAATTTCATTTAAATTTCAACTGCTATTCCTTTATTTCAATTGTATTTTTTGAATATTATACCTATGCTTTTTTAAATTATTTTGGATTTCTTTATATGTTAATTTAAAATGCAACTATATAAATTAAATAAGTTGTTTTTAAATAGTTCTGGCATAAAAAAAAATTTATTCAAAAGATACCAATTAAAGTCAAAAATTAATGTTTTTCGTTCAATTTGAGATCAAATATTATCACATTTTCCTTTAAATTATTTTAAAATTAAAAGAGAGATGCTAAAATTTTTACAAGTAGTTCGATAAGGCCAGCAGGATAGAATACGTATATATTTATGCCTTTATGGGTTAATAGTTGATGATGATCTATTTTACTCTGAACTTTAATTCTTAAAGTATCGCAGCTGTTTCCTATGGAACTAAACTCTGATCGACAACTTATGAAGCATAGATTTATGAACGACAACGAACCGTTAATTTTAAATGCATATTTTAATCATTTTTTAAAATCCATAAAATAAATCCATGTTGATAGTAAACAATTAGGCATACGTATTAAATTTTATTTTTCACTATATGTAGTGTGTTAAGATGAAGAAAATATTATTTAATAATATTCTAGTGTCGTTCTTTATAAAAAGATTTAAGTAAGGCTAATAATTTGTGTAAAAAATACTCACTTAAACTTTTTTTAGATAAAAAATTTTCAATTATACTTTTAGCTAAATTATAGCTGTATTTTGTCTCATTCCTATCAACGTTAAGTATTTAAAGCAAATCTATGTTAAACCGATTGAAGTATAAAAATTTTAATCAGGTTATGTTTACAATTGTTCCGTTATAATCGAATGTATGTTACCAAAAGTTTTTAGGAAGTAACGCGAATAAGTTACGCTAGATGTGAAAATGTATAAACGTTGAGTTTTCAATGTTGATAATTATCCGTGTTGAAAGTTAACGTGCATACGAAAAGTAATGTGTTAGTTTTCGTCTTAAACGCGTTTTTATGCACTTTGAGTTTTTTATGAGTTAACGGATATAGTTAAGTCGAAAACACAGCTTATGTATATTTAATAAAATAAGAAATGAGATTGGGAAATTCTAAAAGTTTTAATACTATTTTATCTTAAAGTTATAAAATCAATAAATTTTTGCAAGCTGCTTGGGTCTGATAGGGTTACGCAAAAAATCTATATTAGTTCTGACTATAAAACTGGTCCGACACAAGTTTACACCCATTAACAGTTCCAATATATCCTGAAAGAAGGGAAGAAATTAAAATGCCCGTGTCTTTCACTTTTTCTATATCAATTCGTTTAATCATTTAAACCGCGAATTAATATTAAGTTAATTTATTTCATTTTAAAATTAAGACGGCTTTCCAAATAAATATATTAACTTAATAGTAATTCGAAATTTAAACTGTTAAACGAATTGATCTAGAAAAAGTGGAAGTCATGGATATTTTATATTTAGCCCTCCTATCAGAATATATTAAGTAGATTTTATCATGGATACAACCAAAAGATGAACTATGTCGATAGAAATTGAGTTTTTATATTACAACATACAGCTATGGACATATAAATGGCACATTTTAATATGAATTCTTTCTTATGCTACTATATTGCAAATACTATTAACAACCAACAAGTTTTTGTTTTTTCCAAATGTTTATTATGCACGTTTAATATTGCTATAAATTTTAATTGAAATTCATTAATGTAAATAAATAATTATCATTATGAAAAAAACCCCATTGAAATGAGCTGGACACATAAATGGCACAATCTTAAAAAAAGAGAAGAAATGGTTTTAATATTGCATTTGTTAAATTTTTTGGTATGTACAAATATTTTACCGTTAATATTTAGTGCTGTGGCCTTTGTTTTTGGCATTTACTTGCCACCCCAAAGGCATACCAAGCTTCCTGTGCGGCCAACCACAGTTCGTCCATATTTTTGTAATTTTTCTTGGCGATTTCAACCTTGACTTCATTCCACAGGTTCTCTATTGGATTTAAGTCAGGGTTCTGGGCTGGCCAATCCAAAACATCAATCTTCTGCGCACAAAACCATTTTTTTTACTAGTTTGGAGGAGTGTTTGGGGTCATTATCTTGCATGAATTTCGATTTTATTGGAATGGAGTTGAAGGCATATGGAGGTTTTTTAAAATATCTAAATACTGAAACTTGTCCATTTTTCCATTGATTTTTATAAGCGGACCTACGCCATGCCAAGAAAATGCACCCCAATTTTATAGAATATCCTTGAAAATAGGACATGTCTGGATACGCTTGAATATGTTATATATACCGCTGGACGCGCCTCAAAAATCCCTTTCATATGATACCCATATTGAGTATGTTCTCTACAGCTAGAATGCAAATTTCTTACAAAAACTAAAAAAAAATGCCTTTTTTAAAAATGGTCCAGCCCGTGAGATCTCGTTGCTAGACCCGAAATATTTTGGGAATCATCATAAAACAAACCAAGGTTTATTTTGAAGGGGGCACTTTTTTACTTTTTTTTCGTGAGTCGGTCTATTATCCATAAATTTTTTTGTAGAAAAAAAGACTGAAGATTATTACAAAAAAGTTAAAATTTGCATTTATATATAAATTAATAAATACCTGTAAAATACCGGTAACTACCCATAAAAATAACGGTATCGGTAACGATAATGGTAATTGTAAAATTTTTTAGAGGTATTGGTAACGGTAACGGTATTCAATTTGAAACGGTATTTTAGCGATAACGGTATTATAACGATAACGGTAACCAATCTTGATTTTTAGGGAATAAATGCTGTGTTTGTGTGACTATCATTGTTATCGAGAACGATTTTGACAGTTTTCAACGTATTCCTGCTTTCTACTGTCAAAATTGTTCGAGATATCATTGATAGGAATGCCGCACAAACGATGCGGTTATCGGTAATGGTAATGCTATTTTAGATTATTCTAGTTCGGTAACAGTATTTTAAGGATAGTCAGTATCCCGCAATTTTTGAAAAAAATACGAACGAGTTTAAACACAGAACCAATTTACAAACTTAATGTACGAAAAATATTCAATAACAACGTGCAATTACCAAAAGCAGAAAATTAAAAATAACGGTATTTTAATGGTATCGATATTTCATTTATTTCGGTAACGGTATTTTAGGGGTAATGGTAGTCATTTGAAAGAGTTTTGAACCGATAACGGTATTTTAACGGTATTGCCTGCCAACTAGGGTTTATGTCCCGGGAATTCCCGGGACGGGATTCCCGAGAATCCCGCTCTTTTTTCAATCCCGCAATCCCGGGAATTTTGTGCGGGATTTCCCGGGATTTTTTTATTCTTTTACAGAAGTTTTAGCTATTATATATTGCAATTTTGGGAGCTAAATAAATTTAAATTTTAATTGATTTGAAATTAATTTAAATAAGAAATATTTTAAAGTAAAAAATGCGATTTAAGATTTAATAAACTGATTTGGTATAAAAAAAATGTTATTTAGGCCAAATTGTTTTTGGATGTCAGTTGAATTTAGTTAAGTTAAACAGAAAACAAATTTTATCAGCCATTACCAAGTTTACCAACAAAAATACTCGAACTTCAGAAAATTTTGTTTTCTTTAAAATGGTGATCTTTGTTTAAATGAAGCAATATATACAACACTTCAACATCCGTATCTCAGTTCCAAATACCTCAAAAAACTAGGCATTAAAAAATTAGTGATATTTCAATTGAGTATTTTGAGGTTTTTTTCAGTTCAAATAATTTCATTTAAATTTCAACTGCTATTCCTTTATTTCAATTGTATTTTTTGAATATTATACCTATGCTTTTTTAAATTATTTTGGATTTCTTTATATGTTAATTTAAAATGCAACTATATAAATTAAATAAGTTGTTTTTAAATAGTTCTGGCATAAAAAAAAATTTATTCAAAAGATACCAATTAAAGTCAAAAATTAATGTTTTTCGTTCAATTTGAGATCAAATATTATCACATTTTCCTTTAAATTATTTTAAAATTAAAAGAGAGATGCTAAAATTTTTACAAGTCGTTCGATAAGGCCAGCAGGATAGAATACGTATATATTTATGCCTTTATGGGTTAATAGTTGATGATGATCTATTTTACTCTGAACTTTAATTCTTAAAGTATCGCAGCTGTTTCCTATGGAACTAAACTCTGATCGACAACTTATGAAGCATAGATTTATGAACGACAACGAACCGTTAATTTTAAATGCATATTTTAATCATTTTTTAAAATCCATAAAATAAATCCATGTTGATAGTAAACAATTAGGCATACGTATTAAATTTTATTTTTCACTATATGTAGTGTGTTAAGATGAAGAAAATATTATTTAATAATATTCTAGTGTCGTTCTTTATAAAAAGATTTAAGTAAGGCTAATAATTTGTGTAAAAAATACTCACTTAAACTTTTTTTAGATAAAAAATTTTCAATTATACTTTTAGCTAAATTATAGCTGTATTTTGTCTCATTCCTATCAACGTTAAGTATTTAAAGCAAATCTATGTTAAACCGATTGAAGTATAAAAATTTTAATCAGGTTATGTTTACAATTGTTCCGTTATAATCGAATGTATGTTACCAAAAGTTTTTAGGAAGTAACGCGAATAAGTTACGCTAGATGTGAAAATGTATAAACGTTGAGTTTTCAATGTTGATAATTATCCGTGTTGAAAGTTAACGTGCATACGAAAAGTAATGTGTTAGTTTTCGTCTTAAACGCGTTTTTATGCACTTTGAGTTTTTTATGAGTTAACGGATATAGTTAAGTCGAAAACACAGCTTATGTATATTTAATAAAATAAGAAATGAGATTGGGAAATTCTAAAAGTTTTAATACTATTTTATCTTAAAGTTATAAAATCAATAAATTTTTGCAAGCTGCTTGGGTCTGATAGGGTTACGCAAAAAATCTATATTAGTTCTGACTATAAAACTGGTCCGACACAAGTTTACACCCATTAACAGTTCCAATATATCCTGAAAGAAGGGAAGAAATTAAAATGCCCGTGTCTTTCACTTTTTCTATATCAATTCGTTTAATCATTTAAACCGCGAATTAATATTAAGTTAATTTATTTCATTTTAAAATTAAGACGGCTTTCCAAATAAATATATTAACTTAATAGTAATTCGAAATTTAAACTGTTAAACGAATTGATCTAGAAAAAGTGGAAGTCATGGATATTTTATATTTAGCCCTCCTATCAGAATATATTAAGTAGATTTTATCATGGATACAACCAAAAGATGAACTATGTCGATAGAAATTGAGTTTTTATATTACAACATACAGCTATGGACATATAAATGGCACATTTTAATATGAATTCTTTCTTATGCTACTATATTGCAAATACTATTAACAACCAACAAGTTTTTGTTTTTTCCAAATGTTTATTATGCACGTTTAATATTGCTATAAATTTTAATTGAAATTCATTAATGTAAATAAATAATTATCATTATGAAAAAAACCCCATTGAAATGAGCTGGACACATAAATGGCACAATCTTAAAAAAAGAGAAGAAATGGTTTTAATATTGCATTTGTTAAATTTTTTGGTATGTACAAATATTTTACCGTTAATATTTAGTGCTGTGGCCTTTGTTTTTGGCATTTACTTGCCACCCCAAAGGCATACCAAGCTTCCTGTGCGGCCAACCACAGTTCGTCCATATTTTTGTAATTTTTCTTGGCGATTTCAACCTTGACTTCATTCCACAGGTTCTCTATTGGATTTAAGTCAGGGTTCTGGGCTGGCCAATCCAAAACATCAATCTTCTGCGCACAAAACCATTTTTTTTACTAGTTTGGAGGAGTGTTTGGGGTCATTATCTTGCATGAATTTCGATTTTATTGGAATGGAGTTGAAGGCATATGGAGGTTTTTTAAAATATCTAAATACTGAAACTTGTCCATTTTTCCATTGATTTTTATAAGCGGACCTACGCCATGCCAAGAAAATGCACCCCAAACCATAATACTGCCACCTCCATGTTTTATCGTCTTCTGAGTGAACCGAGGATTAAACTCTTGGCCTTTAGGACGACGAACAAAGATTCTGCCATCTGGTCCTATCCTGTTAATTTTTGTTTGGTCACTCCATAACACGTTTTTCCAAAAACGAATGGGATTTTCCTTATTGGTTCTGGCGAAGGTTAGTCGTTTTGAAATATTTTTTTTTTGGGATAAGGGCCTTTTTTCTGGAAATGCGCCCAAACAAATTTGCCTCGTTTAGTCTTCTTCTGACAAGTCTGCTTGATATTTCCATGTTAATATTTTCATTAATATCCGATGCTATCTGCCTTGATGACTTGAATGGATCAATTTTCACCATTCGTACTATAGCTGGATCCGTACGCTCATCTGGTTTTCGTGGCCTTGGCTTCCGAATTTTACTCTTAGTCAATACATCGGGATCCTCAACACAAGAATTAATTGCATTGTAGACTTTTTTGCGAGAAATTTGCATTATCTCAGCAATTTCCGCTCCTTTTTTTCCATCTTCATACATTTTCCATATGATCCGCATTTCCTCACCTGTGGTATGTTTTCCTGATCCCATTTTAAAAATTTTTTAACTTTTTATATTTATTTTTGAACTACGAAAAATATTTATTTCTGTGAATTAAATCTACACGACTACTGCCTATTTTAAGTAAATTGTGCCATTTATATGTCCACTTTAAATCAGCATTGTTAACGCAAAAATGATAACGGTAAATAATAAGCAAAACATAATGGAACATTTGAGCACTATTAAGACAAACATCCTTTTCAACAACAATCAGAAGATATAAAACTTGCATTTTTAAATATATTTAGTTGGAAAATACTTAAATTTATGCGCAATTTAAATTTGTGTCAATTATATGTCCATAGCTGTATGTCGGAATTATTTATTTACTAATGAGCGGGAATTCCCGGAATCCCAGGAAATTTAGAAAAAATCACGCTGACCCGGGAAATGAAAAAGTCCGGGAAAAGAAAAACCCTACTGCCAACCCTATTTGAAATTCAAAACTTTTTTAAATATTAGGGGTTTTCATATAAACTCGTATTCTACTCGTAAACGATGTAAACCTGGTATATTAATGAGTTTAATGTCAAACTCCATACATAAAAAATATGGTTTTTATTTATACAATGTTTACAAGGAATTTACGAGTTTATATGAAAACCCCTCCTATTAAAGGTATTGTATTAATTGTATTAATTTTATTTCGTAATAAAAACAATTTCTACACTCAGATAAAAAAGTTTGTAAAAAAATTTGTAAACAGTTTTCAATCGCACTATACTATTTTAATACTGATTTTTAGTACAATTTTTATTTTTAGTAATCATTTTTGCTATTCTCTTATTACAAATTACGGTTTTTTTACTAATTTTCCCTGCTGATTTCAGCAAAACATTTTACTAATTTTTAAAACCGAGTGCTAAATTTAACAGAAAAATATACTAATTTAAAATTATTTTTTTTTTATTTTTTACAATTCTTGTTTAGTTTATATTTGTTACTATTGATATATTCGTAGTTTTAAATAACACTCAGAAAATTGTATTGTATCTCCAATGCATAAAAAGGTAATAATTGGAGAACTGTTTGCAATTTTGACTCCAAATTTCAAGTACGATGAAGTAATTATACGCTTGTTACAATTGTTTAGATTTTACAGTTTTTTTTATTTTTTAGTACAATTTTTTGCTAATTTCAGCAGATTGATGTTAAATTACAGTTTACAGCAATTTGCGGAATTTTAGTTATTTATACTAATTTCATTGTACTAAAATTATGATATTTAGTAAGTTTTTTAACTGATTTTAGCAAATCGATTTTGAATTTCATTTTACATAAATTTTACTAAAATTTTGTAGCGGATACTAATT
Organism: Leucophora obtusa; assembly: GCA_949987735.1. NCBI lineage: Eukaryota > Metazoa > Arthropoda > Insecta > Diptera > Anthomyiidae > Leucophora > Leucophora obtusa. The sequence goes on from OX465298.1 coordinate 148,317,058, forward strand.
TTTTCTACTAATTTTATTATACTAAAGATCAGCAGACATGTGTTGCTCAAATTAGCAAAAAATACCGCTGGCCTCAAAACAGTTAAATTTTCCGTAATAACAGCAACATTTTCAGTAGCCATTACAGGCTTTTTTGGTTGAGTATAGAGAGAAAAGGGCTTTTATTTGGATTATCGCTCGTATCTTGAAAACTAAATCAGATAAATGAAAACGGACAACAGTTTTGGATCAAGGAAGTCATAATGAGTTATACATGGAAAAATAAATGCGAATTTTGCTTTAATAAAATTTTGATGGTCAATATCTTGAAAACTAAGAGAGCTAGAGGAAAAATGTTTACACCAGAGGTCAAAACCCGCCCGATGCCGAAACTATATTTCGACTTACGTTGCTAGATTTTAAGATCGAGTTTTTCTGGAAAACTAAGCCTCCTAGAGAGAAAAGGGCTCTTATTTGGATTATCGCCCGCCCGTATCTTTAAAACTAAATGAGATAAATGAAAACGGAAAACAGTTTTGGAACAAGGAGGTCATTACGAGTTATACATAGAAAAGTAAATGCTAATTTTGCTTTAATAAAACTTTGATGGTCCATATCTCGAAAACTGAGAGAGCTAGAGGAACAATGTTTACACCAGAGGTCAAAACCCGCCCATAATACCCCGATGCGAAACTAAATTTCGACTTACGTTGCTAGATTTTAAGATCGCGTTTTTCTCGAAAACTAAGCCTCCTAGGGAGAAAAGGGCTTTTATTTGGATTTATCTTGAAAACTAAGTCAGATAAATGAAAATTTATCATGGAAAAGAAAATGCGAATTTTGCTTTAATAATATTTTGATGGTCCATAACTCGAAAACTAAGAGCTAGAGGAAAAATGTTTACACCAGAGGTCAAAACCCGCGGCCAATACCCCGAAAACTAAGCCTCCTGGAGAGAAAAGGGCTTTTATTTGGATAATCGCCCGTATCTTATTTGGATAATCGCCCGTATCTTGAGAGATCAAAATGAGATAAATGAAAACGGACACCTGTTTTGGAACAATAAAGTCAGAATTACGTATAGATTATTTTGGCAAAATTTTAATCCATAACGACCTACGACAAAAAACGCCGTACATGGGACCGAAAAAGACCGTGGCATTTTCATATAAATGTATGAAAAGTGCAGGACTTTCTGAATTAAAGAGCCAGTGTCGGAATATTTTTGCTCCACACATTGAAAAAAGTTTACAATTCTAAGTCGGAATTACGTCTAGATTTTTTTTTGCAAAATTTTAACCCATAACGACCCTGTAAAAAAACGCCATACATGGGATCGAAATAGACTGTGGCATTTTCATATAAGTAAATGTATGAAAAGTGCAGGAATTTCTGAATTCAAGAGCCAGTTTCGGAATATTTTTGCTCCACATATTGACAGTTCTAAGCCAGAATTACGTCTAGATTATTTCTGCAAAATTTTAACCCATAACGACCCAGCACAAAAAAACGCCGTACATGGGACCGAAAAAGACCGTGACATTTTCATATAAATGTATGAAAATTGCAGGACTTTCTGAATTGAATTGTTTCTGAATATAATTGTTCCACACATTGAAAAAAGTTTACAGCTGTAAGTCAGAATTACGTGTAGATTATTTTCCCAAAATTTTAGCCTATAGGGACCCAGGAGAAAAAACGCCGTGCATGGGACCGAAAAAGGCCGTGGGTCTCTCATATAAATATAATACGAAATACGCAGTATTTTGTTAAACATTATTTTTACAAATTTATCAATTTTTATAAAATTTATTGATTTTTGTGAAAAATTGAAAAAAAATTATCGATATTTTAAAAATTGATAGATTTTTCAACATTTTATCGATTTTTCAAAATTTTTCTAAAATTTGTCGATTTTTCAAAAATTTACCAATTTTTAAGAAATTGGACAAAAATTTTTACTAAAAATTAACATCCTAGCACAACTATTTTGAGCGTGATCGTGATTTCAACAGACAGATAGACGGACGCGGCGAAATCGGTTTCGCTATTGATAACGATCAAGAATATATATTTTTTTATGTCCCAGATTTTTTTTTCGATGAGTTACAAACTGATATATGCCCTCCTGCACAGTGGGATGGAGGGTATAAAAATTGTTTCGGAGTATTTTAGGAAAAAAATTTACGGACGTGAAATTGCAAAATCAAATCAATTCCGAATAAAATCTGACATGCCTGTATATTTCTGAAAATTGTCTTAAAACATTTTTCTTTTAAAAAATGCTTAAGCATCGTAGAATTTTTTTTTTAATATCTGTGAAAATATTGTTTAAAATCGATAAATTTTCTCTAGAAAAAATTTAAAATTTTGCTGTTATTATTTTTCTTTCAGGACACCATTTCATTCTGATGTGTTTGGTTCATTTAGTTGGTCTACAAATATAATGGGTATTAAAAAATGGCTACTTTTACCGCCTGGAGAAGAACTAAAACTCGCTGATCTTTTAGGCAATTTGCCATTTTGTATCGATGAACAAATTTTACAAGACAATAATACTAAATACTATACTTTAATGCAAAAAGAAAATGAATCAATATTTGTACCAAGTGGTTGGTATCATCAGGTCTGGAATATAACGGATACCATATCCGTCAATCATAATTGGTTTAATGCCTGTAACTTACAACGTATTTGGCTAAATCTTAAAAATCAAATGGAAAAAGTCCTTAAGGAAATAGACGATTGTCGTCAAATGGATAATTTTATGGACCATTGTCAGACAATGATGCGTGCAAGTTTTGGTCTTAACTACCTCGATTTTTTACAATTATTGGAATTTATAACTAAACGACGTTTAAGAACATTTAATAACAATATTGCCATCAATGAAGCTGTAAACTTAAACGATAAATCACAATCATTTTTAACATCTTTGTCATCATCATCACCATTATCATCGTCGTCTTCCAGTCTTATATTTTTTGGAAAATATACACCAAATGATTATCATATTAAACACGATTTACAACGTATTTTACAAGTGATTGAATTAATGTTACAAGAGCCAACAATATATGATGATCGTGCAGTTTTATATCGTAAATGCATATACATAAAGGAATTGCTAACATCTGTATCATTGTAATCATCATCATTGTAATCATCATAATCTCTTAACAGAAATATCATAGTCAGGGAGTCAGTAGTAGTAATATAAAATTAATGTAAGTTAAGAATATTTCTTTTTTATCTTATAAGAATTTATTCTATTAATTATAATTATTACTAACTCTTATATTAAATACCCAACACTAACTAGAATTTTTTTTGAATTATTAACTTCGAACGTTGACTTTTTTTTGAACCAGACTAAAAGCTTAACTCTCATAGGCGTACCTAGACCATTTTCCTGGGGTGGGCAAGGGCTCCATTTATGTTTGGATGTTTATTTGCCCATTCTCAGACCCTTAATCTTAAAAAACACTTTCGACATTACACATGCGATTTTTTTCATACAAAAAAAGACTTAAAAATAACTCCCTCCCTTTTGATAAAATTTTCAAATGTTTTTTATAGAAAACTCTGAAAAATTCATAATTTTTTCTGAAGAAAACCTCGTGCAGGGAATGCTATACGCTCAGAATAGTATAAAATTTTGATATTTGATGAAGAAAACAAATCTAAGATCAACCTGTCTATTCTTACCCCATATTTTAACCACTTAAACTACCGATGTGATCAAAAACTGACATTTTTGCTTCTACAATATATTGAAATTTCCTCAAAAGTGTACACTCATAGAAATAAATCTGTAAAAATAGCATAAAAAGTAACTAATAATTAGTTAAAAATGATGCTGCAGAAGAAACTGTTAAATTAGCAGATTTCTTTTTGCTAAATACAAGTAAAATAAGAACAGCAAAAATAAACCTGTTAAATATACAGTTTTACATTTTTTTTAGTAAATATTTCCGCTAATCCAACCCTAGAAAAAATGTGGAAGCAGTAAAAACGTTTACTGCTTCTAAAAATGTATAGCTTCGTAAACAGCACAAATGAAAGGCCTAAGTTGATTAATTGTTTACATCGCTTTTTGCTGCGCATTTTAAAAAGGCATGAAATGAGCTATACATTTTAATTGCTTAAATATTTTTGCGGTTCTTTTATCAAAATTTTTTTAAAAAAAAAAGTTATTTTAATGAAAATAAGAAGTTTTACTGAAAATAAGAGGCATTTTCTCTTCACGGAAAAATAAGCAGGAATATTGTGCTTTTGAGCAGGCATGATTTTAAATGGTTGAAAAGCTTTATAATATGCACTTCCGAGAAGGCATAATTATCGACATTTAAAAAGAAAAAAAGGAGCACTAATTAAAAGCGGTGAATTCATGCCTTATCGGATCTTGAAACAAGTGCTTTCACGCGAGCTATCTCGAACAAAAATCAGGCAGGATATCATCAATAATGCAATCGCTTCACTGCTCAACTTTCCCTGACAAAACTGCTTCCGAGCAAGCAGTAATTTCTGCTGGGGTACATTATAGACTGCTATTTGCATATAACTACCCAGCAAAAATGTGGAAGCAGTAAAAACGAAAAATATGCATGGCTTTTGAGAAGCCATGATTTTAAATAGTTGAAAAGCTTTATAATATGCACTTCCGAGAAGGCATGAATTATCGCCATTTTAAAAGAAAAACAGGAGCACTAATTAAAAGCGGTGAATTCATGCCTTTTTGGATCTCGAAACAAGTGCTTTCACGCGAGCTATCTCGAACAAAAATCAGGCATGATATCATCAATAATGCAATCGCTTCGCTGCTCAACTTTCCCTGACAAAACTGCTTCCAAGCAAGCAGTAATTTCTGCTGGGTAAATTTAGCTTAAAGATAACAAAAAATTATGGACATAACAGTTTGTTCTTGCTATTTTTAGTCTACTAATATTTAGCAAAATTTTCTGTAGATTTTACACTACAATTTGTCATTTCCAATTAACTATGAGTGTAATATTAACTATTTATTCCTTTAAAAAACTATTAAATTCAGAACTAAGATCGATTTGTTTCATAAATATTTCTTAAGTAAGATCGGTCGTTCGGTTTTTTGAAATTCATAATCCGAGGACTATAATACCCATATCTTATACCAAAAATTGATGGTTAGTTTGCAAAAAAATAAAAAAAATTCCAGAAAAAATTTTACATAAACGAAAAATTTTGCATCATATTCGTTTGCAGAATGTTAATCGCTGATTAAGTTTCTTAATTCATTTTCTGCGGCACAAATCCTTTTTTAACACTCCGCCATTATTTTGGAATTTTTTAATTAATCCAAGGACTATAATACCCATATCTAGGGTTTATGTCCCGGGAATTCCCGGGACGGGATTCCCGGGAATCCCGCCCTTTTTCCAATCCCGCAATCCCGGGAATTTCATGCGGGATTTCCCGGGATTTTTTGTATTCTTTTATAGAAGTTCTAGCTAGTATATATTGCAATTTTGGAAGCTTTATTTAAATTTAAAGCATTCATTTTTTTGAAATCAATTTAAATAAAAATATTTAAAATAAAAAATATGATTAAGGCCCGATTACTGAATGTTCAGTTAAAATTTAGCCAACAGTTAAATTAAAATTTTGTATGGGAAACAATAACAAATGTGCCAGTTAAAGTCCCAGTTAGTAGCTAACTTGACATTCAGTAATCGGGCCTTAAAATTTAATAAACTGAATTAGTACAATATAAAAAAAAATTATTTAGGCCAAATTGTTTTTGAATGTCAGCTGAATTTGGTTTAGTTACCAATAATAAATACTCGTACTTCAGAAAAAAATGTTTTCTTTTAAACGATGATCTTTCTTCAAGTAAAGCAATACATATATACAACATTTCAACATCATTATTTCAGTTCCAAATATCTCCAAAAAGCCTGTGCATAAAAAATTAAAAAAATTAGTAATATTTTCGTATTTTCAGCTGATATAAGTAATTTGAGTGTTTTTTACTTCAAATAATTTCATTTAAATTTCAATTGCTCCTCCTTTATTTTAATTTTATTTTTTAAAAATTATTTATTTTTTAAATAACGCATCAGATGCTTTTTCAAATTATTTTGGATTTTTTATATGTTTAAATGAAATGAAATGAAAATGCAACTATGAAAATTAAATAACCAAGAAAACAAAGATGATCATTAATGACTCAGAAATTATCTCTAAAAACATAAACATTTTTCCACTTTTTAATGTGAAAGTGGTCCGTCCATAAGAGCCCCCTGTGTACTCAGAAATGACTCAGAAAAAAGAACATATAAAATCCAAATTTTCCTCATAATTTTTGAAAATTTTGGAATCTTCTTTGAGTACGAAAAATTAACCCTCATTTTGAGGCAGCTTTTTCGATTGTAGAGACAACTTTTTGGGTTGTTTTCTGAGGGTTCATATTTTCTACCAAAAAAAAGAGTGTTTTCAAAAAAACAATAATCATTTCCATGAGCCATTTAAGAATATTATTTCTGAGCGCTCCAAAATTGCTGGCTGGGAATTTATTTTTAAAAATTTCTAATCAAAAAATACCAATTAAAGTTAAAAAATTATTTAATAATATTTTATTTTCTATTTTTATAAAATAAATCTTTTTATAAAAATTTGTGTGAAAAATACTCCCTTTTAAACTTTTTTATAAAAATAATTCTAGACGAATTCTTCTGAAAATCTCCATAGAAACAAAATATCTAGAAATAGAAATTTTTGGATTCCATACTTAAGAAATGTTTAAGTAAAATCATGGTTCTGACTATAAAACTGGTCCGACACAAGTTTGCACCCAAGAACAGTTCCAATATGTCCTAAAAGAAGAGATGAAAATAAAATACCCGTGTCTTTCACTTTGTCTTTATTAATTCGTTTAACCGTTTAAAACGCGAATTAATATTCAGCTATTTCTAAGAGTTTTTTAAAATTAAGATGGCCTTCCATATAAATATATTACCTCAATATTAATTCGCGATTTAAACTGTTAGACGAATTGATCTAGAAAAAGTGGAAGACATGGATATTTTATATTTAGCCCTGCTTTCAGAATATATTAAGTAGATTTTCTCATAGGTACAACCAAAAAATTAACTTTGTCGGACGGTGTTGTAATAGAAATCTAGTTTTTCCAATGCAACATATGTCTGATTTATTTATTTTCGAATGAGCGGGAATTCCCGGAAATTCAGAAAAAAATCCCGCTGTCCCGGGAAAAGAAAAACCCTACCCATATCTTAAATCAAAGTTTGGTAGTTAGGTTGCAAAAAAAGAAATACGACAAAAAATTTTGCATTTTTCGCATTCCACTGTTATTTGGCAATTTTTTAAGTACGATTTCTTAAAATTTATAGTCTAGGGACTATAATACCCATTTCATACAATAAAGTTTGGTTGCAAAAAAAATCGCGAAAAAAAAATACAAAAAGGAAAATTTTTGCATTAATATATATTTGTTTACAGAATTATGATTAAGTTTTTTAAATTAATTTTTGTAACAGTCTTTTTTCGCGTTCCGCTATGATCTTGCAAATTTTTAGGTGTGTTTTTTTAAATTAATAATCTAGGGACTATAATACACATTTCATAAAACAAAGTTTGGTAGCTAGTTGCAAAAAAAATCACGAAAAATAAAATTTGCAAAAAGGAAAATTTTTACATCAATGTATTTGTTTGTAGAATGTCAATCGCTGATTAAGTTTTTTAATTAATTTTTTGCACCATAAAGCCTTTTCTCGCTTTCCGCGATTATTTTAAAATTTTTTAAGTGTGGTTTTTTAAAATTCATAATCTAGGGACAACAATACCAATTTCTGCACCAAAGTTTGGGTCTTAGTTTGCAAAAAAAAAAAAAAATCGCGGAAAAAATTTAGCAAAAATGGAAATTTTTCATCATTATTTTTGTTTGCAGAAAGTTAATCGCTGATCGAGTTTTTTAATTATTTTTTTTTTCACCATAAAGTCTTTTTTCGCGTTCCGCTATTATTTTGCAATTTTTTAAGTACGGTTTTTTTAATTTATAATCTAGGGACTATAATATACATCTTCTAAAAGAAAGTTTAGTGGTTAGTTGCAAAAAAAAACTTTGCGAAAAAAAATTTGCAAAACAGAAAATTTTGGCATCAGTATATTCGTTTGCAGAATATAAATCGCTAATTAAGTCTTAAGTCATTTTTTGAACCACAAAGCCTTTTTCGCATTCCGCCATTATTTTGCAATTTTGTACATGTGGTTTTTTAAAATTCATAATTTAGGGCTATAATGATGTTTGACATAGTGTAATTAGGGTTCCATTCTTGATTTTTATAATAATTAAATCATTTTGGATAGATCATTTTTTTCCATTCCTGGTTACAATTGATGTTTGAGTCATACAAAGAACGCAAATAATGATGTTTGATACGTTTTTTGGCCTTAATGGCTTTGTATTACAATATGGATTAATAAATAAATAAATAAAATATTTGGTTATTATTAGTACATTAGTATTGGTTTGAGTATGTTCCTGTTTGAAGTCACATTATAGAACAAACGCTTCCTCACTGATAGATAGTCCCGCAACTCTTTAAAAAATATATACTCTTTGCCTAAAACTAAATCTTTTAAAATTTAAATTTTTTTAATCTGTTCCCAATCCGAAGTCGAAATCTCCAAATCCCTGACAATTCTGTTAAAACTCGATACGGCATCTGAGTACCGATTCCAAATGATTTGTGAAGCGGTGAAAAATATTTTTCACTCATTTAAAAGTAATGATAACAAATGACAGTTTTTATCACTTCACCGCTAGCAAACTATTCAGAATCGGTACTCTGGAACTCAAAATATATCAATTTGAAAATGAAAAACATACCCGGGTATGTGGCTGTAGACACAAAGGTTAAAAAACAGTTCAACCTAGATTTTTGTCTTCTATAATATATACATATAGTTCTATCCAACTCGACTTATTTTGTATGGGTTTTTTTGATTTAAGGGACGATACGAGTTTGTAACACTTCTAAATTGCTTAATACTTGTTTTATCTGCAAAACGATAGAAATATTTTTGAAAGTAATTTTGGTTTTTCAATTCAGTAAACGTTATTTTTTGATTTCAATTCACTGAACGTAAATTATTATTTTTTAGTTCACTAAACTAAAAGGAAATTGAACGAATTTAGTGGTGAATTAAATCAGTAAGGAATTAATTCACTTTTTAATCTTTCGATTTATTAAATTGAACGCTCAGCAGTGAATTAATTCTTGATTTTTTTTAAGTTGAACGCATTCAATTGTACGAATCCAGCAGGATGGAAAACGTATTTTCGGATCCCGCTACGGACCCATCTTTAGCATCCATGCCTTTGTGGGTTAATAATTGATGATGGTCTACTTATATGGAATTCGAAACAAATAAGCTATCGTAAACACAACTCAGTTAGACTAACATCAACGAAATTTTAACAATGCTATTTTCATTCATTACAGTTAATATATTCACAATTTGTTAAATACGTTTGGGATTTTTAGCATATTTAATTCCTTTGATGCAATTAATGTATATCCCGATAAAATAAAATTAAAAAACTAATATGCAAGTGCTTGTGCAAATTTAAATGTTACTGACACTTTAGAAAACATTGTTCTCTATTGTTGTTTCTACACGAATGGATGTCACTACATTGCTAGATCTGTCAAAACAACAGAGTAGTACATTGGAAGATGACAAAGCAAATTGTGGAAAATTTTCTGTTATTGTTTTTGTTTTTTCTTTGATATTTTAAATGTTTAATAACGCTCCTAGACAAGAACAAAAAATTCTCATTGAGTTTGTAATTTAACTTAACAAATATTTCCAGAAATTCTAAAAACGTCGTTCCCTGATGATTTCCTTACCTACCCAGCAAAAAAAAACCGAATGCATTCTACAAGAATGCATTTTTCACTGCATATAAAGTAGCTATATATGCTGATTTCTTAATTCCAATAAACGTATTTTAAATGACTTCCAAAATGCCATTAATTAAAAAATTTTTTTACTTCCCAAAAAAAAAATACCTGACCAAGATCCGTAAAACCACCTATACTGTTCGGCACAAATGCGTTCAAATTGAGGTGAAAAACGCATTCTTTTAACATTGGCTTGTCATAGGAGAGAAGGTGTTTATGCTACTTTAATTCTGCTTTGCACGTCATAAAAATGAGTGCTTGGATGTTCTTTTTTATATAGGAAAGCAATTCATTTTTGTTACTATCTAAGGAGAGATCAAAAGTAACTTCTTGGGAATGCATTCAAATATATATTTAAGAAGTGATATTTATGACTTTTGAATGCATTCCCAAAAAGTTACTTTTCATCTCTCCTTAGATAGTAAAAAAAATGAATTGCTTTCCTGTATAAAAAAGAACATCCAAGCACTCATTTTTATGACGTGCAAAGCAGACTTAAAGTAGCATAAACACCTTCTCTCCTATGACAAGCCAATGTTAAAAAAATGCCTTTTTCACCTCAATTTGAACGCATTCGTGCCGAACAATATAGGTGATTTTACGGATCTTCCCAGCAAAAAATAACCGAATGCATTCTACAAGAATGCATTTTTCACTGCATATAAAGTAGCTATATATGCTGATTTCTTACTTCCAATAAACGTATTTTAAATGACTTCCAAAATGCCATTAATTAAAAATTTTTTTTTACTTCCCAGAAAAAAAATACCTGACCAAGATCCGTAAAAGCACCCCAGCAAAAAAAAAACGAATGCATTCTACAAGAATGCATTTTTCAGTGCATATAAAGTAGCTATATATGCTGATTTATGACTTCAAATAAACCTATTTTAAATGACTTCCAAAATGCCATTAATTAAAAACTATAGCTTTAAAATGGATTCGATATTTCTTTTCATACGATTAAAAATATTTAATTTTATAACATTAAAAATACTTTTTTGTATTACTTGTTTGCTAAAATTTATTTTAGAAAAGTTTAAAGCTAGTTATAATTTTTTATTATTATTATTTAGTAAAGAAAACATTTTTTGATTTTAAAATTTTTTTAAAAATTTCTTTTAAAAAGGCGGGTCGTGTATCCCGACAAAGTACTTTCAGTGAAACGAAGCTTATTTATCAGTGGGTTGGAATTATGTGTTGGATTGGTGATTAAATCATATATTTACAGCTTAATTGTTGATTTTTTAATTCAATACGTCTTCCCTATACGAAGAATAAATATTAGATCCCATCTTTTTAGATTCAGACTATGTAGATACCTTTTTATATTTGGAGGGGATGCATTCTTTAAAACTTCATAGTATCTGCCATTTGGCCAAAGATGTAGGATTGCGTGATTGATATATCCATTAATTTGTTTGAAATTACAGCACTTTTAGATAACGCAACATTTGATAATTCATAACACAACTTCGTTCCTATAATTATAATTAAATATGAACCAGGATATATTTTTAAAATATATTTTTTACTTACAATTAATTTATATGCTTCTTTTGCTAATAAAACCAATTTTACATCTTTATTTATGTTTTAAAAATGTATATGTTTTTTTAAATATTGATCTCTGAAAAAATTTTGTAAATATTACAAAATTTAAAATCTAATGAAATAATTTGCAAAAATTTACCGTAAACAAACTTTTTGTTCAACACCCCAGCAAAAAAAAAAAAATAACTCTACTCATACAACCTCGCTGCTTTAAAATAAAAAAAAAATCTTTAATAGCACAACATAATCAGCTCCACATGCACAATAACACTTTCACGATACACAAAAATATGCAAAGTAGTGCACGAATCAAAAACAAAAAACTTCAAAATTTTTCAACAGTATCAGAGTTGTCAGTTGTTTGTTTTTGATTCGTACACTACTTCATTTTACAAGACGTCCCACAAACTCTGTAGAGAATTTCCCCAATTCAGCGTTTTTGTGTATCGTAAAACTGTTATTTTGCACGTGGATCTGTTTATATTATTTATTGGAGAATAGACTTCTTTTTTTGCAGGGGCTTAAATAATAAATGTTTAAAACATACTGACAATCCATTGCAATATGTTCTCTTTTTATAAAAAATAATTTAAATTACTTTTAATATGTTACCTGAACTTCATAATTAATGAATTAAAAATGTACTTTATATAACTTTTAAATATCGATCTCTTTAAAAAAACTTGAATTCCGTATTATTTATTTTATTTTAAATAAAACTAAAATGTAATTAAATGGCTAACCAAATTCTGCGCAACAAAAACGAACGAAACCTTTTTCTAGCTTTCTTTCGATTTAGTTGTGCGGAATGAAATTAATTTTATTTTTTAGAATTATTAAATTCTTTTAATTGGTTTCAAAGCATGTCATAAGCATCACTTCTTAAATATATATTTGAATGAATTCACAATAAGTTACTTTTCATCTCTCCTTAAACACAGGAAAAATGAATTTATTTCCTGTATAAAAAATTATTTTTTAATAGGTTTTAAAGTATGTCATAAAAATCACTTCTTAAATATACATTTGAATGCATTCACAAGAAGTTACTTTTCATCTCTCCTTAGATAGTAAAAAAATGAATTTCTTTCCTGTATAAAAAAGAACATCCAAGCACTCATTTTTATGACGTGCAAAGCAGACTTAAAGTAGCATAAACACCTTCTCTCCTATGACAAGCCAATGTTAAAAAAATGCCTTTTTCACCTCAATTTGAAGGCATTCGTGCCGAACAATATAGGTGATTTTACTGATCTTGGTCAGGTATTTTTTTGCTGGGACCTATACTGTTCGGTACAAATGCGTTCAAATTGAGGTGAAAAACGCATTCTTTTAACATTGGCTTGTCATAGGAGAGAAGGTGTTTATGCTACTTTAAGTCTGCTTTTCACGTCATAAAAATGAGTGCTTGGATGTTCTTTTTTATATAGGAAAGCAATTCATTTTTGTTATTATCTAAGGAGAGATGAAAAGTAACTTCTTGGGAATGCATTCAAATATATATTTAAGAAGTGATATTTATGACTTTTGAATGCATTCCCAAGAAGTTACTTTTCATCTCTCCTTAGATAGTAAAAAAAATGAATTGCTTTCCTATATAAAAAAGAACATCCAAGCACTCATTTTTATGACGTGCAAAGCAGACTTAAAGTAGCATAAACACCTTCTCTCCTATGACAAGCCAATGTTAAAAAAATGCCTTTTTCACCTCAATTTGAACGCATTCGCGCCGAACAATATAGGTGATTTTACGGATCTTGGTCAGGTATTTTTTTGCTGGGTAGTGTCTTCAAATGCAATGAAATGTGCAAAGCAATTTGAAATTAACACACAAAGCAACAACAAAATTTTTTCGCTGTTGTTGTTTTGTGTGTTATTTTCAAATTTCTTTGCACATTTCATTGCATTTGAAGACACTAGGTTAGGCAAGAATGAAATCCGGATAGGGACATGCCTGCAGCGGATTATTTTTTACAATTTGTTAAATATGTTTGGGATTTTCAGCATATTTAATTCCTTTGATGTAATATTTTTTTTATTTACGAAAAATTAATGAAAATGAAAATAAAATTTAATTACCATTACATAAAGTAATGAAGATAAAACTTTCATTCCCATTACATAAAGTAATGGTAATGAAGATATAAATTTCATTACCCTAACATAAAGTAATGATAATGAAAATGTAATAATAATGATTCTGACCCATCTCTGGTTATGAATCATGATTTCAAAGCGCTCTAAAATTAAAAATTAAAAACGAAAGAGTTAATTCCTTCAGGGAATTAAGTCCAAATTGAACGAATTCCCAGGGAATAAAATCCTTGGCCAAAAATTTAATTAACTCGATTTGAACAAATTCGTTAGTGAATGGATTCTTTAATTTAATGCTTAATTTTTTTGCTAGGAAAATTATTCACTAAATTTAAATTCCTTGATTTCATTTACAGGAATTTTTCTTATTAATGAATGCTTTCCTTGAATTAAAAAATTTAATTAAATTTTAGGGAATTAATTTCAAAAAGGAATTGATTCTTTAAAGCTCTGATAAATGTTTTATTATATAAATTTTATATTTTATTATATAAACCTAAATCTCAATTATTATAACATACGTAAATCCCTATACAATCAACCATATTTTTAAAAAATATATTTCTATCCCAGCAAAAAAAAACCGAATGCATTCTACAAGAATGCATTTTTCTCTGCATATAAAGTACCCAGCAAAAAAATACCTGACCAAGATCCGTAAAATCACCTATTTTGTTCGGCACGAATGCGTTCAAATTGAGGTGAAAAAGGCATTTTTTTAACATTGGCTTGTCATAGGAGAGAAGGTGTTTATGCTACTTTAAGTCTGCTTTGCACGTCATAAAAATGAGTGCTTGGATGTTCTTTTTTATATAGGAAAGCAAGTCATTTTTTTTACTATCTAAGGAGAGATGAAAAGTACCTTCTTGGGAATGCATTCAAAAGTCATAAATATCACTTCTTAAATATATATTTGAATGCATTCCCAAGAAGTTACTTTTCATCTCTCCTTAGATAGTAACAAAAATGAATTGCTTTCCTATATAAAAAAGAACATCCAAGCACTCATTTTTATGACGTGCAAAGCAGACTTAAAGTAGCATAAACACCTTCTCTCCTATGACAAGCCAATGTTAAAAGAATGCGTTGTTCACCTCAAATTGAACGCATTTGTGCCGAACAGTATAGGTGCTTTTACGGATCTTGGTCAGGTATTTTTTTTCTGGGAAGTAAAAAAAGTTTTTAATTAATGGCATTTTGGAAGTCATTTAAAATACGTTTATTGGAAGTAAGAAATCAGCACATATAGCTACTTTATAAGCAGTGAAAAATGCATTCTTGTAGAATGCATTCGGTTTTTTTTTGCTGGGTAGCTATATATGCTGATTTCTTACTTCCAATAAACGTATTTTAAATGACTTCCAAAATGCCATTAATTAAAAACTTTTGTTACTTCCCAGAAAAAAAATACCTGACCAAGATCCGTAAAAGCACCTATACCCAGCAAAAAAATACCTGACCAAGATCCATAAAATCACCTATATTGTTCGGCACGAATGCGTTCAAATTGAGGTGAAAAAGGCATTTTTTTAACATTGGCTTGTCATAGGAGAGAAGGTGTTTATGCTACTTTAAGTCTGCTTTGCACGTCATGAAAATTAGTGCTTGGATGTTCTTTTTTATATAGGAAAGCAATTCATTTTTTTTACTAAGGAGAGATGAAAAGTAACTTCTTGGGAATGCATTCAAATATATATTTAAGAAGTGATATTTATGACTTTTGAATGCATTCCCAAGAAGTTACTTTTCATCTCTCCTTAGATAGTAAAAAAATGAATTGCTTTCCTATATAAAAAAGAACATCCAAGCACTCATTTTTATGACGTGCAAAGCAGACTTAAAGTAGCATAAACACCTTCTCTCCTATGACAAGCCAATGTTAAAAAATGCCTTTTTCACCTCAATTTGAACACATTTGTGCCGAACAATATAGGTGATTTTACGGATCTTGGTCAGGTATTTTTTTGCTGGGATATTTATCACATTCATTAAAAAAAGTAAGAAAAACACACAAATAAAAGTTTACAGTTTAGCTTGGGATGATGGTAATATTAAAATTTTCTCATTTACTAGTTTTTCAAGTTCTGTTGAACTTAATTTTAATTCACGTACTAAATCCAAGGCTTCATCTTGAGCTTCCACCGATGAACTAGGACGAGTACTCAATTTACCAGGAGTACGACTTAAACGTGGTGCTGGCTGAGGAGCCAAAAGGTCATCATCTAATTTTTCAAATGCTTTGCGCGAGACATTATGATCATGTTCCATAACATCAGGCCAATCTAAAATAGGATAAACACAAGCATCGATATTTTCGAAAATATCAGACCATTCACATTGTGGTTTTTGTAGAAAGGCATTAGTAACAGCAGCTTTAGCTGCTTCTTTATCACATTCTTCGGTAATGTATTGTGATAGTTCAGGTAATCCTAATTTTTTCTTAAAAACTTCAAAAAATTGAGGTTCCAAAGCTCCAACCGACATAAATTTGCCATCTTTCGTCTCGTAGGTATCATAGAAATATGCACCACTATCTAAAGTATT
Source organism: Leucophora obtusa (assembly GCA_949987735.1). NCBI lineage: Eukaryota > Metazoa > Arthropoda > Insecta > Diptera > Anthomyiidae > Leucophora > Leucophora obtusa. The sequence continues at coordinate 148,333,194 of OX465298.1, forward strand.
AGTACCACGTTCGCCACCCTGCCATAGGATGGGTATATTACGTGACAAGTACAACCAACTGGCTACATAGGCAGCACCATCAATCATAGCTGAATCAACAATTTGACCACGGCCAGAATGATGTCGCTCTAGCAGAGCTAAACATATACCCAAGGCACACATCAAACCACCACCAGCAAAATCAGCCAGAGCATTAACGGGAGGTAAAGGTTTCTCGCCTTTACGCCCTAACATGGAGAGAACACCCGAAATTGCTGTATAATTAATATCATGGCCAGCACGAGCTGCCAAACGTCCCTCTTGACCAAATCCCGTTAAACGGGCATATATAAGTCTCGGATTATCCTTACATAAAAGTTCGGGACCCAAGTTAAATTTCTCCATAATACCTGGACGAAAAGGTTCTATTACAACATCTTGACTTTTACATAACTGGCGGGCTAAATGTTGTCCCTGCGACTTTTTAAGATTAATGGCCAAAATGCGTTTGCCACGATTCAGACAATTCAATGGATTATCATGTACCTATTTAAGTAAAACAGAAATTAGTAAAATTATTAAAATAAGAATTTATAAACACTTACACGATCTATAACTGTAACCTTTGCTCCAAAATCTGCCAAGATTTTACCACAAAATGGAGCTGGTGCTAAACCAGCAAATTCCAATACTTTAATACCTTTTAGTGGCATTTTTCAAATGACAGGTAAATAAACACTTGTTTTTTCCTTAGCTGGAAGTTTTGTTCAATATTCTTGTTATTAATTAATTATAATGAATTTAATTTTATTAACTATAATTCTTAAAATTGATAAGTATTTTTTGTTTAAAGCTCAAAGGCTATTCCATAACATAGTATCTACAAATGCAATGAAATGTGCAAAGAAATTTTAATGAAAATAACACACAAAGCAACAACGAAAATAACTTTGTTGTTACATTGTGTGTTATTTTCAAATTTCTTTGCACATTTCATTGCATTTTTAGACACTAGGTAATTTAGGGGAATGTCGTGTACCTTGGATCGCGTGTACCTTGGAACTTTGCATTTTTCCTCTATTTGTTAATGTTTTATTATAAAGTCTTCATTTATGAAGTTTTTTATTTTGCCTAATGATCATTTTAAACTACACAAAATTTCAGATAAGACTACAGGAGAACATAAAATTGGGTGCGTGTACCTTGGAACGACAAGTGAATTTTCGAAAAAACGTAAACTAATTTTTTAAAAATAATCAAGATATTTTAAGCATAGTCGGAAAGTATTCAGTACTTAAGTACTAGTAAACTACAAGTACTTGTACTTAAAAAAATAAGTACAAGTACATTTAAAGTACTTATTTTTTTTACCAATTACTTGGTTAGTTACTTGGTTCTTTGTAAGTACTAAGATACTTAACAAGTACTATGGAACTTGCTATGAACTATGGGTACTTTCTAAGTTCTATGGTACTTGGTAAGTACTACAGGTACTTGCTAAGTCCTATGGTACTTGCTAAGTACTATGGTACTTGCTAAGTACTATGGTACTTGAGAAGTACTTTCGGTACTTGTTAAGTATTATGGTATTAGCATTAGTAGTTCAATTTCTAATGCCAGAAAATTTCAGTAACATTAAATGGTAATAAAATTTTCTGGCATTAGCATTAGTCAACTAATGCTAATGAACTTTCAATGCCAATGAAAAGATCCCAAGTATGGAAATGAATAATTATTTTCTTCCTTTCTGCCCTAACATAATTCCACTATTTTGGATTTTTTGTCATTTTATGAAACAGGGAAAAACTACCTAAAACGAATTCACAATAAATACAATTAGGTTATTCACAAGGGGTGTGCTATCTGTTGTATTGTCCCAGAGCTTTGAAGAATTAATTCTTTTTTGAATGAATTCACTACCAATCAAATTCAATTTTCTTTAGAATTGAATGAATTCCTTTTCTTAAGTAATTTACTGAATTCGTTCAACTGAAATCGTCCATCAAACAATAAATTCAAAGAATTAATTCCATTGCAATAGTTCTCTTAATTAAATCATATGAATTAATTCACTGGTGAACGCGTTCAATTTTATAAATCGAACGGAAAAAAGTGAAATAATTCCTTACTGAATTAATTCACCACTAAATTCATTCAATTTCATTTTCATTCAGTGAATTAAAAAAAAATAAAATTACATTCAGTGAATTAAAAAAAAATACATTCAATGAATTTAAAAAAATTAAATTACGTTCAGTGAATTAAAAAAGAAAAAAATACGTTTACTGAATTGAAAAAAAAAATTACGTTCACTTAATTGAAAAACAAAAATTACGTATGCTGAATTAAAAGCCTGTTTTCTGCCGTTCAGTAGAAGAAAACAATACAATGTAAAAACGTATAAATGAAATACGTCATAGTGAAGCATCTACATTTAACTGGGAAGCATAAGTTTGAAAAATTAAAAGTTATATTTTTTCCAAATTCATCTATATCTGTAAAGTTTTTATTTTTAATAGTAAAAGGCTTTTTTTAAAGTGCATCGGGTTTCTCTAACACTTAATATATACATATATGTAATTTGTTTATTTTTACTAGCAAACGCTGTAAAATTGCTTAGTTGCAAATTTTATTTGTTAATAAATGTTTTCTGCTATTTTTTTATTTTTAATTCACTGAACGTAATTTTATTTTTTTTTAATTCACTGAACGTAATTTTATTTTTTTTAATTCACTGAACGTAATTTTATTTTTTTTAATTCACTGAATGTAATTTTATTTTTTTTTTTAATTCACTAAATGAAATTGAATGAATTCAGTGGTGAATTGATTCAGTAAGGAATTAATTTACTTTTTTGCCGTTCGATTTATAATATTGAACGCGTTCACCAGTGAATTAATTAATTTGATTTATTAAAAAGAACTATAGCAATTGAATTAATTATCCTTATGAATTCATTCACTGGCTTCATTCTTTTAATTTTCATGCATAGTGAATGAATTCTTTCATGAATTCATTCTTTTTATAATGATCTTTCACGTTTCATTCGGTTTGTAAAAGTTTAAAATAAATGTTGCGTTTTTAATTATTTTTATGGGTATGGGATATCAATATTAAATCCCTAAAATAAGCCACATTTTTATTTAATTTGTAATTATAAACTAAAGTGTTGTCAGAATCATTAGTATATTCATACCTTAGATCTTTTACTGATTTAATAAAATGACAATTTTGATAAGCCATTTTGTAAAAGATTAGAATTAATGAAAAAATTAATTATTTAAATTGATTGTAATTCTATAAGGAATGTATTCAATATAAGAATGCATTCTATTTAATATTAAAATTTGGGAATGAAACCTATGAATTAATTATAAAGGAATGTTTTGATGGAATGATATATATTCAATTTCTAAAGCTGAATTCGGTTTTGTGCGAATTAACCTAAAATTGAATTAATTCTTTCGAAGCTCTGCCTACAATCTACACTTGGTCATTTGAAAGCTATATATGTATATTGTTCATTTGGATTCTCTCCTCTATTGCATATCCAAATTTCAGCGAAATCTGTCAGAAGTTTTCAAGCAAAACTTCCAACTTAAGAAATATTTATGACAAAAATCCTTCTTAGCTCTGACTATAAAACTGGTTCTTTTATTTTTTTTAACTAAAAAAAAATACTCTTGATGGTTCAGGAAATGATGAAGTAGAAAATTTGTTTTAAAAATGACTTGCTTTTAATTTTTTTATTTTGGAAAATTGATACTTCCAGCCGAAATGAGCCGAGAAAAATCGGCGGCGGCGGCTTAAACGGGTTACGGCGGCTGGCTTGTTTCTCTGTTTCGAAACAGCTGATTTGTTACAGATACGTTTACGGTTGGGTAACTCAGCCTTTAGAGGTTAATCACAACTGGGTCGATTGTCGACCGACGACAGCAAAAGTCGTCACGATTAATTTAAATTCTGCGACAGGCGACCGTCGACATTTGTTGACGTTTAGAAAAAAAGGAAAGCAAAACAAGAATATTGTTGTATTTGTTTCACCACAATTCCTCACCAATTTAATTGGTCTTTCACTAATTCTTGTTGCTTTATATTTTATTGTATTTAATTTTGCTTTTTTGCCGTAAGTTATGTATTTTAAATTTCAATGATATTTCTTCTGTCAGAAAAATAAATTTTTTGTAAACAAAGTACGAATTTTTGCACCTCTAATACGAATTTCTAACAACCCTGTTCTAATGGCAATCTTTAATTAGTTAAAAATATGGCAACAATTTGACAAATATTTTAAGTGTGTATTAGTGTGTCGTCAAGAAAATAGAATAGATTCTATTCCGACGACAAATCGCCAGACGACATGACGACATTTTGCCTCCCATACAAAATATATGAAAAAGCAACTCTCGTTGTCGTTGTCGACCCAGTTCTGATTAATCTCTAAGATATATTGACACCGAATTTTCAAAAGTACCAAGGCACACGACATTACTCTACTCTGTTTTTTGCAGTGTTGCCAACTCCAGAAGGCAGAAAAGCACGGAGAGTATATTGTAAAAAGGGTAAAAATTTAACAAAAATGCCGAAAAAAATTTAGGATAAGAATTTTAAAAAGCATTTTAGCGTTGTACGAATGTTTAAAACGAGACTATTATATATGAAAATTTCAAAGTTCATATAATGGAGTTTTGACTGAAAATTTTATAAAAACACTGTGAGAAAAGGGCTATTGAATGTATTATTTATGAAGGTTAATTTATTTTTTTTAACTTCTAACAAAGATTAAGAAAATTCCAATAAAATAAGAAAAAAAATCAGAAATGTAAGTTTTACAAAAACCACCGTCTGGAAATGAAAAAAAAACTAAATACCAGACCTTTAAAAACATAATTCCTTCATTAGATTTTTAAATCTGATTCAGTTTTGTACGAATCGATTCGCAAAGCTCATTTTATTGATTAATTTATTGCCTGATTTATTCAGTCAATATCTTATTCAAAGAATCAAATTTGATTTTTGTTGATTCTTTTCATAGTATCAAACGAATTGATTCATTGCAACGAAAAGGGGTTTATTTGATTCAGACCTTTAAAAAAAATTCAATTAGTAATAATTCAATTTAAAAAAAGGATAAAATTAATTATTTTTGATTTGCGAATTATGTTAATTTTCTCCTTTCCTTTCTCCTTAAATCCACACAGAACCAAATTTGTTCATAAATAGTATGAATAGATTTCATTGATTCGAATTCATAATATGTATGAATAAATTTATACAATGTATGAATTTATTCTAAATTTTTCATATTCAAAAATATTTTAAAAACACATTAGTTTGAAATAGGAAACAATTGTCAGAAATTTTCTTTTGTTTTGGAAAATAAATTTATCAAATAATAGCTAAAAAGTTTACATGGATGGCGAGGAGGTATGTTCAATTTTGATTTATATTACATTATGTCTGTTCCCGTACTTTACCGAAGTTACACAAACTAGCCCAAAGGCGTTCCCGTACTCAAAATTGCGTGTAAATTGTTGTTGTGTGTGCTGTTTTGGGTTCCCGCGGGTAACCGCGGTAACGTACGGGAACGCACATATTATTTATTGAACAACAGTTTTTTATTCTTTTAAATAACCATTTCTAGTTGAAATAAAGAATGGCCCATTTCGTAGAAGAAACATAATTTTGGATAATGTCAATTCTCAAGCGGTAACTTCAATTTAGTCTGCAGATTGTTCTTAAATCAACATGTTACTTGGGGCTTTCTGAAATTGTTCAAGATACGCTAGCAGATTGTTCATATATTAAATATTTTTTTATTTAATTTACGAGTATTTAATCTTCTTATTTAAAATTTTTATGATAATTTTTAAATAAATAAGCATAAAAATACATCGCATATGGACCCAAATAATCGCTTTTATTAAAAAATCAGCCATTCATTTAATTTACAGCAGAAATAATTCGATTATTTAAAAAAAAATCCGTCATGACTTTTTTCATTATATGTATAAACAAGTTCATACATTCAGTGTGTTCCCGTACGTTCCCAATGTTACCGAAATTTACCCAAAGTTACCGAAATTTACCCAAAAGCGTTCCCGTACTCGAGAATTGGGTAAATGAGAGCGCTAATGAGATTGTATTAGTGCTTCTCTTTTTACCAAAATTTACCCAGACTTTCTTCGGGTAAACTTTGGTAAAACAGCTGATGCAAATATAAACAAAAAACAATTGTGAAATTAAATTAAAAATTGTAATTAAATAAAGAAATAAGAAAAAGAAACTTGGTTTTTTGTTAAAATTAATTGAATAAAATCAAAAACAACTTTTAAATGCGAATAAATATGTCTATTTGTGCCGATTTGCAAACTGAAATTATACGTATTTTCACATCAGTGATGGGATTTTTGGCACAATCTAAGATTGATTGGTACAATGGCACAATCGATACTATTTTGGCACATTTTGGTTATCTACAAAATTTAATAGAAAATGAATTTAAAAAATAACAATTCTTTAATTTTTAGTGTCTAAGCATTTCATTTTCTGTGAAAAAATTTCTCTCAGACTTTTAATGCTTTAAATTGCAATTTAAGTTAAAAAAATTAACAATATTTTAATTTTATAACAAAGTCACAATCACAATTAACACAAAATGTCACTTTTTCACCAGAAAAATAATAGTCTTGTACATTAAATTTGCGTGAAAACTACATAAGTTTGCACAATTTTTACGTGAAACTCATTGTCGTGAAAAATAATTTTTTTTATATGGAGTATAACAGTTTTTTCACGTGAAAACTGAACAACTTACGGTGCTTAATCCATAGAATTTTAAAGATTCAAATGCTATAAATTTATCTCAGAGCTTCGAAAGAATTAATTTAAGTTTAATTCATAAAAAATTAATTCAGTTTTAGAAAATGTTTATATGTATACCATTCCGTGCAATCATTCCTAAAGAATTCATTCATTGGCTGCATTCCCAAATCTTTAATAAGTATCGGATGAATTTAATTTATCATTCACCTTTTAATTGAAAGAAAATTTTAATTCATTCAAATATAATTAATTCCATAAGAATTCAAAATAATTCCATAAGAATGCATTGAAAATTGAGTTTTGGCACAATAAAGGCCCATTTGGCACATTTTAGTCACACACTTGGCACAAAACAAAATTTTTCAAGTCCCATCACTGTTTAACATTATTCTTTGAAATAAGTTTTTGGGCTAGAAAAGTGGTTTTTTGCGTTCCTGTACTATTTATTGGGTAATTTTGTCATTTTGTAAGAGGATTTTATGCTTACTCTCATTTTACCGAACTTTACCCAAAAAGTAAAGAAACACACCTATTGTATAAAAAAGTTTTGGGAAAAAATTATAATAGGTGTGTTTCTTTACTTTTTGGCTAAAGTTCGGTAAAATGAGAGTAAGCACAAAATCCTCTCGCAAAATGACAAAATTACCCAATAGTACGGGAACACAAAAAACCACTTTTCTAGCACAAAATCTTATTTCAAAGAATAATGTGAAACAGTGATGGGACTTCAAAATTTTTGTTTTGTGCCAATCGTGTGACTAATATGTGCCAAATGGGCCTTCATTGTGCCAAAACTCAATTTTCACTCAGTACCCATGTTTTCAACTTTAATTTCATTTCGTGTAATTCAACTTTAATTTCATTTCGTAATAGCATTCTTATGGAATTCTATTTTGAATGAATTCTAACCGAATGAATTAAAATTTTCTTGAATTCATTCAATTAAAAGGTGAATGATAAATGAAATTCATTCGATTCTTATTAAAGATTTGATAATGCAGCCAATGAATGAATTCTTTAGGAATGGTTACACGTAATGGTGTACATAGAAACATTTTCTAAAACTGAAGTAAATTTTTTATGAATTAAACTTAAATTCTAAATTTAAATCATTTGAATTTTTAAAATTCTATGGGTTATTCGGTAATATCTTCGATGACATTTTTTAGTTTTGCTTTGTTCGAAAAGTTATTTTAATACCAATAAATGCTTAGAAACTAAAAATTAAGGAATTTTTATAGAATTGTTATTTTTATATCCATTTTCTATTAAATTTTGTAGATAACCAAAATGTGCCAAAATTGTATCGGCTGTGCCATTGTACCAATCAATCTTAGATTGTGCCACAATTCCCATCACTAATGTGAAAATTCGTATAATTTCAGTTTGCAAATTGGCACAAATACACATATTTATTCGCATTTGAAAGTTGTTTTTGATGTTATTCAATTAATTCTTATAAAAAAACAAGCTTCTTTTGCTTATTTCTTTATTTAATTAAAATTTTAAATCTATTTTCATGATTGTTTTTTGTTTATATTTACATCAGCTGTTTTACCAAAGTTTACCCGAAGAAAGTCTGGGTAAATTTTGGTAAAAAGAGACACACTAATAAACTCTCATTTACCCAATTTTCGAGTACGGGAACGCTTTTGGGTAAATTTCGGTAACTTTGGGTAAATTTCGGTAACATTGGGAACGTACGGGAACGCACTTAATGTTAGATTCATACATATAATAAAAAAATTCATTACATGTATGAATTATTTTTTTCTGTGCAAAGAAAAATGAATTTATATTCTGTATAAAAGATTATTTTTTAATCGGTTTTAAAGTACGTCATAAATATCACTTCTTAAATATATATTTGAATGCATTCACATCTCATCTCTCTTATTTTCTTAAACAGTAAAAAAATTGTTTTCCCATATAAAAAAGAACATCCAAGCACTCATTTATATGAAGTTCAAAGCAGGCTTAAAGTAGCATAAACACCTTCTCTCCTATGACAAGCCAATGTTAAAAAATGCGTTTGCACCTCAATTTGAACGCATTCGTGCCTATCAGTATGCTGGGTACTCTATGAGACTTTTTTTTTGGAAATTTTGATTGATGAAATTTTTTACCATTCTAGAAACACAGCCTGATCACGCGTATCTCTCTTGCATTTTTTTTTTTTTTTTTTTTTTTGAGTCCACAATGGATTATTTAAATAGTTTCAATAATTTTTTTGCACTTATTTTTGATTCTCCATTGTATACTAATAAACCACTCTAATTTGACAAACCGATGCATTTTTAAATCTGACAGTTCTCAAAGATATTTTATTTATTAATCCATATTGTAATACAAAGCCATTAAGGCCAAAAAACGTATTACATAGCAATACAATCCTGAGTATAGTACTTAACCCAATCTATACAATAACTTATATAAATATAAATGATGCATAAATAACCGCACCCATCAATTTAACTTATTGGCTCCCTAGCCGTAACAAATTATCAAAAGTAAAATTAAAAAGAGGATCAGTTCAGCAATTATAATCCGGTAATTGTCACAACTCATTTTAAACATTAAGAATAGAAGCAACCCTACGGGAAATTTTAACAAACTGTCACCGAAATGGCTCCTTTACATGAAATAGACTGGTCACTTTTACATGGCGTTGTCATAGGAGGGGGAAATTGACCCCTTGTGACATGTCACAAGACAAATCCCGGGACAGGTCCCTGAACTTTGTTTTTTTTTGAGAGTTCAGTAACCTGTCCTACACTCAGAAAAGTTCTGCAGTTACTACATGACAGTATTTGTGTAGTAATGCGGTTGTAGTTATTTTAACTACAATTGTAGTTAATTTACTTAGAGCAAAATATTTCAATGTTTTTGACAGTTATTTTTTCAAACTAACTACCAAAACTACCACATTGTAGTAACATTTATTTTATGCAGTTATTTTGAATTTTTTTACAAATACTTATATTTTCAAGTGCGCTTGTTTAGAAATTTCTACTGAAAGAATATGAGTAGAACATGTTTTCTCTTGTCTTAGTCATAAAACAACGCCAAAGAGTGAGGACGCGTAATACGGAAAAGTTTATATATTTTTTATTAAGTTATTAAAATAATAAGGTAAATTTTATAATATACATTTATTTACGGGATTATTAAAAATTATTGTATTTATTTTCTTTCAGTTCTTTTATATTCTCATCTCTTTCTACCTGGAGAAAAAAAGGAAGCCAAACAACGCCATATTTCATCCCTCACAGACGGACATCTACAACAATATCTTACTAGTGAAAAATAAAAGTGACATTAGTGTAAATTTTGATTTCTCAATTTTAAATAGAATAAAATTAAGTTAGGAGTGTTTTAATAAATTTGTTTTTTATTACATTAATAATTTTTAAAATAATTTTTATTTATGTTTTTTAACTACATTTGCAGTTGTTTGTACAGTTTTACAATAATTTGCATGTATGTTGTTTCAATTTTTAACAGTTAAAAATAACTTCATATTGCAGTTAATTTAACTGCAAATGTAGTCTACACCTTTTTAAGTGCAAATGCAGTTATTTTAACTGTCATTTGCAGTTGATTTTACCTACATAATTCCCTGAGAGTAGGATTTGTCTTGTGACATGTCACAAGGGGTCAATTTCCCCCTCCTATGACAACGCCATGTAAAAGTGACCAGTCTATTTCATGTAAAGGGGCCAGTTCGGTGACAGTTTGTTAAAATTTCCCGTAGGGAAGTATCAAGAGAATCTAAAAGCTACACAGAAAAAACAGTAGGCACCAACTATGGGAATTTGTAAAAGCAATCACATTTTCTTTTAAATTGAAATTTTATTCCCAACAATTTTTTTGTTTGAAATATTTGTAACTAGTTTGTAAATTGTTATCTTTCATATAAAAATTGTTTAAAAATAAAAATTCAAAGTTACAAAAAATAAAAGAAATTTTTTTTTGGATTTACAAATTTCTTTGTTGGTGCCTTTTTAAAAAGTTTTGTTTTGTATTTACAAATTTGGTATGAGAAAGGTGTTTAAAAATTTAATTAGAATTTTGTAAATTCGTTCTGTGTACTATACAGAGAACATAATAAATTATCACAAGAAACTTGAGAAATGCTTCATAAGCTTAAGGCGAAACACATTATTGGATTGTGAAAAGATACGCAATTCATGCGGTAAACCATTCCAGCAGCGAGCAGCAACCCTTACAATGAAAGGCCTCTCAAACAAAGAACACCTAATTCCAGGTATTATGATTTGCTTATTCCTATTAGACCGCGAAAAAGTAAATTCCTTACATAACTGGACAGGTATTTCACTTTTAATAATACGATGAAATAGAAGAATATTAAGGTAATTAACGAATTTATTAGTGGCACCCTAAAAATTTCTTTACAAATTCAGAAATATGTTCACGTCTACGGACATTAAACACATACCGAGCCACAGTATTAACAACCCGCTTCAAAATCTTTAAGTTCGCGGCAATGGTCCATGATACCAACTCAAGTACGTACAAGATCTGTGGCATAAGAAGTGCATGAGCTAGTCTACATTTAACCCGAAAAGGAAGGAAAATATTCGTGGAATATATTCTACGTAAAGCACAAGAAATCTTGCGATGCACAGATTCAAAATGAGACTCATAACTAAGCCTATTATCAATGATTATACCTAAACATCTATCAGGGGTGTGATGAAAATCGAAAGCGAACAGATTTTCAATCTAGAATAATTAGTTTCACGAAAATAAATGGGATTCAAATTATTATTTATCGGTTTGTTTGACTCAGAACATCTAAATTATCAAATAAAAAATAATTGGTATTGTAAAGATCGTAAAATATTAACCATTAAAAATCAGATCGTTTTCGTTATCGATATTCATCACATGCCTGCATGTTGGCTTACAAAATCGATTTCGGAATCCCGATTAAAAATCTCAAAATCAGTCACAAAGTTCTCTGACGAGCCCAACAAAATAGCCTTAGATTTAGACGGGTTGACAGCCAGCGAATTACTGGAAGACCAAATGTAGATCCTATTAAGGCAGTAGTTAATATTAGACTCTAGTACATCAGCAAAATCTCGACCAGTACCAACGAGGATATAGGCTAAAGAGTTCCCACAAGAAAAGTGTACTCTTTGGTTCCCTTAAAATTTATATGGATTGGGTTCCTGCTAATTCCCTTGAAGAATAAGAGAAACAAAAGGAAAACCAAAAAAGTTAACAGGGCACTGTTTTTATTATGTGCGTTCCCGTACGTTACCGCGGGTACCCGCGGGAACCCAAAACAACGCAAACAACAACAATTTACACGTAATTTTGAGTACGGGAACGCCTTTGGGCTAGTTTGTGTAACTTTGGTAAAGTACGGGAACAGACATATTGTTTCTTATGATTATTGATTAAACAAATTTAAGAGTGAAATAAATAATCAATTTTAATTATTTTTTTATTGTTTTTAATGGTGTTTTTTGCTTGTAAACCCGTTTTTATTAAATTTATTGTTATCGCGACGTCCTTCATTTTCTCTCCTTCGCTGTTAAAATTCTTCAAATTCTTTGTGTTTTTCTTCTCATTCGTGTGTGAATTTTTTTAGAAATCTTAAAACACCTTAATGGATACCCCCTGCCAGTATTAAACAAAAGAAAAATATCATCTGCAAATAAAAACGGCTTACACGTGCTAGAACTTAGAACTTCCGGCAAATCATTAACATAAAGTATAAACAAGAGGGTACCCAAAACCGACCCCTGAGGAACACCAGATGTAAGTGAAAGATCTATCACATAAATAAGACAAAATAAGCTTACAAGCCGACTTTGAAAATTTGAAGAAAAATGACACAGTACAACACTAAAAATGCATCGGGCATGTGACATATCAAGTGCGTTGCTTTACTTTTTGGGTAAAGTTCGGTAAAATGAGAGTAAGCAAAAAATCCTCTCACAAAATGACAAAATTACCCAAAAGTAAAGGAACGCACAAAACCACTTTTCGAGACTAAAAATGCATTTCAAAGAAAAATGTGAAAATGCGCATAATTTTATTTTGAAAAATAGAATAAACACACATATTTATTTGCATTTAAAAGCAGTGTTTAATAACAAGTTTAAAAAAAATTTGCCTCAACTGGTGACTGTGCTTAAAATAGTTCACACTTTCATATTCAACCATTAACTTGCTTATTTCAGTCTAACTGTGTAAGTAAATTTCAAAACACACACAGTCATCATTTACATTTTTTAAGTTTTCAAACTAAGCGCAGCGTAACTGTGTGAGTTCAGCAACAAAACAAGTTGTGTTTCTTCTGCTTGCTGCGTTTTGAGTTACTGGTTAATGTGTTTTTACTTGACTGAGTAACGAAAAAAAAACTGCATAGTAGACTTCGAATAGCAGACTGGATAGTAGACTGGGGTCAGCAAACTATGTAGTTGGAACTTAAAAAAGAGTTTTGTATATGCAAACAAAAGAAAAAAGAAACACTAGCAGCTTTAAAAAGAAAATACAATTAAACTTATCATATTTCCTATTTTATTTATTATTTTGTTAATTATATAATTTATATATTAATTAATTTCACACTTTATCGTAAATATGTATGTACGTATAATACTTTATTCTGATCAATTGTGGTACATAGTACATATGATTTGATTTTTTTAAATTGTCATTAATATGACACTAACTTACAACAATTGATTTTTTGGACAAATTACTACACCAAAAAAATACATGGTAGTTGATCATTATTTTTTCAATTGTGTCATATGTTGGCTGAATAGAAAAATTTGTTATTTTAACAAAGTTTATTCCTGTTTTTTAGCTTAAAATAAAATCTGTTAATTTTAAAACATTTTTTGTTAAATTTAAAAAATCTAAATTTAAGTAAACTTTATTTATTTATTACTATTCTTTTGTTTTTGTTAATTAATTCATATATTAATTAATTTAACACTTTATCGTAAATATATACATTTCTCCATTGATTCAATTGGTACATATAATTTGCAAGTTTTTTTTAATTAATCCACTCTGATATATGTATGTAGTAGGCTGGGTCGATTTGTGGGGAGGCAAAAAAATCGCCCATGGCTCAGGGAAAATCGTATTCTAGGGATCAAAATAAGAAACTTTGCCGAAGGAACCATACCTCTAAAACGAATTCTACTACCCCTAACTGTTGACTTTTGTCCCGTAGGGTCAAGTTTTGAAAAATCCCACTTTGACCCATTTAGAGTGCCCCAATCGAGTCCAAATGTATGACCGACCCCCACTAACTTTGGAGGGCCGATCCACCCATGCCAGTGGTACACCCCCCTGGAACTCCCCTGGGGGGTTCCCCATACAAACATTTTAAAAAATCACCATTTTTGGCACTTTATTTTATTATTTTTTATTTATTTTATTTATTTTTATTATTTTATTTATTTTTTCTCCTTAGAAATTTATTTAGTCAGAACATATGTAAATGAAGAACTTAATTTAACTTAGTAATAGAAAAGAAAAAATGCCCAGACTTGAAAGCAAAAAAGACTTCAAACAGTAATTTTTTTTATTTTCTTTTCTATTACTAAGTTAAATTAATTTTTTCATTTACATATGTTCTGACTAAATAAATTTCTAAAGAGAAAAAATAAATAAAATAATAAAAATAAATAAAATAAATAAAAAATAATAAAATAAAGTGCCAAAAATGGTGATTTTTTAAAATGTTTGTATGGGGAACCCCCCAGGGGAGTTCCAGGGGGTGTGCCACTGGCATGGGTGGATCGGCCCTCCAAAGTTAGTGGGGGTCGGTCATACATTTGGACTCGATTGGGGCACTCTAAATGGGTCAAATTGGGATTTTTCAAAACTTGACCCTACGGGACAAAAGTCAACAGTTGGGGGTAGTAGAATTCGTTTTAGAGGTATGGTTCCTTCGGCAAAGTTTCTTATTTTGATCCCTAGAATACGATTTTCACTGAGCCATGGGCGATTATTAAATCGACCCGCCCTAGTATGTAGGTATATGTGACGCGCAAAATAGAAAGGGACCTAAGGGTAAAAACCGGTTTTGTTCAGGAGAGCATGGGATCGGTCTCATTCGATGCTCAGATGTTGTCCACAAAAAAAAAATTGATTTTTATACCCTTAGGTCCCTTTCTCTATGCGCTGTCACATATGTTAAAAATATGTCGTTTAGATAACACTACCTTACAACATTTAATTTTTTGGAGAAATTACTACGCCTAAAAAAATACATAGTTGTTGATCACTATTCAATTATGTCATATGTACTACATAACTTTTTTTGTTTGGCATAATACTAACCCGTAGAGTATATACATATATAATTTGAATTAATGCATTTTCTCGATAAAATTTTATGAAATTTAGTACCAGAGATGGGCCAAAATAAATTTTCATTTGCATTGCGACAAGAAGTGATCATATGTACGTGGGCTTTTTTAATTTGCATTTTATTTTAATTTGCATTCCCCATTTATTCCAATTAAGTATTAGAAATGCAAAATTTTTAATTAATAAATAGATTGGCAACATAATTAATTTTTTTTAAATGGTTGTTGAATTTCTGGCAATTGCAATAAATTCAATTTTGATTTTGTGTTTAAAATTTAGGGTGTAATTTTGTAAAACGCAAAGCCTTGAGTTGCGTTGTTTTCCATACAAATTGTTTTTGTAACAATAACAATTTATACACAAATCAACGCAACACAAGGCGTTGCGTTTTACAAAATAACCCACTTAATTTGTAACTTTTTATATTTTGTTTGATTTTGGCAATTTTTTATTTTACGTTGACATTTCATTTGATATCCAGTGTGTTCGTTTACTCGAAATTCTTACTAATTTTACTACAATTGGAAAGTTTTGTTTATTTTTTGAATTGAACTTTTCCTGTTGTAGTAAAAGTAGCAATTTGTAGTAAGTAAACGAACACGCTTATCGATATATTGGTTGAAGAACCTATACAATATATACACCGAATATTCTATAAATATCACCTACAGGCAATTAAAAAAAAAAAAAACACATTAAATATATGGATACTTCTAAAATTTCGGAGTAGCTGTATTTGACCTTAGATTTTTGTAAAGATTAACAAAAAAATAATTAAAATTTTGGATTCAATTTTCCGGCGTTTTTGGAGGGTGGCACTTATAGAATGATGACACATAAAGCATATGACAATAAGTGCGTTCCCGTACGTTCCCAATGTTATCGACATTTACCCAAAAGCGTTCCCGTACTCGAAAATTGGGTAAATGAGAGCGCTAATGAGAGTGTATTAGTGTGTCTCTTTTTACCAAAATTTAACCAGACTTTCTTCGGGTAAACTTTGGTAAAACAGCTGATGTAAATATAAACAAAAAAACTATTGTGAAAATAGATTTAAAAAATTGCCAAAATCAAACAAAATAGGGGTTTTCATATAAACTCGTATTCTACTCGTAAACATTTTAAAACTGGTATGTTTATGAGTTTAATGTCAAACTCCATACATAAAAAATATGGTTTTTATTTATACAAGGTTTACAATGAATTTACGAGTTTATATAAAAACCCTTAATATAAAAAGTTACAAATTATATTTTAAACTCAGAATCAAAATTGAATTTATTGCAATTGCCACAAATTCAACAACCATTTAAAAAAATTAATTATGTTGCCAATTTATTTATTAATTCAAAATTTTGTATTTCTAATAATTGTAATAAATGGAGAATGCAAATTAAAATACAATGCAAATTAAAAAAGCCCACGTATGATCATTTCTTGTCGCAATGCAAATGAAAATTTATTTTGGCCCATCTCTGGTATTAAATTCCATAAAATTTTATCGGGAAAATGCATGAGTTAGCATGATGACAAACAAAAAAGCAAGTTTGCTTACCGAATCGAATAACGTTAAGTGTAATGGTATCAAATTTTGTTTGTTTCGGCAACGGTAAAGGTAATGGCATTTAAGACTGTTTCGGTAACGTACCGGTATTAAAAAAAATTTATTCTTTGTAATTTACTTGTGAAAATTGTATCATCTTTCTTTAATTTGAAAAATAATTTAAACAGAAAGTGCTATTAATTTATGATCTAGAGTCAAACTAAAAAAAAAACATTCATTTAAGCACCGTAAGTTGTTTTTCACGTGGAAAAATTTCACTCGAAATTTAAATGCCTCAAATTGCAATTTAATTTAAACAAATGAACAATTTTTTTAATTTTATAACAAAGACACAATCAAAATAAACATAAAATGTCACATTTTCCCAAGATAAATAATAATCTTGTACATTAAATTTGCGTGAAAACAAACTCTACACAATTTTCACGTAAACTAATTGTCGTGAAAAATCATTTTTTTTATATGGAGTATAACAGTTTTTTCACGTGAAACTCAAACAACTTACGGTGCTTTACCAAATAAAAGATCAACAATACATACCCCTCATTCAATATAGCATATTTTTAATTTTAGTTGTTAAAAATACAGATTATGAGCTATGAATTCAATGCTGGTACTTTTAATAAGTAAAATTGTTATCTATAAATTTTTTTATAAAAAACTCAAGATTATAAAATAAAAAATTTCAAAAACTGGCATTTTTTACATAAATTAATAAATACCGGGAACTACCTATAAAAATAACGATATCGGTAACGATAACGGTATTTCCAATTTTTTTTAGAGGTATTGATAACGGTATTCAATTTAAAACGGTATTTTATCGATAAAGGTGTTATAACGATAACGGTAACCGACCTTGAAAAAAAAATATGTAGTACATATGACATAACTGAATAGTGATCAACAACTATGTATTTTTTTAGGTGTAGTAATTTCTCCAAAAAATTAATTGTTGTAAGGTAGTGTTACCTAAACGACATATTTTTTACATATACCTACATACATATATCAGAGTGGATTAATTAAAAAAAACCTGCAAATTATATGTACCAATTGAATCAATGCAGAAATGTATATATTTACGATAAAGTGTTAAATTAATTAATATATGAATTAATTAACAAAAACAAAAGAATAGTAATAAAAAAATAAAGTTTACTTAAATTTAGATTTTTTAAATTTAACAAAAAATGTTTTAAAATTAACAGATTTTATTTTAAGCTGAAAAACAGGAATAAATTTTGTTAAAATAACAAATTTTTCTGTTCAGCCAACATATGACACAATTGAAAACATAATGATCAACTACCATGTATATTTTGGGTGTAGTAATTTGTCCAAAAAATCAATTGTTGTAAGTTAGTGTCATATTAATGACAATTTAAAAAAATCAAATCATATAGTACATATGATTTGATTTTTTTAAATTGATCAGAATAAAGTATTATACGTACATACATATTTACGATAAAGTGTGAAATTAATTAATATATAAATTATATAATTAACAAAATAATAAATAAAATAGGAAATATGATAAGTTTAATTGTATTTTCTTTTTAAAGCTGCTAGTGTTTCTTTTTTCTTTTGTTTGCATATACAAAACTCTTTAAGTTCCAACTACATAGTTTGCTGACCCCAGTCTACTATCCAGTCTGCTATTCGAAGTCTACTATGCAGTTTTTTTTTTCGTTACTCAGTCAAGTAAAAACACATTAACCAGTAACTCAAAACGCAGCAAGCAGAAGAAACACAACTTGTTTTGTTGCTGAACTCACACAGTTACGCTGCGCTTAGTTTGAAAACTTAAAAAATGTAAATGATGACTGTGTGTGTTTTGAAATTTACTTACACAGTTAGACTGAAATAAGCAAGTTCATAATATAAAATGAAAGCGAGTGCTTTTTTTTAAGCACGTTGCTTACAAAATATGAAAATTTAACTAAATTACGACTGCTATTAGCAGTCGTTCGAAACTCTGTTTAAAAGTTCTTAATGATTTTGTTCAATTAATTATTATAAATAACACATTTCTTATGCGTATTGGTTTGTTTAATTTAATTTTTGAATTTTTTTTTTTTTACAATTGTTGCTTTTGGTTATCATTGCATCAGCTGTTAGTTTTACAATTTACCAAAGTTACACGAAGAAAAAGTTTGGGTAACTTTGGTAAAAAGAGAAATACAAATGCACTCTCTTGAATGCTCTCATTTACCCAATTTTCGAGTACGGGAACGCTTTTTGGGTAAGTTTGGGATCCCGCGGGTTCCCGCGGTAACGTAAAGGAACGGACCTATCAATTCTGATAGATTTTATGATGAACATCACAAATGTGAATACCAAATTTCAAAATTAGCTCTACTTTTTGAAATATTCGCAAATTTAACTTTTAGCAAAAAGACAATTTTTTCTTTAAAATTTCTTATTTAATCATATATATGACTAAGCCACGGATAATTTTTTATATGGTTTAAAAGTATAAACTTTGGGCTTTTAGAACCATATCAACTTATTTTGATTAGGTAAAGGATCTAGGATATAATTGCAATTAAAGCGAAAACTTCTCATTTTGCAAATCTAGTAAAATCCCTTAATAGTTAACGCATGGCAATTGTAAATGGTATGGTAAATGGTAAATGGCATGGTAAATTCATATTCCACTAAATTCATTTTATCAAAAAAATCAAAACTTCCGCATCAAAATTTTCAGAAAATTCAATCTTAAATACAAATTTTATATCTTTTTTATTTCAAATTAAGTTTATATGTATTTATTACTATGGCAAAAGAAAATAAAGTACATTTTTGAACATGCATATTTAAAAATCGTTATTTTTTAGGAATTTGAACTTTAATTATCTGAAACTTCGTTAAAGTTGATTGGAATATATATGTTTTATATTTCTGAATGGTTTTCTAAATTAAGATTTATCAGACCCCTTAATTTTTAGGTATCAAAAAAGTCAATCTTTTCCAGCTTTAGTCAACTTTAATTTAAAATTAAAATAGAAAATAATAAACAAAAGGTTATTGATTTTTATGGTAGCGGTAACAAACATTTATTTTTACCGGCAAAACTGTTGAGTATATAGAAAAACGTTATATGAACAGATTAAAGGAATTGTAATTTTTAATTTTTTTAAAATTGTTTGAGCAAAATCGAACTAGTGGTTCTCGAGTTATCTCAAAAAAAAGACCCAAAGGTCAAATCGATATATCTCGATTCCAAGGGGTGACCCAGCGAAACGCCGGGACACGTATAACTTCTTTTTTACCGATATAACTTTCCCCGGTAGTTTGAACCCTTCCCGGTCACTGACCCCTACCATTTGTCTCACAGTGTAATAAATAAAACACAAGTATTTCTGTTTGCGTCGAAAGAAAAAATAAGAATATTTATTTTCACACACATAAATTTTAAACGTACAAACTATCAGTCATACAAATTACAATATATTTTTCTTATGATTACTAAAATTTTAATATTAGTTTTATATTTTAATTAAAAATCTAGGAGTACAGAGAAAAACGAAAAATTTACTTTGGCCGTAACAAATCAAAAATTAAGACAATTTAACAGAAAATTTTTATTGTTATTACAGTAACTACAATAGAAAGATATGTAGAGAAGATAACAAAGTTTACCCTTAAAGAAAAAAAATTGTTTTCGTTTTTTTTTTTAATATATATATTTTATAGATTAAAACTAAATATGGACAACAATCACAATAAAACACACAGTCATACAAAAATATGTAGTAAGATGAGAGTTTATCACTACAAAACGTTGTAAGTTATTTTTTATTTTTTAGTATTTAAATGAAATGTTCACAGAAAAAAAGTAGGCACCAACAAAAAATAGGCATCTTTTCTCTAAAATTCGATTTCCAACAATTTATTGTTTGAAATGTTCGTAAATTGTTTTTTTTTTTTCATATAAAAATTCTTTAAAAAATTCAGTTATAAAAAAAAAATTTTTTTTTGTATTCACAATTTCAATTGTTGGTGCCTATTTAAAAAAGTTTTTTGTTTGTATTTACAAAAACGGTATGATTTTTGTAAATTATTTTTGTGTTCAGGCTACACAGAAAAAAACAGTAGGCACCAACAATGGGAATTTGTAGAAGCAATCACTTTTTTTTTTTAAATTGAAATTTCAATTTTTTTGTTTGAAATATTTGTAACTCGTTTGTAAATTGGTATCTTTCATATTAAAATTGTTTGAAAATAAAAATTCAAAGTTACAAAAAAAAAGAAATTTTTTTTTTGGATTTACAAATTTCTTTGTTGGTGCCTTTTTAAAAAGTTTTTTTTGTATTTACAAATTTGGTATGAGAAAGGTGTTTAAAAATTTAATTAGAATTTTGTAAATTATTTCTGTGTAGTTTGTAAGATAATTAGAAATTCTTAATTCTAAAGGCTGAACAATTTTAATTTTTGTGATAACTTTTTGTTAGTTTAGTCCTTAAATAGAGTATAATAAAGTTTATTTCGTTGCTATTGTTTTAGTCCTAATTATTAGAAGTAAACATTTTGTTTAACCATTTTTGGTCCGTTTTTATGATCTTTAGTCTTTATTTTTTATTATGGTATGTTTAAGGTCTGTTGTCATTTTTAACATACACACACACACACACATTCAACAGAATCACACTATATAGATATTTTAAATAAATTCACAAATATTGCATATTACAGATTCATAATTTGTTCATACTATTGTTTTTTTCTCTAAATACTACACACATGGAATGATAAGCACCCGTACTTATGTATAAGAAGCATCATTTATACTTAATTTTAACTATTTTTTTAAGAGAAATTTAAAATAAAATTATCATCACCTTTTTTTGCACAATCTCACATACATTTCATGTTTTCATATAGTAAAGGTACATCATTTATGATCGAATTTTTATTTTTTATAGGTGTAAATGAAACCAATCACCATCATCATCAAAAACAGGCTTCATTCATTCTACTTTCATTTTCCTTTTTTTTCTAAATAAAGCTTACACAAAAGTTAAACGATCAATACATCAGTCATACATTAATAAAAAAAAGTATACATATTCTTTTTTTAAGACACCTGTAATGTAAATTTAGAATAGAATTATTAAAAAATAATTGTTATAGGAATTGTTTAAATAAAATAAATTTATTTAGTAACTCGAATATTCAAAATTAATGTTCGAATATGAATATTGCGCATTTAGGGCGTGTGCGAGATGGCTACAATCAAGTTAAACAAAACTACCCTTTAGAAAAAGAAAATGTCCTTACAATGTAATCGATTTCGTATACTTCGCATTATGTGTAGTTACAATATGGAATACTTGTGTATAACAATGTGTATGAAATCAAAAATTTTTTAAACAATGTTTGTTTTCAGAAATTTCTTCTAACGGGCTATTAAGGTCATTTTAAAAAAATATAAATAAAAGATTATTTATTTATTTCATTCTTGATCCAACGTTTCGGTGGCAATTTTTTCCACCTTCATCAGGGATTCAGTTTATTAAATAATATAATCTTCTTGTCAATTGTTACATTTAGTTTTTAATAATAAATATATTTGATATTTTTACGACAAAACGCACGACAAAAAATTAATTTTCAAAAATGTTTCTGACATACACGATATTAAACTTTTGTATGTGGTGCCGAAGTATATTGGCTTGCGTAACATTGGGCAGGTTTACCAGAGAAACCCGCTACCGCTACAATTGATATGTAGCGCTTTATGATTACCATAATCTGGTGAGCGATTCAACTTTTGTTTTAGTTTTAAAATAAAAATATTTGTAGCGGTTTCTTTGATTTTTTATTCATTTATAATTATAATGGCGAATGCTGCTTGTTCTTTAAAAAAAAATATAAAAAAAACTCGACTGCTGATGTATCACTAAAACCCCGTTTAGATTATCACACAAGTGTGTTATACATGTCAGAAATGTGTTGTATAAAGAAAATGTATAATAGTGTGAACAATGTTCGTTTTACACATATTAAAATGGGTGCACACATTTTAAAAAGCGGTCACACTTTTTTGACAAGATTTATTTTTTGAAATATTTCATAAAGTTACCACTTGTCTCAACACAGGTGTTGTGTTATTCACAAATAAATGTTAAACAAAGATTAAAAACAACTAATGGTGAAAAAAGTAATAATAGAAGAAAAAAATAACTGTTTTAACTTATTTGTTGTGTGTGTCGATAACAGTCTGAACACTGAAGATTTTCTTTTATACTTTTTTGACAACCAATTTCAGCATACTTTTTGTCATACTTCTGTGAAGACAAGTATAAGCACTTGTGTGATAATGTGAATGGGGCTTAACTGCTAACAAGTAGCGTAAAATTTTTACGCTACCAAAATAAGGTAGCGCTACCACAACATGCTGACTTATCGGCAGGTAATCAAATCGTTCAACAGATTGTTGAGTAGCGGTTTAGTAACAGTTGAGCGACTGGTAAACGCACTCATTGTTGTGGCCACGGCCTGGTTAACGTAGGCTAATGATTTGTATGTAGTGTGAGAAAGTACTCTGTGATTCTAATAAGTATACTCAAGTAACTACTTATAAATAAAATAAGACATTTTCTTTTGCGTTTATTTATAATAATAATAAAGTTTAATAAAAGCTGTATTTTGTCTCATGCATATCAACGTTAAGTATTTAAAGCAAATCTACGTTAAACCGATTGTAGAACAAAAAAATTTTAAACAGGTTATGTTTATAATTGTTCCGTTATAATCGAACGTACGCCAGCAAAAGTTTTTACTAAGTAACGCGAATAAGTTACGGTAGATGTGAAAATGTATAAAAGTTGAGTTTTCAACGTTGATAATTATCCGTGTTGAAAGTTAACGTGCATACGAAAAGTAATATGTCAGTTTTCGACTTAAACGCGTTTTATGCACTTTGTGTTTTTTTATGAGTTAACGGATATAGTTAAGTCGAAAACACAGCTAAAGTTATATTGAATGCACCGAACTAAAATATTGCATTTTTAACAATGTGTCCTTTCATATGTCCAAATCTTAGGTATAGGGGTATAAAACGTTACCAATTCTTGTAGATTATTGAAAATTATTTGATTTGAAGTTATTACAATGTCAAAAACATTTTTGTTCACTACTTTTAGAAATTTTAAATCATATTTCTTGGTCTTTTTGAAAATGAATTTAAATTGTTTTTATTAATACCAATAAGAACTAAATAAGGTTGGATTTAAACTTGATTTGATTCCAGCGAAATTGCTTATGGGGAAAGTATTGTAATTTTTGAAAATGTTTTATATTTATAAATGTCAGATATATTCCAGTTACTAAATAAATATATTTTACACTATTGGTATGTTTATAATTTAGTAAAACTTACATTCAAACATTTTACTGCTTTGTTTGCACATATATTAATCCGTTAGCAGCTTTAATTATTTCTCTTTCGACGTTTTTTTAAATTATTAAAAAATGTAGTTGCTTATCTAAACTGTAAATAGAACTTTTTAAAAAACATCCATTCCTTTTTGGTTTCATACTAATTTCACAATCCATCTATTAACACTACAAAATACAATCATACTAAATTGCCATATTTTTAAAAAGTTCTTTCAGTAAGATTTGAATTTGGAAAATGACATTTATGTATACTAAAAAAGGAGACGAAACATTGAACAGTATTGAAAACAAATGGTTTAATAAACTGAAAGAACTTTTTTACTGCATCCAGTATTATGTTGATTTTTTTAAGGCCTTTTTATCAGTTATTTTTTTTTTTTACTAATCTGAAAAAACAACTGCATATTAGAGATGAGCGATCCGGGGATTTTTGAATAACGTTGCTACCAGTGATCGTGATTTTCAAATCACCGTTCTTTTAAACAGTGACCGTGATCACGGGTTTGTAATAGAGATGGGCGATCCGGCGTCTTTTTAGTAACATTGTTCTCAGTGAATGTGATTTGCAAATCGTTGTTCTTTTAATCTGTGATCGTGATCACGGTTTTTCTATGGAAAATACTGCGATTTTCTGATAAATAAACGAAATAATATTTATGGCAAGTTTTTAAGATGTCAGTTAAACTTGGTTTAGTTAAACCGAAAACGAATTTTGTCAGCCATTTCAAAGTTTATTAACAAAAATTTGCCGGAAAAACTTTTTCTCGAATATAATTTATTTCTTTATTGAAATAAAACAAAATAAACCACATTTTAAAAGCAGTATTCCAGTTACAAACGGCGTTAAACTAAGTTTTATTCAGAAGTGTGAAAGCAAGTCACTGTTATTGAAAAAAAAAACATGTATTACTGTGCACAATGAAGTTTGCAAGAAAGAATAGTACAAAAATATTAAAAGAACGACATTCTGAGTAACTGCGACTTGAAATATTTGATCACTGCCGTTACCAGTGATTTATCAATAACTGTGACTAAATCACCGGTATGAAATTATTGCTCATCTCTACTGCATATGGGCTTTAAAGATGGTATGATGTACACAATACTTAAATATTTTTTTATTATATTAATAATAAAGTAAAAGATCTTAAACGGTTATTTTTAATTTGTTACTAATTTCTTTTTTGAGATTTTTATTTTTTTTTTAATTTGAATGGTGTTCGTAAAAAGTCTCGTGAGTTTGTTCGTAAGTATGCGTGTGTGTAAAAGTATTGGTTTATGCGGAGGTGTTAAGAATTTCAATTTTTAGAAACAAATTAAAAATATTTTGCAAAGTAAGGTTTTGTTTTACAATTTACAAACGTTATATAAAATAAACGTTGGTATTTGCAATCATTGGAATTTGTTTAACCTTATTTGGTTTATTATTTATATGGTTATGCTTTGTTTTTTTTACACGACTGCAAATGAAACCAATCATGAGCCTGCGCGGAAATGCATCACTAATCAGCGTCTGATGTGCATCTGTGATTAGTTTGCGATGCTGAAGCATATCAGCTGATGCTTCTCCATAAGGTATTTTTGAAATGCGTGTTTGACGTTGGTTTTCACATCATTTGCTTTGATCCAATCGTTTACTTTTCTCAGTCAAGTCCAGTAAGAATTACTCAGTACAAACTTACAGACAAGATTTACTCTCAAAATAAAATTGTCCGAAACATGTACGCGAACAAAAAACTTGCAACAATTTGCAAGTTTGTGGACACAGACGATTACAAACTTGCTGCAGAAGAGAATTTTTGATGTTAAATCTTAAGCAGTTTATTTTATTTTGAAAGTTTTAAGGCTTTGCTTTTCCACTTCCCGTCGTTCCAAGTCGGAGCATAGGGCCATAACATAACATAATTGGAAAATATTTTTTTATTTATTGTACAATAAACAAATATGTTTTCGAAACGTTTTTTCTGCTTGCAAATTCTTACTGGCAAAAATCTGTCCAGTAAAAATTTGTAAGAAAAAGAAGAAGACTTAGAAACTCTCATCGTATAATTGCCACTTTATATCCTCTTTTTTTCTTTCTGTTCACTGAATATTTGTGTTAATGAACGCCATCCAGTAAAAATTAAAATAAATACAAATCCAGAATGGACCTAATTGCAGTGTTGCCAGCTGATGTTTTTACGAACGTGTTGCGCATTATTTGCAAAGCAGTGATGCATTTTGGAACAGGCGCCAGTTGTTAATTTAAAGCACCGTGTGTTAGAAGTTTCTTATCTTCATATTATTTTTTATTAAAAATTTTAAGAAAAGTATTCTCTTAAATTTGAAAGCATTAATCGAAATTGAAACTCAAAACACCCATATTTTGTTCGGTTTTTTATAATTCAAATAAAAATGTTAATTTTACGGTACTTCATTAATTGATTGATTGCATTTTAAAGATTGCTTGCTCTTGATTTTATTCGTTATTGAAAACTACATTGGTGTTTTTTATAATTTCTGAGGTAATAAAAAATGAAAAAATTAAAAAAATTTATAAACTATTTTTATTTATTTATTTATTATTTATTTTTTTTTGTTGAATTATTTTAATAAGCGTCATCTTTGGAATTAACAATAAAAATATAACAGGATGGATACTAAAGATCAATAAATTAATAAAACTTGATGGAAGCTCAGAATTTTGAGTAAAATTAATCATAAACGATTTGAATTAAGCAAAAATTTTTAATCAAAAGTACAAAAAGGGATGTGCGATCAACAGTTTAATCAAAATAATAACTATAGTTAATATAATTTTTATTTTTTTGAATAAAAATTAAAAACCAACATTTAGAAAATTTTATAATTAAAAAATAATCTCGATTAGTTTAAGAATAAGTAAATTAAGCTGATAACACGAACTTTTTATTTAATCAATTTATCATTTGCACAATTTTTTGTTGTTTTGTCTCATTAAAAATACTTTTAATTTATATAATTCAAATTATTTTAATCAATTAAAATTTTAATTGATTATACTAATTCAATTGTTTTAATTACATAAATTTTTATTCAAATTGACAAATTTTTATCAAATCTATAAATATTTTTATTAAAACGATTAACTTTTTTAATTAAAACTCAACTTTTATTTTTCAAGATACCGCACATAATGTTAATCCAAATCTTGAAATCAAGTCGTGTTTATGTTGAAAAGTTGTTTAAATTAAAAAATGATTTTGTAGTTTAAAATAATTTATTCAATCTGAAGCCTAATTGATTCAACAAAAATTTTGATAATTTAATAAAAATTGGAATTAATTTAAATAAAACTAGATTATATTGTTTAATTTGAAATCCTAGTAACCATTCTGTCGTAATTTTTTTGCCATACATTTCTTTTGGAAATTTAAATTTTATTTTGTATTGTATTGAGGTTAATGCTTACCTAATATAATTTAACAACAAAAAAAACAGTTGTAAATTGCATTTTCTTTAATAGTGTATGATGTAAACATTTTGTTTTGTCCCTTAAAGTGTAAAAAATTGTATAAATTCCGTGTTTTTATGTTTTTTTATAATTAATCTAAATTCTAAATTTGTACGAGGCATTAAGTCGTCATTTTAAGTCATTCATTTTATTTTATTAGTTTTTGTGGATCGTTTTCACAATCTACCGTTTAACTTCTTAGTTTAACTATTATCAGCTGATTGTGAAATCAATCCCCCCAATTTGTTTATTTGTTAAGTCGTGTTTTAATTGTTTTATGCTTTAATTATTTTAATTTTTACTTTTAGATTCACTAGAGTTTTATTCTTTTGGCGAATTTCAAATCCGTTTAAAATCCTTTATTGTTGTGGTTTTTTGAGCTAGTATTTATTTTTTTCTATACTAAACTTATAAACTATTTTTTATGTTAAATTTAAACTTACAATTAATATCACACAAGCACGCACGCGCGCATAATAAGTCTTCAATCAGAAATCAATAGAAATCATATAAAATCATTGTTGAAAAAACGAACACACACAGAAAAAAAGTAACAAGGCGGCGGACAATTAGACTTAGTATTGGACAAGACACACATTTTTTTAAGGAAAAGGATTCATTTATAAATTTTTTTTATTCATTTTTGTTCATATTTTTAAATCGTAATCTAATTAACTAGTGTGTTTAACAAATAAAATTCCGTGTACGTGTTCATAAAAATTTTCGTTTAAAAATTAGCACGCTTAATTTCAATTCAAGACAATTGGATATTGGAAAACCTTAGACTTTTCAAATGTTTTCGGTGGTAATTTTTAATTTATTTTGAATATAAAGCACTGCTCAAAATTAAAGCGCACTTACTAACAGTAACTTGGTTCCTGAATACCTCCAACGGTTCAGTAGAAAATTATAATTTTTTGAGGTTATAAACACAATTTGAGTGGCAATTTAAAAATGCAGATACTTGTTTCTCTAACTTTGGAGAAAAAAACTGGTTAGCTCCAAACGAGTGGTTCAAAATTATAGCGCACTTACACAGGATGTTAAGAAAAAGACCGAGTATCTCAGTATTTTGATTATAATTTATTACTAAGCTTCTTTTTTAAGACGTGAGCTACCTTTAATTTTCAAATATAAAAATAATCTTTTTGCTAAATTAAATATTTGAAAAAAAAAATTTGGAGGTTATGTTGTAAAACGCAACGCCATGCGTTGCGTTGTTTTCCCTACAAATTGTTTTTGTAACAATAACAATTTACACACAAATCAACGCAATGCAACGCGTTGCGTTTTACCAAATAACCCTCTTTGTAAACTGATTTTTATTAATTTGATATTAGATGTTCGCTGTTTGTATATTAGATTTATTTTTATTTTTTTAAAGTGGCTTCAGAATACTATTGTAATATTTTATTCAAAATCATTATCCAAAATATAACAACAGTATATAAAAATAAGTTTAAATCAATCTCTGGTACTCGGAAAAAACAAATAACATTATCAGTCTCGGGGAATAAGAAACAATACCAAAAATTGATTATCAGATACATCACGATTTTTTATCTGAAAGCCTAAGCTTAGTAATAAATTTAAATCAAATCAAAATACTGAAATATTCTTCAATATTCTGTCTGAGTGTGCTATAATTTTAAACCACTCGTTAGGAGCTTAGGCAGCCTTATTGTCAATTTATTTCTTCAAGGTTAAATAAGTATCTGTATTTTTAAGTTGCAAATCAAATTATGTTTATAAAGCCACAAGAATTATAATTTTCTATTGAGTCGTTGCCGAGATATTCAAATACCAAAATACTGCTAGTAAGTGCGCTATAATTTTAAGCAGTGATTTATATTAACGGGCTAAATTGGAACTAAACTAAAGCATTTTCGATAAAAAAAAAGTTGCTAACGCAATTAAATTATTATATAAATTATTTTAAAACATAAGCCCAAACCACATAGTGAAAGTGCTAGTGGACAGTGGCAGTGCTGTCAAACTTTGTTCTTGAATTTCGCGAAAACGATTTAATATTTTTAAAAATTTCTTTGTGCGTTTTGTTTAAAAACAGCTCTTGTTTATTTAGACTTTTCTAATTCCTCGGCAATGACAAATAGAGAAGATACAAAAAAACTGCTTTATCGACAAAACGTCGCACTGTGGTCGATACTGCGTTTATGTGGTTTAGGCTATATTCTAAATGTTCTGTCAAGTGAAATTTATATTTTTAAAATTAAACACTGCAAGATATCTTCCAAGACACTTGGAAGATATCTTCCAAGAAGATATTAAAGCGATAACTTCTATTTTTCATCTGAATGAAAATAATCAAGTAGTATCTTCAGATTGTCCAACGAATTTAAAAAAAAAAAAATTAAACATTGTATTTTTGTCATAATTTTCTGTTATAATATTGCGGAAATATCACCTCTATATAATCTGGAATATAAAGACAATCAGTGTGTTCGTTTACTAGAAATTCTTACTACTTTTTCTACAATTGGAAAGTTTTGTTTACTTTTTGTATTGAAATTTTTTAGCTGTAGTAAAAGTAGTAATTTTTAGTAAGTAAACGAACACGCTTAATTTGTTTGAAATTGTCATTTTGTACAAAATTAAAACAAAAGCCTAAACCACATAAACGCAGTGTCGACCGCAGTGCGACGTTTTGTCGATAAAGCAGTTTTTGTATTTTCTCTATTTATCACTGCCGAGAAATTAGAAAAGTTTCTAAATAAACAAGAGTTGTTTTAAAACAAAACACAATAAGAATTTTTTAAAAATATTAAATCGTTTTCGCGTAATTCAAGGACAAAGTTTGACAGCACTGCCACTGCCCACTGGCACTTTCACTATGTGGTCTGGGCTAAAATTTGTACAAAAACAATTAAAAAATATATGAGAAACCAATTCAGGGGAAAATTAAAATTTGATACGCCGAAAAAATAGGTATGATGAAACCAAGATAATTAATGTGTTGGTCAACGGGTTATGTATGCAGATATTCTTTTTCAGGCTTAAATTTAATAATGAAAAAATAAATTATTTATTTTGCACCGGGGAATTTATATAGCGATATAATGTTTTTATCTTCCCGGTAATTAATTAGCGATATCGCCGATTTATCTTCCTGGGGTATTGCTTTCGTATTGCGATAGAGGAAACTTCCGTAATACGAAATTGATATTGCCGGCAATAAATGTTTTCTTTCTGGCGGTATGCGTTGACTATTGAACACATTTTATTTTGTATGTTTCCATCACTTTTTTATTTTTTACGTTTTTTTCTTTTGTGTTTTTGTTAAATTTTAAATTAAAATTTTTGTTTTCTATATGTCCGGGTTTTTGAAAAAGGGCGGTTTGAGAAACCGGTTTTTTTTCGTGTCGAATAATTCGCCATTTTTAAATATTTATAAGTGAAAATTTCAAATAAAATTTCTTCATTTGTTTAATAATTATACACAATATTTAGGGTCATATAGCATAATCACTTTTAAAATTTATTTTGAATATGAGCATTCGCAAAATAATTTATAATGTTAAAATTCTTTCAAGAGACTGCTTTTTATTTGCAGAATTCCACATTTTCTCTTTCTTAAGAAAAAGGTTTTTTAACAATACGTTTAGTAGGAAAGATCTCTGTTTCCCTAAAATGCATATAAGTTCCATTTTCGATTTTCCTCAATAAATAAAAGGTGTTCTGTCTTGTTTTTCAGCTTTTTTCTTCCTGTGATAAAATATTTTGGAACCCTAAAATTGCAATACAAATTTTAAATCACAAATTTTTTACATTACATTCCAAAGTTGCGAATGGTCCTGTCTATTAAATTGATGCGAAAAAAATTCCACCGCATTTTTTCAACAATTTCAGAGCAAGTGAAAAATCGTTTTGTTTTTTTAGCTTTTTTCGCAAAATTACGAATTACTGGGGTTTTAGATCTTTCCGAAACTGTTTTTATTTAGAAAACAACAAACAGCGCCTTTAGAAAGAATTTTTTTTATTTTTTTTTTGTTTATTTTCAGATTTTTTTTTTATTTTTTTTTTTTGTTTGTTTATTTTCAGATTTTTTTTTATTTTTTTTTTTTGTTTGTTTATTTTCGGATTTTTTTTTGTTTATTTCCGATTTTTTTTTTTTTTTGGGCTCTACAAATTAAGGAATGTAGGCAGACATGACAACCTTTTCTCTGGAGAGGGGCGCACCGCCTTTTTTAATAACTTTTAGTTTTAAGGTGGATTCACACTAAAGGAATAAATAGTAAGTTTCAAGAATTTTCGCAATTTTTTGTAGGTTTTATAAAAAAAATTTGCATTTATAGCAATACAAAATGATTATTTACAAAAATCGGAAAATCCGGTTATTCGAACCGGTGCTGAATTAAAAAACCTAAAGCCGGGTTTTCAAAAAGGCGGTTTTTAGAAGTATTCAAAAACAGGGTTTTCAAATAGGTCGAATACTTTACAACTCTACTAGGTATGTATGTATTTTTGAAAAATTAGTTTAGTCTAGTTCCAATTTAGCGACACCACACACGCCCTGAATATTGAATTATATTTGTATTCGCTTTACATTTTCACTAAATAGACCGAGATCATGATTAATCAGTTAATCATTATTCCGATTAATATTCAGAAATTGGATTAATGAATATTTTTCGATTTTTAATTTTAAGTTAAACACACTGTAAATAAGCCGATCGGAAAAGGGAGATTAACACATTCACATTCAATCAAAATTTAAACACACAATCATACAACTTACCTATTCATACAGTAATATCAGAATAATTCATACATACATTCAATCACTCATACTTAATAATGCATAAATTCAATTTCAACATTCACACAAAGTGAAAAATTAAAATTTTGTTTTAATTATGAATTCAATTTTTTTTTCTTTTTTTTATATGAGTATGACTAATTTATAGAATATATTTTGTTTAAATTTTAAACAAAAAAAGTCATACTGGCTTTACAGCTTGTTTTTATAAAGCAAACTAATTATTTTTCACGAAAATTTATATGGAACACTGCTTTGCAATTTTTTAATGTATTTTTAATAGAGTACTCAATATAAATTCGCCTTATTATTTGTTTTATAAAAATAAGCCATTTATAAAACAAAAATTTTTTATTTTTATGTAACAAACTTATATTAAAATAAGGATATAAAAGTTAAATGAAAAAGAATTAAATGTTTTTTAAAAGAAAACTACACCATTTCTAAGTTTATTTTATAAAAAATAATTTATATTTTTAAGTTTAAATCTCAAAATCTTCAAAAATGAGTTAGAAATAAAAATATTTCTTATGTAAACGTATTTAAAAATAGAAAAACTAAACTCTGATTTTTCAAAAAATTTTATTTTGAAATAAAACAGCTTGTAAGTTTATTTTCCTATCAGAAGTTCTAAAAAAGCTCTAATAAACTTTAATGAGCATTGTTTTAAAAACAAAATTGGAAATGGTGTAATATTTAATTATGTATTGAGTTTTGTTGTGTTGATTTTATGTATATTATGTATAAATGTTTGTTATTATAATGGTGGGGTGGTAATAATAATTAAATGTAAAAAACAGAAAAACTAAAACGAAATCAATACATAGAAAGAAAATGGTTAAAAATTTAGAAATTTTAAAGTTTTAGCAAAATAAATAGTATTGAAAAAAAGACGAAATGATAACAAAACCATAAAAAATCGAATTATGTTTATAAACAATAGATTCTTAAATAAAGACTAACTATTATATGAATATGTCAATATGATGATATCAAAGAAAAGGAAAAAGAAACTTATATGAGGGAATAAATAAAGATATGCTTTTTACATTTGAAGAATTTGTAGAAAAAATTTTAAGTCATATTATTTGTTTAAACATTACAGGAAAAGAAAAAAAATAATGCACCATTAAATTTTGGTACAAAACAATTTTTTTACCTTATTGATTTTTGAAAAGAAATTTTAATTTGTTTTTATAATACCTGAAACAAAAAATAAAAGAAACAGTATTAAAATATATGCAATATATATAACATTTCGTTAAGACTGTATATATTGGAGAAACTCAATACAATATTTACAGCAAAAAACTTTTATTTGTTAATATTTTCGCAATATATACGAAAGTTTTTTTAATTTACAAAGATAAATTAAGGTTAGTCGGCATATTCGTTAATTTAACGAATTTAAGCTTTAAATCTGTTAAATATTTGGTGACGTCAAAAGTTTGTGTGGATAAACCCCTTATTACTAATATTGGTTTATTTTTCTATAATTTGGGCGTTAATGGGTTAATTTCGGATATGCCGAATCTTTACATAAACTAAAATAAAGCAAAAATTTAATTAAAAAAAAATTGTTTGTGGGAAACTAGTCAGAATTTTCCAGGGGAAATTAAAAATAAATTAACAGTGGTATTTATTATAAAAATTTAGAAAAGCCTTAACATGGGATTTATTCATAATACTGTTGGAAAACTCTTTCTAGTATTGTTGCTAAATTCCTTCTAACGTTCTGTTATTAAACGACAAAAACAAAAAGGTTGGGTACCGTTATCGCTAAAATACCGCTTCAAATTGAACACCTTCACCGTTAACAAAACTCAACAAAAAAAATCTAAATACTAGTATGGTTATTTTTGTCGTACCGGTATTTATAAATTTATATAAAAAATGCCAAATTTTTTAACTTTTTTTGTTTTTTCACAAACAAATTTATTGATAATTAGTTTACTTAATAAAACTAATAGCATTGAATTTAAAGCTTATAATATGTATTTTTAACCTTTAATATAGAAAATAGTGCCCGACCGAACTCACTTTTTTAAGACCGAACCAAAGCCGAACTTCGGCCAAAATTACTAAGTTCGGCCTAAACCGAAGCCGAATACTTTTGTGTTTGAATAAAAATTCAATTTTATGCAACTTTTTCAAATTCAAAAATGCCGAAACCAATTTCTAAATATTTCTAAATTGCAAAAACATAAAAAAGTTAAAAATTAAGTTAAAGATATGCATATTTATAAGTTACTATACTAAAGTTATAAAATGTTACTAAATGTTGCAAAATATTGATTTGTAGAAAAGTTCGGTATATGGCCCAAATTCTGCCAAACACCGAACTTGGCCGAACATCACTTTTTGGCCGAAGCCGAATACTCGGTCGGACACTAATAGAAAATATGCTGATTGCACTCGTTTTTATGTTTTTAACATAATTTATGATACTGGTACGTACCGTTATTGCTGTTTCGATAACGGTAAACCGTTTCCGTTAACGGTATACGGTTATCGAAACAGCAATAACGGTACGTACCAGTATCATAAATTATTAAATACCGTTACCTTTACCGTTACCGAAACAAAGAAAATTGGATACCGTTGCGGTTACCCTTACCGTTTCGGTAACCAACCTTGCAAAATATACATAATACAGAAAACAGTATTAAGGATGGAGCCTCAACAAAAAATTACAATGATCGACTTTTTTGCATAGTCTAACCTCTCTAAAACTTTTTTAAAGTATTTTCGCCTCCTACACACGAATATTAAGAGAACAAATCGATGGCTTAATATAAAAAAGGCGTAAATCGATTTTTTGTTACTTTACAGGAGAAGGAAAAAACTTAATAAAATCCGTAAAATTTTAGATACAAAAAAAATTTTTTTTAAGTGAGAAATAAAATGTGTTGCCTCTTTTTATTAAAAACTACATTAAAATTTTTTTTGTATCTAAAGTTTTTTCCTTCTTCTGTAAAGTGACAAAAAATCGAGTTACGCCTTTTTTATATTAAGCCATCGAAATGTTCCTTCAAGTCGCCTTTCCGAAGTATTTATTAAAACCTTATGTTAATGACAAACTGTTACTAAGTGGGATGGGCATAAAAATAGTAAAAGAAATTTCTTATTCTTATAAAAATTAAAACAACATAAATAATATTAATAATATTTTCGTTTTACGTTTTGTTTTAAATTTGCACTAAAAATTTTAAAGAAATTTCAACACAAACAAATTGTATTGGAAAATTTTAGACTTTTATATACTTTATTTTTTTTGCTATTGTTTTACATGTCAATTTGTTTTGTGATTTGAAATTTATTTATTTACATTGACCATAAATTGTTTCATACAAATCAGAAAGGATTTGAAACGATACGCAATGTAAAACATGGAATAAGATCACAAGTTTTTTTTTATTTTAAAAAATGTGTTTAATTTTACTCACCATTGAGTCGTAATGTGCATAAACGACAAGAAAAACTCTCCCCATTAAAACTGAATTAAATTTGAATTTACGGAGCTATTGTTTGATGATCACGCAATTTTTTAATTTCCTTAGTAGCCCAATTGCATAGAGATTTGGTGCGCGTTGCTTTCGAACGTTTGCCTTCGGCTAAAAATTGTGTAATGGTAACATCATCGACAAGTGACAGTAGACGAGGGCCAAAGGCAGAGCATAAATCACCAAGGAAACCAGCAGCACTAGCAACCATGGAATCGGAATTATCACCCTCAACAGCAACACGTTTAATAAACATAATAATATGACCGAGATGAGGTTCTAAATGATAAACATCTGGGTTTGGTGTTTGTTCAACACCCTTTAGACCTTGTATAATGCCAGTATATGCTTCTAATACACTTTCACGCAACTCATTGAGATATTCAACCATATCATAACTATTGGGATCAACCTGTAACCAAACAAGATGTTAGTTTATACGAAATTTTTAGTTTCAAATTTAATATATAAATTTACCTCCAATTGTGAAGCAGCTCTTAACATTTCCAAAACAACATTCAAATATTTTACAAATTCTCCTCCAATACTTAAAGCCAAATCACCAAATGCTGATAAAATTTGTGGTTTAACACTGCGATGCAAGGTAGGTTCCGATAGATTGGCTAATAATAACGTCATTATCTCATCACAATATGGTATAATGAGTTGTTTTAGAGCCCGCGATATATCGCCGGTTAAACCAACGGCAGCACAACAAACTTGATATTCCTGATGATTTTTTAAACCCATATAAAGGTATGGCTTAAAAGCATCCATATATTTAACAAATTTTAACCCCAACAATTCGACCAAAGTTGAGACAGCCAAAAATGCATCCTCTTGTACACCTCCAGATTTGCCAGAACAAGAATTAAACATGGTCAGCAACGCATTCATAATAGCGTCTGAAATTTGTGGTGCATCGTCTTCGCGTACTTTGCGCAATACACTTTGTAAGGTGGCACATAACAATGATTGTAAATCATTGAATTGATGACGATCATTATGACTTGCAATGTGTGTTTCCATTTGTAAAACTTGATTTAAACGTTCCAAAATGACAATGGTTGTGCGTTGTACAACCAAATAACAATCCAATGGAGAATTTTTAATCATATCCATGAGAGCTTCATATGCAGCAGCACGTAAATTGGCTTGATTACCATCTTGACGATCAGTTGTTTCCAATAACTGAGTGATTATGTATTCGAAATAAGGTGAAAGACAATATGTTTCGGGAGTTTCGCCGTCATTGGCTTCAGCTGATTCATAAGCAGCATCAGATAAACCGATGAAAGCCCAGCAAACATTAGCAGCTACACGGGGTTCAGCTTTAAGACTTTGAATGAAACATTCTAGAAGTGGTTGTAAATAAGTTTTGTTGATAGCAGCTTCCGGAATAATCTAAAATATCGGAAATACAAAAACTTATTTATTAAATAACTAAAATTAACCGCGTTTTATAGTGTGAAAAGAATACCTGTTCCTTTAGGATAATAATAGAAAATAAAATGTTCTTTTACAAAAACATACGAAGTGAAACTTTTTATTAATGATACCAAGCTGCAATGTTTTTAAATACATTAATAATGTACCGTTCTATTTGGAATAGCATGAAAAGTAAACTCGTTCATTGAATCAGTAATAGAATTAAAAATATACTAATTTGTAACCATTTTAAATAGCATGAAAACGTAAAGCGGTTCGTTAATAAACATCTAAAATATCAGGCACTATCCACGGCTCTCATCTGAAAAACTGAACTGGTTTTAAGAGAGTTTCATTGTAAAATAACAAAAAATGTGAAAAAGTGGTATTTTTAATTAATTATTTTTATTGTTTTTAAGCAATTTTAATTAAATTTTAAAGTGCACTTGTGTTGTTTGTTCCCTGCATTAGTTTTGTATAATTAGCACAAAATTTTGCTTATTAAAATTAAAAAGTACGCGTTAAAAAACAATAAAAACTGTTTCTCTTAAAACCAGTTTGCATATAAAATTAAAGAGACTTTTTAACAGCAGTTGAGGCTGGTGGTTTGTCTTTAGAATATATAGTCGTTGAAAATATAAATAAATTCTAACTAATGTATTTAAAATATCATAAAAATTAACCAATTTATATGAAACTGCATGAACAGTGAAACATTTTATTTAGAA
Source organism: Leucophora obtusa (assembly GCA_949987735.1). Classification (NCBI taxonomy): domain Eukaryota; kingdom Metazoa; phylum Arthropoda; class Insecta; order Diptera; family Anthomyiidae; genus Leucophora; species Leucophora obtusa. The sequence goes on from OX465298.1 coordinate 148,371,251, forward strand.
TAGTATAACAAGAAATCTGAATGATTCAATGAGAATAATATTCAAGTCGCGATTACTATAGTATTAAAAAATAGTATTAAGAACCAGTTCATTTAAAATAGAAAGACAAATGAAGTGAATCGGTTAATGTACTGGTTTTAGATTTATAACAGCATGAAAAGTAGATCGATTTATTTAGAACAGGATTTAGAATTTCAATAAAGGTAAGACTAACTATTCAGAATACAATAAAAAAAGATATTTTGTAATTTTATTATACTATATTACTTACATCACATATTCGGCCAAAGGTCCAAGCTGTTGTATCACGAACAATAACACTTTGATCGTACATCAGGTGTATAAGAGTTGGCATTGCCTGTTCTACTAACGATTTAAGAGTATTATTTTCAATGCCACTCAAAATTGAACCGAAAGCCATAACCGCAGCATCACGGAAACGCCAATTAGGCGAAACAATATTATCCTTAATAAATGGAAATACATGAGGGACAATCTCATCCTCACAACAAGTTGCCAACAACATTAAACACACAGAAGCTGCCTTCGATGGAACCCAGGTATCTTCGTCATCATTTTCATCTTGTTTCGTTAGCTTTTCTACCAACACAGGCACTAGAAATTGAAGAGCGCCACGTGCATAGTGTTTTGATACACGTGTTGGTGCACGTCCAGCATCATTGGCTTCTTGATTTTCTATAGCCAAATCAATTTCTTCATCACTTACGTTTGACCAGAATTCAATACCCTGCATGGCTATTAAATCATTTTCCGATTTCATAGCTTCCAATGTGATAGGGAAAAGAGCTTGTCCCATATAAGGTTCCATATACTGATAGTAAAGTGTCATTATCTTGACCAAACACTGTAGAGCAGCTACGCAAACTTGAGTATCCGGTGATTGGGTAGCCTCACATACCACTTCCATAATGTAGTTACGTTCTACATCCTTCTCAAAATTTGCCTTAGTGAATTCCAAAGAATTCAATAATGCTGTAGTGGCAGCCAAGCGGACATGATTACTTGGCTCCTGTTTACGCATACCATGGACTATAGCAGTTAGAATTTGATTCGATTGATTTTCCAATACACCATAACGTATGTCTTGGCATATATAACCAATTGCTTCCAAAGCAGACTCACGATCCATTTCACTCGATCCTTCAGTTACGACTTTGTTAACAAGGGTCTGTATCAAGATACCCCAACGATTAATTGGTAATTCGGTGACCGCCACGTAGGCAACACATTGAGCAGCACAAGATGGTCGTGTATTTTCGGTACCCAAAGCTCCAAGAATCTTTTCAAAAAAGGGAGCACATTAAATTTAGCTTTCTTATGTTCTTATTTTCTCAAACAATCTACTTACATTTTTCTTTATGTATTCCTTAGTGTCCTCAGGAAATTGATGCCATCTTTGCTGATATTGCAAATTAATGGTCTCATCTTTACTGGTCAAATGATTTTTCAATTGCAGACCTGCTGCCATACGTGCCACAGCGCTATTTGAAACAGTGACCAGTATATCGGAGAGAGCCTTGAGAAACTCGGGCAAATTACTCTCAGCTGCCTGTTCCAAGAAATTTTTCGCCGACAAAAGTTCATTTTTATCTAAATATTTAAAATACATGTTAAATTTTTTAAATAAAATAATGGAACTAAAAGTTAAATTTTCCTGGCGAATCTAAAGGTACATCTACACGGGATAGAAATCTCGTAGAGTTTGTGTTAAATTTGTCAACTCTAATATTGTTGGCACTAATTTTTATTTTTGTCAAGAATTTATTTTTATTAAAATTTATGTATTTCAAAGAATAATTTTTTCTTCAAATAGCAAAAGTGCATTTAATCAACTGAAATATTCAATAATGTTTTACACAACATTTTCAAAATTGTTACTAATTAAAAAAATTGTGTATGACAGCAGTTGTCAATGGTTTAGAGATTGCTTTTCGTATCTATGCTTTTCGTAGCTGCATTTTCGTAAAATCTCGCTAGTTTTCTATCCCGTGTAGATGTGCCTTAATACAGTTTTGATAAAATATAAGTCTCACTCGACTCCTAAAGATGTCAAAAATATTTGTTGGTAACAACAAAAGGTCTACGCCTTACATAATCAGGGGGATAGTACATAACCGAGCCCTTAGGGCCTTATGCTGCATACACACGAAGGAACATTCGTCACAACATGGGCATGTTCTACTCAATGTTCTATCGTCTGTATCAATGTTTTATGTTGAAATTGTTCAACTGTGACATCGTCTGTATTAAAAAATGTAAACAAAAATTAAATACATGTTTCAACGAATCTTGCTTCGTGTGTAGCTACCCAGTCAGAAAAATACAGTCGGCGGAACATTGGCAAAACGTTGGACACGACGGTACATACGTTGGCAAATCGACTGAATTTCAACGTTTACAGTAGCCTTTCAACGTCGAAATGATAACACCATTAAACGGTTATACGACTCTATTTTTCGACGTTGACAAACCGTCATTAATACAAAAAATACTGTACCATAAAAATGGAAAATTCATTATTTTGCTGATACTATAAATACGAAAAATTAAAGGTTTTTTCAATACCTTTTTCTAAATATTCTAAATTTTATCTATATCTATATATCTAAATCTTCTAAATAGAAATGAGATGATATTTTTCTTCAAAGTAGTATTTTTAATAAAAATACCATTTTTTTGGTTTTTGTTTACCACCAAAAGAAATAGGATTGCACAATGTTAAAAATTTAAATGAAAATAATGTTGAAGTAAACATTCATTTGGGAGAAATTAAGTGTATTCTCACTAAACATCATAATGAAACAATTGCAATAACTCTTATACACAAATAATTGAATGGAATCTTAATCTCAAATAAAGTATATTTAAAAACAAACAGTTGTTAATTTAGTAATAATTCTTTTCTCGAAAATTAACGAAGTTTAATTTTCTATTCGAAATGACATAAAAATAGTGCGTTCATTAAACCTATCGTGGAAATTTGTACAAATCAGGGTTGGCAGGCAATACCGGCAAAATACCGTTATCGATTCAAAACACTTACAACTGACTACCGTTACCCCTAAAATACCGTTACCGAAATAACCGAAATACCGCTATCTTTAAAATACCGTTACCGAAATAACTGAAATACCGTTACCCTTAAAATACCGATACCGAAATAAATTAAATATCGATACCCTTAAAATACCCTTACCGATATAAATGAAATATGTACCGATATTTTTAATTTTCTGTTTTTGGCAATTGCACTGGATTATTGAGTATTTTTCGTACATTAAGTTGGTAAATTGGTTGTTTTTAATTTCGTTTGTTTTTCGTAAAAAAAATTGAGGGATGCATCGAAAAAACTGACTACCGATATCCTTAAAATGCCGTTACCGAAATAACCGAAAACCGCTAACCTTAAAATACCGTTACCGAAATAATCAAAAAACCGTTATCCTTAAAATACCATTACCGAAATAACTAAAAAGTCGTTATCCTTAAAATACCGATACCGAAATAAATTAAATAGCGTTACCCTTAAAATACCATTACCGAAATAATCTAAAATAGCGTTACCATTACCGATAACCGCATCGTTTCGTACAAATACATCAAAAAATACCGTTATACATAAAAAAAAACAAATATATTAGTGGTATTCATTTACCCGTACTTTTTTACACAAATTGTAATTTCATAAGTTTACACCATAATTTTAATAAACACACTTTGTCAAATTTTTTATACTTTCAATCGTATTTGACACATTTTTGAATTTGTTACCCCCTTCCTCTATTGCGTTTTATGAATGCTATCAATATAAATCACGGATAAATTATGTAAAAAATGGAACCATTCAAAAACTCTGTATGCAAACTTTTAAAATTAAAAAAAACTGATGCAATTTATTTAAAAACAGAACTGGCAAAGCACTATTTTAGGTAGTACTGGCAAAACACTGGTTTTACAAAAAAATCCGTGATCTGCCAGTACTACATTTTTTGAAGCGTCGGCAATTTCTGGCTGGGCGGAAAGAGCGGAAAATATGTAGTAAAAACATCACATACCGATTCAGATGTAGTTCAAGTTGAGATGAAACATGCATGATTTTAACATGGGGTTGTCATAGGACGGAAGTATGTATAAAGGCACATCTGCCCGGGATAGAAAACTCGCGAGATTTTATGAAAATGCAGCTCTGTATAAGTCTACGAAGTGTAATCTCTAAATCATTAAAAATTGCTGTCATACATAATTTTTTTAATTAGTAACAATTTTGAAAATGTTTTGTAACATTCTTGAACACTTCAGTTGATTAAATGCACTTTTTGGTATTTGGAGAAAAAATTATTCTTTGAAATACAAGAATTTTAATAAAAACAAATTCTTGACAACTAGAGATGGTACTTTTATGATAAAAATTAGTGGCAACAATATTAGAGATGATAAATTAAACGCAAACTCTACGAGTTTTCTATCCCGTGTAGATGTGCCTTAAGGTTATAAAAGATTGCATTTTTTGATTTTCTTTTTCATAGAACCAAATATGTTCTTTTTAATTGGTGTTTGGGGTGTGGGGATTAGTCACATCTTTTGAATAAGTGAAAATATGGATCTAAAGAAGTGCTTTAAATGTTATAAATTATGAATCCTTTTAAACCGTTGATTAGCTTTAAAAAGTATTGTGGAATAAATATTAAATTGAAAAAAAAAGAAATCTTAATTAATTAACCACTTCTTACTTGTTCAACTTTTCATTGTAAACGCATCGTTATTATCAAACCTAAACTTTCAACAAGACTCCGATATAAAAATTATATATTTTCATATATAATTTTATATAATTTTTTTTATTTGATGCCAGTATACAGAATCAATTGCAATAACTTATCGAATCTGATTCAATAATGGCCGTTTTTTTTATCAATGGATTTATTTTATTTTGTTAAAAAATCCACATTTTGGTTTTTAATTTTTAAAATTGAATATTTTTATCAAAATCTAACACTTATTCGATAATATAATCTGAAAGAAAATCATTAAATTTTATAAAAATGTAAATACAGGAACTGAATTAAGCTAAATCCAAAATGGATTTATAAAATAAATAAATCTGTTTTGGATTTAGCTTAATTTAATTCTAGAAATTTTATTTTCGCAAAATTTTAATTTTTTCTTTCACATTATATTAGCGAATAAGTGTAAGATTTGAATAAAAATATAAAATTTTTTAAATTTAAAAAGAAAATGTGTATTTTTTAACAAAATAAAATAAATCTAATTTCTTTTAGCTGTATACTTTAAAGTGGTGTGTTACTGGAATTCTGGTTTAGAAATGGAGATATTATTATAACAATTGGTTTTGGCTTAACTAAACCAAGTTTAACTTATTACATCCAAAATTTTCAATCCTTTAGTTGTAACATATGGACAATTTATATAAGTGTTGTAAACTCGAAATTTCTTTGGAAACAATATAAGCAAAAAAAAATGTTATTTAATATAAGATTAAGATTGAAAAACATTTGTGTTTTCTTCAAATATGTATTTTTGTAAAAGCATATGTGACAGCGCATAGAGAAAGGGACCTAAGGGTAAAAAAATCAATTTTTTTTTGATGGTACACCAAAGATACACGTATTTAAATCTTTAAAATGGCTCTCCTCAACAAAACCTTTTTTTACCCTTATGTCCCTTTCTATTTTGCGCGTCACATATGAAGTTTTTCGCTAGTTAATCTTGTATATAAGGACATTATATGTTAGGTTTACGAAATTGTCTAAAAGACCAGCATTAAATCAGAAAAATCAGCAATTGTCGCCTTTTTGTATGTAATGAAAATGTTGATCTTTTTGAACTACTTTGATATTTTTTTGCTGGGTAACTAAATATGTACAGCTATGGACATATAAATGGCACATTTTACCATGAATTCTTTCTTATGCTACTATATTGCAAATACTATTAACAACCAACAAGTTTTTGTTTTTTCCAAATGTTTATTATGCACATTTAATATTGCTATAAACTTTAATTGAAATTCATTATTAAGGGTTTTCACAAGGGGTGTACTATTTGTTGTATCGTTGTATCGTCCTAACAAAAAACAGAGTTGTTAAAAATTAAATTGAAAAAATATACAATATACGATACAACATTTTTACGTATGTTTAGTGTCCTATGTTTGAGTGTGCTAACCGATAGAAAACTGAATAGAAAATCGTTGTTAAACACAAATAAAAATTTTAACAACTCTGTTTTTTGTTAGGACGATACAACGATACAACAGATAGCACACCCCTTATGAACAACCTAATTGTAAATAAAAACTTATCATTATGAAAAAAAAACCCATTTGCACAATCTTAAAAAAAGAGAAGAAATGGTTTTAATATTGCATTTGTTAAATTTTTTGGTATGTACAAATATTTTACCGTTAATATTTAGTGCTGTGGCCTTTGTTTCTGATGACAGCTTCGCACCTGCGACCCATACTTTCCACTAGTTTTTGGCATTTTGTTTTGGGGATGGCGTACCAAGCTTCCTGTGCGGCCGACCACAGTTCGTCCATATTTTTGTAATTTTTCTTGGCGATTTCAACCTTGACTTCATTCCACAGGTTCTCTATTGGATTTAAGACAGGGTTCTGGGCTGGCCAATCCAAAACATCAATCTTCTCCGCACAAAACCATTTTTTTTACTAGTTTGGAGGAGTGTTTGGGGTCATTATCTTGCATGAATTTCCATTTTATTGGCATGGAGTTGAAGGAATATGGCTCCATATGGTTTTTTAAAACATCTTAATACTGAAACTTGTCCATTTTTCCATTGATTTTTATAAGCGGACCTACGCCATGCCAAGAAAATGCACCCCAAACCATAATACTGCATGTTTTACCGTGTTCTGAGTGAACCGAGGATTAAACTATTGGCCTTTAGGACGACGAGAAAAGATTCTGCCATCTGTTCCTATTCTGTTAATTTTTGTTTCGTCACTCCATAACACGTTTTTCAAAAACTAATGGGATTTTCCTTTTGGGTTCTGGCGAAGGTTAGTCGTTTTGAAATATTTTTTTTGAGAGCAGGGGCTTTTTTCTGGAAATGCGCCCAAACAAATTTGCCTCGCTTAGTCTTCTTCTGACAAGTCTTCTTGATATTTCCATGTTAAAATTTTCATTAATATCCGATGCTATCTGCCTTGATGACTTGAATGGATCAATTTTCACCATTCGTACTATAGTTGCATCCGTACGCTCATCTGTTTTTCGTGACCTTGGCTTCCGAATTTTAACCTTAGTCTACATATCGGGATCCTCAACACAAGAATTAATTGCATTGTAGACTTTTTTGCGAGAAATTTGCATTATCTCAGCAATTTCCGCTACTTTTTTTTCATCTTCATACATTTTCCATATGATCCGCCTTTCCTCACCTGTGGTATGTTTTCCTGATCCCATTTTAAAAACTGTTTAACTTTTTATATTTATTTTTGAACTACGAAAAATATTTATTGCTTTGAATTAAATCTACACGACTACTGCCTATTTTAAGTAAATTGTGCCATTTATATGTCCACTTTAAATCAGCATTGTTAACGCAAAAATGATAACGGTAAATAATAAGCAAAACATAACGGAACATTTGAGCACTATTAAGAAATAAATTTTTTTTCAACAATAATCAGAAGAGATAATGCATTTTAAAATATATTTAGTTGGAAAATACTTAAATTTATGCGCAATTTAAATTTGTGCCAATTATATGTCCATAGCTGTATATTTAATAGAAGTCTAATTTCTGTATCTTTATTTTTCCAAGTTTGAAATCAATAATCAAGTTTGGTATATGGAAAATCGCAATGAATTGCTTAATAAGAGATTTTTAATTTTGCCCCAACATCAAATATTTATATATTGAGCTAAAGGGTGCAAATTTTCAGCTAAAACTATCAATTAATGCAAATTCATCAATTCTATTATACTTGTAAAAAATTGATTTATCTCAAATGAAAGCTTGAAGTCTCCAGTAGCCATTTATATAAAATAAAATTAAGAGGGTAACTATTTATGTTGTGAGCCTTGGCCACTTTAACACTTGTTAGGCGCCAGCTGATATTTCCACAAGAAAGTTTAATATTTTCAAAAATTTTTTGTTTAATTTTTACCATTTTTTTTTTTTTTTGTTTACTGGGGAAGCTTATAAAACTTAAAAAGACTCTTTATTTTAAGTTAAGTGTGCTCCTTTACTTTTTGTGTAAAGTTCAATAAAATGACAAAATTACCCAAAAGTACGGGAACGCACAAAATCAATTTTCTAACCCAAAACTATTTAAGAGAAAAAAATTAAAATGCGTATTTTAGTCTCAAAAATCGCACAGAAATACATATTTTTTGCATTTAAAATTTTTTTTTATATATAGAAGTTTTATTTCGTGTATTTCTTTGCTTAATTAAAATTTAAATTTTTCACAATGGTGTTATTTGTTTATCATTGCACCAGCTGCCCCTTTTACATTTTTTTTAATAGTAAAAAGAGAAGTTAAAAGTAGACAGAGGCAGAAAATTTTATAAAAATATTTGTAAGAACGCAATAATATATGTAAGAGCCAAAAGGTTTTTAAAACTTGTTTAATATTACAACTAAGAATGGCTAATAAGCATAAAGGAAAATTTAATTTCTAACGCATTTTCTAAGTTCTAAACTAAATTATTCAAGTGTAAATTGATTTCTAGGTGATTTTAATTTTCAAAAATTTCCGTTTTTTGTCAATATTTAGAATTTTCTGCAATCCGTTTGTGATACACACAAAAAAAACCAAAGGTAATATTGCCTAAAACTATAGGTTGATATCACCTATTTTCAAAGGTAACATAGATTTTGCTATGTTTTATGTCAATATTATCATAAAAAATAGGTAAATTAACTAAGAATAATTGGTGTTTTACCCATTTTAACGTAGGTGAAATATTGATAATTTTACTTCCATATTAGGTATTTCTTATTGCAAAAAGCCCCGCAAATAATAAAATATTTTAAAATTTTATTAAATATAAATTTATTAAAGAAATATATAAAAACACAATCAAATTTCACAATTTTATTATGCAAATAACAGATATTAAATTTAAAAAATGGCAAAATAATCGCGGAACGCGAAAAGATTCTTTATGGTACAAAAAATTAATTAAAAAAACTTAATCAGCGATTTACAGCCTGCAAACAAATATATTCATGGAAAGATTTTCCTTTTAGAGGTTTTTTTTGCGATTTTTTTTTTTCAACTGGGCGCCAAACTTTGTTCTATGAAATAGGTATTGCAGTCCCTAGATTAAAAATTTTAAAAAACCCCACTTAAAAAATTGCAAAATAATAGCGGAATGCGAAAAAAGACTTTATGGTGGAAAAAATCTATTAAAACACACAATCAGCGATTATTATTCTGCAAACGAATATAATGATGCAAAAGTTTTTCATTTTGCAAAAAAGTTTTTCGCGACTTTCTTTTTGCAAACTAAGCACCAAAATTTGGTGTATGAAATTGGTATTATAGTTCCTAGTTTATGAATAAAAAAAACACACTTGAAAAATTGCAAAATAGCTTTTTATTTGTGCTACTATTTTTATCTCTCTCGATCTTTTCTTTTTTTATTATCGCTGCACTTAGGAAAATCTGGTGATTGTATTATTTTTTTTTTTTTTTTAATATCTATTTATATTATTCAAGATAATTTTTTCAGTATTTTTTTTATATGATAGTTTTACTGTATTTTTTACTTATTTTTTTTTATTATTTATTTTTATTATTATTTATTTTTATTATTATTTATTTTTATTATTATTTATTTTTATCATTATTTATTTTTATTATTATTTTTTTTTTATTATCTTTATTTAAATTATTTTTTTGTAGTAGCTTTTATTAATCATATATGGCCCCAGGGCTTTGGTTATGTAATTTGAAGTAAATAAATGCTGTATTTATTATTAAAAAAAAAAAAAAAAAAAAAAAAAAAAAAAAATAATCGCGGAACGCGAAAAAGGGCTTTATGGTACAAAAAATTAATTAAAAAACTTAATCAGCCATTTACATTCTGCAAAAAAATATATTGATTAAAAAATGTTCCTTTTTGCATAGTTTGCAAAAAAAATCGCAAAAATTTTTTTTTACAAAATGGAAAATTTTTTCATCATTATGTTCGTTTGCTGAATGTTAATCGATAATGGATACAGCACAAAATATTAGTGTATTATTAACGATAAAAAAATAATAATTGTTTTAAAAACCCAAAAAATTTACGGTTTTTTGTAAAAATATTAAATGAGTCCTGTTTAGAAGTCCAAGTATTTGATTAGTTTATACATATTTACCAATATATATAAAATAGTTAAAGGATTTTTATTTAAATAAAGAATGAAATTCAATCATCAATAATAACACTTCCCGTATATGAAATAAAAAATTTTATTTTTGTTTTATTTTTCAAAATACACTTAAGTCTTTTTTTATGCGGTAGATGCGTTCCAGATAAAACCGCATAAAAAAATCCGCATAAGAACTCTACTTCCATACAAAAATGGGAGATGCGTTCCGAATATTTCAAAAACCGCATAACTTTAAAATAAGGTGAGAAAATTTAACTAAAATCGCATAAAAAAATTCTATAAAATGAAAAATTTAAAAAAAATTATTCATTTATTTTTACTTTTAACTGAAAATAACACTTGTATTCATACAGTACATATCAAAAAAAAATCGATAAAAAATAATACCCCGGCTAAAAATCTACATATATGGATTCATACAGGTTTAATGTATGTTCGTGCATGATCATAAACATGAATGCTTTTCCATATATAGATACATAAATCTACATACATGCATCCACATACACATTATTCACGTTACGTATGGCTAAATCAGTCTTTAGGCTCATTAAGCCATACGTAACGTGATGAATCAGCTGATTCAATCTAAAATAATGAGTAAAAAAGAAATAGACTGTCAGCTATGCTCTTTTAACTCATTAGATTTTCCATAAGGAGATACGTCCACGTATGGCCCGCTTTATGCTGCCGATACATTAAGGAACATTTAGTAGGGAACAAAAAAAAACAAAAAATTTTGTAAACACGAATTGCACGATGTCAACACGCACACACTCACACATTCACAAAAAAATTGGGATTTTTTTCACGAATGTTCCTTAATGTGTGGGCCGCTTTAGAGTCTTTGTCAAACAGAGCTGAAAAAGATTACAATCGATTTAATTGTAATCACATGATTTCTCCTTAATGATTGCTAATTTTTTGATTGCATTCAAAATCGTAAATTGATTTTATGATTTCAATTTGAAATCATGAAATCAATACGATAAAAATTATTGAATCAATTATTTTGAAATCAAATTCATATATTGATTGCAATCAAATCCAGCAATTGTCATTAAAATTAAATCAGAATCAAAATCTTCGTTCTCTTCAAATGAAATTACTTCTTGCAATCGAATTGATTGCAATTAAATTAATTGCATTCAATAATTTCAAAATGTTTGCAATCACAAAATATTGCATTTTTCACAATATTTCATTTTGAAATCTGAAATCATTTTCAAATCAGTTTGGTTGAAATCACTTTGATTTCAATGCGAATTGATTGCAGTTTTTTACAGCTCTGTTGTCAAACAATATTCTATAGCTAATTACAGGGACTTTAAAATCGTTAATTTTAAATTCGCCAACACAAGCAACATTGAAAACTAAGCTGCCTGACGGACCTAGTCAGGGATGATAAATAGGATTTTTAAAATAGTACTAACCAGCTTAAAAGATAATATTTTTTTGACCTCTATAGTACCAACAATTTTTTTCATTTTATGTTTTTTTATCATTATAAATTAACAAATAAAAACTCATAAAAACTAAAAAGTGCTCTGTTATATCTAACTCATAAAGCAATAGAAAAACGTAAACATTTTAGTTAAAACTACTAAAAATTAGTTAAAAATTACGTTGCATAAAAAAATTCTATCAGATTACTTTTGTAAAATATTAGTAAGATAAGAACAGCAAAAACCAAACTGTTAAATACATATACAAAATTTTAGTTATATTTGAATAAATTTTAGTTAACAGAAAATAACAACTTAACCTGCTGAAATTAGTAATAAATAATTAGTAGAGTAAAAATCACTAAAAATTTAAAATGTAGATAGCTTTTTTTAATACGAATCTAGTATTCTGAAATCAGCAGTTTACTATTTTTAGCAACCATTTCCATTGATTTTAGCGGGATAGACTGCTATTTTTATTCAACTAAATTTAACTTAAAGTAACAAAAATTTTGTAGATATAACAGTTTATTTTTGCTATTTTTTCTCTACTAATATTAATATTTTCTGCAGATTTTACAGTATAATTTGTAGTGTCCGACCGAGTATTCGGCTTCGGAGTTCGGCCAAAAATTGATGTTTGGCCAAGTTCGGTGTTCGGGTAAATTTTGGCCGAATACCGAACTTTTCTATAAATCAATATTTTACAGCATTTAGCTCTTTAATTTTGTATAGTAACTTATAACTATGCACATATTTAACTTAATTTTTACTTAAAGAGCGAAAAATACAACTTTTTTAGGTTTTTGCGATTTAGAAATTGGTTTCCTCATTTTTGAATTTCAAAAAGTTGCATGAAATTGTATTTTTATTCAAACACAAAAGTATTCGGCTTCGGTTTCGCCGAACTTACTAATTTTGGCTTCGGCTTCGGTTAGGCATTAAAAAAGTGAGTTCGGTCGGACACTAATAATTTGTTATTTTCAAGGAACTAAAAGTTAAATATAAAAAATATATAAAATATATAAAAAACGAGTAAAAAGGTTAAAGTCGGGCATGCCGACTATACAATACCCTACACCAGTCTGGGTAAAAGCCAACTAATGTTTGGATCCGAAATTCGAATGGGTTAAAATGGGGCTTGTGTCAAAATTTTCTATAATGTGAGTCAGCGAACCAAATTTCATTAAAATATCTTAATATTTGCGACCTGCAGTTTGTAACCAAGCCAATTTTGGGGGACCCTTATATGGGCACTAGGTCTAAACATGGACCGGTGTTAACCAAAATCAGTAGGCTTCGTCCTTGGGCCAAAATAGGTCTGGGTACCAAATTTCATCAAAATATCTTAATATTTGCGACCTGCAGCGTATAAACAATAAAATTTTGGGGGGACCTTTATATGGGCACTAGGTCTAAACATAGACCGATGTTCACCAAAATCAATAGGCTTCGTCCTTGGGTTGATATAGGTCGGTATACCAAATTTCATCAAAATATCTTAATATTTGCGACCTGCAGTTTGTAACCAAACCAATTTTGGGGGGACGCTTATATGGGCACTAGGTCTAAACATGGACCGCTGTTAACCAAAATCAATAGGCTTCGTCCTTGGGACAACGTAGGTCTGTGTACCAAATTTCATCAAAATATCTTAATATTTGCGACCTGCAGCGTATAAACCATATAATTTTAGTAGGACCCTTATATGGGCACTAGGTCTAAACATTGACCGATGTTCACCAAAATCAATAGGCTTCGTCCTTGGGCCGACATAAGTCGGTGTACCATATTTCATCAAAATATCTTAATATTTGCGACCTGCAGCGTATAAACAATATAATTTTGGTAGGACCCTTATATGGGCACTAGGTCTAAACATGGACCGATGTTCACCAAAATCAATAGGCGTCGTCCTTGGGCCGACATAAGTCGGTGTACCATATTTCATCAAAATATCTTAATATTTGCGACCTGCAGCGTATAAACAATATAATTTTGGGGGGACCTTTATATGGGCACTAGGTCTAAACATAGACCGATGTTCACCAAAATCAATAGGCTTCGTCATTGGTTTGATATAGGTCGGTATACCAAATTTCATCAAAATATCTTAATATTTGCGACCTGCAGTTTGTAACCAAACCAATTTTGGGGGGACCCTTATATGGGCACTAGGTCTAAAGATGGACCGTTGTTCACCAAAATCAATAGGCTTCGTCCTTGGGCCGACATAAGTCGGTGTACCAAGTTTCATCAAAATATCTAAATATTTGCGACCTGTAGAGTGCGCACAAGAATGCATGGACAGACAGACGGACGGACAGACGGACATCGTTAAATCGAAATAAAAAAAATTTTTGAGCCGATCGGTATACTATAAGGTGGGTCTAGGACAAAGATTTTTTGGTGTTACAAACATCAGCACAAACTAATAATACCCTTACCACATAGTGGTGTAGGGTATAAAAATCTCAGAAGTGTCTTTTGTAAAGCTATTTTTGCTTAATTTTTAGTAGCCTTTTCTGTTATTTTTACAGGTTTATTTCTGTGACTGTAGCGTTCAGAATTTAAAAACCCTGAATATCGTATTTGACTTCGTTTTAAAGCGAACAATATTTTAAAGTTATTTGCAGGTCTATTCCACATTGTAATGTCATAAGAATATTTTGAAATGAACAGATTGATTGACAATCGAATCAAATGAATTTAATGATTTAATTAGGTGCATTAAGAATTCATTCGATTCTTCGGAATAGGTTTTAGGTATTTAATAATTAAGAAATGAAAATCGAATGAGTGAATTCTTTAGGAGATCTAATGGGGAAAAACATTTTGCTCCTTAAAAATATTCAAAATTTTCTAGATTTCTTAATTCTCCTAATTTTTAATATTTTTTTTTTTTTTTGTATACATACGTATTATAATAAATAAATGCGAAGGAACATTTTTTATGTGTTTAACTTGAGTTTTCTATAGTAACATCTAGTATTTTAACTGTGTTATTCTAAAACTTTTAAAATAGCCTTATTACAGATTTTTAGGCTAATTTGGCAAAAAGAATATTCAAAAATGATTAATAAAGAAAATTTTAATAAACGCTTAAAGCAGGGTATAGCCTAAAATATCTGTTTTATAAAGTTTGGAAAAAGAAAACTACTGTAACAAACTAAAAAAAACGAGAATTTACAATGATTAAATGAATTTTTTAAGAGTCATCCACCCAAGAATAGATGGAATACAACATTTTGTATCCAACCAAAACAAAAAAACTGCAAAAATTCCAAGACGAAACTCTTTTTTTCCAAAATTTGCCCAAATTTGCATGAAAATAAATTAAAAACAAATTCAATAAAATAGTGATGCATTTATAATAAAACCATACTCGATATTCGAATACTTTCAGTATTCGTAATATAAAAAATTTTTTAACACAGTTTGTTCCCATTATTACTTTTCAGTAACGTTTAAAAATCGTTTTTTAATATGTTTTGGTTTGTAACAGAGCTTTGAAGAATTCCTTTTGAATGAATTCACTACCAATCGATTTCAATTTTCTCTTCAATTGAATGAATTCCTTTTCTTAAGTAATGCACTGAATTCGTTCAACTGAATGCGTTTATCAAACAACAAATTCAAAGAATTAATTCAATTGCAATAGTTCTTTTTATTAAATCAAATGAATTAATTCACCGGTGAACGCGTTCAATTTTATAAATCGAACGGAAAAAAGTGAGTTAATTCCTTACTGAATTAATTCACTACTGAATTCGTTCAATTTCATTTTCGTTCAGTGAATTAAAAAAATATAAAATTACGTTCATTACGTTTAGTGAATTAAAAAAAATAAAATAAGTTCACTGAATTGAAAAAAAAAAATAAAATAAGTTCACTGAATTCAAAGCCTGTTTTCTGCCGTTCAGTAGAAGAAAACAATAATGTACAAATAAAATTTTTAAATAAGCAATTTTACATCGTGTGCTAGTAAAAATGAACAAATTAGAAACCGGATGCTGTTTATCAACCTACATAATGCGGATTATAGACTACTCAAGTTACTTGCACAATAATGAGTTTGTGCAGGTCAGTTGAACAGTGTGTGGCCTGGTTTGTATACTTGTACAAGTATATTTTTAGACTTGAATAAAAATCAAAACGATTTTGATTTTTACGCAATATTTTAGAACTTGTGCAAGTCATTTGCGAGGTGTATGCTGAAATTAGCACAGTTCAGCAGTAATTTTTGAAGAGTGAACATCATAAATACGGATAAAAAAATTATAAGTATCAATAAACGTAAAGTAAAAAATGTTAATATAAATTTATTAACATCACCAACGAATTTCAGATATTTTGGACTGCGCAAAGTGTAAAATAAAGTTTTTAAAGACTAATATTTCCTCATAGCAATAACAATCCGCTACATGTTTCTGCTGCTATGTGTAAATTAAAATGAATATTGAACAGTTTACTTGAGTGGTGTGTGGCGAGTAAGGTGACTTGAACAAACTCGTTATTGTGCAAGTGACTTGCATAGTCTATTTGCCGCATAATTCAAAAATAAAGCCTTTTAATATTAAAAATAAAAACTTAAATAAACTTACAACTTATATAACTAGTTTGAAAAATTAATAGTTAATTCATCGAATTTTTAATTCAGAATTGAAAAATTGAATTAAGGAATTAATTCTTCAAAGCTCTGGTTTGTAATAAAACATTTTAATTTCCAAAATTTACAAAACAATATATTTACCTACAATTACCGAGTCAATCGTTCACAAAATTCATGTATCACTAACAATAAAAAGAGAGAATATACAAAGTGTTACCAGAATTAAAAACAAAATTAATAGACTTTTATTGTATGTTTTTGAATACAATTTTTTACTAAAGGTTTAATAGAGATAATGAATGCTTTAGCAAATTCATGTTTTAAAGGTAAATTAAGAAGTTTTTTGAATAACAGCGTAAATATTTTCAACATAAGTATTTTTTATTTAAAACTACGATATTTGATGTGTTCGCTATAAACGCGATATCTCTGAAAATTAAAAAAGGACAAATAATTTAAAAATCCGAAAATGTGTAAATAGTACTGAGTCAGAGGAGTACCATAGTACCAACTTTATCATCCCTGGACCTAGTTAATAAATAACGCGATTGCCTTTTTTTCTCTACTCGTTTGTTTTAGAATGATAAAAAAAATGCCATAGTAAAATATGTTGCACTGTACAATAAAATGATTACATATCAAGCGGCAGAAATCCAACAAAAAAAATTCCACGCCATGGATATAAAAGTTAACTACAACAGTTTCTTTATAATATATTAGAAAAAAAGTCTAAAACTTACCAGGCGAGACAGTCTTTTCCAAGACTTGTATCAATTGCAAAGTAATTTGTGAATTCATTTTGTTTTACAATAATATACAGTTGAAAAAAATGGTATGAATCTATAAGAAAAACGAAATTCTCAATTATCCCATGTTTTTTATATATTATAATAGTGATTTCATTACCTTTATTAATTAGTTAATATTAGTATTTGTACAGACACAAATCAAGAAATCTGGCGTTTTCTGCTATTGATTCGTTTGCTCGTCAATGATTGATTTTTTTCTTCTACCTTTTGTGCCTTAATTTTATTGCTCGTTGTCTCGTTTTTCTATTAGTTCACACTTTGTCACTTTTTTATATATGTATCTCATTAATTTGTGCTATTTTCAATTTTTTTATGATTTTGAAAAAAGCACAAATATTTTGTTAAATTGCTATAAATTTATTAATTTTAACGTTTTTGATTAATTTTTCTATAAGCAGAGTGTTGACCGGTTGCGAATATGCTTCCACATGGAAGTTTGCGAAAAAACGAATGACTATTTAAGTGACTTCGGCCGAATTACGACTTTTGCGCTTTCCACACTGTTGCCAATTTAGCTATTTTCTCGTCAAATCTAGCGATATTTAGCGGCCTATATACGAGCAAGCATGCTGTCCAGCTTGTTTGACAAACAAAAAATGGTTTTTGGATTAAACAGACAAGCATGCTGTAAAATTTGACTTCAAAACCACAAAATCAACACAGCAAATGATAATGGTAAAATTATTTTTATTAGTTTTTTTCTTGGAATTTCATTTTTGAATTTATGTTTCTGCATTTTTTAGTTTATTAACGATATCCCTTTCTTGTAACAAAATAACTTATTAAAAATGTAAAATTTTCCAATGTTTGATGATGTTTTCCATTAGACGGTAAGCGTGTTGGAAAAACTTGCCGAAAATCCAAAGTTTTGTTTTTCGTCCAACATGTTTGACAAACCGTCAAATTAGACATTACATGGTCAAATTCACACAGCCGTCCAGCATGCTGTACAGCATGCTTGGTCATATATAGGCCGCTTTTCAAATCGTTTAGCGGGGTAAAATATGAATTACCTATTAGCGGGAAAACTAGCGATTTTTCAAAGTCAGTCTTGACGTTTTCTTATCATTTTTTTTTTAAATTTATTCCTTTGATAAAATTTTTGAGTCATTATTATTTAGCGATTTATCACTAAATTTATGGAAAACTTATAAAGTTCGAAGAAACTTAGCGATGTAACCTGTGGATGTAACTATAATTTTTTTAAGAAAATTTTAAAAAGTTTGAAAAATATACACACAGAAAAAAACGGGGAATATTACCTAAGAGCTCTGTAATTATACAACTACATAATTTTCAAGTTAGTTTTACTAAGTTCTAGTAAAATATGCAAATTTTTTTCTAAAATATATACAATCCTTGAAAAATATATACATATGTAGCGGAAAATATCCGAAAAATTACATATATTTTGCTAGAAAATTGTAAAACTTACTTCAAACTTACGTAGTTGTATAATTACATAGCACTTAGATAAAGTTCCACCTGTTAAACATAAACAGCTGCTAAATGTTGTCACTTTTCTGCAAACTTTCCTACTTTTCTGCAAATATGGGAGAAAAATTGGATTTCAATTTGGATTTCGATGAGATTTCGCTGAAATCCAATTTAAATTGGGATTTCATTTCGTATGGGAAATCTGTTTGAAATCCCAAATTTTTATTGGATTTCAGTCGAAATCTATCGAAATCTACTTTTAACTCGATTTCGATCATAATGTAAATTTTTTTTTTATTTTTTTTTTTTTATTAAACAACTTTATTCATATTCGCTATAAGTTTCTTATAATAGCTATTTTCTAGTGATTTTTTAGTTTGATTTAGCGATATTTTTAGAAAAAAAAAGTTGGCAACAGTGGCCGTGATGCCAAATGTGTTTAGTAATAATCGATCGACGTGCAGAAAACAGAGTAAAAAAAACAGACTTTTTGTTCCAAGTTCATGTTGTTTCGCAGAACAATTTAAAAAAAAACACTTTTTGTCTGTTTTTGTTTCAATTCCATTTTATTTATTCTGTTTTTTGTTTCCATTCCATTTTGTTTTTCTGCTTTTTTTTCTATTCCAAACTGTTTTTCACGCATAAAAAGTAAAAAAAAACAGAATTTTTGCAAATTCAATACTATAATGATTTATAAAAATAAGGATTTAGAAAAATCGAAGTCGCAAAAAAAATACATGTAAATTAAGCAATTATATAGGTTTGGTTTTTTATTCAGCAACACTTACGTATTGCCTGTGTACAAAATATTTTTTCAGAAATATATTCTGAACACCAGTGGAAATCGATCGCCGTGTTGGTCATTGCTGGGAAATTAGCCGATTAGCGGGAATGCCCCCAAACTTCGAACTCGCAAAAAAATACATGTAAATTAAGCAATTATATAGGTTTGGTTTTTTATTCAGCAACACTTACGTATTGCCTGTGTACAAAATATTTTTTCAGAAATATATTCGGAACACCAGTAGAAATCGAGCGCCGTGTTGGTCATTGCTGGGAAATTAGCCGATTAGCGGGAATGTCCCCCAAACTTCGAACTCGCAAAAAAATACATGTAAATTAAGCAATTATATAGGTTTGGTTTTTTATTCAGCAACACTTACGTATTGCCTGTGTACAAAATATTTTTTCAGAAATACGTAAGTGTTGCTGAATAAAAAACCAAACCTATATAATTGCTTAATTTACATGTATTTTTTTGCGAGTTCGAAGTTTGGGGGGGGGGCATTCCCGCTAATCGGCTAATTTCCCAGCAATGAGCAACACGGCGCTCGATTTCTACTGGTGTTCAGAATATATTTCTGAAAAAATATTTTGTACACAGGCAATACGTAAGTGTTGCTGAATAAAAAACCAAACCTATGTAATTCCTTAATTTACATGTATTTTTTTGCGAGTTCGAAGTTTGGGGGGGCATTCCCGCTAATCGGCTAATTTCCCAGCAATGGCCAACACGACGCTCGATTTCTACTGGTGTTCAGAATATATTTCTGAAAAAAATATTTTGTACACAGGCAATACGTAAGTGTTGCTGAATAAAAAACCAAACCTATATAATTGCTTAATTTACATGTATTTGTTTGCGAGTTCGAAGTTTGGGGGGCATTCCCGCTAATCGGCTAATTTCCCAGCAATGACCAACACGGCGCTCGATTTCTACTGGTGTTCAGAATATATTTCTGAAAAAATATTTTGTACACAGGCAATACGTAAGTGTTGCTGAATAAAAAACCAAACCTATGTAATTGCTTAATTTACATGTATTTTTTTGCGAGTTCGAAGTTTGGGGGGGCATTCCCGCTAATCGGCTAATTTCCCAGCAATGGCCAACACGACGCTCGATTTCTACTGGTGTTCAGAATATATTTCTGAAAAAATATTTTGTACACAGGCAATACATAAGTGTTGCTGAATAAAAAACCAAACCTATATAATTGCTTAATTTACATGTATTTTTTTGCGAGTTCGAAGTTTGGGGGGCATTCCCGCTAATCGGCTAATTTCCCAGCAATGAGCAACACGGCGCTCGATTTCTACTGGTGTTCAGAATATATTTCTGAAAAAATATTTTGTACACAGGCAATACGTAAGTGTTGCTGAATAAAAAACCAAACCTATGTAATTGCTTAATTTACATGTATTTTTTTGCGAGTTCGAAGTTTGGAGGGCATTCCCGCTAATCGGCTAATTTCCCAGCAATGGCCAACACGACGCTCGATTTCTACTGGTGTTCAGAATATATTTCTGAAAAAATATTTTGTACACAGGCAATACGTAAGTGTTGCTGAATAAAAAACCAAACCTATATAATTGCTTAATTTACATGTATTTTTTTGCGAGTTCGAAGTTTGGGGGGGCATTCCCGCTAATCGGCTAATTTCCCAGCAATGACCAACACGGCGCTCGATTTCTACTGGTGTTCCGAATATATTTCTGAAAAAATATTTTGTACACAGGCAATACGTAAGTGTTGGTGAATAAAAAACCAAACCTATATAATTGCTTAATTTACATGTATTTTTTTGCGAGTTCGAAGTTTGGGGGGGGCATTCCCGCTAATCGCCTAATTTCCCAGCAATGACCAACACGGCGCTCGATTTCTACTGGTGTTCAGAATATATTTCTGAAAAAATATTTTGTACACAGGCAATACGTAAGTGTTGCTGAATAAAAAACCAAACCTATATAATTGCTTAATTTACATGTATTTTTTTGCGAGTTCGAAGTTTGGGGGACATTCCCGCTAATCGGCTAATTTCCCACCAATGACAAACACGGCGCTCGATTTCTACTGGTGTTCCGAATATATTTCTGAAAAAATATTTTGTACACAGGCAATACGTAAGTGTTGCTGAATAAAAAACCAAACCTATATAATTGCTTAATTTACATGTATTTGTTTGCGAGTTCGAAGTTTGGGGGGGCATTCCCGCTAATCGGCTAATTTCCCAGCAATGACCAACACGGCGCTCGATTTCTACTGGTGTTCAGAATATATTTCTGAAAAAATATTTTGTACACAGGCAATACGTAAGTGTTGCTGAATAAAAAACCAAACCTATATAATTGCTTAATTTACATGTATTTTTTTTGCGAGTTCGAAGTTTGGGGGGGCATTCCCGCTAATCGCCTAATTTCCCAGCAATGACCAACACGGCGCTCGATTTCTACTGGTGTTCAGAATATATTTCTGAAAAAATATTTTGTACACAGGCAATACGTAAGTGTTGCTGAATAAAAAACCAAACCTATATAATTGCTTAATTTACATGTATTTTTTTGCGAGTTCGAAGTTTGGGGGACATTCCCGCTAATCGGCTAATTTCCCACCAATGACCAACACGGCGCTCGATTTCTACTGGTGTTCCGAATATATTTCTGAAAAAATATTTTGTACACAGGCAATACGTAAGTGTTGCTGAATAAAAAACCAAACCTATATAATTGCTTAATTTACATGTATTTGTTTGCGAGTTCGAAGTTTGGGGGGGCATTCCCGCTAATCGGCTAATTTCCCAGCAATGACCAACACGGCGCTCGATTTCTACTGGTGTTCAGAATATATTTCTGAAAAAATATTTTGTACACAGGCAATACGTAAGTGTTGCTGAATAAAAAACCAAACCTATATAATTGCTTAATTTACATGTATTTTTTTGCGAGTTCGAAGTTTGGGGGGCATTCCCGCTAATCGGCTAATTTCCCAGCAATGACCAACACGGCGCTCGATTTCTACTGGTGTTCCGAATATATTTCTGAAAAAATATTTTGTACACAGGCAATACGTAAGTGTTGCTGAATAAAAAACCAAACCTATATAATTGCTTAATTTACATGTATTTTTTTGCGAGTTCGAAGTTTGGGGGGCATTCCCGCTAATCGGCTAATTTCCCAGCAATGACCAACACGGCGCTCGATTTCTACTGGTGTTCCGAATATATTTCTGAAAAAATATTTTGTACACAGGCAATACGTAAGTGTTGCTGAATAAAAAACCAAACCTATATAATTGCTTAATTTACATGTATTTTTTTTGCGACTTCGATTTTTCTAAATCCTTATTTTTATAAATCTAAATTTTTCTATTGTATAATAATGATGCTGAAACTAGTGACACACTTGAAACTCGACTAAACAACCATCTTAATTCGATTTTAAATTGGATGCAGTTAAATTATTTGGAAATTAACTCAAATAAAACCAAAGCACTGTGTTTCCATTTACCTAATCAAAATCATATGTATCCATCAATCTATATTAATGGACAACCTATTGATTATGTTGACTCAGCAAAGTGTCTTGGAGTGATTATTGATTCCAGCCTTAATTTTAATAGTCACATTGATGTGTTGACTAATAGAGCCTGCTTCACTTTAAGAAGATTGTATTCTTTAAAAGCTTACACTCCTAAACAAGTTAGATATCGTTTGGCTCATTCTTTATTAATGTCACAGTTTAACTATTGTCTTGAAGTTTTTTCCGGTGCCCTTTCTGGAAACTTAGATCGCCTTGAGAGAATAATAAGAAAAACTGTCCGGTATGTGTATGGTGTAAGACTTTATGATCATGATCGTGTTACTGAGCTTATTCCGGAATTTTTAGGCTGTACTTTTGATGATTATCTACAATTACGATTACTACTATATTTTTATAAAATCATGAAATTGAGACAGCCACATTCTCTGGTTGTTGAATTTTCCTTCATTTTGTCTACACGCAATATACAAATTGAAATACCTCGTATTCACCTCTCAATTCTGGAACGCTCTTTTAAAGTAAGGATCTGTCGTATTTGGAATCACCTGCCACCTCCGCTAAGATTGTTCTCATATTCATTTTTAACTTACAAAAGAAAAGTGTTACATTTTTTAACTACCGGGATTATTGAATAACACAATGTTTAATTATATATATTTCTAAAATCTGGTTTTATGGGATCTTTATTTTTTAAATTGTTTTATTTTTTTAGCAATATTTATGTGGCTGGGGAGCCATTTGTTAGCTATATTTAATATATAAAAATTCTTTACTTAGTTTTAAGTTTAATTATAGTTTTTACCTATCGCCTAATTGTTGTTGTTTTTGGGCATGGATATTGATCTCTAAATACATTTATAATTGGCCATGAAGGCTTCCATGTATTGAAATTAAAATAAATAAATAAATAAAAATAAATAAATCATTATAGTATGGAATTTGCAAAAATTCTGTTTTTTTTTTACTTTTTATGCGTGAAAAGCAGTTTGGAATAGAAAAAAAAGCAGAAAAACAAAATGGAATGGAAACAATAAACAGAATAAATAAAATGGAATTGAAACAAAAACAGACAAAAAGTCTGTTTTTTTTAGTCTGTTTTTTCACGTGCGTCATAAAAGTCTCCATAGACGTAAAGGAATTCACAGTTTAAGCACCGTAAGTTGTTTTTCACGTGGAAAATTTTTTCTCCAACTTCAAAGGCCTCAAATTGGAATTTAAATTAGGTTTGTTTTTTTCGAATTTTATATCTATATCTATAACTACTTGTAAAAAAACGACTATCCGTACTTACCTGACTTTTCTTTTATTTTTTGTAAACAAATGAAATTTAAACATTTGGAGTCCCCTTTGTACAAAAGCTGTTTTCGTACAAAGACTTCGCCGGAACGTGAAATGGAGCAATAATCTTGTGTGCCCTGTCCACCATTGCTAACAAACGCATAATTCATTTGTTAGCTTTTGTTGTTTTTAATATTTTATGAAATAAAAAATACTAAAATTTAAAATATTTTTATTTACATTTGAAAGAGAAAAGCCAAGAATTTTTAAGACTTGGTAGCATTTTTATAACTACTTAATTTTTATGAAGCTAAATTTATACCTACTTAAAAATTTTATAAATGCTTAAATTTGTATAGAATATTTATACAAAATTCGAAAAAAAAACAAACCTTTTATAAAAATTAACAATTTTTCAATTTTATATCAAAGACACAATCTCAGTAAACTGAAAATGTCACTTTTCCCCAAGAAAATAATAGTCTTAAATTTGCGTGAAAACAAACTCTACAGTTTCCACGTGAAACTCTATCTTGAAAAATCATTTTTTATATGGAGTATAAAGTGGCGAATACATTAAGGAAAATTCGTGAAAAAATACCAATTTTTACGAATGTGTTAATGTTCGTGTTGACATTCGTGCAATTCGTGTTTACTAGGGATGCCAAACGGGAAATCCCGAATCCCGAAATCCCGGGATTTTCGGGATTAAGAAATCCCGAATCCCGGGATTTTTTATAGAAAAATCCCGGGATTTTACGGGATTTTACGGGATTTATTTTGCTTACATGTAAACACGAAACGAAAAAGTGCGAAAAGTTATTTCTTAAATTTTCTCACACTTTGCAGGTTTATATGATTCTAAGAACACATATATTTTTTTGCGTGTATAAGTCATTAAGTTAATGACTATTTGGTACGCCCTGTTGTTAGTAAAACATCAGCTAAGAAAATAACAACATTGTTACGATAACATTATTTGTGAAAAAACAGGAATAAAACATCAAACAACATTAAAGAAAAAAAATACGTACAAATTGGCACATTTTTTGAAAAAAAAGTAAATGTAAAATGAATTTTGTGGAACATAAAACAAAAAACAATGATAAAAGTTCTGTGTGGTTTTATTTTTTGGTGGAGTCGAAAGGTGATCCGTATGCAAAATGCAAAAAATGTCAAAAGGTTTTGAAAACAAATGGCGGGTCGACAAAAGGTCTTATAACTCATCTTAATGTAAGTTGTTAGAAAATTTTTAGTACACTTAATAAAGATATTATATTTTTTTAGGTTCATGTAATAAAGTTGGAAAAAAACGATTGCGATGAGCCACAGCCAAAAATTATAAAAATTACAGATTTTGCTTTTCCACAATGTTGCAAAACCCTTACCATAGCATTCCCAGAATGACCCATTCTGACCGCCTAGCTCAGGGACGTCAGGGGGGGATCGACCGATCACCTGGGAAGAGGGCCGAAACAATAAAATTTCTAACAAAAAAACTAACAAAACTCAAACAAAAAAAAACCATACTAAAAATCTCAAAAATAAACTTTGTATATAAAACTTTATATACAAAAAAAAATAAACAAAATAACAAAACTAAGGATGGGCACTCAAACAAGTCCCACAAAAAAAAAACCCACAAAATCTACTATTTAAGTTGACCCACACAACGGACAGACAAATCACAGGCAATATTTTAACTGACATATAGATTTTAAAGGGACAAAAGCTGGTATATGTCCTCCTAGTAGCCCACCCTACCATGATAACCTATTGCTATTTTTACCCTAGGCTACCCCACGAATACCACAAACACTGGTCACTGGTTACCCTACATACTTACGCTAACACACACTTAAACGTTTCATCCAGACATTATTCAAAAAAAATGTCAACCAAATAAGAACATAATAAAAATTTGAATTTCAAAATATAAAAATTATTTGTTTTTATTTACTACTTCTTTCTTTAAAAACTACGCAAAATAACAGTAAGTATCATAATTTGAAACCAAATCGAAAAATAAATTTAAATGGCGGGATTCCGAAAATCAAAAATCAAAATGGATGATTATCTTATATACATAAGTAAGTAATATGGAGAAACTACTTCTATGTATAAACAAAATGGAGACGTAAGTATATTAAAATTAAACTAAATAAAAAAAAATTAAATTACAATTAGACAAAAAAAACTACCACCTAACTCCCAAAATTCCGTAAAAAAAAACCCTGACCAAATTGTTGGTCTAATAATTAAAATAATATTCTCGATTGCCTAACTGAGAGAGCTCTCTAAATTCAGGACAAAATTTTACGGGTACTAAAACTTCCGCAGACGCGTTCTTCTAACTTTAATAAAATAAGGGTATTTTCCTAAAATTTTTGGGCTCACAATTCAACACTAAAACACTAAAAAAAATCACTAAATTTACAATTATTTTATTTCTTTTTAAATTAACTTTTTTTTTCTGTTCGGACTGCTATTTTCTTTAGAATATCTGTACTTTCTTTATATATTCGTTTTAGTACAATTTCTACTTAGGGGTTTATTTAATGACACTTGCACTTTACTTAAAATCACTATGTCATTTCCTTTATAAAATTTGTGCACTTTCTATTATATTTTTATAAGCTACGTTTTTGTTCTTTTGGACTCACCAAACCGCATTCTGTTACCCGTTCCTTCTGATGAGTGGTGCTTATCAACCCGGTAACCAGCAAACAAACAAAAAAAATGCTGCGACCAAAACGTTGGTAATGATAAAAAAAAACCCCAATCCGTTGTTCCAACAAATAAAGTTGCCTCAGAATAATCAAAAACAGAAGTGGACTACAACCCTCGAATCAAAGGTAGCCTTAGCTATCCTTGTATTCTCGATAGATGAAGGGTTGTAGTCCTCACTTACTTCCAAAAAAAAACTCCACAAGTTTGCCGTCGGCAATTGGTGAGTCTATTTAAAAAACAAATGCACACACTCTTACAATTTATCCTATTTTCTACTATACCACAAACTTACCCCGAGATTTGCAAGTGTCCTTTTGTTTTTCCAAATTCCCTCCACTGGCTTAGTGACCTTTTCCCCGAAAGTTAAGTTTGGAGGTTATGTCTTCTTTATCCAGACAACAAACCTTCCTCTTCTTCGCAGCAGCCGTTCCGTGTCAAAGTTCTCGCAGAAATGACGCCGCTGCAAAAACTCAACATTCACCAAGCCAGTGCAAGTTAATTTGCAGAGCTATTAATTATCTAAACCCGCCCCCTAAAACTAATCCCTATCTTATATCTATCCTACTTACTCTTATATCTAGAACTATCATTAACCTAATTTCTCTATTTATACTTCTATACCGCCATATTTTAGCGCTCTATATTTTATTTTTAAAATATGAATTCCTAGAATAACAAAAAAAATAATAAACAAACATAAAAATGGTTTCTCCAGGTCAATAAACTCTATCCTATTGTCCTTGACAACCTAATCCACCATTAAAACCATTTATCCTCGGCCAAATTATCAAACTAATTTGGTTGAAATACCAGGCTTACAGAAAATTTAGTACGAAGCCGTTATTCTATATTTGAACTTTACAGTTCCTTCATTCTATTTGCAATTATTTGGAATTCCTCCAATCTATTTCAAATTATCGTTTGCTTCTCCTATTCCACATTCGCAACTTCTTTACTTCAACAAGAAAACAGCTGTTTGAAGTTAACAACTCTGTTTAATCCCAAAACAAAATAAACACACCGCTACAACAACAGGAGGATTCTCTGCCTGCGGTTATTGGTCGGTTGGCTGCGCTTGATGGTTTACCATTTTCATTGTTTATAACGTCAACAGAGCTACGGAAGTCGTTGAAAGCACGTGGATATGATGTTCCAAAATCTAGAGAAACAATTAAAACCAAATTTATGGAATTTTTCTTAAAATGCAAACAAGATATTAAACAAGAAATTATAAAAATTAAGTCTGAGGAAAAAAAGTTTAGCCTTGCGTTCGATGAATGGACGTCAACGTCCAACAAACGTTACATTAATATTATCGTACATTCAAATAGAAAACTTTTTAATATTGGTTTGGTAAGGCTTAAAAAGTCTAGCACTGCTGTTAACTGCATTCAGTATTTAGAAGATAGATTGCAAGAATTTGGAATTTCACTGTCTTACGACGTAGTGGGCTTTACCACTGATGGAGCGTCCACTATGCAAAAAATTGGAAAACTTATAGCTCCAAAACAACAGTTATGTTTGGCACATGGTTTACATCTTGCTTTAGTGGACGTTTTTTATAAGGATAATTACACTTCGATTATCGAACAGGAATTATCTTCTTCAGAAGACGATGACGATGACGATTCATTTGAATCTTTTGAAATAAGAGATAACAAGAACGATATAACCGAAAAATTCCAAGTCAAGTCTCTTATTGAAAAAGTAAGAAAAATTGTAAGGATGTTTAGAAAATCCCCAACGAAAAATGACATATTACAAGCGTACGTAAAACAAGAGAAAGGGAAAGAACTTAAATTGATATTAGATTGCAGAACGAGATGGAATACACTGTACGATATGTGTCAGCGATTTTCTGAATTAGAAATTCCCCTAAAAAAGACTTTGATTGATTTAAAAATGCAACTTTTTTTGGATGAAGAATTTGTTTTAATAAAACAAATAATAAATAATCTAAATCCAATAAAGATAACCCTTGAAGCTCTATGTCGTAGTGACATGACTTTGTGTAAGGCTGATGCTGCTTTGGCATTTATGATGAAAGAGATTTCAAAAATGAAGTGTGATTTAAGTAACGATTTATATAGATCTCTTCGCAAAAGAATAGAAGAAAGAAGAACATCATACTCAACGCTTTTAAACTTTTTGAAAAATCCTAATATTAAATCCGATTTTGATACAAATTTTGACGTGATATTAATAAAAACAGAATTAAAACTCCTAATCTCCCGTTTTAAAAAAACTGCTGATCCGAACAATTCCATGATATCGCACGAAATTGATGATAGCATATCTGATGAGGAATTAGAAGAACATGATGTTTCGATTTTACAAAAATTAAATGATGCTATCGAAAAATGTAAAAGCCCAATGAAATCAGTTAAGGGAACTGAAAACGATTTAGACACCCAACTCGCAAAAGAAATTGAGCTGTTTATTTCAGGAGGTGTACGAGGTAAATATTTGCAAGCTGCATACAATTATTTACAAACCATTTTACCCACAAGCGTGGATTGCGAAAGATGCTTTTCAACTGCAGCTTATGTTGGCAACAAAATCCGTTCAAGATTAGCTGATGAAACCTTAGACGCCTTGATTTTATTGAGAAGCTATTTAAAACAATAAACATTTTTTTATACATTCGATAACAATTTAAGAAATGAATGAAAAAGACGTAAATCCAATGTGATAATCAATTAAAAATTGATATGAATTAGACTTTTGTTATGTTATTTATTTTTTTGTTTACAATTACATAAAATGTATTTTTGTATTTGATTTTTTTTTTATTAACACGCTTACCATATACATAAAATATGTATTATTAAATAATTACATATTAAACAAACTTGAGTTAAATGCTTTATTCAATAATGGTTTTTATTTAAAAAATCTTGTAAAAGTTAAGAAAAATTTAAATCCCAAAAAATTCCGAAATCCCGAAAAATTCCGGGATCCCGAAAAATCCCGAAATCCCGAAAAATCCCGGGATCCCGGGATCGGGATTTGCAAAATCCCGAATCCCGGGATTTTCAAATATCAATCCCAATTGGCATCCCTAGGGTTTACTAAATTTTTTGATATTATTTCTTCCCAACTCAATGTTCCTTAATGTATTCGCCGCTTAACAGTTTTTTCACGTAAAAGCGAAACAACTTACGGTGCTTTAAGTGCTAATGTGCTATCGTTGTAAAATATCATAATTTTCAATAGAAAGTTGTCAAATATACTATAAATGCTAATTTACTACTAATAATATAATATTAAAGAGAGCGTCGACAGAATAACGGCAAAAATATTAATATTAAGGGTAGATAATATGTTTTCGTATTATGTTGCATTTACATCTGCACCCAAATCCTGAGATTTCGACTAAAATTGAGATTTCATTGAAAATCTCATGTGAAATCCAAAGATTCCCCATACAAAAGAAATCCAGTAAATTTGCGAGATTTCTAAGAAATCCCATGAAAATCTCACAAATGTGGAGACTTTTACAGAATACAACACTGCGTTTCGATTAATTTGTAGAGTTTTTGCATGAAAAAGTGGCAACGATGGTAACAGCTGACTAAAAAAATAACCTAAAGCTGCCTACACACTAGGGAACATACTTAAAAAAAGAGAGCATTTTTTGTGAATGTGTGAGTGCGTTTGTGTGTGTGTGCGTGTTGAGAGCGTGCATTTCGTGTTTACAAAATTTTTTGATATTTTTTGTTCCCTCAACCATGTTCCCTAGTGTGTAGGCAGCTTAAGAATAACACAAAATCACAGATTAATACCAGATGTGAAACCAATGACAGGTGTCAAAAAAGTATTCTCGAACCGTATGGTTTTGTTTACATGGAAGTCAAGAGGGAGATAACAATAAAAAATCTCCATACATTTTGTATTGCGCATTTTTTGTATATATCTGTCCCTTTTTAGATTATTGTGCTGTATCTTTTGTGTTTTTCTTAAATTTTTGGGTTTTGTTTTGCTCATTTTCTGTAGGCCATATTGCCCAAATCAGCTGATTCATATCTGGTATAATTTGTGCACAAAATAATGAAATAAAAAAATCATTATAATATAACTTTATACATAATGGAAATGATTATAAGAAGTGTTGCGTGGTTCTAATTTTTGCTTCCCGCGAAGCATAACTATGAAGAAAGCATTGGAAAGTGCATGTCTTCCTTCCAGCAAAATATTGCAAAATCTGGCTTCTAGCTTGTCGTCCCTACAAAAAACAAATTTACTATCATATTTAGTTAGATCTTTACATAAAATAATGCAAATTGTACTCCGCCAATGAATAAAATGGTTTTTAGAAGTATTTCTAATTTGAGATTATTTTTTTTGGTAGGTACTTTGTTTACAAAAAAAGTGCAGTTGTCAAATCGAAATCTCGCTACTGTCACAAAGTGCAGATGCGAGATTTGCATTGACATCTCGGGATTTGAAAACAGATGTAAACGCAACTTTAATATCAAAATCTAGCACAATTTACTCATGGAGATAAATTTTATTCAAAAACAATCCAGTTGCATTGGTGAAAAATTATGGCAAAATAAATACAACCAAATTCTTGTTTTGCTTTCTTTTTTTATAAACGTCAAAAAATGTCGAAGGTCGATTGTCGCTGAATTTAAATTAATCGCGTCGACTTTTGCTATCGTAGGTTGACAGTCGACGAAGTTGTGATTAATCTCTAAAGCGGAGAATACACGAAGGAACTTTCGTGAGAAAATGGCCATTTTTTACGAAAGTTGATTTGTGTATGTTAATGTGCAATTCGTGTTTACAAAATTTTTTGATATTTTTTTTTCCCCTACTCAATGGTAGCATTCGGCAGAGAAACCTTAAACTGATACCGGTGACTTGTAGCGATTTGTGATTACTTACTCTGCTGAACGATGTTTTCTTTGTTTTGTTTTTAAATACACTTTTTCTATAGTTTACTTTTATTTTTTTTTAATTTTTGTTTTCGAATTATGTTTGTATGTTTTTATTTGTCATTCTTACAAAACAATTTTTATTGTAAATGAACAACAACAAATGTATCACTTATTGATCAAAAGTAGCTAACATTTTTTACGGTACCCAAATAAGACAGCGCTACCTGAGCGCTCAGACTGAGCGATAAGTGATCAGGTCGTTCAGCAGATAGTTGTACAACTGTTGTAGAAATGTTCACTAATAAATTGTATCTGCCGAACGCACCCAATATTTCTTAATGTATTCGCCGCTTAATACTACATACACACAAAAAAATATAGGATGGTATATTGCCTTGGCTGGCATAGGTAGGCTGTTTTAACATAAAATTAAAAAAAAAAATGTTTCATTACATATGTCAGTAGGTAAAGTGATTCCTATTTTCCATGTTAATTTACTTATCAGTAATAATCACTACTTCGAAAAATATTTTAAAATGACACATTGAATTAATTTTCATTTTATTTATTTTTTTGATAAGTAAGGGGAAAAAATCAAAAAGAAATGGTTGTGGGCATTTAAAGAGGAAGATTTCGGTACAATATAATATAAAGGATCAAAATTAAAATGTTTTTGACGCGACGGACTGATCTGTAGGTAATTTATGATTTCTGGAAACTGGCAAGAACACAAATTAGTCGAGTATTCCCAATGAGTCACTAAATCAGTTTCTAAAAAGATTTGAAAATTATTGGAAATATATGCGGAATCTGAATTAAGTCCAGAATTTCATCAAGTTGACCAAATTCAATAGTCGTTAATTGATAAAATCTTTACTGAGTGTGGCATTCTGCGAAAGTACAACATTTACTAGAAAATAAAGAATACATTTTAACTAGTAAGTGGGAGAATTCTTCTTATTTTATATATCTAAAACATCTTATTTTTCAGGCAATTGGTATCAATTTTACGAACTACTGCACCATGCTCCAGTTCACTGATCAGGAGATTAGAACATTGGGTCTCAGCAGTATAAGCCATTCGTTAAGTTCTAGCCGATCTAATAGAATTAAATTTGAAGACTTACTAAAAATCAACTGATATTCATGATGATCAGTTGATTTTTAGGCTGCTGCAAATAAAAGTTATGTAGGTAAAATTTGTGGCACTTTGTGTATGTATTATGTTCCTGACAAAATACTAATACGAACGGTTCTCAAAATATGTGACCTTCTCCAAGAAAAGGGACCTAGTGTGTCAAAAAACGGGTTTGGACTTAAGATTGGATTCTGGTACCTAAAAGGGTGTAGAATAAGATGAAATGAGTTAGATTTCTGATAATCATAACTAACAATACCAAATCGCATCTCCCAACTAAAGGTGTGTTCAAAGTGATAATGCGTTATGAAACTTTAAATGCATTCTTCTCAAAACTTAATTTTCACACACTAGGTCCCTTTTCTCGGAGAAGGTCACATATGATGCGGTTATCTATCCTATAAGCAATTTTTTCTATAAAGAGAAATATCCCACAATATGATGGCTTTATATACAATTAGGTTGTTCATAAGGGGTGTGCTATCTGTTGTATCGTTGTATCGTCGTAATAAAAAACAGAGTTGTTAAAATTTTTATTTGTGTTTGACAACGATTTTCTATTCAGTTAGCACACTCAAACATAGGACACTAAACATACGTAAAAATGTTGTATCGTGCTATTCTCAAATGTTGTATTTTTTCAATTTAATTTTTAACAACTCTGTTTTTTGTTAGGACGATACAACGATACAACAAATAGTACACCCCTTGTGAAAACCCTTAATATAAAAATTCATAAATCAAAGACTTAAGAAATAATTTCGAGAGTTTTCTATGCAAAAGAGTCTTCTAAATCTGAAAAGTTTCCTATTGGAAAATTACTTCGATAATACAAAGGAAAACCTTCAGATTCCGGTAATTTTCCAATGAAAAAACCCTCCAAATATAAAGGTTTATTCTATAGAAAACCATCAGAATTTAAGAATCCTCTCCATTAAGGCACATCTACACGAGAGAGAAAACTTCTAGAGATAGAGCAAAAAACACCTCTAATTAGCTCTATTGTGAATGATTTAAGCTATTTAGAGGTGTTTTTTGCTCTATCTCTAGCAATTTTCTCTCTCGTGTAGATGTGCCTTTAGAAAAACTCTGAGATTTTGAGAATGTTTCCTCTTGAAATCAGGGAACATTTTTTACAGAAAACTCTCAGATAGGGAGGATGTTTTCTTAAACAAACCCCCAGATTCTCATGACTTTTCTCTGTAAAAACTATCAGAAACTACAAAATGTTTTCTAAAGAATCTTCATGACCCGTGGACTTTTTCTAATAGAAAATTCCTCAGATTCTGTGAACTTTCCGTAAAAAAACCCAGCTTCTAAAGATGTTTTCTTATAAGAAAATCCTAAAATTCTGAGAACTTTTCCGGTACAAAACCCTCAGAATCTGAAAGAATTTCCGTAGGAAACAAATCTTTAGATTCTGAATATTCTTAAAGAAAAGTCCTCAGAATATTTGGGTTTTTCCATATGGAAAAGTCTCCAGAATCTAAAGTTTTTCTATAGGAAAAAGTCCCAGGAAAACCCATTCTGAGGATTTCTTCCTATTAAAAAATATTCTGATTCGGTAGACTTTCCTGAAAAAAAACCATCGGATTATGATCGCTCTTTCCTCTTTTGTTAGATTTTGAACAAAGTTTCTTAAAGAAAACCCCCCGGATTCAGAAAACTTTATCCTATAGAAAAATTTTGAGAATCTGAGATCTTTTCCTATAGAAAAACCATTAAAATCTGTGGACTTGTTCTAAAAGAAGAACCTTCAGATTCTCTGGAATTTTTCTTATACAAAAACTTTTTGATTCTGAATAATTTTCCCCATTGGAAAAGTCTCATTTTCAGATTCTGAAGATTTTTTTTTATAAAAACACTTCAAATTCTGAGGATTATTTCTGTCGAAAAATTCTAAGGACTTTTGCCTATCGAAAAAGTCTTCGGAAGCTGAGGACCTTTTATTATAGAAAACATCTAATGTTATGTTGTATAGTGTAGTAATATTACCTGAAATTTGTATAATTAAATCTTTACTGAATTTACTTGTATTTTGTATCTATTTTTCAATAAATAAAATTAGATAAAAAATTCATAAAAAGTTCGTTATTTGCGGGGCGTTTTACTAAAAGAAATATCTAATACCAAAGTTATATTACCAATATTTTGCCTATTTTCCCCAGTTAATTTTACAAAAATTATAGTTGATTTTTCGAACATTGAAGTCAAATAGAAATTACCTATTTTTTATTGTAATATTGACGTAAAACATAGCAAACTCTATGTTGCCTTAGAAAATAGGTGATATCACTTTATACTTTTAGGCAATATTACCTATATTTTTTTTTGTGTGTATATACTGAATTTAGACTGAGCAAAAACTACAAAGTTTTTATACAAAACTAGTTTTTGTTTGTTTTTTATATATGCGTTTTGACAATTAAAAACTAGCAAGAGCCAAAAAGTAGGTAGTTTTCCCTCAGTTTTACATTGGGTGCGTTCGGCAGATACAATTTGACAGTCAACAGTTCTACAACAGTTGTGCAACTATCTGCTGAACGACCTGATCACTAACCGCTCAGTCTGAGCGCTGTCATATTTTGGTAGCGTAAAAAATGTTTGCTACTTTTGATCAAATACTGATACATTTGTTGTTGTTGATTTTAAAAAATTTTTGTTTTGTATGATTGACAAATAAAAACATACAAATATAATTCAAAAACAAAAAATTTATAAAATCAAAGGAAAATAAAAAAAAATGTATTTAAAAACAAAACAAAGAAAACATCGTTCAGCGGAGTAAGTAATCACAAAGCGCTACAAGTCACCGGTATCATTTTAAGGTTTCTCTGCCGAATGCTACCATTTTCTATAAATGCAGTATTAGAGATTAATCACAACTGAGTCGACTGTCAACCTACGATAGTAAAAGTCGTCGCGATTAATTTAAATTCATCGACCTTCGACATTTTTTGAAGTTTAGAAAAAAAGAAATCAAAACAAGAATTTGGTTGTATTTGTCAAAATATTGGTTTTTAATTTTTATTTAAAAAATAAAAATTGTTTTTTCGACCTTTTTAATTGATTAATTAGAATTAATATTTGTTTTCCCATAATTCTTCATCAATTCAATTGGTATTGCATTAATTACTGTTGCTTATAATTTCATTGCATATAATTTTGCTTTTTTGCTGTAAATTCTGTATTTTTATTTGGAATTATATTTCTTCTATCAAAAAAATAAATTTTTTGTAAACAAAGTACGAATTTTTGAAGCTATTTACCAATTTCTACAACTCTGTTCTAATAGGTAACCCTTGTTTAAGTAAAAATATGGCAACAATTTGACAATTTCACTCTGGAGATTAATCAGCTGGGTCGATTGTCGACCGACGACAGAAAAACAACATTCGTAAACAAATAGCCATTTTTTCAGGAATGTTCCTTAAGCCCCGTTTACATTATCACACAAGTGCTTATACTTTTCTTCGCACAAGTATGACAAAAAGTATGCTGAAATTGTCTGGTTGTCAAAAAAGTATAAAAGAAAATCTTTTCAGTGTTAAGACTTTTATCGACACACACAACAAATAAATTAAAACAGTTATTTTTTCTTCTATTATTACTTTTTTTTCACCGATATTTGTTTTAATCTTTGTTTACATTTATTTGTGAATAACACAACACTTGTGTTGAGAAATGTGGTAACTTTATGAAATATTTCAAAAAATAAATCTTGTCAAAACAGTGTGACCGCTTTTTGAAATGTGTGCACCCATTTTGACATGTGTGTAACGAACAGTGTTCACACTATTATACATTTTCGTTATACAACACATTTCTGACATGTCTTGTGTGATAATCTAAACGGGGCTTTAGTGTATTCCCCGCTTTACGGATTAATCACAACTGGGTCGACAAAGACAATGAGAATTGCTTTTTTAAATATTTTGTATGGGAAACAAAAGACTTTGCTGTCGTCGGTCGACAATCACCCCAGCTGTGATTAATCTAAGTTCCCTATATTTGTTTTTTTTGTCAATATGGAGGTAAAATACTTCTTGTTACATTGTTTTTGTTTGACATTCTGGCATGTGATGAAAATCGATCGGTTTCAAATCGATCGTTTTTGAAATTTTAAACTTAAATATTTCGCATTATTTTTAATTTAAAAGCGATAAGAAGACGTAAATCGATATACATGATACAACTTAAGTGGTTGAAAACAATTTTTAAACCTCTTTAACATTCCTTCTCATCATTTAATTTTTGATTTTTAACCAAATCGATCGAAATCAAAATCGATCGTTTTCCATCACATGCCAGATTGTGTTGTTGCTGTTTTCTTATGTATTTTGCAAACGTCAAAAGTTTAACCCTTTTCTGTCATTAATTTATGTGCGTGATCAATGCAATGATATCCTACTATCCACTATACTGTGGTAGCTGTTTTCTTTGTATTTTGTAAATGTCAAAAGTTACCCGTTTGCTGTCACTAAAATGCATGCGCATGATCCACAGATTAATACCAGATGTGAAACCAATGACAGGTGTCAAAAAAGTATTCTCGAACCGTATGGTTTTGTTTACATAGAAGTCAAGTACAGAGGGAGATAACAATATAAAATCTCCATACATTTTGTATTGCGCATTTTTTGTATATATTTGTCTCTTTTTAGATTATTGTGCTTTATCTTTGTGTTTTTCTTAAATTTTTGCGTTTTGTTTTGCTCATTTTCTGTCGGCCATATTGGCCAAATCAGCTGATTCATATCTGGTATAATTTGTGGCATGATCAATGCAGTATACCACAGATTATACCAGATATGAATCAGCTGATTTGGAAATATGGCTGACAGAAAATGAGCAAAACAAAACGCAAAAATTTAAGAAAAACACAAAAGATATAACACAATAATCTAAAAAGAGACAGATATATACAAAAAATGCGAAATACAAAATGTTGGAGATTTTATATTGTTATCTCCCTCTTGACTTGACTTCCATGTAAACAAAACCATACGGTTCGAGAATACTTTTTTGACACCTGTCATTGGTTTCAAATCTGGTATTAATCTGTGCAGTATACTATTCAGCACAAATTATACCAGATATGAATCAGCTGATTTGGGCAATATGGCCGACAAAAAATAAGCAAAATAAAACGCAAAAATTTAAGAAAAACACAAAAGATAAAGCACAATAATCTAAAAAGAGACAGATATATACAAAAAATGATAAATTCAAAATGTATGGAGGTTTTATATTGTTATCTCCCACTTGACTTGACTTCCATGTAAACAAAACCATACGGTTCGAGAACACTTTTTTGACACCTGTCATTGGTTTCACATCTGGTATTAATCTGTGCTATCCAGTATAATGTGGTCTAGACTTTTATAATATTGCAATATTGGCAACACTGATTCTTTTGTTTTTTTTTGTTCGAAATACCGTTACTTTTGTCTACATGTACTTCTCAGAAAACGTGTATTTGTGTTTTGTATAAATTTGTTTTTTGTTCATTATTTCAAACCGAATTACTAAGATGAGTACCGCTACAAAGTATACTTTTGGTTTTGAGGAATTGCAATCCAAGGAACATTGCTTAATAAAATCAACAATCGCAGAGTTTATTGGCAATGTTATTTTAAATTTCTTTGCCTGCGGTGCATGTTCACAACCGGAAGATGGTACATTTAAGTCCTTGTCATTCGGTCTAGGAGTATTTATGGCCATTACTATTGTGGGTCATTTGAGTGGTGGTCATATTAATCCAGCTGTTTCCATAGCAATGTTGTTAACTGGTCGCATTAGTCTTGTTCGTGCTTTTTTCTATATTGTTGCCCAGTGTTTGGGGTCGGCTGTCGGTAGTAGTGCTATTAAAACATTTTTGGACGACGCCTATCATAATGGATTGGGCCATACAAATTTGGCTGAAAACATTACCGAATTGCAAGGTTTGGGTATTGAATTTTTCTTGGGTCTTTTACTTGTGTTAACGGTGTTCAGTGCTTGTGACCCTAATAAACCTGATTCACATTTTATGGCCCCTTTGGCTGTTGGATTGTCTGTGACATTGGGTCATTTGGGAACTATACGTTATACTGGTGCCGGTATGAATCCAGCACGTACCTTTGGTACAGCTTATGTTACCAACAATTGGGATTCTCATTGGATTTATTGGGCTGGTCCTCTACTAGGAGCAATTGTTGCTGCAATGATTTATACTTTAATTTTAGAAAAACCTGCCGAAATTCGCAAACCAATTGATGCATCAGATAAATATCGTATACATGCTTATGAAAGGGAAATGAAAAAATTAGAAAAATCGACCGATTTTGTTTAAAATATTGTGTTATATTTATGTTCTATGTATAAAGAATATTATATTTGTTGTAAAATATAGTTGTTTAATTTTTATTTGTAAATTCACGATGCTTTTGTAAATTGTATGAAAATAAAGCATTTAATTAATGGAAGTGGTGAATATCGAGTTCTCTAGATTTCGATGTAAACCATGTCAAGTTGCGTTTACACTTGCATCGATATCCCGAGATTTCGTTATTTACCACTTCGAGAAAACAATTACATTTTTAAAGAATGTATTTATTAGAGCAAACTATGTGTGCTTTTTCAAAAGTTTACATCTACACGGAAATCCAAGGATTTCGATATTCACCACTCTGAAAAAACAGTGAAGATATGCGTATAAACTTTAATTTTTGGAAAATGTATTTATTAGAACTTAATATGTGTACTTTATTCAAAATTGACCATCTATAAGCTTTCCTTTATTGCTACATATTACATACACATATTTTTTATGCCCAAACTATCGGAAACTGCCGGTGGAGCGAACAAAAAAAGCACTTTTAAAAATCTCATACATTTCATGGGTGGTCATTGACGGACTTAGGCCCACCCTAAACGGCTTTTTGCCCACCCCAGAATAAAAAATAATCTATAATTCTTGCATCTACGATTTTGAAGGCATTTCATAGGAAAATGGCAAAAGATTTTTAATAGCAAAATATAGCAGAATCTTTTTGGTGATATAAAAATCTTAGATTTAATAGCTTTTTAAAAGAATAATTAGTTAATATTAGTGTTTCCAATTATTCGACGTAGGCAGTTAACCGGTTAATGCATTATTCCAAAAATCACTAAAATTGATTAACCGGTTGTTGTTGTTGTAACGGCTTTAAAATGAGAATTTGTAGTTAATAATTCTCATTTAAAGCCGGAGTGGCAATCCTTGCTCGGATAAATTCGAAGATTCGATTACATCCGAATCGTTCCGGCACATATTCCGATTGCCGTGGGAACCGGGTTATACCGCCCATACTCGGTCGTCAGAGCCTCGTCAGCGTTAATAGGGGACACCATGTCCAAGGTGGACTGTGGGTGAGGTTGGCATTTGGAAATAATTTCCCTTGACCCCAGTTTTTAGTGTTTTTTAACGCGTATTTTTTAATATTTATAAACAAAATTTTGTGCTAATTATGCAAAACTGATGCAGAGAACATATCAAACAATACAAGTGCACTTTACAATTTAATTAAAATTGCTTAAAAACAATAAAAATAAGTAATCAAAAATACCATTTTTTCACGTTTTTTGTTATTTTACATTGAAACTCTCTTAAAATCAGTTCAGTTTTTCAGATGAGAGCCGTGGATAGTGCCCGCTAGTATTCGGCAGAGAAACCTTAAACTGATACCGGTGACTTGTAGCGCTTTGTGATTACTTACTCGGCTGAACGATGTTTTCTTTGTTTTTAAATACATTTTTTCTATATTTTCCTTTGATTTTTTTAAATTTTTTGTTTTTGAATTATATTTGTGTTTTTATTTGTCAATCATACAAAACAAAAAGTTTTTAAAAACAACAACAACAAATGTATCACTATTTGATCAAAAGTAACTAACATTTTTTACGCTACCAAAATATGACAGCGCTACCTGAGCGCTCAGACTGAGCGGTTAGTGATCAGGTCGTTCAGCAGATAGTTGTGCAACTGTTGTAGAACTGTTGACTAGTAAAGTGTATGTGCCGAACGCACCCAATGGTAGCATTCGGCAGAGAAACCTTAAGCTGCCTACACACTAGGGAACATACTTAAAAAAAGAGAGCATTTTTTGTGAATGTGTGAGTGCGTTTGTGTGTGTGTAAGTGTTGAGAGCGTGCATTT
This sequence comes from Leucophora obtusa, assembly GCA_949987735.1. Lineage (NCBI taxonomy): Eukaryota > Metazoa > Arthropoda > Insecta > Diptera > Anthomyiidae > Leucophora > Leucophora obtusa. The sequence goes on from OX465298.1 coordinate 148,412,471, forward strand.
CGTGTTTACAAAATTTTTTGATATTTTTTGTTCCCTCAACCATGTTCCCTAGTGTGTAGGCAGCTTTAAGGGCGGATTATAGGACCGTAAATGTGATGTAACTGTACCGTGCCGTAGTTAAAAAGTACACTTATAGATTATCGTAAACGACATTACTATTTAGCATCTATTTCATGTGGTTTTATATTTTATTCTAAATTTTTCCATTTATTTGTTAATTTTTATTCCTTATTTGTTCTTTGAATCAATTTTCTTTATTCATTTCATATTTTTTCCAACTAAAATCATTCAGCTGTTTCGATGCCGGATAGAAAATTCTGATTTCAACAGAATGATCCGGCAAGTTCGTTTACATTTACGTGTTAGTAACCATTCGTATACATTTCTTCTTGTGGTATCGGAACAGCTGATTCGTTACAGATACGTTTACGGTTGGGTAACTCAGCCTTTAAACTGATACCGGACCGTGTAATCGAATTTTCGAACATAGTACGTTTTAACTCCGTTTCCGTACCGTAAAATACGGACTTAATGGATTTTAATTTCTGTTCAAAATAAAAACTATTAAATTCTTTTAAAAACTTATTGTGGCGATAAATTGGTGGCGGTAGCTAGAAACATCCAACACAATCAACACATCATCAAGTCGCATACATATATTAGATGGTAAGATTAATAAAATTTAGTCCGTGTTTTACAATGGTTTGTGGTTTATGTAAGATCGTTTGTTTTTATAACAAAAGCTCTGTTCCACGTACGTTAACGCGGCTACGCTATTTTTCCCAAATTGTGTGTAAATTGTTGTTGTTTCGAGTAAAACGCCATCGTAAATACAATCAATTAAACCATGACTAATTTATTTTTTCTTTTGCATGTAGATGATCGATTCTATTATGGGTGACTGTCGTGAATTGATGCGCTAGATAAAGAGGTAAACTGAGGTACTCAATATAGTGTAACTGTAAATAATATCGTTACTAATAAATCTATTAAAAAAAAAAAAAATTTACTCATAATTAGTCAATTTAGATAGATATACAAGTCCGTTTTTGGTCCGGAGTCACTCCGGTTATACACGACGTAACGGTCCGTAAATGGCCCGTCATTGACAGACTTTCAACGGACTTGTCAGTTTTTTACACGAAATAACGGTCCGTCATTGACTTACTTTCAACGGATTCGAATCAGTTTCGATGTTCCTTAAAATCCGTTTGTTCCGTATACGTACAAGCATTGACGGATGCGTACATTACGGACAGTTAACGTGCCGTAAAAGCCGGATTCATGAATCCGTACGTGCCGGAGAGTCCGTAAAAATGTTTCTTGGGAATAATTATAAATGAATTTATAAAAAAGAAAAAAAAGTACTTTGTATTGAAAATAATAAACATATGGTCTATTTTTTTGAAAAAATCGGTAGGATATGGACAAGGAAATACTCCGTTATTACACGACATAACGGTCCGGCATTGACGGACTTTCAGCGGACTAGTCCGTTTTTTACATGAAATAACGGTCCGTAAACGGTCCGTCATTGGCGGACTTTAAACGGACTTGTCCGTTTTTAACACGACACCGGTCCGTAAACGGTCCGTCATTGACGGATTTTCAACGGATTCGAATCAGTTTCGATGTTCCTTTTGTTCCGTTTTCTGGATCCGTATACGGAGTTGGTACGTATACGGAGTTGGATTCCGTTTATGACGGACCGAAAACGGTGCGTAAACGGAACGAATTGTTTGTTGGGTTGCTTGCTATCATTTTATTGCATGTCAAGACACTAGGTAATAACAGGTTATGTTACATTTACATCTGCACCCAAATCCCGAGATTTCGACTAAAATTGAGATTTCAGTGAAAATCTCATGTGAAATCCCGAGATTCCCCGTATAAAGGAAATCCCGTAAATTTGCGAGATTTCGAAGAAATCTCATGAAAATCTCACAAATCTGGAGACTTTTGCAGAATACAACACTGTGTTTCGCTTAATTTGTAGAGTTTTTGCATGAAAAAGTGGCAACGATGGTCAACAGCTGACTAAAAAATAACCTAAAAATGACACAAAATAATGAAATAAAAAATTATTATTAATTTAATAAATATGACTTTAGACCCAATGGAAATGTACTAATGATTATAAGAAGTGTTGTGTAGTTCTAATTTTTGCTTCCCCCGAAGCATAACTATGAAGAAAGCATTGGGAAGTGCATGTCTTCCTTCCGCCAAAATATTGCAAAATCTGGGTTTTAGCTTGTCGTCCTTATAAAAAAACAAATTTACTAACATATTTAGCGTTAGATATTTACATAAAATAATGTAAATTGTACTCCGCCAATGAATAAAATGGTTTTTAGAAATATTTTTAATTTGAAGTTATTTTTTTATGGTACTTTGTTTACAAAAACAGTGCAACTGTCAAATCGAAATCTCGCTACTGACATAAAGTACAAATGTAAACGGTCAAATTTCGGTTCGAGATTTCCATTGAAATCTCGGGATTTGAAAACAAATGTAAACGCAACTTTATAGCGCTTTCCATGACATATTTTTGTGCGGTTTTTTCTAAAGTTGCGTTTACACTTGCATCGAAATCCCGAGATTTCGCTATTCACCACTCTCAAAAAACAATGAAGAAAAGCATATAAACGTTAAATTTTTAGAAAATTGTATTTATTAGAGCCAACTATGTGTGCTTTATTAAAAATTGCACATATATATGCTTTTCTTCATTGTTTTTCAGAGTGGTGAATAGCGAAATCTCGGGATTTCGAAGCAAGTGTAAACGCAACCTAAACTAAATTGGCAACAGTGCCATTTGGTGACGTTTCTGACATCTATAGTAGAGTTGGGCTTAATCGTTCTTTTTGGTGACTCGGTCTAATCGTTCAATAAAATTCATTGAACTAGTTCGTTTAAATCGTTCTTTTTTGGTATCGTTCTTTTTTGTCATGAGCTGTATCTGAACAGTGATTCGTGAACGGTGTCGTTCGACAATTTATTGGCGCACTACATGTGACATGTTTATATTCATTTTATTGTGCATCTGACTAATAGCGTCAGAAAATTTACAATTTTATTAAAAATTTTAAATTATTAAGAAAAACATTTAATTCTGTAATAAAATTAATAAGAAAAAGATACAAATTTTCTATGACCAAAAAAAAAAAAATAACGAAATGAACGATTGAACGAAATGAACGATTGAACGAAAAGAACGAACAATGGTGAACGATGTCATATCTGGTCATATCGTTCAATGAACTGAACCGTTCAAATGAACTAGTTAGTTCATGAACGACACAACTGTAAAGTATAGAAATAGAAGTTGTAATTAATTTTCAACGACGTTAGAAGAAAACGAGAATTTTTTCAACTAAAATTAATCTTAGATTAAATAATTAAAATATAGAATAAATACAGGCATAATACTTAATTGTTCAGTGGAACGTGTTAATTTTTCAAGATTTTTATAAAAACTTCACGATTAACAAATTTGTGTCTACGTATGCCCACAAAAACACTAGGAAGTCTAAAATAAAAATACGACGACAGAAAGGGAACTTTCGCACAAATTAAATACTTGTATTTCACCAACACTAGAGTTTTTTCGTATTTTGGGTAAAAAAAACGTCATCGTAAAGGGAAGTTATAAAAAGAATTGTGTTTATCAATATTTTGATAAAAATGTATGTGGTGAATAGCCAGCAAAAAAGCTGGCGTAAGCCTAATGTCCCATTGGCTATTGTGGGATTAAACCTGCTGATATTGTTACACTCTATAGGTTTGAGTGAACAATTCTATTTGCCGGGCTTGGCTCCAGTTAATTATTGTATAAAATCTGATGCATCCAATAATTGCAAGGTAAGGTTGTGTCGATTGATTTTTAAAATGATAAATTTTAGTTGTAACATTTTTCCCATTAAAAATTAAGTTGTGTTTTCATGGATGGTAACCGAAACGAATGCGGTTATCGTTAGGGTAACGGTATTTTAGGTTATTTCGGTAACGGTATTTTAAGGTTAACGCTATTTCATTTATTTCGGTATCGCTATTTATAGTTAGTTATTTCGGTAACGGTATTTTAAAGAATGATATTTGGGTTATTTCGGCAACGGTATTTTAAGGTTAACGGTATTTCAGTTATATCGGTAACGGTATTTTAAGGGTAACGGTAGTCAGTTATTTCGATGCATCCCGTAATTTTATTTGTACAAAAAACAAACGGGATTAAAAACAGAACCAATTTATCAACTTAATGTACAAAAAATACTCTATAACCACGTGAAATTACCAAAATTAGAAAATTAAAAATAACAGTAACGGTATTTTAGGGATAACAATATTTCATTTGTTTCGGTAACGGTATTTTAAGGGTATTGATATTTCATTTATTTTGGTATTTTAAGGATAACGGTATTTCAGTTATTTCGTTAACGGTATTTTAAGGATAACGGTATTCCGGGTATTTCGGTAACGGTATTTTAGGGGTAACGGTAGTCAGTCGAAAGGTTTTGAATCGATAACGGTATTTTAGCGGTATTGCCTGCCAACCCTGGTTTTTTTCCTTACACTGCACTATTTACTAACAGCTTTAAATAATTAATTCAAAAAAATTTACTACCAAAGATAATTCAGAATATATGATTTATAAATTCGTGAATAAAAAAACTAAATATAAGAACAAATTTACTTTACGGGCATAGCTCAAAAAAAAACTAGGAACAAGTGCAGTTTAGGAGCATAACCCCGATTTTTTTTATTTTTTTTCCATTGTGCTTTTCGAGCTGATTTCAAAAATATGAATTTTCTTTGTCGGAAACGCTTACTTTAGAGTGGGCGTTGCTTTAAAGTTGAAAATTAAAATTTGAATAAGTCCGGAGATATTTATCCGATCCGGACAAAATGTACACCAAATGAAAGGACTCTAAAATGCCTTTTCATTTGGCTCCATTGTGGAGCAATTGAAGATTTTGAATTTTTTCATTGACTTTTTGCATAATATGACCCATGTGTCGGTAAGTATACTTTATGTTAGCTAAGACTTTAAGCTTTTATTTAAGATACGATATGACTCACTATCTTTTTAAATGAGAAAGTTATTTAGAGTTAAAGTTGGACATTTCCTTTTATTTCAGTTTTTTTGTTACGAGTTTGTTGTTTATATTAACGTACATGCACGTATTTAGGGGGGGGGGGCTTGGGGACTCGTTACAAAAGTAACAGTTACCATTACCAACCCAGTGTAGAAAATCATTACCAGATATGTGGTTATGTAACTACATACTTGGTAATGGTAACTATTTACTTTTGTTATTACAAAATAATGAGTTGTGGTTACACACCAGCATACGAAAAATAAAAAAAAGACGTTACCTATGTGCTTACCAGTACTGACAAAAATAATGAGTCTAAAAATAGATTTTCAAAAAAATAAATTATATGAAAAAAAATATTTTTTATTGCATTTTTTTCTAAATAAAATTTGTTGTTGCGGGAATCGAACCTGGGTCTACAGATTGCCAGTCAATAGCTCTACCATCTGAGCTACATATATCGACATGTAATATTTAATAGATAAAAACATAATTGACCTCTGCACACAAGTAAGCTTATTCGCCAACATTCAAAAAATCAAAAAATATGTGGTTATATTACCAGTGTTTAAAAAATATTGAGTCTAAAAATAGATTTCAAAAAATTTTCAAAATATCTAGAAAATTATTTTCTATTTGAAATAATGATAAAAAATAAGTCGTTATCAGTAACTCATTATTATATGTTTTAAAATAATGCAGAAGGTAAGTGGGTGTCATTACTGGTAGTCCAAAAAATAATGATACGACATTACCTTATATGGCTAATTAAAGCTACTAAAAAATATATAACAGACTTATATATAAATATATGTTAAGGCTAATGCATAATACAATAATAATATATAAACTCAAAATTCCAAAAATTAACATTTACATGAAATCAATTAATACAATAATATATTTAAAAATTAATTAGATCTAAAAAAAAAAAATAATAAATGAATGCTGCAAGAATAAATTCTAGAAACTCACAAGATAAGCTTTCAAAGTTTCATTAAAAATGCGTACATACCAAAGCTATCCATACATTGCGCAACCTCCCCATTTAAGTCCCCAAACTACTAACACACATGGTATTAGAATAAAGAACTAAAACGAGAAGCTGTACAACAATATTGCAAGTGTATGGCCAGACTAAAGAGATGAACATATAATTTCCACTTAAGATTCCAATACATGCAATTGTGCAAATTCTACTAATTTAGATTTAAACACAATGAGCGAATAAGTAAACTTTCTCAGTTCCCTAGGCAAATCATTCCATAAACTCGACACACGAGTTTGAAATGATTTTTCAAAAATACTTAGATGTCTAATGGGTGAAATAATTTGGGGATTTCGTATTGAACGAGTAAAATGAAATTTATCAACAGTATACAGTTGTGGCCAAGCATTTAAGTCAATTCAAGTTTTTTTATAATTTTATTGTTGTTGCCTTTATTTTTAAAGATCAAAATAGTTGCTAAATTCGCCACGAAAGGCAAGGAGATGGTTCAGAAAATTGTACAGAATTTTAACGTAATGTTTGTTTTTTCATTTTGTCACTTGTTTTAAGTGGGCGTGGCTTTTAACGAAAAATTAGCGATATAAACCTCTTATCAAATTACATAGTAAAATTTAGGCAGTACTGACCGGTTCTGTAAAAACTGTATATTTTTGGAAATCCTATAAAATTTCCTTAGGTCTTGCATTATCTTTATCTACAAATAGTCACCAGACTTAAAATTGCAGCACTTTAAACATGACCAAATTTTTCTCTGTTTTTAGCGATTTTAAAAGAAAGTTAAGAACACTGAAATTTTAACATGAAATGCTTTGTACTATAACGTAAAAAAAAATCTTGACTGATTTGCTATATTGTGGTAAGAAAAGCATAAAACTATTCACTTTAAAATTTCAGTGCTATTAACTTTATTAAAAATCGCTAAAAACAAAGAAAAATTTGGTCACGTTTAAAGTGCTGCACTTTTAAGTCTGGCAACTATTTGTACATAAAAATAACGCAAGACTTAGGAAAATTTTATAGGATTTCCAAAAATATACAGTTTGTATGGAACCGATCAGTACTGCCTAAATTTTACTATGTAATTTGATAAGAGCTTTATATCGCTAATTTTTCGTTAAAAGCCACGCCCGTTTAAAACAAGTGACAAAATGAAAAAACAAACATTACGTTAAAATTCTGTACAATTTTCTGAACCATCTCCTTGCCTTTTGTGGCGAATTTAGCCACTATTTTGATCTTTAAAAATAAAGGCAACAACAATAAAATTAGAAAAAAACTTGAATTGACTTAAATGCTTGGCCACAACTGTACATTGTTGATAAATTTCATTTTATCATTACAATGCGGCCATACCCTGGGTAAAGTAAGCCAGCTTGTGTGTAGAGTTTGAAAGTACTCGGAGATACTTGTGTGTACTTACTAGTATCTCCGAGTGCTTTCAAACTCTACACACAAGCTGGCTTACTTTACCCAGGGTATGGCCGCATTGTAATGGCCCACAAGCCAATATACTTCGTAAGTACACACAAGTATAGTGGCATGTAAGTTAGACAAAATTTTTGAAAATTTTCAAATATTTTGTGTTTCATATACAATTGTTATACACAGGTATCCCATATCGTAAGTACGCACAAAATGAAGTACACCAAATCGATTACATTGTGTGGCCTTACACGTTTTTCTAAAGGGAAGAAAATTTAAAGGAATTAAAAAAAAAGCAAACTTCTCAATTAAAGCAGCAAGTTACCAAACTGAAATTATGATTAAAAAATTTGTTTTTTTTTCTTTTACTCACACTTTGAAAACCGTAGATATAATTGATACATTTGTGGTATTAAGGAATCAATCAAAATATAAAATGTTCCTCCAAAATAAAAACGGATAACGGATAATACAACTACTTATCTAACAAATCAGTTAATTCGTTATGAAATTAAAATAAAAAACCTCTATAAAAGCCATACAAAAAATATAAATAGAGATATCCGACTAAAAAAACTACTATGCACACGAAAACCATAAAGGAGTCAGATCTACGTAAAGCCCATAAATGACCAACAAAATTATATAAGTACACTCCTAAAAGTTAGTCGCTAGAATCTACTGAAAATGACAGTAAAAACAAAGGTATATGCAGTTAAAAAGGCGACAAAGGTATTTACCTTTAAAATAACTAAAACTTCTGTAATTTTAACTGTTGAAAAATAACTAACAACTGCATTAAAATAACTACCAATGGCGTAAAATTAACTGAATTTTTACTACATAAATTTAAAAACAACCGACAAAATCGGTAAAATCTACTGTTTTTTTACAGTCAATTCTTTTTAAATGACTAACAAAAACTACTGTTTACTGTAAAAATACTGTTTTGGTAGTTCCTTATTATAATATTAAAAATAACTGATATTAACAACTGTTACGAAATTACAGTACTTTTCTTTAGTTGTTTTCTTAAATAACCGTCATAAAAGTTGATTTACTTTTTTTCTATAGAAAAACAACTGTAATTACTGTTAAATACAACAACTACTGATTACTATACAAACAACTGTAATGTATTAACTGACAAACTTTTTTGAGTGTATCATAAAAAAAAATCTATAAAAATCCCTAAATTTATGTATGTGCGGTTTTTTTAAATATATAACCTATGGATTAAATTTTTGTACCATAAAGTCTTTTCAAATTCCGCTATTATTTTGCAATTCTTTACGTGCGTTTTTTTTTTAATTTATAATCTAGGGGCTATAATACACATTTCATACTACAAAGTTTGGTGGCTAAAAAAAATCGCGAAAAATAAAATTTGCAAAAAGGAAAATTTTTGCATTAATATATTTGTTTGCAGAATCTAAATCGCTGATTACGTTTCCTAATTATTTTTTGTACCACAAAGTCTTTTTTCGCGTTCCGCTTTTATTTTGCAATTTTTTAAGTACTTTTCTTTTTAACTTATAATCTAGGGACTATAATACACATTTCATACAACAAAGTTTGGTGGCTACCCAGCCAGAAATTGACAAACATAAAAGCGTTCTGAAAGCACTTTGTATGGTGGTTGAACCGTTATCAAAGCAACATATTTTTGGGTTTTATAGTGTTCTCAGAACACTAAAATGATAACCATGATTTACGGTCTCATGTTTGTATTTAGAGTATTTTAGAAACGTTGCAAAAGCAAAAAATAAAGTGATTTTAACGCGTTATAATTTTTGTTTATAGAACGTTTTCAAAACATTAGAAAAACTAAAAATAAAGTGATTTTAAAGTGTATTAATACATAAAGTGGAGTGTCTTCCGAGGATTCTAAAAACGAAAATTAGAGCAATTTTCCAGTACTCTAAATACAAAAAATAAAGTAATTTCTTAGTACTTAAAAAACATTTTTTTTTTTTTTTATATATTTTATTAGAACTTAAATTAGTTTTAAATGATTAAGTTAAAAAATTATAGAATATTAAGAGAAATGTAGATGTGTTAAATTTTTTGGTAGTGTAGGGTTCTGACGACAATGAAATAGTTAAAACTGAAGTGTTTGATGAAGAAGTAGTAGAGGAAAATTTAGATTCAGATGATGAGGACGTTGGTAGTTCCAGTTTAAGCACACCTGGAGAAACAAGTTCGGATGAATTTATTTCTGAGGAATCTATAAGTGATTTAAGCACATTTACATGTGGTCATATTGAGCAAAAACTAAAAAATTGGGTTGTAAGGAAAATCAAAACTCTTACACAAACCTCTATAGACGAAACATTAATGGTACTGAGATCTGAGGACTATACATACATCTTTTCCGAAATGTTCTAAAACTTTATTAGGAACTTCTACTTTGAGCGTCGATTCTAAAGTGATGCTAGGTTTAGACAATACTTTGGGAAATTTTCAAAAGAAAATTAAAATTATAATTCATGTAGATTGAATGGATGTGTTTGCAAAATCGAAAAAGAACTTTTGGTCTATAATGGGAAAGGGGTTTTCAACAGCATACATTACCAAGCCATTTTTGATTGGTCTCTATTATGGAAATTCAAAACTGCATTCGGCTAGAAAATTTCTGGAAGAACTTGTTTTTGAAGCCAAGTTTTTAACTAATGAATGTATAAATATTTTTTTTAGTCTCAAACTTAATTAGGTAATCTAATTTTTATTAAAGATTTTAAGAAAATTTGTGGAACTTATGCCACATTTTTATGGCTCAAGCTCGGTGACAATGAATATTCATAATCTAATACATATTTCAAATAACGTAAATAATATGGGGGCGCCTATATCACAATTTTCAGCATTTGCTTTTGAAACTAGCTTAGGTTTTGTTAAATCTATTGTAAAATCGCCAACTAATCCCATTTCCCATATACAAAGGAAATTGCATGTTTTTAATACCAATTCCCCAAAGAATATTCCATTACTATATCCTCTCAACTATTCTCTGGGGGAAACCTTTACACACTTCTGAATCTAGAGTTTTTTCTTTCGTAAACATTTATGGATTTCGTATTACATCTATGCATCCTGATAATATATGTATGTTTATTACACAATGGGAACATTATGATTGTGAAAGAAATTTTTAGTACAAAACATACGAAACACAAATACAGTGATATGCATTTGAAAGGCAACATTTTCAAGGAAACTAAAAATTTGTTTGACTACCCGATCTAATCAAAGGAGATCGGATTATATAATAGCTCTGTTTCTTTACTTTTTGGGTAAAGTTCGGTAAAATGAGAGTTAACAAGAAATACTCTCCCGAAATAACAAAAATGCACAAAAGTAAACGAACGCGAAAAACCACATTTGAAGCCCGAAAAACAAATGTCAATAGATTTGTGCATTATAGTTCGTTTTGGTGAGCGCTCTTTCTAGTTCTTGTTCAATTTGTTGTAAAAATCTAGATAGCTTTTCTAGTTAAACCCTTTTTAAGTCAAAAATTTAATAAACATTTCCTTTTTAGGCATTTCTATTTACAAAAAGGAATACATAGTTTATTAAATTTGGAAAAGATTTTAATATTAAACAAAAGCTTCGATATATTTACATATTTAACTCTTTAACACATTTAAACAAGCGTCTTCACAAAATTGTCGGTAATTTTATGGAGTTGTAAAATCACCGATAGGCTTTTGCAACTATTATACTAATTTTTGTAAATCATAAACATATTTTCTGAATGAATGAAATGATCGATTGAACTAAAAGAGCTATTAGTTGTGAACTAGGTCTTTGGTTCAAATCAGTGAAGAGTTCAATTGAGCTAGTTGCACCCAACTGATGATATAACAGCTGATTAAAACAATTTACCCAAATTTACACGAAAAAAAAGTCTGGGCTTTCTCGTGCAAGAAGAACAAGAATATTACTCTCTCATGACAGCTCTCATTTACCCAATTGTGTAGTAAGAAAACGCTTTTTAGTAAAATTGGGATCCCGCGGGATCCCAATGTTGAGTACCCGAACACAGCTAATGTAACAAATTTAGATGAAAACAACACTGAAATAGGTATACATATGGTGGGAGCTAACTGCATTCTTACAACATTTTATAACGAATCAATTGCTATTTCTCTTTTACATAAATAATTGCAACAAAACATTACAAAAGTAATCAAAATAATTTTTAGTACTAAAACACATACAATCTTTCTTTTAATCAACAGTTGTAAAATTTGTTAAAAAGCGTTATCAAAGCATTTTAAAGATGGTATTTTCCAAACGTTCTCAAAACGTTTTATTTTTGGTATAAACAATGCTTTGAGAGTACTTAGTTTTTTGTACCATCATCAATTTCTGGCTGGGTAGTTGCAAAAAAAATCGCGAAAAATAAAATTTGCAAAAAGGAAAAACTTTTTCATCAATATATTTGTTTGCAGAATGTAAATCGCTGATTAAGTTTTTTAATTAATTTTTTGTACCATAAAGCCTTTTTTCGCTTTCCGCGATTATTTTGCAATTTTTTAAGTGTGTTTTTTTTAAATTTATAATCTAAGGTCTATAGCAGTGTTCGGCACAAAGAGAGAATGTGAATGTATTGTGTTTCTACACTGTGAGAAATTAGTTCATCATTTTTAAATTTATATTTGTATATTAAGAACATGAATTAATGAAGAAATGTAATAATGAATGAATGCATGAATTAAAGAAATAAAAAAAAAATAATTTATACCCAATAAGCACATAGGTTTTAAAAATTCAAGTGCTTTAAATTTTGCTTGAAGTAAAGTACATTTCAAATTCTAGCATTTGTATATTTAACAAAAATATTTGAAACTTGAATTTTTGTTTCCCTTTTGCTGGAGTATGCTATTGAAATAAAATGTAATTAAAGTTGTATTCAAGCCTTGAAACTGGAAAACAGGGCTGGAATTGAACTTGTTTTCAACTTGAATTCCAGTGAAATTGTTTATAGGGTAGTAATTTAATTTTTTTAAATAATTCATAATAAATTTTATTATACACATTATTTAAAAAATATGTATTTTTTTGTATATAAATTATTTATTCTTAAAAAGTATTCCATTAGTTAGTAAATTTTAATGAACTAAATAAATAAAAATAATTCATAATAAATTTCCTGTTCTTGTAAAATTTTAAGAGTGTAATATTTCTTAAACAAAGCGACGTCGACCTGCTTTGTTGAAAGCTACCATGCTACTGAATAAATTTTACGCTCTTAGTTGAGAGTTTTGTTGCCATTCGTGTTGTGTACGTGTGAAAAGCCGATTATGATCGGCCACTGGTGGCTATGGGTGCCGACCACTGGTCTATAGTACCAATTTTTTAAACAGTGCTTAGTTTGCAAAAAAAAAAAAAAAAAATAAATCGCGAAAAAAATAAAAAGGAAATTTTTTGCATCATTGTATTCATTTGCAGATTGTTAATCGCTGATTGAGTTTTTTAATTATTTTTTTCCACCACAAAGTCTTTTTTCGCGTTCCGCTATTATTTTGCAATTTTTTAAGTGCGGTTTTTTAAATTCATAATCTACGGAGTATAATGGCCATTTCATAAAACAAAGTTTGGTGGTTAGTTGCAAAAAAAGAAAATATTGGCATCGTTTGCAGAATGTAAATCTTTTAATTAGTTTTAATATCACATTCCGATATTATTTTGCAATTTTTTACGTATGGTTTTTTAAAATTCATAATCTAGGGCTATAATACTGTTGGAATAGTATAATTCCTTAGTATAATTCCATTCTTGATTTTTATAACTAAATTATTGTTTTCCATCCCTGGTTACATTCGATGTTTTGAGTCATACAAATAGCGCACATAATCAGCCTGATTGCGGTTGTCGTTGTCGTATTACGACAGCAGGCGTTGTCGTTGTCGTTTTTATTATATTTTGGTATTGTGTAAAATATACGACAGGGAATATAATAAAATTAAATATTTCATCTATTTTTGTGGTGTTTTCATAAAATAATCAAAAAAAATAAATTTTTTAATAATAAAACGATTATTGTTTCATAAAATCAAGGTGTCAGAGTGAAACTTTTCATTTTAAGGATAGTGTGCTTTTCCACAAGTTTTAAAATACCCAGTGCGTTAAATTTTTTAATTTGTGCTTTAAAAAATTATTATTTAAATAAAAAAATTTCTTCTTTAATTTAACTTGTTAATATATTAAAGTGATTTTATGTTTAATTTCACTTATTTTAATACTTTTTTAAAAAGTTTTTTGAGGCTGTCGTGCACAAATATTTATACGACAGTTTTTGGTGTATTGACCGAAAAAAACGACACTCGCGGTACCAAAAAATGCTTTTTGGCAAAAACGACAAATTTTCTTGTCGTATACGACAACCGCAATTAGGCCGAATGACTCTGCAAACATTTAAAAGATACCTTCCAAGAAGATATTAAAGCGATATCTTCTATTTTAATAATAAATTACAGCATTTATTTACTTCAAATAACATAACCAAAGCCCTGGGGGCATATATGATTAATAAAAGCTACTACAAAAAAATAATTTAAATAAAGATAATAAAAATAAATAATAATAAAAATAAATAATAAAAAAAATAAATAATAACAAAAATAAATAATAATAAAAATAAATAATAATAAAAAATAATAATAATACAATCACCAGATTCTCCTAAGTGCAGCGATAATAAAAAAAGAAAAGGTCGAGAGAGATAAAAATAGTAGCACAAATAAAATGCTATAACTCATGAATAGCTATATAATCCTTAAGCTTTCGCCTAAAGACCTGGGGTGAAAAAGCAAAACCTCTCAGGTATAGAGGTAGATCGTTCCATATTCTTGAAAGCCTAATCTGAAATGATCGCTCGAACATAGTAGTATGATGTGTTGGATAAACCAGTTGGGGGTTTCTTTCCGAGTTGGACAAAAGAAAGTTGTCAACTATATAGTCCGGAAACCCATTAACCATTGCTTTGTAAAAAAATATCAATAACCTCATACCTACATAATTAACAAAAGAGCACCCAAGAAATTGGATTACGTACGGAGTCACATGAGAGCGAAGTCTTAGGCCAAAAACATATCTAATAATTCTATTGAAAATCTTGGTAAACCTATTAAATTCACCGCCTGTGGTACCAGAAAATACCTCGACACAATATAATATATGAGGCATCAACAAGGCATGTGCCACGCGCATCCTAATTGAGAGAGGCAGATACAAGTCAAGAGAATACAACCTCAACAAGAATGATATTTTCGAACAAACGTTATTAATATGCGATGAGAAATTTAAATTATTGTCAATTAAAACTCCAAGACACTTAATCTTATCCACAAATTCAACTCTCATGCCGTCGAGAGTAACCATTATAGTATCAGTATCGAAACCAAAACCCATTAACTTCGTCTTTCTTGGATTGACAACAAAACCATTGCCAGAAGACCAAGATATAACCTCATGTATGATGAAATTTACACCCTCTTCCAAGACATCTACAAATTGCGAATCGGCATAGCAAAGAAACTGAACATCATCCGCATAAACGTAAGACTGACATGATAGACCATTCCCAAATGTAAGAAGATCATTCAAGTAAATCATGAACAGCAGTGGGCCAATAACAGACCCCTGAGGTACACCACTGGTTATTGGTTTCGTTAAAGAAAAAGAATCGCCAATCGAAACAAACTGACTTCTACAACTCAGATAAGAGGATATAAGTTTACAAGCTTGTGATGAAAAATCAAACAAATTAAACAGTTTGTTCACAAGTTTCGAATGTATCACTCGGTCAAAAGCTTTAGATAAATCCAATGAAAGAAGAACTACATTTTTACCATTATCCAAAAATTTTCTAATCGAATCCGTTAGACCAAGAAGAAGGGCACCAGTATTAAACCCACGACGAAAGCCTGACTGAGATGAGTGTATTAAAGAGTTACTATCATGGTGTAGGATCATTTGATCCTTTACAATATGCTCAACCACCTTCGAGAGAATCGGAAGGACAGATGTCGGACGCAAATTATCCAAAGAGTTGGAAAGACCTTCCTTTTTTATGGGTAACACCCTAGCTTTCTTCCAATCGTTAGGAAAGACGGAAGTAGTAAAAATAGAATTAACCAACCGAAGAATATGGGAAGACACAAACGGAAAAACTAAATTAATAAATTTTAATGGTAAAATATCATTACCTGCAGCATTAGATTTAATCTTCCCCAATGCTGCGCGCAATTCTCCCAGATTCACACAACGAAACGAAAAACCACCACCTAAAGTACCACCTGAAAAATTCATAGAATTGGGGTTATCATCTATCTGACACGAAACAAAATAGTCATTTACCTCGTCAGCATTAGCAGAGATAAACTGATTATCAGTCTCCAAACAACCATTTCCCCTTAAATAGCTCCACATTTGTCTAGGACTAAGATCCCTAAACATACTTGAATAGGCACGCCTCTTAGCTACCCTAATAACTCTCTTTGCACGATTTCTGTGCTCACAATAAACAGCCCAATTCAGTGAACTTCTGTTCAGAAGATAATATTTGTAGGCTAAGTCTCGTAAAGATATATGATAGACAATATTAGGGGAGCTAAACCAGTCAACAGACTTAAAAACTATCTTACGCCGTACGACAGGCACTAAGGAGGGTAAAACATAGAGGTTAGCCAAAAAATCTCCAATCGAAGATTTACATTATTCGTTGCATACATTCCACTAAAATCAAGAGAATGAACAGTTCGTTCTAAAACTTCCATATTCACAGAATTATAGTCCAAGTAGGACACATATTGTTGGGAAGTAGGTTTCGGAATATCGACAGCAATAAAAATTAGTGAATGGTGCGATACTCCTGGACACTGCATTTGACCAGAAGTACTCACAACAAGAGAGGGACTCATTAGAAAATAATCAATAAGGGACGTAGAATCCTTATTAATATCATAATGAGTGGGGGCTGAGTTGTGATGGCACACTAAGTCTAGCCTACTACACATTAGCCGAACCAAATTAGATTTCCTACTACAAAACATATTCATATTAAAATCACCCATAATGCAAATATTTGCATATTCAACAAGAATATCTCTCATAGATTCCTCAAAAACATTTAAATTACCATTAGGCAAGTAACTCACACCTATTAAAATTTTCATGCCCCGAAGGACCACTTCAGCGAATATAGATTCTGATTCCCCATACCTATCAGACCTAAAAACTACCCTATATTCAATCCTCTTCGAAATAACTAAAGCCACTCCACCACCCCTTTTAGGCTTTGGGCGATCACTTCTACAAATATCATATCCTGGAATATTAACACTCTCGGACAATATATCAGGTTTAAGCCATGTCTCACTTAAACCAACAATATCCATAATATTTCCCTCAAGTATGTCAGTTGAATGAAAACAATCAAGTAGTATTTACTTTGAAATTGTCTTCCTTTTATCACTTGGAAGATAATTCGGCGATATTTGGAAAAAAAAATAATTCAAAAATTTTATCTTTTGTCATAACTTTTTATGACAATATTGCGGCAATATCATATTGCGGCAATATCATATTGCGGCAATATCATTTGGAAGATAAAGCAAATTTGTTTGAAATCTTTTATCAGTTTAGAAAAAATTAAAACTAAATTTGTACAAAAACAATCAAAAGATATATAGGAAATAAACTCGTGAAAAGTTAAGATTAATTGCGCGGGAAAAATCGGCTAAAATGAAATCAAGATAATTTATAAGTTGGTCAATGGATTATGTATGCAGATATTGTATTTCAGGCTTAAATTTAATAATGAAAAAATTAAATCGTTTTTTTTTATTGTACCGGGAGTTTATTTAGCGATATCCCTTTTATCTTCCATATGAGTTATTGCTTTCATATTGCCTGGAAGTATTGTTTTAGTGTAACAGTTGTTTCCGACGGAGGAAACTTCCGGAATACGAAATTGATATTGCCGGCAATAAATGTTTCTTCCTGGCAATATGTTCGGATAATCTTCTTCGTATTGCCATGTTTGCTGGGTGATATTGGTGTGACTATGTTCCTGTTCCAAGGCACATAATAGAACAAATGCTTTCTCAGTGATAGAGAGTCCCCCAATCTCTTTATTATGTATACTCTTTGTTAACTTTCAGGTTCTTTAAGGAACCCTCAATTAAATTATCCTGTTCATAACACATCGATTCTTCAGCGATCATTTCAGTATAGGGTAGCTAGAATTTGGAATTCTTTACCCTTATTACTTAGAAGTTTTAACTTTTCGGTCAATGTATTTAAAGCCAAACTAAAAGAATATGCCTACTGTAACAATCTAAATTAATTTAATAATTATTTAACGTTTTATAGTTGAATTTGATAATTTATATCTTATATATTTGAACGCAATAATCTACAGGGAATCAGAGAAAGAATTCTATAAACATTTGTATCATTTTTATTTTTAAATACATAAATGCTTTTTTATTTTTTATAAATTAATTAATTTTACTTTGTTGTTAATTATATATGTATACTTTATTTAGTAGTATTTTTTAGTGAGTTGTATATGAGCCACATTTGGCCCTATGGGCTTGGTTTCAAATTGTAAAAATAAATAAAAAAAAAATAAATAAAAAAAAAATAAATAAAATCCACTTTAACAAAAATATACATTTGTAAAATTAAGATAGTAAGGGCGATTAGTTTTAAAATCAAAATTTTATTAAAAATTCATTTGTAGAATTTAAATTACAATTCGAAATGGTGTAGTGCAGTAGTTTCATTAAAAAACTAACTCTTATCTTGACAACTATGTGTAAGCAGGTCTTCATAGTTTATATATAACCTTATCTTCCAGATATTTTTTTAGATAATTAGACTAATAAACTGATTACAATTATATTATTTTTACACGTTTATCTTTCAGTCCAATGTTACTCTCTATGTGAATCGTTTAAATACTGAGGAATCTGTTATTCCCTATGAATATCATCATTTCGATTTTTGTATTGGCAATGAAAATAATTCGCCAGTGGAAAATTTAGGACAAGTAGTCTTTGGGGAACGTATTCGTCCTGGTCCTTATAAACTTAATTTTCTTGAAGATGTCGAATGTAAAGCGGTAAGTTTGTTTTTTATAATTATAATACGTAGAAATCATTTTAACAAATTTCTAAGAAATTTTATTTTCTTTTAAACATTAACGAACACATTTTTTTTCATTTCATATAACTGATATAACTCATATTTTCATAATTATTTTATCTTAAACTTTGCTTTTGTTTCCGTTGTTTAGAAAAAAATTGTTTAAAACTCACGTATTGTATTCAACTGTATGTATACAAACATGTGTATACTATTTACTACAATATATCTTATTACACTATCATAAACAAATACTTGCATGATCTAGTTTTTATGCTAGCTAAATTTTGTGTTATAGTAATGGGCAAAAAAAATATTGTTAATTACACTGTGTGACAATGATTTTATACTTGTCAACTGACCCAGTGAAGGTTTCAGCTTTGGTTGAACAGATCCAGATACAGAAAGATACACCTGATGCAAAACTGTGTTTAATAATATTTCAGAATTCTGAAAATTGAAAAGTGATTTACTCAACCAGCCCTACAACTTGCACTAGGTCATTTTAAAAGTATATTAAATTTTTTCTATTTTGTAACACCGTGTTATATACATATGGCTGTTATTCATGAGAACATATATATTCACATATTATAAGATAAAACAAAAAATCACTATATGCAGAGCTTTAAATAATTAATTCCATTTTGGAGTGAATTCCCAAAAATTTAATTCAATTTTTTAATTCAAGGGATGAATTCACTAATGAGAAAAAGACAGGAATTAATTCCTGGGAATAATGGGCGCTGCGGTGTAATGGTTAGTGCATTGGACTGTTACACATAAGGTTGTGGGTTCGAGCCCCAACCAAGGCAACATCATCAATTTATAAAACATGATATGTATGAGTTTTTTCTATCCCTCATACATATCGCAGCGTCCTCCTTCGGTGTTCCCATAGCACTTAACCCCACAGAAGTAAAATAATATAACAGGGCTATGAACTAAACAGCTTCAACAAAGTTCGCCAACACTTCATCAGATGGCGCGCAACTACTGTTCTAAGATTCAACATCTCGCGCAATTACAGTGTTGCCATATTTGAAGCCCTTCATCTTTCACCACCTTTCACTTCTTTGCTATCCCCTTTCCAAAGGAAGCAACACGTTAATTAAGAGGAAGAATTTCCTGAGTGTTGCTTCTCTTAAAAAAAAAAAAGAATTCTAATTTAGAGAATGAACTCCCTGACCAAAACCGTAAGCATTAAATTAAAGAATTCATTCACAATCGAATTCATTCAAATCGAGTTAATTCAATTTTTGGTCAAGAAATTCATTCCCTTGGGAATGAATCCCCTGGGAATTCATTCAATTGTGCACTTATTTCCCGGAAGGGATTCAATTTTTCGTTTAATTCCCTAAGGAATTAACTTTTGTATTTAATTCACTGAATTGAAGTTTTTCATTAAATGCACAGAAACATTTAACTTTTCACGTAAGACTATAAAATGAAGAACTAAATATTATTTATAAAATACTAATTAATGTATTTTCATTGACGCTATTTAACATTTTGGCTACTTTTGTACACTTCAGTGTACACATCTTTGCATTATGTGAAAAACTTACATTAAGGGTATTAACAAAAAAGTAAATTCCTTTCGGAAATTAAAAACAATTTTAGTTTCTTAGGGAATTAAACGAAAAAGTTAATTCCTTAGGGAATTAAAAAAATCGAATTCCTTCCGGAAATTAAAAGAAAAAGTTAATTCCTCCCGGGTATTAAGTTTACAATTGAATAAATTCTCAGGAAACGAATTCCTTTACCAAAAGTTGAATTAACTAGAATTGAATGAATTCCTTTATGAATGAATGCATTAAATTTTATGAAGGAATTAGAAAATAATGAATGAATTCCTTCAAGAAAGTTCGAATGAAAAAAAGGGAATTCATTCAATTCCTTAAGTTCGGTCAGAGAATTCATTCCCAAAATATATATTCAGTTCAAAAAAGGGAATTAGGGAACTAATTCTTCGAAGATCTGACTATAAATAAGTTTTTATACTCGGGCTTGTATGTTTCCATTTAAAAAAGTGTTTGTTAATCCAAAATTGGTTAGAATATTTCATTCGTAGGGAGGCGACAAATATTTATTTAAAACATTATTTTTTTCTGTTTTAAAATTGTTATTTTTTTAGATCTGCACAAAAACGTATACGGGTGGTGATTCTGACAGCGATAGACGTATGATGGTTCTTAAGAAGGGCATCAGTTTGAATTATCAACATCATTGGATTGTTGATAATATGCCGGTAACATGGTGCTATCCATTAGAAAATAGCAAACAATATTGCAGTACAGGTTTCCCTATGGGATGTTTAGTACGCAGGGATAGTGATGCTGGTTGTTTAATAAATCCCAATTACAATAGACCTGGTTTCTACTACCCCTTTAATCATGTTGATTTAAAAATTACTTATCATAGTGGACAAACCGAAGAGTGGGGTGTTGGCTTCCGTGCTAATGGTGGACGTATTATTTCAGTTAAAGTAACACCCAGTTCTATTAATCATGTTGATCCTAAGAAATTGGATTGTAAAAATACTGATCCTTTGGCTATAAAAGGTGGTCCTATAACACCTGGTGAAAAATTAACGATTATTTATTCGTATAGTGTGGAATTTGTACGCAATGATGCGGTTAAATGGTCATCTAGATGGGATTACATTTTAGAATCTATGCCGCATACCAACATACAGTGGTTCTCCATATTAAATTCGTTGGTTATTGTTTTATTCTTGTCGGGCATGGTTGCTATGATTATGTTACGTACTTTGCATAAGGATATTGCCCGTTATAATCAAATGGAAAGTGGTGAAGATGCCCAAGAGGAATTCGGTTGGAAATTAGTACATGGTGATGTATTTCGTCCACCCCGCAAAGGCATGTTACTTTCCGTATTTTTGGGTTCCGGTATACAAGTATTCTGTATGACATTAATAACATTGGCCTTTGCTTGCTTGGGTTTCTTATCGCCGGCTAATCGTGGTGCACTAATGACATGTTCTATGGTCTTGTATGTGGCTTTGGGCACACCAGCGGGTTATGTCTCGGCACGTGTTTATAAAAGTTTTGGTGGCATTAAATGGAAGAGTAATGTTATTTTAACTTCAATATTATGTCCAGGGTAAGTACTGTATTTTATCAAATATATGTTTTAAACCCTCACCCTAAAATATTGTTTGTAATTTCCCTTATTCGCTTCCTCTTCAAATGTTAGTACAAAAGTCTGTTAAATATGTTCCGATTCAATAAAACTATTTTTTATGTTTATATGTCTTAAAATTTAGGACTTAACTATTGTTTTCCAATTAATTTTATTCGTATTTGATCTAATTTTGCATGCTAATTTTTAATTTTTTGAATTATTAACCCTTTCATGCATTTGTTGTATGTATACAACAATACTTTTTGAGAGTGTATTACTCATTTCTAACGGAAAATTTAGCAAAACAAATTATTACAAAAAGATCTTAGAAACCTTTACTTTACATTTGCTTTCTTTTTCAATATTAGTAAAAAGTTTTGTGCTTTACATAGAATTTTTTCTTCGATCAAGTCGATCGATTTTTTGTCGGCTAAAGTTTTTATTTACTGTATGTTTTTATAAAAAGAATCAGACGAATTCGTTAGAAAATTTGTACAAAAACACTAATTTAAAAACAATTTTGTTTCAAAATTTTTGCACAAATTTGTTAGGACAATGATATAGAATATATACGGTTAAAAAATTTTACAGAAAACGTTTTTAAGATTGTGTTTTTCCCACAAATATTTGATCGAATTCTTCTGATTCTTTTTATAAAAACAGGCAGTTAGTTTCAAAAATTGTGTGATAAATAAAATTCAAAAACTTTAAAGTGCTTGTGCATAATAATAATAATTTTTAATTTCACAATTTTCTTGAGCGTAAGGTTTGTTTTTTATTATAAAAAAGTTTTTTATTATTTTCGATATTTCGCTACTCCATTGTGTAGCATCTTCAGGAAATAAGAAATTAACAAATTAACAAATTATGAACAATTTGAAAGTTTGAAAAAGTTGAAAAATATATGTCAAATATAAATTCCTTGTATGTATACATTTATACCAGTAAACAAAATTTTTGGTATAAAAGTATAACAAACAAACAAAAATAATAATAATTAACAATAAAAAATGTATTATAATATTTATGTGTTATAAATTAATAATGTGTGCTATTTCTTTTGTATTAAATATCTATAATTCTGAGCTACATTTTCAATATCAATATGAGCATATTAATCTTCTTGTTCTTCCTGTCCCGCTGACTCAGCTAGATCCAGACCCAGGAACCGGGCCGCCTCAACCGGGTGGGTCCATAGTGACGTGGGATCTAGGCGAGTCGGGTTTGCCGTGCAGCCAAAGAGGTGGTTTACGTCGTGTGGACCTCTTTGGCATGCGGGACATGTTTTCGGGATGGTGGGCTCGATCCGAGACCAATATGAATTAAGGCGTGAACACCATCCGAAACGCAATTGCGCGAGGAGGACTTTCGTAGATCGCGGGAGAGTTTTCTCCTCGCTTTCTGCAATAGGTGGGGGACGACCTCCAAGAACGATATTCATCCGGTAAGAATTGATGGCGTCATTTACCGTGTCCCGATCAATATCGTTTATACCTGCCCTGTAGGATGCTTCGTCCAGCGGATCTCTCATGTAACGCTGGACCGTGCCCTCAAAGATTCGAAGGTCCTTTCTGTCATACCTCTGGGGGGGGGGGGGATCCACTTCCGTAAGATGGTGATTCGGGTGGTTCCTCCGATGACATCCCAGCAGGAACTGCTTCGACAGCATATGGCAGTGTTCCTTTACTGTTAGGACCTTCGTTTCCTCGTGAAGATGTAGAACTGAGGACATTTGTAGGCATCCAGTAATTGTCCTAAGGGCAGAATTTTGGCAGGTTTGGAGCTTACTCCACTGGGTATCACTGACTCTAGGCGACCACACTGGCGCAGTATAATTAACCACTGATCGGCCAATTGTTTTGTAGGTTGCCAACAAGGTTTCTTTGTCCGTACCCCAAGAGATGCCGGCTATTGACTTGAGGACCTTGTTCCTACTCTGCATCTTGTTGCAAATTGCAGTGGTGTGCGCTGAGGACATAAACAGGCTGTCGAATGTGACCCCAAGAATTTTGGGGTGGTTAAGTGTCGGAATTCGCACGCCATCGACTACTACATTCAGTTCCAGCCTTACTTCTTTCGTCCAAGTGGTAAAAATAGTCGCCGAGGATTTTGCAGGGGAGAGCTGCATATTCGTTCCAGTGAAGAAATTCGTAAGATCATGAAGATAACTGTTCAACCTACCGCATAAGCCATCAATGTCGTGACCCGTCGCCAGTATCGTACAGTCGTTGGCGTATGAAATCAATTCCACTCCTTCTGGTGGCGCCGGGAGTTTCGAAACGTAGAAATTAAACAATATCGGGGAGAGAACTCCACCCTGAGGAACTCCTCCCAGGTAGAAAAATACAAACGGCACAATGTCGGCCCGGTATTGGAGACGGTAGTACATGTACTGGCAATGCGTCGGATTTTCAACTTTCACTGTACTGGCATGTTGTCGAAATGATAACACCAATAAACGCTTGGCCGTAGTTATTTCCCAACGTTGGCGCAGGCTTGGGATTTTATTTTTTTGGTATTATCCCAGTACATTTAATAACAATTTTAGTAGTTTGCTAGTACTTTACTGTCCTTTAAGGGTACATCACACATTTTGTCGAAACTTTACAAGAAAATAATGGTTATGTCTCTCTTACCCAGGTAGAAATTGCCAACGTTGCAACAAAAATTGTACTGGGAGAGCACTTTTTTCTACGAAATGCCGGTACTACTTAAAACGTGCTTCGCCAGTACTGTTTTCTGAAAATTAACGAGCTTTTTTTAATTTATTAAAATTAATAATTTTATAAGTTTTATGTGTTTTTGCACCTATTACAAAATTATTTATGTAAGAGAGACATAGGTACACGCTGAAAAAAATCGCCCTGCAGGAAACATATTTGCTGGTGATATATATATGTTTGGAAGAACTGTCAAAATATATTTGCCGTGTTTTTAATATAATATGTTTGCCAGCAAATATAATATTTTTGCCTGTAAACATATGTATGTTTGAATCATATGAAATACATCTACTCGCAAATATATAAATGTTTGCAGGCAAACATATATATATTTATCATTATTATATTTGCACTCCACAAACATAATAATGATAAAATAAAAAAGCAAATATATTTTTGTTTAAGTGGGAAAATATGACTAACATTCAAACATTACAGTGTTTGCCTGGACACATACGTATTATAACGATAAAAATAAAATAATTGAAAACACACCTCAAAAATAAGTATAGTAGTTTATAAACATATATGTAATTGCCTGTAAATATATCCAACAATCTTTTTTTTCTGCGTGTAGCATTCGGCAGAGAAACCTTAAAATGATACCGGTGACTTGTAGCGCTTTGTGATTACTTACTCTGCTGAACGATGTTTTCTTTGTTTTGTTTTTAAATACTTTATTTCTATATTTTCCTTTGATTTTATAAATTTTTTGTTTTTGAATTATATTTGTATGTTTTTATTTGTCAATCATACAAAACCAAAAATTTTTTATAATCAACAACAACAAATGTATCACTATTTGATCAAAAGTAGCAAACATTTTTACGCTACCAAAATATGACAGCGCTCAGACTGAGCGCTTAGTGATCAGGTCGTTCAGCAGATAGTTGCACAACTGTTGTAGAACTGTTGACTGTCAAATTGTATCTGCTGAACGCACCCATTGTCATTCTTTTCTTGTGAAGTTTCGACAGAATGCATTAAAAATCTGTGATGTACACTAAAAGGACAGTAAAGTACCAGCAAACTACTAAATTTGTTATTAAATGTACTGGGATAATAACAAAAAAATAAAATCCCAAGCATGCGCCAACGTTGAGAAATAACTACGGCCAAGCGATTATTGGTGTTATCATTTCCACAACATGCCAGTACAGTGAAAGTTGAAAATTCGACGCATTTTACGAAATGCCGATACTACTTAAAACGTGCTTTGCCAGTACTGTTTTCTGAAAATTAACGAGCTTTTTTTAATTTATTAAAATTAACAATTTAATAAATTTTACGTATTTTTACATCTATTACACAATTATTTATGCAAGAGAGACCTTGCCATTCTTTTCTTGTGAAGTTTCGAAAGAATACATTTGAAGAAATTCATCAAGTCTGAAGACATTGCCAAAAAAAAATAAAAATAAAAAAAATCTGTGATGTACACTAAGAGGACAGTAAAGTTCTAGCAAACTACTAAATTTGCTATTAAATGTACTGGAATAATACCAAAAAAATAAAATCCCAAGCCTGCGCCAACGTTGGGAAATAACTACGGCCAAGCGGTTATTGGTGTTATCATTTCGACAACATGGCAGTACGGTGAAAGTTAAAAATCCTACGCATTGCCAGTACATGTACTACCGCCTCCAATACCGGGCCAACATTGTGCCGTTTGTATTTTTCTACATGGGTATATAAATAATTGTGTAATAGATGCAAAAATACATAAAATTTATAAAATTGTTAATTTTAGTATATTAAAAAAAGCTCGTTAATTTTCAGAAAACAGTACTGGCAAAGCACGTTTTAAGTAGTACCGCCAATTCGTAAAAAACAGTGCTCTCCCAGTACAATTTTTGTTGCAACGTCGGCAATTTCTACCTGGGCTTGTTTAATTCTACGAGGTTCGGACTTTCTGTTTCGAAACTCCACAAGCGACTGGCGACCACACAGATAATTCCCTATCCACCTCTTCGTACCATTTGGGAGACTGGATTCGGCGATGTCTCTGAAGAGGGTCGCGTGGCTGACCGTATTAAATGCCTTCGATAGGTCAAGCGCCACTAGAACCGTCCTTTCGCAAGGACGGCTCTGATTTAGACCGCTGGTTATCTGTGTGGCAATGGCGGTTAAAGCTGTTGTTGTACTATGCTGCTTTCGGAATCCATGCTGGTGCTGAGCAAGCTGAAAATGCTGTGTGAGACTGGGGAGGAGTAGAGCCTCAAGGGTCTTAGCGACCGGTGACAGTAGGGAGATAGGCCTGTATGATACTCCATGGTTCGCATCCTTTCCTGGCTTCAAAATTGGCACCACCCTGCCTTTTCAGACCTCGGGCACAATTAGAGTGGATAAGGAAAGGTTAAAGACCTTTGTCAGGTACTCTACTCCTGGCATCTCCAGTTGTTTGATCATCAGCATGGAAATTCCGTCGGTTCCTAGAGCTCTAGATGGCTTGGCTCTTTTGATGGCTTCGGCAACCTCTGTTGACGTAAAAGCTAATGACTCGGAGTTCGTGCAGTTTCCTCACGACACTCCTTTTCGACTTGTGTCTCTCGGGGTGCTCAATAAACTGCCGGCTAAAAATGCTCGCGCACCTCTTTGGGTCCGATATCGTCCTATCGGCAAATGAGATCGATACCCTGTCGTCCTTTTTGGACGGGTTTGAGAGAGCTTTGACCGTAGACCATAGCTTGCTGGCTCCGGTGCTGAGGTTGCAGGTTTTCAAATGATCTACCCATTTGTTCCGCTTGTGCTCTTTGACCAACTTGCTGATCTCCCGGTTGAGTTCGTTGATCCTGGGATCGCTGGGGTTGGTCGAACGAAGCTCGTCCCGCTCATCTGCGAGTTCTGCCGCTTCGGCTGGGAAATTTGGTCTGATGTTGGTGATCCTTCCAGCCGGAACGAAGCGAGCAGCCGCTGCGTTGACGATTTCACGGAACTTCCTTTACGCGGAGCCCACATCGGTTGGGGTGGGTAGGTCATTGAATTTGCGGTTGGTGAACTCTCTGAACGCTAACCAATTAGCTTTTTTGTGGTTAATGTACGTGCGGCGTTCAGAGACGATGAAGTCCCTTGGTTTATCGAGCGCGATAACTATAGGAAGGTGGTCTGAGGCCAACGATATAATCGGCCGCCAGGAGGCGTAATTTATCGGACCTGCACTCGAAATTGTTATGTCTGGCGAGCTAGTGCAACTTCCTACAATTCTGGTGGGGGCGTCCTCATTCTGTGTGCACAATGTGGAAT
This sequence comes from Leucophora obtusa, assembly GCA_949987735.1. Taxonomy (NCBI): domain Eukaryota; kingdom Metazoa; phylum Arthropoda; class Insecta; order Diptera; family Anthomyiidae; genus Leucophora; species Leucophora obtusa. The sequence goes on from OX465298.1 coordinate 148,440,265, forward strand.
CATCGACTTGTTCCGCCAGGACTATCCCTCTCTGGTCTTCCCCCAGATTGGAGTGCCAGAGCTCATGGTGTGCGTTAAAATCGCCCATCACCATGCGGTTATCACCCACCAGAAGGAATCTGATGTCCGGGTGATATCCTGCGGGGCAGCTGGCCACTAGCGGAATATACACATTGTACAATTCGATCTCGGCAGCTCATGACCTTACTGCTATACCTTGGTGTTCCATGTATATATCACGTACATTTGGGTCAGGCGAGATCATTCTGTACTGCACGGTGTTGTCGATAATGAATGCGAGGCCCCCGCCTCCGCTCCGTGTGCGGTCCTTGCGCAGAATGTTGTAATTACTACAACTCTGAAGGCTACAGGTGGCATTGAGTTTAGTTTCTTGGACCGCAGCGACCATGACTTTGTGGAGCTGCATGAATCGAGTTATCTCCGTGATCTTACCTTGGAGGCCGTTGCAGATAAACTGCATAAGGGTTACCACCTCAGTTCGGGGGACAACCACATGTGGTGTTAACTGTGGTGTCTGCTGTTGGTGTTGTAGCTGTTGTTGTTGCTGTGGTTGTTGCTGTTGGGACGGGATCGGGGTCATCGTGACCGATGATGTCAGAGCCGACGATGTCGCCGATGTTGACAACTCTGATGACGATGAGCTACGTTGGCCAATACAGCATGAGGTCACGTAATTTACGTCCCAGTCCCTAAGGGTTCTTAACCCACTGCAGTTTCAACTGCTGTCTTTCCCGAGGTGAACCCACTGATTGCAGTTGTTACACCTGACTGATGCTCCGCCAGAGTGTAACCGGTCCTGGCCAACTGAGCAGAACCATGGTCCTGGATTTTGTTCGATTCCGGCACGGAGCAAAAGGATTTGGAGCAAGTTCGCCGGATAAAGTTGCTCCAGGTTAGAAAAAAGAAGAGGGCATACATACGTATTGTAGGTTTGTTGAGTTGGCATTCCTTGGTCGGGGCTTGTTGTGCTCCGAGTCGTTCCGGTACGTAGAACCGAGTGCCGTGGGAACGACCAATACCGTTATTCGTTTCGGTTGCGAAACTTGGTTTAAATCATTCCAAAACAATTTTATTTAAGTAAGATTTTTTTCGTGTTTTTTCGTGATTTGTTTTCGTAAACATTGTTTTCGGAGTTTTTTATAGCGGTTGTTTTGATTTTTTTTTAACATTGTGTACAAATTTTATAATAATAAACTTTTTTGGTTGCAGCATCGTTTTCTGTCTTTTCTTTGTCATGAATCTCGTTCTTTGGGGTGAACAATCATCGGGAGCTGTTCCCTTTAGTACATTGATTGCTTTGTTGGCATTATGGTTTTGTGTTTCTGTGCCATTGACATTTGTTGGTGCTTACTTTGGTTTCCGTAAGAGGGTAAGTTTACTTTTGTTTATAAATTTTTTGATTTTGTAAACGTTTCAGATGCAAACACGCAAAATATAAAGTTTCATAATCACAAGATTATGGACTTTTTTAAGTCGAAAAAAACTTCAGTTTAATTTTTCTCATTAAGTAGAGAACAAAAAACACATGGAGTCACTCATAAATTTTTTTATTACTATATACCAACCCTACTAATGCAATGCATAGTGTTGATATCAGGAAAATGGGTTATGGGATGGTAGGGAAGGTCTGTGGTGTTGGGTCCCATGAATTTGGATGAAATTTGTATATGTAACATAATAGAAGGGGCAATACAAATCGACCCGCATCTAATTATTACTTTTTATTTATTTATTTATTTGAGTCTATGGAAAGTACAAAATTCCTTACAGACTAGAAACTTAAAACTAGAAATAAATTAAATCTAACATGTTACCAAATGTATGCAAACTATCACTAAAATCTAATTTAACATGTGAGAGTTTATTTCCTTCTTTTAAAGCCTCAAGATTAGAAATTCTATTAAATTCATTTAAAGCCCGAATAATAGGCATATTCAAAGCATAATTAGTTCTATGAAGCGGTACAAAAAAAACATCATTATGACGTAAACGCAAATCAGGGACTTTAAAATTTATAGAATCAAGCAAATTCGGACTATCAACCAGACCACAAATCAGTTTGTAAAGGAACATAATCAACAAATGAGCTCTTCTATTTTCAAGGGTTTCCAAATGAATAAAACTACACTTCACAACATAAGTGGGTTGAGGTTCAATGAATTGTATAGAATTAAAAGCAAATTTTATAAACTTTTTTTGAACTCTTTCAAGTCTAGAACAATGAACTCTAAAAAGAGGACTCCAAACTATACTGCCATACTCCATTTTGGACCTAACTAAAGATGTGTAAAGTAACTTTAGAGTAAACAAATCAGAAAAATCTCGAGAGTTCCTCTTAATAAAAGCTAGCAACGAATACGCCTTCGGAACAATAGAATCTATATGATTAATAAATGTAAATTGAGAATCAAAGATAATTCCCAAGTCAGTTACTTTATCAACCACATTCAAAGACACATCATTTATTGAATACGAGTTAAAAACAGTGGTTCTAGATTTATAGAAACAAACATAATTGCATTTGGGAATATTGATTTCCAAAAAATTTTGAAAACACCAATTTACAATAGCATCTAAATCCTTCTGTAAATGAAAAAAATCTAATTGTGAGCTAACCCGCAAAAATATTTTCAGATCATCAGCATAAAGCAAAACTTCAGACCAATTCACTACCGATGTTATATCATTAATAAACAATATAAACAATAAAGGGCCTAAAATACTACCCTGGGGAACTCCAGAGAGAGCTGGATAGGACTACGATTTAACCGAATCAACAGAAACATAACAAATTCTATTTAATAAATATGACCTAATCCAATACAAAAAAGTTGAATGAAAACCTAACAATTCAAGCTTTTGTACAAGAATCCTATGTGATACTCTGTCAAATGCCTTAGACAGATCAGTATAGATTGTATCTATCTGAAAACCACGTTCAATGTTCGATAAACAATACTGAGAAAATGTCACTAAATTAGTAACCGTAGAACGATCTCTGACAAAACCATGTTGTTCAGATGAAATTATACTTTTGACAGAAAAATAAATTTTCTCAAAAACGATATGTTCAAAAATCTTAGATACATTACATAACTTCGAAATTGGCCTATAATTAGCAATATTATCCTTTGCACCCGATTTAAATACAGGGGTTATCAATGTAACCTTCCACCTGTCAACAAAAATGCCATTCGTCAAAGAATTATTAAAAATTTTTAACAATGGTGTTATTAAAGATGTCGCACAATTTTCAATAAAAAATGCAGAAATACCATCTCCATCAATTTTATGCGTAGATTTTAATTTAGAAATACCAAAGATAATATCATCTTCTGTTAATTGTAACGCTCCAAAATTTAAACATTTACCAACAGAAGAGCTCAAAAGAGAGTTAGAATTAGCACCCGAAACAAAGTTAGAGCTAAAAAATTTAGCAAAAAGATTTACAGCCTCCGATGTTGAATTTGAGAAATTATCACCATAAAACATTTTAGACGGATATTCCGAATTTGTTCTTTTAGAATTTATAAAATTCCAAAAAGATTTAGAATTTTCCCTAATATTATTTTCAAAGCTTATTATATATTGCTTATATAAAAATTTATTAAGAAAATTAAATTCTCTTAAATAATGTTCATATAACTGTTTATGATTCGAATCATCTGTGGATTTATATAGTTTGTAGTGCTTGTTGCGTAAATTTTTCAACTTTTTTAAACCTTTGGTATACCACGGTAACTTATGTATTCTGGGCTTTAACAGAGGAATATAACTAACACATAATTCATTAATAATATTAACAAGTATCTCATAACAATCCGAAACATTTCGATTATAAAACAATTGTAGCCAATCTACATCCTGAATTAACTTATTAATGAGATCAAAGTTACAATTTTTAAAATCATAACCAAGAAAACCATTATCATTTACTTTACAATAAGAATAAAACTCAAGACTTAATAGTAACGGATGCATATCCGATCTACAAAAAGGCAAATTGCACTCATCAATAAAAAACTTCATATCTTTAGAAATAAAAACAAGATCTAGCATTTTATCTAACCGATTAAAGAACTTGTTTACTTGGATTAAATTCAAACTAAAAAAACTATCAATTAAATTGATTTCAGATGTACTATTTACATTAGAAGGACTTAGAAATTCAGATTCAGGCACTAAAGACCAAATGACTTTACTTAGATTAAAATCACCAAAAATAACTATTTCATAATCAATATACCTAGATGCTAAGTCTACAATATTCTGAATATGTGCATCATATAAATTATCAAGACTGTTCGGGGGGATGTAAGATACATTAAGGAGAATATTACCATTTACTCCCAACATAGATATGCAGAATTGATCAATTATTGAATCCGAAATTGACAGGATACAGGATGATGACAATAGATTTCTTTTATGGTCCAATCCCATTTTTAATGGATGAAAAGGGCGCAAAATCATTTGAAACCTCTCTATTTTTTGCTTTTTAAATACTTTTTCTTTACAATTGTAAAAAGACGAAACACGGATCGATTTATTTTAACTCCTCTATCTCATAACCAAATTTCTAAAATCCACCGTTTTGGTAAGAGCAAAGTGGTTGCTCTGGATATTTCAAAGGCTTTTGATCGTGTATGGCACGGGGCGCTTATATCGAAGCTTATTGCTTTTGGTGTGTGTAATGACTTCGCTCGTTTTATTTCGAGTTTCTCAGAGATTGCTCTATTCGTGTTGTTATAGATGGGGTCTCATCCGACGAGTTTCAGCTGAATTCAGGCGTACCGCAGGGTTCTTTTCTTTCTCCTTCCCAATTTCTTATCTTTCTCAATGATCTTCTTGGTCAAACTTCCAACCCTATCTACTCTTTCGCAGATGACAGCAACATTTGTCATTCATTTTCCTTCGATTGTAGGCCAAGCCCTGAGGAGATTGGGGGCAAAAGGCAGATTATGAATGACACACTGAATCGTGACCTTTATACAATCTCTGAGTGGGGTCGTGCGAATAAGGTCGACTTTAATGCATGCAAGACCCAATGTTGTATGTTGACCCATAGGGCTGCGGGGTCAACGCTGTCATCTGTACATATGGGTGATACCGATATTGAGGAATCGGATACTCTTGATGTTCTGGGCATGAAAATTCAGTGTGATGTCCGTTGGAACAAACATGTTTTTGAGGTGTCGAAAGGAGCATTCAAGTGTCTAGGTTTTTTATTTCGGTGCAAGAAGTACTTCACTCCATCCGATTTACTCACTATTTATACCACCTATATCCGACCGAAGATGGAATACAACTCCCATATATGGGCAGGAGCTTCGAAGTCTATTTTCGAACTTCTGGACCGTGTGCAAAGCAGAGAAACAAGCCGATCAAAATAATCGGCGGCGGCGGCGCAAGCAAAAAATCGGCGGCGGCGATTAAGGTTGAGCCGGATAGAAATCGGCGGCGGCGGCGCAACCAAATAATCGGCGGCGGCGGCGGCTTAATCGGCTTGATAGAATATTATACACGTAATTTAAAGATGTTTAAGGTTTTTTCCAAAATATAGCAGTAGAAAATTGTACAAAAAATTTGGAATTATCAAATAAAAAATAATTTTAAGTTAAATTCATCGATAAAAATTACAAATTTAGGATTTTTAGTTTTTGAACGGAGCTACAAGGAGAGATGTTGGGGTTTCCATATATATACATATGTTTATATATTCAACAAAATTGTGTGGAAATATTTTCAAATAAAACTGATTTTCTTAATTTTAATTGCAATATAATATAATATTTTGTTTAAAAAAAAACAAATTTTTATCTAATTTATTCTTAATTCAGAGTAAAATGAAATTCTACTTTAATCGCTTTAAAATTGTCAAAGTTATACATTTTTTTATAAACATGGAATCTTTGTATTTATAAGAAAATTGAAAATATTAGCCTTAATGAGTGTGCAAACAAGAACATCGAGTTGTCTTATAATAGCTGAAATTAAATGTTTAGAAAAATTACGATAACTTTTTCTATTTTCAATTAATTCAAACAAAAGAATCTGATTTTACTAAGAACTAAACCCACTTTCAGAATAAATTACAATAGTAAATAATTGTTTAATACTGTAAAAAAGCCGTCAAAGTATAAAAATTAAAAAAAAGAATTAATTTTAATATTTAAAAAAAAACTGTCAACATATTTCAGTTACAAATAAATAATTCTATATATATTTGGAAAGCTAAATTTTTTGTCTTTCCAAAAACGTTTTAATTAGAGTGGTTTTGTAAAATCACACAAAATTCAAAATGTCGGAAATTGACTGTTTCGAACAAATTTTAGCATACTGACAAATTTTAAAATAAATTTTAACATATTAATTTTTGCAACAAAATATTCGTTTTACTTTCGCCAAGCTTTTCCAACACGAAATAAAACGAAGAAAATATTTCGAATGTGGATCACAGAACAGCAAAAAAAATCAGAATGTTTCACTTTAGAATTTTTTATTTGGATTCGGAACTTTGAAATAAACAAAATCTATTTTCACTCAAAATTAAATGTGTTTTTAGAATAAACTAGAAAAAATATGGTTCAAAAAAAATTATGCTCGAAAAGATGTCAAAGTTGAAAAACTTAGAAGAAAAGTTAAAAAATTCAGATATTCACCCCTGTTCTTAGTTCCGAAACTTTTTAATTAGAGTTGATTTGTAAAATCACACGGAATTAAAAATTTCGAAAATTTGTTGTTTCTACCAAATTTTAATATTCATAGACTAATTTTAAAATAAATTATTATATAATAATTGTCGTTAAAAAATATATATTCGTTTCACTATCATCAAGCTTTTTCTACACGAAATAAAACGAAAAAAATAACTCCGATGTGGATTACGGAACAGCAAACAAATTCGGAATGTTTCACTTTAGAATTTTTTTGTGGATTCGGAACTCAGAACAGCGTCGATTATTGTAAATATCTCCCCAATTTTGTAAGTCGACCGAGAAATAACTTAACATTTTTTTCGTCCGCAATGTCTTAAAAATGTGTGTTTTGATAATTATTTCAGGTGTACTAAAATTTCTAAAAAATGTGATGTGATCTACTTAACCAAACCTACGACCATAAATTCGAATAAATTAATTCTTTAATTCACTTTTTGTAATTTTAACTAAAATTTACTAATGTATCATTCGTTTATACTATTCCTTATGAATTCATTCACTAGCTTCATTCTTTTAATTTTCATGCATAATGAATGAATTCTTTCATGAATTCATTCTTTTTATAATCATCTCTCACGTTTCATTCGGTTTGTAAAAGATTAAAACAAATGTTGAGTTTTTAATTATGGGTTTTGTATATGATATTAATATTAAATCCCTAAAATAAGCCACATTTTTATTTAATTTGTAATTATAAACTAAAGTGTTGTCAGAATCATTAGTATATTCATACCTTAGATATTTTACTGATTGAATAAAATGACAATTTTAATAAGCCATTTTGTAAAAGATTAGAATTAATGAAAAAATTAATTATTTAAATTGATTGTAATTCTATAAGGAATGTATTCAACATGAGAATGCATTCTATTTAATATTAAACTTTGGGAATGAAACCTATGAATTAATTATAAAGGAATGGTTTGATGGAATGATATATATTCAATTTCTAAAGCTGAATTCGGTTTTGTGCGAATTAAGCTCAAATTGAATTAATTCTTTCGAAGCTCTGCCTACAATCTACACTTGGTCATTTGAAAAGTATATATGTATATTTTTTATTTTATTTTGTAACACTGTGTAATTTGTATCCAAAACTATGGGTGCTAAAGACGTGTTCATTTGGATTCTCTCCTCTATTGAATATCCAAATTTCAGCGAAATCTGTCAGAAGTTTTCAAGCAAAACTTCCAACTTAAGAAACATTTATGACAAAAATTCTTCTTAGCTCTGACTATAAAACTGGTTCTTTTATTTCTTTTGAACTAAAAAAAAATACTCTTGATGGTTCAGGAAATGATGAAGTAGAAAATTTGTTTTAAATATGGCATTTGCTTTTAATTTTTTTATTTTGGAAAATTGATACTTCCAGCCGAAATGAGCCGAAATAAATCGGCGGCGGCGGCTGAAGCAAAAATGACCGGCGGCTGTCTTGTTTCTCTGGTGCAAAGGAGGGCGTCGGCGCTTATCAATGACAGTAGGGTGTCCAGCTCTATTGCCTCATTGTAGCATCGTCGGAATGTGGGTTGTGTGACCCTGTTCTATCGATATTACCATGGGAAATGCTCTGCTGAGATAAGTGAACTTGTCGCCAAAGCCCAAGTTTTTACTCGTAGTACTCGCTTATCAAGTAGAGCACATCCGTTTGTAGTCGATTGTCCAGTGTATCGCACGACACATTACAGAGAGAATTCGTTTATCAGTCGCACTAGCCGTATGTGGAATAAACTCCCCGCAGAGGTCTTCCCTGTTACTTGCAACGTTGAGAAATTTAAATCAAATATTCACAAACACTACTCCCTCTTTCCTACTCCTCATAACCTATTTTCCTAATACCAACACAATGCACTGCGTTAATAGGGGGCATTCCCAGAGTGTTGGTCCATCACAAAAAAAAAAAAACTGAAATACCATTATCCTTAAAACATCGATACCAAAATAAATGAAATATCGATACCCTTAAAATACCGTTACCGAAATAAATTAAATACCGCTAGCCCTAAAATACCGTTACCGTTATTTTTAATTTTCTGCTTTTGGTAATTGCACGTGGTTGTTGTGTATTTTTCGTACTTTAAGTTGGTAAATTGGTTCTGTTTTTTAATCTCGTTTGTTTTTTGTAAAAAATAATTGCGGGATGCATCGAAATAACTCACTACCGTTATCCTTAAAATACCATTACCGAAATAACTGAAATATCGCTAACCTTAAAATATCGTTACCGAAATAACTAAAAAAAACCGTTATCCTTAAAATACCGATACCGAAATAAATGAAATAGCGTTACCCTTAAAATACTGTTACCGAAATAATCTGAAATAGCATCCATCTATGCTCTCAAAGCATTGTCTATACCAAAAATAAAACGTTTTGAGAACGTTTGGAAAATACCATCTTTAAAATGCTTTGATAACGCTTTTTAACAAATTTTACAACTGTTGATTTAAAGAAAGATTGTATGTGTTTTAGTACTAAAAATTATTTTTATTACTTTTGAAATGTTTTGTTACAATTATTTATGTAAAAGAGAAATAGCAATTGATTTATTATAAAATGTTGTAAGAATGCATTTAGCTTCCACCATATGTATACCTTTTTCAGTGTTGTTTTCATCCAAATTTCTTACATTATATATTTCTATCCCCTTTGATGAGATCGGGTAGTCAAAAAATTGAACTTGGAATCGTTTCTCCAGGTGTGCTTAAACTGGGACTACCAACGTCCTCAACATCTGAATCTAAATTTTCCTCTACTACTTCTTCGTCAAACACTTCAGTTTTAACTATTTTATCAAAAACTATTCGCTGGTTGGCTGCAGCAAAAGGTCGCCAAAAAATTGAACACATCTACATTTCTCTTAATATCCTATAATTTTTTAACTTAATCATTTAAAATTAATTTAAGTTTTAATAAAATATATAAAAAAATTAAATAACAAATGTTTTTTAAGTACTAAGAAATTACTTTATTTTTTGTTTTTTTGCTCTACTTTTCGTTTTTAAAATTCTCGGAAGACGCTCCATTTTTGTATTAATGCACTTAAAAATCACTTTATTTTTAGTTTTTCTAATGTTTTGAAAACGTTCTATAAACATAAATTCCAACGCTTTATTTTTTGCTTTTGCAACGTTTCCAAAATACTCTAAATACAAACATGAGACGGTAAATCATGGTTATCATTTTAGCGTTCTGAGAACACTATAAAACCCAAAAATATGTTGCTTTAATAACGCTTCAACCACCATACAAAGTGCTTTTAGAACGCTTTTATGTTTGTCAATTTCTGGCTGGGTGGGCACACTGCATTACATATCAAGGGCATTATCAATTTCTGTAATCAGTAAATTCTTACTGATAATGAAATTTGGTTTGCAGGTATGAAATGAGCTTTTTTTGTGAAAATAAAACACTAATTTTTAATGGGAAAGTAAAACACATTTTATTCAAAGTATTGGCCATTGCTGGCTACACATTTTTCCCATCTTTCAGGCAATTTGTGTATTCCACGCCAATAAAACTGTTCCTCTTTTGAAGCAAACTAATTAGTCACCCAATTTTCGACTTCCTCGTAGGAAACGACGTGCTGCTCAGCCAATGCGTGTCCCATCGATGAAAACAAATAGTAGTCGGAAGGAGCCAAGTCTGGTGAATACGGCGGGTGGGGTATCAGGTCTTAGCCTAATGCTGTGATTGTATCCTGAACCGGTTTTGCTTTGTGTGAAGGTGCATTGTCATGTTGCAAAATTACCTTGCCATATCTTGTGGCCCATTCTGGTCGTTTTTCGATCAATGCATGGTTCAAATTGATCATTTGTTGTCGGTAGCGATCTGTATTAACGGTTTCACCAGGTTTTAGTAACTCGTAGTACACTACACCTTTCTGGTCCCACTAGACATACAGCATTGCCTTCCTGCCGAATCGATCTGGTTTTGCAACCGAAGTTGAGGGTTGTCCCGGATTAACCAATGATTTTTTATGTTTAGGATTCTGAAAATAAACATTCGACAAGTATTCGCTGCGACTCTGCAGCACTTTTCTTCAAATGAAAACAAAAAATTCATGCTTTCCACAAATCATCATTTTCTGGTACAAAATTCGTCATCTTTAACACGATGAAAAAATATGATGTTGTTTGTTCACTGATTTGATGTATACTGAATATGTTTCACAGATGACATTGCCAAAACAAACAAAAAAATTAAGGCTCGTTCACAATAAATGTTCCCTATGGAGACATTTGTATCTTAACGCTCACTTCATACCGGTACACCTGGTATTTCACTAAAATTTTGATTTAAAAATAAAATTATATCATTCACTTTTAATACACAGCTCTACAAAAAAAAACAGTATTTATAAGTCGCGCAACTTTGCAGTGGATTTAGGATAATTGAGTGGTGCTGATTTCGAAACTGCAACCAGTTTATTCAAATTGGCACTATTATTTGCACAATGCTTAATTTTACTTTTTTCCCATTTTTAACCAATTATTTCAATAAAACATTTATAATGTAGTAATAAATTTATAATTTAGCAAATAACAAATTAAATTTGATATATATTAAGAAGCTGTTGGTTTTATTAAGTGCCTAAATGATTTAATTCCTGTGATGAGAGTGTATTAAATTTTCAGTAATCAGTAAGATTTTATGGGTAATGAAATTAAATTTCAGTATGACTGATTACTGCATTTTTTCAGTAATCAGTAAAAATTTACTGGTAATGTAAATTAAATTTCATTACCAGTACACATTTACTGATTACTTAAATTTTTTCAGTAAACAGTAAAAATTTACTATTAATGCAAATTAAATTTCATTAGCAGTAAGTTACTGCTAAGTACTGCAAAGTGTCCGTCTATGAAATCTAATAGCGAATTTACATTACGATAAAAATAGAGTCAAAAGTAGATTACGATGGAAATCCAATAAAAATTTGGGATTTCAAACAGATTTCCCATACGAAATGAAATCCCAATTTAATTTGGGATGAGATTTCATCGAAATCCAAATTGAAATCTAATTTTTATCCCATATTTGGAGGAAAATAGTGAAGTTTGCAGAAAAAGTGTCAATATTTACAGCTGTTTATGTCATTATAAATTAATAAATAGGTCCATTCCTTAAGGTTACCGCGGGAACCCGCGGGATCTTACCCAAAAGCGTTTCCGTACTCGAAAATTGGGTGAATGAGAGCGTTCAAGAGTGTGAATTTGTGTTTCTCTTTTTACCAAAGTTATCCAAACTTTTTCTTCGGGTAATTTTGGCTGTTGCAATGATAAACAAAATCAATTGTGAAAGTAAATACAAAATTTAAATTAAACAAACAAATACGCAAAAGAAATGTCTTATTTGTAATAATTATACCCTACACCACTATGTGGTCAGGGTATTAAAAGTTTGTGCTGATGTTTGTAACACCAAAAAATATTGGTCGTAGACCCACCTTATAGTATACCGATCGGTTCAGAATTTTTTTTTATTTCGATTTAACGATGTCCGTCTGTCCGTCCGTCCGTCTGTCTGTCTGTCCATGCAATCTTGTGCGCACTCTACAGGTCGCAACTATTAAGATATTTTGATGAAATTTGGTACGCAGACCTATGTTGGCCCAAGGACGAACAAGTTTGATTTTTTTGAACATCGGTCCATGTTTAGACCTAGTGCCCATATAAGGGTCCTACCAAAATTATACTGTTTATATGCTGCAGGTCGTAAATATTAAGATATTTTGATGAAATTTGGTACACAGACCTATATTGGCCCAATAATGCAGCCTATTGATTTTGGTGGACATCGGTCCATGTTTAGACCTAGTGCCCATATAAGGGTCCTACCAAAATTATACTGTTTATACGCTGCAGGTCGTAAATATTAAGATATTTTGACGAAATTTGGTACACAGACCTATATTGGCCCAATAACGCAGCCTATTGATTTTGGTGAACATCGGTCCATGTTTAGACCTAGTGCCCATATAAGGGTCCTACCAAAATTATACTGTTTATATGCTGCAGGTCGTAAATATTAAGATATTTTGATGAAATTTGGTACACAGACCTATATTGGCCCAATAATGCAGCCTATTGATTTTGGTGAACATCGGTCCATGTTTAGACCTAGTGCCCATATAAGGGTCCTATCAAAATTATACTGTTTATACGCTACAGGTCGTAAATATTAAGATATTTTGATGAAATTTGGTACACAGACCTACAGTGCCCATATAAGGGTCCTACCAAAATTATAATGTTTATACGCTGCAGGTCGCAAATATTAAGATATTTTGATGAAATTTGATACACAGACCTATATTGGCCCAATAACGCAGCCTATTGATTTTGGTGAACATCGGTCTATGTTTAGACCTAGTGCCCATATAAGGGTCCTACCAAAATTATACTGTTTATACGCTGCAGGTCGCAAATATTATGATATTTTGATGAAATTTGGTACATAGACCTATGTTGGCCCAAGGACGAAGCCTATTGATTTTGGTGAATATCGGTCCATGTTTAGAACTAGTGCCCATATAAGGGTCCCCCCAAAATTATATTGTTTATACGCTGCAGGTCGCAAATATTAAGCTATTTTGATGAAATTTGGTACATAGACCTATGTTGGCCCAAGGACGAAGCCTATTGATTTTGGTGAACATCGGTCCATGTTTAGAACTAGTGCCCATATAAGGGTCCCCCCAAAATTGGCTTGGTTACAAACTGTAGGTCGCAAATATTAAGATATTTTAATGAAATTTGGTGCGCTGACTCACATTATAGAAAATTTTGACATAAGCCCCATTTTAACCCATTCGAATTTCGGATCCAAACAATACACCAGACTGGTGTAGGGTATTGTATAGTCGGCATGCCCGACTTTAACCTTTTTACTCGTTACAATATATATTTAATCCTTTAATTCCTAGTGGAACATAGGGCCGCAATAATTACAATAATTGAACAAAATCAATAAGAACTTTTAAATGCAAATAAATATGTGTGTGTATTTATATAATTTTTCAAAATAAAATTATACGCTTTTCACATTTTTCTTTGAATTGCATTTTTGGGATCGAAAAATGGTTTTGTGCGTTCCCTTACTTTTGGACAATTTTTTCATTTTGTGAGAGGATTTTTTGCTTACTGTCATGATACCGACCGAATACACGAAAAGTAAAGAAACGCTCTTAATTCAATTCAATTTCATTTTTTTAATTTATGAAATTTATGTACCTACATTATTATTAAACGGAAGGAAAAAAATTTACAAAAACCTTTATGAAGCAGAGGTATAAGATAAAAATGAGAAAAAAATAAAGTAGATAAAATTATGATGAGATCAGTTCATTGATATGTACATGTTGTGAGAGTTGGCATCTTCCATTAAAATTTAGAGTCAATTTTTCGATTTTATCCAGAACGAGTTCGAAGCCAGCGAGACTATGTATTTTGTGCTACTTGGAGTTTTTTTATATGACATTTTGCAGACGTGTACCAAACTGGAGCACAGTAAAACATTATGGGGTGGAATATAGATTTGATGATGAGTTTTTTATTGTCTATGTTCATTTCCGACTTTCTGTTTATAATTGGGTACATTATTCTAATAATTTTGTTAATTTTGTCCACTACATAGGGAATATGATTATTAAAATTAAGCTTTGTATCAAGCATTACGCCCAAGTATTTGACATTGTTTTCCCATGGAATACCATGGTTCATGAAACGAGGTAAACTCTGGGGTATAAACAAGACTTACGTTTTCTTGTAAAATAAATAGCCTGCGTTTTTTCAGGGTTAACCAAAATCTTCCATTTATCAAAATAATTACTCAACCCAGTAAGAGCAGACTGCAAGTTTGTAATAATATCAGCTGAATATTCATTAGAACTAAGAATTGATATATCATCTGCAAATATAGACGTAATGCAATTGGAAAATGTTGGAATGTCAGCAGTAAAGATGTTGTAAAGAACTGGCGACAGGCAAGAACCTTGTGGACATTCTGCAATGATATTTACTTGTTGTGAACAGCTTTTACCCAAGTAAACGCTGAACGATCTATTTTGAAGAAAGTTTTGAATTATTTTTATTAGTTCAATTGGAAAGTTGAATTTTTTCAATTTAAAAATAAGTTCATTATGCCAAACGGAGTCAAACGCAGCTTTTATGTCTAGCAATATCATTCCAGTTGATTTGCCGTTTTGAAAATTATTTTTAACTAATTTTCTGATTTTTAGTAGGGGTTGAGACGCATTATGTTCACTTCTGAACCCGAATTGTTGCGATGGAAGTATATTGTTTGCATCGATAAAATTAATAAGCTTTTCCTTAATAATTTTTTCCAAGATTTTACTTATAGAAGAGAGCAGACTTATTGGTCTATAAGAAAGTGGAGAATCAGGAGGTTTATTTGGCTTGAGTATTGGTATGGTTTTTGAGATTTTTCAATCACTGGGGAAGTAGCATAATTTAAGGCAGGTATTAAAGATGTTCGTTAGATAGTTGATACCTTTATTAGGTAAATTTTTTAGACATTTATTATTAATACCGTTTTTGTTTTTCAATTTTTTTATAATTACACCAACTTTTTCAGTAGTAGTGAAGTAACAGTTTTGTGGGATTGGGTTAATATTACGAATAAGGTTTGCAACACCATTAACCTCAGTAATCGTAGTAGTATCACTTAAATTTGATGAAATACAGTGGTTCAAATTAATTGGCGGGTGAAACATACTACATTGTTGTGTTATTGGAATATTGCTAGATTTCTTCTTTAACATTTTTGAAACTTTCCAAAAAGGGGAAGATGCTTTGTCCAAATTGGACAACATGTTATTTCAAGTTTGGTTTCTGAAGTGGTTTGTTTCATTCGTAATATTTTTATTTAAACGTGTCATAGCTCGACGATCATTAACATCTCTGTAACGCTTCCAGTTTCTTTTAAATACGTTCCTTAATTGTATCATAATTTTTATGTTGTTTGGTAAGGGTTTAGAGGTTGGTGCAATTCTACGTTTGGGCACACTTTCCCATTTTTACTACATTATGAAAAACATTTATCATGTTGTCAATTTGAGTGCTGTTGTTTATTTTATTAAAGCTATCCGCCACAGGAAGATTCCTGTTTATGAATTTCATAAAATGCGGCCAGTTTGCCTATGTTTTCAATCAGTTCTGTGTTAATAGGAGGTATAAGTTGATGCTGAATGTGTTTTTTAATTAAAATAGCTACTCCACCTCCTCCACCACGTTGACGATCGTATCTGTAGCAGTAGAAGTTCTGATGTTTTACTGTAATTTTCTTATTTAGCCAGGTTTCACAAAGTAAACAAATGTCAATATTGGTTTTTTCCAAGAAATGGAATAATTCGTCTTTTTTAGTACGAATACTACGAGCATTCCATTGTAATAACGTTATGTTGCTGTTCATTGGTACAAAAATTTGCATGCAAGGTTTGTAACAACCTCAAATTTCTCTTCACGAGACCTGCATTTTTTTAAATTTGAAATTAATTCAAACGTAAGATTTTTTAATTCTTCTAAAGAGAACAAATTATTATTATCGTTATTTTGGGTGAATGGTTGGTTATAACCCGTTCTAGATGGATTTGGTGTTTCGCTCTGATTTAAAGCATTTGGAAAATTAACATTGTAATTTGATTGGTTGTTGAATTGTTGGCTTCTTTGTCTGGTACTCTTTGGTTGAGCACGTTGCCTTATTTGCTTATATGTTTCCCTATTAGGGCAGTCAGGGGACATAGCCTTATGGGGGCCTTTACAATTAGCACATTTTACAATGGTTGACTTGCATTCTTCAGTTTTGTGATTCCCGGCGCAATGGGCACAAAATGTTTTAACATTGCATCTGCTGGCACCGTGTCCATACATCTGACAATTATAACACTGGGTCAGTTTTGTTTTGTTGGGTTTTTGGTATTCCCACCTGACTTTTATGTAGTTGATGGCTGAGTAGTTTTGCCTTAATTCTCTTAATGTGATTGACTTTTTTTCAAAGTAGACAATAAATATAATTTGTTCGTTGTTACTGTCCCTAGCTCCAGCATAGGCTCTAGTAACAATCTTAACATCGATACATTTAAGCCCCATATCTAAAAGTCTGGACTTAACAACTGATGGGTCTGTTTTATCTAGACATAATAGTACAGCCTTATAAGGCTTTTCGGTTTTAGCCGCATATGTGAAATATTCGAGCTGAAACTTCTCAGTGAGAGAGTCGCAAACGGTAATAAAATCTACGTTATTTGTGCAAAACAATTTTAGACCGATGGAAATTTTACGTATAGAGTAATCTTTGATTTTTAATATTCTACACATTTCATGAACTTGTTCAATTTTACATTTTAAGATTGTTATTGGTGGTATGATAACTTTAACAGCTGGTTTGATAATTGTTTCATCATTAAGTGTGTTTGGGTACCCAAAAATTTGTACAAATTCGTACAAATTTGTACAAGTTTTTACTGGAAGGTGTTTGTTTCAGTGTTGCCAACTCTTGAAGGCAGGAAAGCACCGTGAGCATTGTGAAAACGGGTAAAAAGGGTAAAAATTTACCAAAAATGGGGTAAAAAAGCACGATATTAATTTTTTGAAAAATTTAAGTCAAGAATTTAAAAAAACATTTTAGCTTTGTAAAATTATGTAAAAAGGGTTCAAAAAAATAACCAAAAAGGGGTAAAAAAGCACCAAATTAATATTTCAAAATTTTCAAGTTTAAATATAACGAAGTTGCTATTAAAAATTGTACTACAAACATTGTGAAAAAAATGTATTTTTTGTATAGTTCGTTAAATTTTTTCAACTTTGACAGAAAATTGAAGAAAAGTTGAAAAAAAACGAGAACAAATACCGAAAATATAAACTGTACAAAAAGCACTAAAAGCACTGCCAGAAATAGGAAAAAGCACTGTAAATACCCGCTTTTTTTAAACGGGTATTTGTAAAAAATCACCGGGTACGGGAAGGAAAAAAGCACCAAAAAATACCCGAAAAGCACTGAAATGGCAACACTGGTTTGTTTACACAATTACTCAGTAAGGAGAGAGGAAAAATATAGAGTAAAGTGACAGTTCAATACCACAGAACTTACAAGTTTTTACTGGATGAATTTTTGCTAGTAAGAATTTGTAAGAAAAAAAAACATGATTAAAAACATATGATTGAAGAAACAAAACATTTGTCTAAATAATTTTGAAATAATTTTTTCTAAAAATAAAAAATATTTAAATTTAAGCTTATTTACGATGGAAGGCGTAAGTAAGTGATCATTTTATTAGGTTTTATTTATTAATCCAATAATTTGAATAGATTTATTTCGCAATCAGCTATTTTAATAACTGTTGCCAATTTAGCTATTTTGTCGGCAAATCTAGCGATATTTCAACTCGTTTAGCGGGATAAAATATAATTTAACTATTAGCGGGAAAACTAGCGATTTTTCTTTTTAAGACAATCTAGTCATTTTCTTAGCATTTTTTACATTTATTTTCTTGACAAAAGTTTTGAATCAATATTATTCAGCGATTTTTCGCTAAATTTTTATGGAAAACAAAAAAGTTCGAAAAGTTGGGCGATGTATCAATAATTTTTTAAGAAAGTTTTAAGAAGTTTGAAAAATATAGCTATTTTTGTGAAATTTTTCAACATAACCTAAAAAGTTCGTGAAATTTAGGGATTTATCGCTTTTTTATTTTTTTTATAATTTAGATATTTTCTAGTGATTTTTTAGTTTGATTTAGCGATATTTTTAGGAAATAAGTTGGCAGCAGTTTTTTACTAATTCTTACAATTTTTCTGTTTGCGTACATTTTTAGATATTTTTCTTTTTGAGAGTAAATTTTGTCTTAATCTCTGTAAATTTGTTACTGAGTAATTTTTACTGGACTTTACTGGAAAAGTACCCAAACATACCTATTATCGTCATCATCGATAGTTTGCAGAGGTGCAAAATAATTTGAATTGCTAGCTCTCTGAGAGCTGTTTGTGGCCTTTTTTTTCTATTCATGTTATACCCAGAGCAGGCATCAACATCTTCTTCTTGATTGCGTTTAATTTGGTTTTTGCTTTTTTTTTAATATTTAGATATTGTTAACAAACAATAACAACAAGAAATAAAGAAAAAAAATAAACCGTAAACTTTTATTACACTTTAAGGAAACAGAATAAACTATGACTTAACACATCAAATGATAATGCAAGACTGATGAAATGCTCTTAATAATACATTTTAATAACTTAAAAAAATTAAGGAATAACATAATAAAATCTTTTTTATTTTTAATATAAAGAAATAAAAGCTGAAAACTGCTATTTTTTTTGTATCCGACGAAAAAAAAGCTATGATGGCTCAGGCGAGACCACTGACAAAACATTGAATATTTCTGCTTCCAACTTATTCTCCTTATACTAAAACACATTTCTTTGCAAATATAACATT
Source organism: Leucophora obtusa (assembly GCA_949987735.1). Taxonomy (NCBI): domain Eukaryota; kingdom Metazoa; phylum Arthropoda; class Insecta; order Diptera; family Anthomyiidae; genus Leucophora; species Leucophora obtusa. The sequence goes on from OX465298.1 coordinate 148,459,461, forward strand.
GTTTCTTTCATAATGTAAATGAATTTTGCGTTCCGCCATTAAATAAAATGTTTTCTGAACGTTTTTTAATTTTGGTTATTTTTTAAGGTTAGTTGTTTACAAAAAAAGTGTTGTTGGCCCTTCGAAATTCCATTCATCTGTCAAATTTTCTTATGTAAACGACATTATTTCGAATCGGATTTTTTAGCAATGTAAATTCAATATTGTTTTCACATTTCATAGTTTTGTAGATGTATTATTTAGCTTAAACTATTTGTAATAATTTTTCTTCTCTTTTAATTTTTCTCCTTTTCAGTCCTTGGAACATCCCGTGCGTACTAACCAAATACCCCGACAAATACCCGATCAATCGATTTATACACAACCCATTCCTGGCATCATAATGGGTGGCGTTTTACCATTCGGTTGTATTTTCATTCAACTCTTTTTCATCCTCTCTTCAATATGGTCAAATCAAATGTATTATATGTTTGGTTTCCTATTTTTGGTGTTTGTTATTTTGGTAATAACATGCTCAGAGACTACCATTTTACTATGCTATTTCCATCTATGTGCGGAGGATTATCATTGGTGGTGGCGATCCTTTTTAACATCTGGGTTTACTGCAGTGTACTTGTTTATCTATTGTTGCCATTATTTTGTAACAAAACTATCGATAAAAGATGCTCCGTCGACATTTTTATACTTCGGTTATACAGCCATTATGGTATTTTTGTTTTTCTTGCTGACTGGATCAATTGGATTCTTTGCCTGTTTCTGGTTTATACGCAAAATATACAGTGTTGTTAAAGTGGATTAAAGTAAAATGGCGTGTAAGGATGAAAAGGATTTACTTTATAGCTTGGTAAGAGCTATGTTATGTTTAGTTTTATTTTAAGGATAATGAAAACACCTTAGAAAGAACTGAACATATTTATTATACAATTAAGTTGTGATTTTTTTTCTTTAACAAAAAATAAAAATATAAAACAAAATAAGTAGGTATGTGTGTCATAAGTCAGAAGAGTACGCAACATCAATAAAACTAACAAGATGCCAGCTATTTTTACACCATTTTTAATTTTATTTTCGAAAATTCCCCTTTAAATTAAGAAGTAATTACCTACCATATTTTGAAATTTTCTATATGCATTTAAAATTTACCAATGACATTACAAAAATTTATATTTGTACTCCAATAGAAATTTATTAAATGCATACAGAAATTTTAAATTGATTCTGGTATTTAGGGTGAGTGCGAACCCGCTAAATAAAATCTCAACTAAATTCAAGTTACCAAATTTCTATGAAAATTAAGAAAAAAGTTTTTAAAAATAGTTCAAAGAAATTTTAAACTCTTTTTCTTCAATTTGTTTTTAGTTTAGAATTAAGTTAGCCACCTCGCACAGGGCATTAGTTTGACAATATTGAATTAAAATTTATTACTTCAAATGTTTAAAGAATTTTTCAATAAAAGTGTAACATTTTAATTGAAAATTTGATATTTGTGTCAAATTAAAATTAAATAAAAAAAATTTATTGACTGTTTAAAATAATACCAACAGTATAATTAAAATCTTATATGGGAAACAGCAACAGCAATCGTGTCAGTTAAATTTCCAGTTATTACCTAATGGGACATCTTGAAAATGAGGCTTATAGATCTAGCTGAAAATTTTCTAAAATGGAATTAAAAATGGTCTACATTATAAAACCATACATTCACATATCTTGATGAAAACGCGCAATAAATTACATCCCTTTTTAAAATCTACTTTCCATGTTATAATTTGAATAATAGGAAAATAAAAAAAAACACAAAATATGTTTAAGCCCAATTCTGCAATTAGATCTTCAATTAACTAAGTCAAGTTTTTGTGTAAAAAAAAAAAGAATTTTAAGAAAACCGCCCTAATTTTTTTTAAGAGAACATAAAGTTTAAATTTTAATTTAGACAATTTTATTCATATAAAATTGAAACACGTTAAATCAAAACTGTAATATTTTACATCAAAATTTTACAATTTGAGTTTAAAACTGTTTAAATTACATAATTGAATTTCGCAATTTTAAAACTAAGTGAAATAAGTTTGACATAAAATTGTGAATTTTCGATATAAAAAACATTTTTCCCAAGATAATTTTCCAAATTTCGTAAATAAAATTAAAAATCTTGTTGTCCCTTTTCTTAGATGTTGGATTAATTAAATACAAAATACAATTATTTTTCTTTATCATTTTTGTATTAATCATTGATAATAAAGTTACGATTACCATGATTGTAGTTTTGTAATTGACAATTTATCTTTAAATAATAATAATAAAAACACTACACAAATGAAAAAATAATAAATAAATTATTATAATTTTACAAAGGAAAATTTGGTTTTCACAGTGTCTGCCTTTTTTTAGAATGCTTATACTCTACAGATGATCGATAAATTTTGTGTTTACCAAATTCCCTTTGTCTCATTGTAATTAAAGAATAATTTCATATGGAATTAAGTTTAAAATATTTAAACTACATTTATTAAGTAATAATAAAAAACAATGTATAGATTAAATAATTTGGTGTTTTTATTGCAGTTTATGTTTGAAGGACGTTGAGAATAACACAAAGGAGGAGGGAGTATTCAATTAAAAAGTTCAAAAGGCAAAGTTAAAAAATTTAATTTTTGTTCCTTTGTTCTCTCTGTTATTAAAGTACCTTGAAAATACTTTATAAAACTGTAAAATCTTCCAGTGCTTTAATGATACACGCCACTGAACTTATGAACTTTACTATTAAACTTAAGCTTTACTATTAACCCTTTAAGATATCTAGCACATTGGTCTAATAAGATGCTTTTAACTATGGGCACGTGAGTGAATTTTCACTCACACTTAGTCACGCTCACGAGAAAAAATTCTAATCACGCACAATCACTCACGACAAAAAATTACTACTCACACTCACTCACGCTCACGTGTGTAAATTGAACTTTCAGTCACACTCACGCGTGATGACGCGTGATTCACGTGAATCACGCAAATTCACGAAACAAAATAATATTTAAAAATTAAGAAAAATTAAACTTGAAAATGTGCCCAGTATAGGGTTTGGGGTTCGGAAATTCCCGGGCGGTATTTCCCCAAAAAAGTGACGGGAATCCCCAGGAAAAAATTTTTTTTCCAATCGGTTTTAAACCACACTAGTTCTGCAACTGGTTTCACTGTTGGAATCGGTTCCGGAACCGATTCCATGAAACTGGTTCCGGAACCATGACTGACGTAGAATCAGTCCTAGAACTAGTTCCAGAACTGATTCTATTGCAACCGGTTTCACTTTGGTGCTATAGAAGTGGTTGCTTTTGGGACATTTTCAAACAAAAATCATCGGTATTAGAACATACTTGGGACTAATGAATTAGGTGGACTAATTAATTGGCGATTTCATTAACATTGATTGATATAAATGGTAATGAAATTATTTTCGTAACCATTGTTTCAAATTAATGTTAATGATTTTGGAATTTGATTTCATTGAATAATCACAATGGTTTTTAATTTCATTACCATTGATAATTTATCAATCAAAAAAAATAATTACCATTGACAGATAAGCTTTTCGAAAAACGTAAAAATGCAGAAAATTCACTGAAATCAGGGTTGGAAATTGGTACAAAATTTTTAAAAAATCGCCAAAAATTAAAAAAAAAATTGACAAATAAAAAAATCGCATAATTTTAAATAAAAATTATCAAATTTTAAAAAATCTACGAAATTTAAAAAAAATCGCCAATTATGGAAAGAATCACAAAAAATCGTCAAAAATTTGAAAAAATCTTCAAAATTGAAAAAAATTTCCTAAATTGAAAAAATCGTTCAAAATTCGAAAAAATCGGCAAAATTGAAAAAAATCGTCAAAATTTGAAAAAATTTCCAATTGTAAAAAATCACAAAAATTGGATAAAATTGGAAAAAATCGTCAAAATTTAAAAAAATTTCCAAAACTGAAAAAATCACATTGGGAAAAATTGTCAAAAATTTAAAAAAAATCGGCAAAATTGAAAATTTAGTAAAATGCGAAAATCAATTTTCGTCGTCCATATCTCGAAAACTAAAAGAGCTAGAGGAAAATTGACTGCACCAAAAGTCAGAACTTACTACTAATACCCCGATAGCGAAACTAGATTTTGACTTGCATTGCTAGATTTTAAAATCGCGTTTTTCTCGAAAACTAAGCCTCGTAGAGAGAAAAGGGCTTTTATTTGGAATATCCCCCGTATCTCGAAAACTAAATTAGATGAAAACGGACAACGGTTTTGGAACAAGGAAAACTAAATGCAAGAAATAAATTTTGGAAATTTCGTTTTTTAATACCTGGACTATTTTTTACAAGTTTTTTAATTTTTTCCGACTTTTTGAAGTTTTGACGATTTTGGTAATTTTTTCAAATTTTGACAATTCTTTCAACATGTTTTTTTCAAAATTTTTGGCGATTTTGTCTAATTTTTGACGATTTTTTTTAAATTTCGACTATTTGGGCAATTTTTTAAAATATTGTCGATTTTTTCAAGTTATGACGATTTTTTCAAAATTTTTCAATTTTGGCAATTTTTCAAGTTTTTCCAATTTTTTCCAATTTTTGACGACTTTTTAAAATTTTGACGATTTTGGTCATTTTTTTCAAATATTGCCAATTTTTTGGATATTTCGCAATTTTGGCGATTTTCTCTAATTTTTGACGATTTTTTTTTAAATTTTGACTACTTGGGCAATTTTTTCAAGTATGACGATTTTTTCAAAATTTTTCAATTTTTCAAATTTTTCAGATTTTTTCCAATTTTTGACGACTTTTTGAAATTTTGACGATTTTGGTAATTTTTTCAAATATTGAAATTTTTTCAAAATTTTGACGATTTTTTTTTTTAATTTTGACTATTTGGGCAATTTTTTCAAATATTGACGATTTTTTCAAGTTATGACGATTTTTTCTAAATTTTTACAAAATTTTTCAATTTTGCTATTTTTTAAAATTTTGGCGATTTTTTCTAATTTTTGCATTTATTTTGTTTTGGCGATTTTTTTCTGATATTTGAAACTTTCAATTTCAACGATTTTTTGCATCCATGTGCACATGTGTGCACATTTTGCACATACACATCTTGATGTGTAATGTGCAAGTACCAGTCTGCAGTTGCACATGTGCGAATTTGTATTCGCACATCACACATCGAGATGTGCATGTGCGTTCCGCTTTTTAGCTTTTCAGAAAAATGTTTATACTTTTGGCTCGCCCTTAATTTCCATCCCTGATTGTATCTTATTTTCTATATTAAGATTTTTGTAAACAAATGGTTTTTTAATCAATTGTAATTAGTTTTTTTTTACATTAGTGTGATTTCATTACCATTAGTAATGTTTTTTCTAATGCAAAATATTTCATTATAATTAAATGATAATGAAATTTTTTTCATTGTCATTAGTGGCAACTAATGGTAATGAAATTTCAATGGTAATGAAAAATTCCCATGTATGTATTAGAATTGAGAGTAGAACGGTCTGTAAATAAAAGGTAGTTATTCTATAACCGATTTTTTGGAACAGAAACTTTAGTGGGTAAGTAATTACTAGGGCAAGGAATTTCATGCACTTAACCCTCTAACCGGCAAGCCCGCCTCCAGGCGGGGTATATTAAATTGACCAGAAATGCGCCAAAGGGGTATTTTATAATAAGAAATTATGCTTTTTCATCAGAAAACAAAATTTGTAAAATTTTTTGTGAAGAATTTTTTTGTATACAATGCACGGTTTGGAAGCGAGAAAGTGTCAAAGATAAAATTTTGTAAAATTTCAAAAATTAAATATTTTAAAACAGCCAAAAGTTTCAAAAATGTTAAAAACATATTTAAATTGACTAAAACAATTGATAGTGACCATGAAGTAAGATTGGAGCTTAAGCTATTCAAAAAGTTCCTTACTTTGGTCCAACGACGTACAGGATTCCATAAGGATACCTTTAAAGGACATCGTCTTAACTTCAAAACGAATGGACGGATTTTTCTGAAATTTGGTAAAAATAATATATTTGGTATATGTAGCAAAGCTTATAAGTTTGAATAATATATATTGAAGTTTTGGTACGTTTTCGCTCAATTTCGCATTTTTTGAAAAACGAAAATCGCTACAACTTCTTAAGTAACAGCACAAAAAATGTAATTTTTTTATTGTAATTACATCTTGGTAAGGGAAATAATTTGTGCCTAAACCTAGTAATTTTTATGCGCTAGTTTTCGAGATTCACCCTTAAACTATTTTGACCCATATCGCCTAAAGTAGGCAACGAAAAAAAATTGTGTAGAAGAACTTATTGTTTATTTTTTGTGAGAAACACATGGTATAAATTTCATTGCAAAAAAGCTTAGGCCGGTTAGAGGGTTAAAAATTGAAAATATGCGCCTAAAATATGCGGCTAAAAAAGAAAAATATGCATTAAAAATATAAGAAATATGCCTAAAAACTATTATTTTTGGAAAAATAATATGTTTTCAACTTTAGCATAAGTAAATCATCATCAATGATTAACCCATCAAGGCAAACGACACAGATGATGGTTTTGTAGCGAAAGCCGAAAGTACGTATTCTGTTTTGCTGGCCTTATCGAATTCTTTCAAAATTTTTTATTCCCCGACTAAAAAAGATGTTACATAATCATATATCACCATATATAAACCCATATATACGTCCATATCTAATTTTATTCGAATATTGGAATATATAATTATATCAAGCGAGATAAGCATGTTATCTCATCTGATACAATTTGATCCGAAAAATGGGTCTAACTGCATCAAATTATATATAAATACATATAATTTGATGAAGATTTTCAAAGAAAATTTTAGTAAATATTGTTGAGATCACTTATTTCATTCATATTAAATACTAATGCTTAATGTTTAGAAAAATGTTTGCTAATAAACTTGGAAATAGCTGACAAAATAAAACGATACAAATTAAAAATTTGTCGGAACAACTTTTTCTAGGTTAGAGTTTTGGTCTTTCTTACAATATGTGTGACTTTCTTATAAAATAAAAAATTAACTTTCACAATTAATTTTTTCACGGAAAAATAAATGAACTTAAGCCCAAATTAGTTTGGAAGTAAAGTGAGTTGAAATGAGGTATCGTAAAGTAGAAATCTATTTTCAATAGATTTTCTTACTTCAAATCTACTTCCAAACTAAGTATTTGTGTATACTATCACTAGTTGAAAGTAAACAGCTGACACGATACTTTACGATACTACCAGACTAATGGAGCCTTTAAACCATATTAATTTCAACATATGTTTGTCTAACTTTTGTTTTTAAATTTAAAGTAAAAGTATTTATTTCGGCCTTTAATTCCACAATGAAAAAACATTTTTTTCCCTTATTTATTTTTTTAACCTTTAAATGCATGATCTCTTCGATTTTAACCATTTTTTTGTATATGAAAAAATTATTTTTAAAAAGGTGATTTTTATTGAAAAATATGGTTTTTGCCAAATAGCTAAATTGTTTAATTGATTATTTTAACGTATATGAAAAAAAAAACAAAAAAAAAATTGGCAAAATTTATTGTCGCCAAAATGAATTTTATTGCGAGAATATCACTTTAAATATTTAAACAAATATTTTTGAATATTACACTTTTTGTAAAAAAAAACGCGTTTTAGATTTTTCACAAATATACAGAGCAAAACCAAGATTTTTACTCTAATTGTTTACAAATTCTGCGCTAAACTATAGGAAGACAATGTACAGAAGGGGCCCCCAATGCCCAAAAATGTAGTTCTGTGCATCAAGTGGGTTTTTTTTATTCAAAAACCGGTATGTTGCCAAATGGCTACACCACGCATTTAAGGGTTAAAATTATTTTTAGTTTAATAAAGAGTATTTTGCCAACTATTTGAAAAATATACATTAAATTCAATTATAAACATTTATTTAGGTATATGTCAAAGTGCAAAATTCAAAACCAGATCCACAATTTCGGATTTTTTTTAATTTTTATAGTGCAATTAAACTTTATAAAATTTTGTATTATTAGAAATCATGTCAGATAAATTTATACATGAAATTAATACAATTTTATATTAACTTTGTTATATATTTTGATATAAGATTGTTTAGAGAAGCTTATACGCCATTATATATAATTATGTATAGACTATATTTGCAGATCTCTTAATATCTCTTAATATATAACGGCATATCAAACATATTTATAAAACCAAAGTGTTAATATAAATGTATATGGTCATATAAAGCCACACATATAAACATTTATAATTATATCAAATCATATAAAATTATATGAAAACTTTTTTAGTCGGGTCTTTGTAATTTACTTGTGAAAATTTTATCATCTTTCTTAAATTTAAAATAACTTAAACAGAAAGTGATATTAATTTATGATCTAAAATCGAACTAAAAATATTCATTTACCAAATAAAAAGATCAAATATACATACCATTCATTCAAAAATAATGCACTTTGAAACTAAAAAATATATTTAAGTTAGTTATTTTGCAAACAGACACAAAACTCGAAGATTTTCCATAGGTCAATAAGGCCCAGGAAAATTTTCTGTTCCAAATAATCGATTGTAGAATAGATACTTTTCCTTTACAACACCTTCTGCTGTCAATTGTAACACCGATGATTTTTGTTTGAAATTGTCCCAAAAGCAACCACTTCTATAGCTCCAAAGTGGAACCGGTCGCCCTAGAATCAGTTCTGGAACTAGTTCTAGAACTGATTCTACGTCAGTCATACCTTCCATATAGGATCCCTGGAACTGGTTCCGGAACCAGTTCCATGGAATCGGTTACAGTGGAACCAGTTGTAGAATAGGTGTGGTTGGCTACCGATTGTAAAAAATTTTCCTGGGGTTTTTAAGAATGTTTATTTTGATTGAATCAAAATATGAAAATTTCAATTTTTTATATTTTTTTACAAAATAAAAAATGCTCCTAAAAATTAAAAATATGCACAAATATGCATTAAAAAGCACAAAATATGCATTAAAAACGCACCAAATATGCATTTAAAGTCAAAATATGCAAAAACATGCATTTTTGACAAAATATGCAATTACAAATCAATGCCATTTTGTTCTAAATTTGATTCGGATAAATATTTAGTCCATATTAGTTTTGGACTATCGAGAAAAAACATGCATTTGCATGGAATTCCTTGCCCTAGTAATTACCAATATCACATATAAACCCGTATTCATATAAACCCGTATTCTACTCGTAAACGGTGTAAACCTGTATTTTTAACTTGGCAAATTATATTTTGGCTTGAAACTTGACAAGACAAAAATAAAAATATGTTATCAAAAAACTGATACTTTTCTATTCTCATTCCCTTTTCCCGGGAAACCCTAGTCGAGTATGAAATTTTGCCATTTATTTTGTATTAAAAATACCCAAAAATATAAGCATATTTTATTTTGTAAAAAAATATAAAAAATTAAAATTTTTATGTTTTGATTCGATCAAAATAAACATTCTGTGTCTGTTTGCAAAATAACTAACTTAAATATATTTCTAAGTTTTAAAGTGCATTATTTTTGTAAAAATAATAGTTTTTAGTGCATCCCGACTAAAAAAGATGTTATATAATCATATATCCCCATATATAAACCCATATATATGTTCATATCTTATTTGATCCGAATATTGGAATATATAATTATATCAAACGAGATAAGCATATTATCTAACCTGATGCAATTTGATCCGAAAAATGGGTCTATCTAATTGCATTAAATTATATATAAATACATATAATTTTATAAAAATTTTTAAATAAAATTTTAGTAAATATTGTTGAGATCACTTATTTTCATTCATATTAAATACTAATGGCCGACAGAACAGTTTGGCTAACAAAGTGGGTACTGGTCGATCTTTGGTATTGATGGAAATGAGGATTGAATGCGATTTAGGACGTTTTTAGGACGCAAATTGTCCTTAAACTTAGAATAACGCAGTTTGTAACTGAATTTCAATAAAAAACAAAATTCAAAACGAGGAAAAGTCGTTTAGAAAAATTTATGCTAATAAACTTGGAAATAGCTGATAAGAAAGACCAAAACTCTAAACTAGAAAAAGTTGTTCCGACAAATTTTTTGTTAAGTTGAGTTAAACCGCTATTTCCAAATATATTCGTATAAATATTTCTAAACAACTTTTTCTCGTTTTGAATTTTGGTCTTTATTGAAATAAAACAAAACAAACCACATTTCAAAAGAAGGATTTCAGTTACAAACTGCAATTAGATAGACCCATTTTTCGGATCAAATTGTATCAGGTTAGATAACATGCTTTGTCTCGCTTGATATAATTATATATTCCAATATTCGGATCAAATTAGAAATGAACATATATATGGGTTTATATATGGTGATATATGATTATATCACATCTTTTTTAGTCGGGTTACAAAAATAAATGTCTACTGTAAAAATATTGTTTTGCTAGTTGTTTATCGTGATATTAAAAATAACTGCTTTAAACAACTGTCTTGTAATTACAGTACTTTTCGTTAGTTGTTTTCTTAAATGAATGCTTCAGTTGCCAAATCGATTAACTCCATACAGAAAAATGAAAGAGTATCAATGAGAAAAATGAGAAAATAGTATATATTGTTTTTTAAAATTCATGTTAAATTATAAATTCTGTCATTTAATGTTTATTGTCAGAGAAATTTGTTTCGAATATTATACAGTTAGGAGTCAATAAAGTGTTCTGAAATTAAAGTTTTATAAAATTCAGAAAGTGGAGTTAATCGATTTGGCAACTGAAGCATTCAAATAACAGTCTGATTAATTGTTTTGTGTTTTTCCATAGAAAAAACTATTGCATTTATGGTTAAAAACAACAACTACTGATTATTACACAAACAACTGTCATATAGTAACTGTCAAACTTTTTTGAGCGGGTTTACAAAGAAAATTTCTCTAATTTAGCAACTGCTAGTGGCGACAAAAAAATTTACATAAAGAAGGATAGTTGCTATGAGAACAAGTTACCTAAATACCAGGGTTGGCAGGCAATACCGCTAAAATACTGTTATCGCTTCAAAACCCTTTCAACTGACTACCGTTACCCCTAAAATATCGTTACCGAAATAACCGAAATACCGTTATCCTTAAAATACCGATACCGAAATAAATGAAATATCGATACCCTTAAAATATCGTTACTGAAATAAATAAATAAATAAATAAAATACCGTTACCCCTAAAATACCGTTACCGTTATTTTAAATTTTCTGCTTTTGGTAATTGGACGTGGGTATTTTGTATTTTTCGTACTTTAAGTTGGTAAATTGGTTTTCTTTTTAATCTCGTTTGCTTTTTGTAAAAAAAATTGCTGCATGCATCGAAATAACTGACTACCGTTATCCTTAAAATACCGTTACCGAAATAACTGAAATATCGCTAACCTTAAAATACCGTTAACGAAATAATCAAAATACCGTTATCCTTAAAATACCGTTACCGAAATAACTAAAAAATCGTTATCCTTAAAATACCGATACCGATATAAATGAAATAGCGTTACCCTTAAAATACCGTTACCGAAATAATCCAAAATAGCATTATCCTTACCGATAACTGCATCGTTTCGGTGACCATCCATGCTAAATACCTATCCAAAATTCCAATTTCATTAATACTCGTAATGCTGACAGCTTTTTTATTTTTGATTTTTGTCTATGGAACAAAGCACTGTGTTAAGTACTGAAAAAACAGAAAACACATTAGTTAAATTCTATGATTCAGATTAACAATTATTACAATTTTGTATTTATTATTTTTGAATTTAAGTCTTCATATACGGTTAGTTAAAACCTAACTACTTATAACATAAGAATTAAACTTTATATAGGTATAACACACACAATACTGATAGATAAATTATATTAACTAAATAACTCATATCCAGTGAGTTAACTGCATGGTACCATCCTGTGCCCTTTGTGTATCCATTACACTCATTTGACGTACTAAGCGTTTCATAGATGGACGATGAGGACGGGTAGCATCCAATGGTGTACGCTCATCTATCAATGATTTGGGACGTTTTGTACTTGAACTTCGACCACCAGACGATGATGAAGCATTCATTTCAAGTTCTACATCAGACGCCGTATTGGAGGCCAATACATCTAAGTTTTCGTAAGAGGATGGTTGGGAAGCCGCGGGTTCGATTGATCGACAGTGAATACAATCATTGAAAGTCCAATTTTTACCAAACTCTTCACCTTCTTCAATTGTCTGTGGTAAACGTTGATGCAGTGTTTCAGGCAATCTTAGACCTGTTAAACCACCCAGCATAGAGACAAATCCCATTATAACTAAAGGCAATTTAAGATTTTCTTTACCCTGGAAGCAGATGGCAATTTAAACAAATTGATAAAATTTAAGATATTCCCATAGCTTACCAGATACGTTACAAAGGGAATGACAATTAGCCCCAGGCCACCTACATAACTTGAAACACCTATGCCAATACCACGCACCTGTGTTGGATACAACTCACCAGCGAAAGGATATATAATCAAAAATGAAGCGGAAAGTAAAGCTTTTGAAACCAAGTACAAAATTAAAGTTTCATCCACAGCTTCATCTGGTATCATTACGGTTATAACACAAGCTACGCCTCTAAACAGTAACATACAGATTCAGCCTGATAAGAATATTAATTCTGGATCTCTTTTCAACTCACCCCAATATCATGGATAAACTTAAAGGCCATCTTCGGCCCCAACAATCCATTAAATACCAACATACCAAATAACTGGGTATTTCCACAACAGCCGATAAAAAGAAGCTCACATATTGGTTACTTCCCAGGGAAGGTCCATAATAGCTTAGGCCCAGATAAACAGTCTCGTTGGCAAACCAACTTAATGTTATTAATATCGTTTTCAAACGCATATTTGGAGTTCTGGAAATTTTAAAAATGAAAAACTCATAGGTACTGTAAGCCAACGTTCTATAATTTACCTGCATAAATCCGAGAGACCGACATTAACATGTTTCTTTTTCTCTTTTAGCTTATTACGTGATATTTGTGCCTCTAATTTTGTTTTCACAGCTGCTGGAAATTGATGGCCATTTATTCTGGCCATATTTTCCAAAATCTTTAAGGCTTCTTCCAAACGTCCCCTCATTAACAGCCATCTTGGTGATTCAGGCATTACAAATAAGTATAAGAAGTAAACATAAAATGGCACCGACGTATAGTAAGAAAGTTTAACCCAATCTCGTTCCAAATAGGTTACCATTGATAGTAACATTATACCCGAGGTATAAAAGGTACAAGTCATGACAGTAACAAATGAGCGATAATTTTCACCCACAAGTTCGAGAGCTGAAAGAAAAGGGGTTTCTAGGTCAAATTTGGGTTTAAAAATAATTTTTGTATATGATTTAAAATAGCTAATATTCTATGATTGGATCTCAGCGTCTAAATATTCAAGAAGTTCCAGAAACGCCATTTCCGGTTAAGCAGTATAAACGGAATAAACATGCAAACTTAAACTCCTTTCGGTAAATAGTAGTTCGAACAAAAGCAACTCATATAAATAAAATGTTTCTGTGCCACGTATGGTGGCCAGTACAACTAACAAGAGCAATGTGAAATCCTTAATTGCTCCTTGAAATGACACGACTTGATCTTCATATTAAGGAGTCTGCGACAATACCCCTGATTATGTAAGGCGTAGGCGTAGACATTTTTAGGCATTTTTAAAGTAAAGTCGTTATAGCAAATATTTTTGCAATATTAAACAGTCAAGGAAGACTTATATTTTACTAAAATTGTATTAGATTCGCCAGCAAAATTTCACTTTTTGTTAATTTCGATTTTGAAAAATTCGATTTGTATGAAGGCGTTTTTACTAAATATGCCAACGCTTTACATAATCAGGGGGAATAACATTTTTAGGCTACATTAAGTGGACTATTTAAAAAATAGTCTGATCCTGAAAAGGACTACATGATTCTGTACAATCTAATCGAGAGTACGCCAAGTATACTAGTACCCGTCGATTAACGATTTGAATATGGGCGATATTCGATGATGCCAATGTCTAAATGCTATATCAGTTTTTCATCAAGTCAAGCGGCTGCAAAAGGCTCTAACTACAAAGATTATCAGATTCAAGGTAGGCAGCCTCTGCCATAGGGTATTTGCTGGATATCGGACACAAGGATATTCAGGGCAACGGGGAAGCCGAAGATCTTGCGAAAGTCTTTCACAACAATCAGCGGTTTTTGATATTTTCCCCACAATTTCCAATGATACGTAAAGTACCTGGATAAACAAATGGACAAACCTTAATGTTAGGAACAGGCAAAATACTGGTTAAACACCTACTATGTGGCTGATAGGGTATTCAGTTAGGTAATCGATTTTTTATTTTAGTCGATTAATTGTGCAAATAATTCGGGTTTTTTTCTTAACCGATTAATCGAATAAAATTTTAAAATTAATCGATTAATCGAAAAAAATTATGCAAAGTAATATCAATGGCCTTGCAACTCTCTCAATATTTTTTATTTGAAAAAATATGCGGCTTGGAACAGGAACGAACTCCGACTGGTTAATCAGGAATGGAAAAGGCTCACTTAATCGGGCTCTTATACCAAAAAATGTTAGATCGCTCTTACATATTTAAAAATGTAAGTAACTAAAAAATTGCTTCCTATTTGGCTCGTTAAAAAAAAATTAAAATTAAATATTTAGATATTAGCAAATATTAGCACAAATTGCGAAAAAAAACATTTGCAAAAAGCGAAATTTTTGCAACAATATATTCGTTTGCAGAATGTCGATCGCTGATTACCTCTTTTAATTCATTTTCTATACCTAAAGCCTTTTTCGAATTCCGCCGTTATTTTGCAACTTTTTGAGTGCAGTTGCAAAAAAAATCGCGAAAAATAAAATTTGCAAAAAGGAAAATTTTTGCATCAATATATTTGTTTGCAGGATCTAAATTGCTGATTACGTTTCCTAATAAATTTTTTGTACCACAAAGTCTTTTTTCGCGTTCAGCTTTTATTTTGCAATTTTTTAAGTACGTTTCTTTTTAATTTATAATCTAGGGACTATAATACACATTTCATACAACAAAGTTTGGTGGCTAGTTGCAAATAAAAATTCGCGAAAAATAAAATTTGCAAAAAGGAAAATTTTTTTCATCAATATATTTGTTTGCAGAATGTTAATCGCTGATTAAGTTTTTTAATTAATTTTTTGTACCTAAAGCCTTTTTTAGCTTTCCGCGATTATTTTGCAATTTTTTAAGTGTGGTTTTTTTTAAATTTATAATCTAGGGTCTATAGTACCAATTTTATACACAAAAGTTTGGTGCTTAGTTTGCAAAAAAAAAAGTAATAAATCGCGAAAAAAATATTTGCAAAAAGGAAAATTTTTGCGTCATTATATTCATTTGCAGATTCTTAATCACTGATTGAGTTTTTTAATTATTTTTTTCTACCACAAAGTCTTTTTTCGCGTACCTCTATTATTGTGCAATTTTTTAAGTGCGGTTTTTTAAATTTATAATCTACGGAGTATAATGCCCATTTCATAAAACAAAGTTTGGTGGTTAGTTGCAAAAAAAAAATTTTTTGGCATCGTTTGCAGAATGTAAATCTTTTAATTAATTTTTTGAACCCCAAAACCTTTTTTCGCATTCCGATATTATTTTGCAATTTTTTACGTATGGTTTTTTAAAATTCATAATCTAGGGCTATAAAACTGTTGGAATATGTAGTATAATTCCATAGTATAGTTCCATTCTTGATTTTTATAAATAAATTATTATTTTCCAACCACATAATGACCCTGCAAACATTTAAAAGATACCTTCCAAGAAAATATTAAAGCGATATCTTCTATTATTCATTTGAATGAAAATAATCAAGTAGTATTTACTTTGATATTGTCTTCCTTTTATCACTTGGAAGATAATTCGGCGATATTTGGAAAAAAAATAATTTTCAAATTTTATCTTTTGTCATAACTTTTTATGACAATATTGCGGCAATATCACCTTTGTATCATTTGGAAGAAAAAGCAAATTTGTTTGAAATCTTTTATCAATTTGGAAAAAATTAAAACTAAATTTGTACAAAAACAATCAAAAGATATATAGGAAATAAACTCGTGAAAAGTTAAGATTAATTGCGCGGGAAAAATCGGCTAAGATGAATTCAAGATGATTTATAAGTATGCCGATATTGTTTTTCAGACTTAAATTTAATAATGAAAAAATTAAATCGTTTTTTTATTGCACCGGGAGTTTATTTAGCGATATCCCTTTTATCTTCCATATGAGTTATTGCTTTCATATTGCAATACTTCCATTGTTTTAGTGTAACAGTTGTTTCCGACGGAGGAAACTTCCGGAATACGAAATTGATATTGCCGGCAATAAATGTTTTCTTCCTGGCGATATGTTCGGCGAATCTTCTTGGTATTGCCATGTTTGCTGGGTGATATTTGTTCGAGTATGTTCCTGTTCCAAGGCACATAATAGAACAAATGATTTCTCAGTGATAGAAGAGTCCCCGAATCTCTTTATTATGTATACTCTTTGGTAATATACAAATTTTGTTGTATTTTTAATAATTTTATATAAAAAAGAAACAAAATTAATTTTAGTAACTTCATAAAAATAAAAATTTACTAAAATTAATTGAGATAATATTTTGACAAAATTATTTTAATCAGAGACAACCACAACGCAGACTTTAGCCCAAACCACATAGTGAAAATGCCAGTAGACAGTGGAAGTGCTGTCAAACTTTGTTTTTGAATTTCGCTAAAACGAATTAATATTTTTAAAAAATTCTTATTGCGTTTTGTTTAAAAATAGCTTTTTTTATTTAGAAATTTTTCTTATTTTTCGCCAGTGACAAATAGAGAAGATACAAAAAATGCTTTATCGACTAAACGCGCAACAACGAAAATAATTTTGTTGTTGCTTTGTGTGTTATTTTCAAATTTCTTTGCACATTTCATTGCATTTGAAGACACTAGGTAAAGCAAATATGCAATTGATCTTAAAAAAGACGCTCACGATATGTTACAATTTGCATAGCAAATTAGCAAATTGCAAATATGCACATGTACCATCGTGAATACCCTTATTAACAAAAATAGAACAAAAAATAGCGTGCCTTGACAAAAAACTGAAATAACGGCCAAAATTCAAAAAAATGCGATTTTTTGTGTCAAGTATTATGTTCTTTGAAAATGAAAATTTATTCAATTATTTGTTTATCAAATGCATTTTATTGAGTGTTATTTTTAAAAGTTACTACAATATTGATAAACATAATAAGGGTTTTCACAAGGGGTGTGCTATTTGTTGTATCGTCCTAACAAAAAACAGAGTTGTTAAAAATTAAATTGAAAAAATACAACATTTGAGAATAGCACGGTACAACATTTTTACGTATGTTTAGTGTGCTATGTTTGAGTGTGCTAACAGATAGAAAACTGAATAGAAAATCGTACTTAAACACAAATAAAAATTTTAACAACTCTGTTTTTTGTTAGGACGATACAACGATACAACAGATAGCACACCCCTTATGAACAACCTTAATGTCTGAATTAAATACGAGGCGTTATTGTTTTTAACTCTTATTTCAAACAAACGATTTTGTTAAATTTTTTCTCGTATATTTTTTTGTGTGTAGAAGGGCCAATGTTTTTAATAAAGATATACTTTTTCCAATACAACCCGAAAATTTCTTTACCAGTTTTTCATCAATATTACAAAAATTTTTTAGAATATTTTGCATTGTCTTGAAAATTTATGAATTTTAAATTATAATAGCTAATACTCACATATGATAAAGGGTATTTGATAAACCGCTGGTATAGTAAGACCCACAATAACACGACTACCAGCCCAAGTCCAAAAATCTTTACTTAAGGATGTAATCAAACTACCAATCAGCAAAGTGGCCAAACATGTGAAATATGAAGTACGGCGTCCAGCACGATCATTAAGTAAACCAAAAAGATAGACACCTATTGGACCGCCCACGTTTAAGGCAGCTAAACCTATAGTAGGATAAATATCCTGATCGCAAACTAAATCAAACTAAATTATAAAAAATACGATTAATCTTTAACAAATACAAACAAATTCTTTAAAATTTTAAGGACAAAACATGAGATCTCTAAAACTACACGAGCTTAAACTGGCATTACCTAAACATTTAAATGTAAATGTAGTTTTGAAAAAGAAAAAGTCAAGCCATTGATGGGGATATCATAAAAAATTTGCCATACATCGATTACTATGGAAGACCAAACTTCTGTGGTATTATATTCCCAGCCCTGTTTACATTTTTCTATAGGCCACGTAACATTCGGTTCTAAGTCGTTAATATTGGTATTTTCAAGTATTTCCGACCAATTGACAGCATAACGAAGACATTTACTGTGAGAGCCGGTAGCATGTTCCTACGAAAAAACAAAGATAAAAATATAAACAAAATAAAATTTAAACAATGAAACTGTAGTTGTCTCTTTTTATGTGTTTACACAAGCCTTTCATTCTAGCAATGTCAATGTCAAAATATATGTCAATTTGAATATATGGCTTCTTTTACATGCATCACATTTACCATGTCTGGTGGTAGGGCCAAATATTTCCTTTGTTCCACTGAAGAAATGTTAAGTAACTCTGGTATTTTACACCAATAATCTTCAGGTGTATCAGCCATAAAAAGTTGATTAAAAGCACAAAATCCGCAAGGAATACATGCTGGAAGGCATATACCGAACACCAGTAGTTTCTGATATTTGCCAAATTCACCAATTGTTGGTAATATATCATCCAAATCAAAAGTTTCCTGCAAAATAAATGAGCTCTTGACAAATGTATGGATTTTCTTAATTTACAATTTAATTACATCTTCTTCATCTTGTCCTGGTTTTGTAGCTGGTGCTTTAAGTACAGATTCTTCTCCTTCATAATCGCTATCATCATCTAATGTCATTGCGTTAGTAACTTAATATTTGAGTTAATTTTTATTTTAAAACTTATTTGTACGAAAATTTAATGAATACTGGTCATAGATTACAACGAAAAAAAGTAACCAAAGAAGACCAATAACTGCATTTTGACATTTGGATTCTTGTTTGCATTTTATTTTCTTTTTGACGGAAACAAGCATTGTTATATGCAATTTATTACTATGTTACGAGTAGTTCAGACAAATGGTCATTTAATTGCTTCCTTTTTGTATTTTTCTACCTTTGTTTTAGTCGCACAATAATTACAATGTTCAACAAAAATCGACGTTTTCTGCACAGACGTCCACTTAAAGTTTTTTTAAAAGTATTTTATATTCCATCAAATCTCTTTTCTGTTTCTTAACCCCTCACCCAGGAATAATACTTTATGGGATAATATTGAAGAGAATTTAATTGAAATCATAGATATTTTTTATGGATTTGAATTCCATATGAAATTGCCTTTCATTTGAGTATAATCGTTTCGAAAACTATTCTAGGTCATTTTATCCCTCTAATGCCCAAGGCCGCCAAAAGGCGGTCTTCAGATTTTAAATAGTTTTTGGCTAAATAACAGTATTTTATTAAACAAGTTGTATTATATCCATACAAAACTTAACTGCCTACTTTTTTTGCATAAGGAACGGTTTTCAAGCGAGAAGCAAGTAAAGTGAAAATTTAGAAAATTGAATGAGGGGAATGTTTAGTTGATCTCTTATTTTGGTAAATGAATGTTCTTTAGTTTGACTCTAGATCATAAATCAATATCACTTTCTGTTTAAATTATTTTCAAATTAAAGAAAGATGATACAATTTTTACAAGTAAATTACAAAGAATAAACATTTTTAAAAGAATTCGATAAGACAAGCAAGACAAGAGAAAAGGTGACACGGAGGAAATAAGAAGATAAACAGAGAAAATCTGAAGTAGAATGTTTGTATATGTCTATTTGATCACTTCTGAAATTATTCATATAGAGACAATCTGACAATAAAAATATAAAAAATAATACAATTTAATGGAAGATCACTGATGAAGCCTGTCCATAAAAAGGCAGAAACTAGATCTAGTCTGATTTGCAAATTTAATGTGTTTATAACTTTTGAGGAAGGTTTATTCTTCTTCTTAACCTCAAACCTACTAAATAAGACAGAATACGTATTTTCGGCTTTCATTTCATTTTTATTAACCCATTCAAGGCGAAAGGTACTGATGATGGCTTTGTAGCGAAAGCCGAAAATACGTATTCTGTCTTGCTGGTCTTATCGAATTCTTTCAAAAGTTTTTATTCTTTGTAATTTACTTGTAAAAATTGTATCATCTTTCTTTAATTTGAAAATAATTTAACAAGAAAGTGATATTGATTTAGAAAATTTTAAAAAATTAACTTTCTAAAACAGAAAAAAAATATTTGAAAAATTGCCAAAAATACATTTACGATCTGGCGTACATTACCGTAAATAAGAAAGCAAGTTTAGAGTCTCTAATTGTAAAATCAGTTAAAATTTTTTCTCCAGGACTCACAGGATAACGCCAGGATCAGAGAAACAAGCCGACCAAAATATTCGGCGGCGGCGGCGGCTTGATCGGCTGGATAGAACGTTATACTTGTAATTTAAAGATGTTTAAGGTTTTTTTCCAAAACGTAGCAGTAGAAAATTGTACAAAAAAGTTAGAATTATCAGATAAAAAAGAATTTAAAGTTAAATTCATCGATAAAATTTACAATTTTTAGTTTTTGAACAGACCTAGAAGGAGTGATAGTAGGGCTTTCCAAATATATACACCTACAAAAAAAATTTGTAGTCCCAACCGAATTTGGTTCCAACCGAATCGTTCGGTTGCTGCAATGAAGTTTTTTTTTAATGGCTAAAAAATGAAGTTTTTTTTAATGGCTTTAAAATTGCTAAAGTTATAAATTTTTTTATAAACATGGAATCTCTGCATTTATAAGAAAATTTATGTTAACTTTAATGAGTGTGGAAACAAGAACATCGAGTTGTCTTATAACAGCTGAAATTAATTGTATAGAAAAAGTACGATAACTTTCTCAGTTAATTTAAACAAAATAATCTCATTTTACTAAGCATTAACCCATTTTCAGAATAAATTACAATAGTAAAGAAATGTTTTTTTTAAATACTGTAAAAAAAAGCCGTCAAAGTATACAAATTAAAAAAAAATGTTTTTTAATTTCAATATTTTTAAAAAAATGTCAACATATTTCAGTTACAAATAAATAATTCTATACATATTTGAAAAGCTAAAAATTTCAAAAATTGCTGAAATGATGAAGTAGAAAATTTGTTTTAAAAATGGCATTAGTTTTTAATTTTTTTTATTTTGGAAAATTGATACTCCCAGCCGAAATGAGCCGAAAAAAATCGGCGGCGGCGGCTGAGGCAATACTGACCGGCGGCGGCTGCTTAAACGGCTCACGGCGGCTGGCTTGTTTCTCTGGCCAGGATACGTTTTACAAATATCTCTATAACTGAAAAACTAGCCAACACATTTTCTTGAAATTAAACGCAGATTATACACTCAGAGGTAGTAGTAAGCAGAACTAATTTTGTCAAATTTATTGAGTTTTAGTGGCAAATTCGCCAAATTTCGTAATTTTCAAAACGCCATAACTTTTGAAATAACAATTTATCAACAATTTTCGGTACGTAGTTTTATTTTATTGATAGAGTTATTTGACTACTGGGTTTCAAGATACGTCTTCAACCTTTGTTGTGCTATATCGCCTAAATAAAGCGATAAGTTAAAATTTTAATATTTGTTCCATAGTAGATTTTCAACGCCAAATATATGGTTTAAATATTATTGTAATCAGAAGTAAGAGCATTAGAGGGTTTAGGACCCTGTAAAGTTCTCAAAAAATAATGTTTTTGAACTACCAGCTTAAAATCGACTTATATTTACTCAATTTCTATTTGCATTTAATAAAAAAAACTAAAAAAAACTCCGAAAATTTTAAATTTTCTCGTGATATTTTAGGCTACTATATATTTAGCAAAT
Source organism: Leucophora obtusa (assembly GCA_949987735.1). Classification (NCBI taxonomy): domain Eukaryota; kingdom Metazoa; phylum Arthropoda; class Insecta; order Diptera; family Anthomyiidae; genus Leucophora; species Leucophora obtusa. Next base: position 148,481,556 of record OX465298.1, read on the forward strand.
TTTTTTTGCTGATTTTAGCAGGTTAATTTGTTATTTTCTATTAACAAAAATTTTACTCAAATTAACATAATTTTTAACTATTTTTTAGTAGTTTTAACAAATTTTTTTTCAGACTTTTTTCTATTACTGTACTAATTATTTTTGTTAGATAAAGTCGTTTTTATAAGCAGTCTAGCTTACGCGGGATATAATAACATATCGGTAATTACATATTTTTAAACCACTAACGGTGGGTCTCATATTGTAGCCCAGCAAAATCTCAGTAATGGGTCCTCATTACTAATATCCAAATAATAAGCAGTAGAATTAGGGTCTACTACATATAATTCGGTGTCAAAACTGATTATTTTTGTTCGACAAGGCAGTTTTTGTAAGTAGTTGTCCATATTCGCTGCAGGAAAAAACACAAAATTTGTGCTTACCCGCTGCATTATAAACATATATAAAATAAGTAGTTACCAAAATAATTACTTATTCGGGTGCCAATAAGAAATTAAAAAATAAGTGGTTACGAGTTGTTAAAAAATAAGGCTTACTCATATACTTTTTAGTGGTTAAAAAATAAGTAGTTGCCAATACCAAATTATATTTGTAATTGAATAAGTAGTCGTCTAACAAAAATAACTAGTAAGTACTGACGCCGAATTATAAGCAGTAAAAGATTTTAGTTTCATTATATAACCACTTATTTGATAAATCTGCATAGAAACAAAATATCTAGAAATATAATTTTTTTGATTAAATATTTAAGAGATATTTAAGTAAAAAATCGATTTTAGTTTTGACTATAAAACTGACCCTATAGCCTAAACCACATAAACGCAGTGTCGACCGCAGTGCGACGTTTTGTCGATAAAGCAGTTTTTGTATCTTTTCTATTTGTCACTGCCGAGAAATTAAAAAAGTTTCTAAATAAACAAGAGCTGTTTTAAAACAAAACGTAATAAGAATTTTTTTAAAATATTAAATCGTTTCCGCGAAATTCAAGAACAAAGTTTGACAGCACTGCCACTGTCCACTAGCACTTTCACTATGTGGTTTGGGCTTAAGTATCGTTTTAAATCATAATATATAAAACAGGGCTCAAATTTAAAATTTGTGTAAGACGCAAAAGGAAAAAATAAATGGTCCACAATTTTATATAAGAAACGTCTAAAAATATTTTTTTAAATCTCTATAATTTCATTTTAATAAATTTGTTATTTCACCGTCCGACACAAGTTTGCACCCATTAACAATTCCAATATATCGTGAAAGAAGGGATGAAAATAAAATACCCCTGTCTTTCACTCTTTCTAAATTAATTCGTTTACCGTTTGAAAAGAGAATTAATATTTAGTTAATATATTTCAAATTGTTTTTTAAAATTAAGAAAGCCTTTCATACAAATATACATATTATCTTAATATTAATTCGCGATTTAAACTGTTGAACGAATTGATCTAGAAAAAGTTGTAGATATGGATATTTTATATTTAGAACTCCTTTCAGAATACATTAAGTAGATTTTCTCATGGGTACATAGGCGTACCTAGACCATTTTTCTGGGGTGGGCAAGCGACCCATTCATTTTCTGCTGTTTATTTGCCCATTCTCACACTCTTAATCCTAAAAAACACTTTCGGCATTATGCTTACAATTTTTTCACACAAAAAAAAAAAACTTAAAAATGATTCCTTGCCTTCTAATAAAATTTTCATAATTTTCAAAATTAAATAATCCTGGTTGCTTATCCTATCAAAATCGCCATGATCAACCTGTCTAATTCGTCCACCTCGGACGAACCCTATCTAACCCCATATTCTGACCACTTAAATTACCGAGGTGGACAAAAATAGTGAGATGTTCATCTTACAATTTTTGTTTCTACAAAATATTGAAATTTCATTAAAATAACATAGTAGTGTTTAGTTTGAAGTAACTTCCCTAGGGGAACTTTTAACAAACTGTCACCGAACTGGCCCCTTTATATGAAATAGACTGGTAACTTTTAGATGGCGTTGTCATAGGAGGGGGAAATTGACCCCTTGTGACATGTCACAAGACAAATCCTAGGACAGGTTACTGAACTCTCATAAAAAACAAAGTTCAGGGACCTGTCCTGGGATTTGTCTTGTGACATGTCACAAGGGGCCAATTTCCCCCTCCTATGACAACGCCATGTAAAAGTGACCAGTCTATTTCATATAAAGGGGCCAGTTCGGTGACAGTTTGTTAAAATTTCCCGTAGGGTTCCTTGTTAGATATAAACTAATTATTCGTTTAGAAAACTATAAAATCTAAGATATTTAACTCACCAAAAAAGATTCTGCGTTATTTTTCTATTATTGAACAACTTTGCGGATCTAATAATTTTTCTTACGAAAAACTCTTATAATCAAATTTATAATCAGAACTAAAGGTTTAATTAGACGTGCCATATCGCCATAGCCGTAACCATAACGCCATAGCAGAAAACCAAAATTCAATTGGTATCTACGGTTACGGTTATGGCGTTATGGCATGTCACCAATAACCGAATACATTGTAGCCAATAAGATTGGTTTGAACAGCTGTTTTATATGGTTATGATTATGGCACGTCTAATTGAGCCTTAAGATAGATTTGTTTCTTAAATATTTCTTAGGTAAGAATTTTTCATACAACATTTCTTATTTAAGAAATATTTAAAACAAAAATCGATCTTAGTTCTGACTATAGAACTGACCCTTAGATTTCAACAAATTATCTGCCTAGGAAACCAGTAGACATTTTCCCAAACCAAAAACACAGGATTAATTGATATTAAAAAAAAAGTAATATTGTGATACTTTACGCCATCAAAATCATAGATAAAAGAATTGTAGGTAGATTTTTTAAAAATTGTGGGGTGGGCAAAAATCAGTCTAGGGTGGGCTTATCCCACCCCAGAACGGCCTAAATCCGCCAATGCATGGGTACAACCAAGAAATGGACTTTGTCGGACGGTCTTTTAATAGAAATTGAGTTTTTAAAGTACAACATATGTATTTTGGGTTTATCTATTTTCTAACGAGCGGGAATTCCCGGGATTCCGGGAAATTCTAAAAAAAATCCCGCTGTCCCGGGAAATGAAAAAAAGGGAAAAGAAAAACCCCAATTCTGATTCATAAACTACATGCCTCTACCAATTTTTAGACTTCTGTGACCAAGTCTAAAAATTGTTGTGTATGTAAGCTAGGCCGGGTCGATTTGTGGGGAGGCAAAAAAATCGCCCATGGCTCAGGGAAAAATAAGAAACTTTGCCGAAGGAACCATACCTCTAAAACGAATTCTACTACCCCCCAACTGTTGATTTTTGTCCCGTAGGGTCAAGTTTTGAAAAATCACACTTTGACCCATTTAGAGTGCCCCACTCGAGTCCAAATGTATGACCGACCCCCACTAACTTTGGAGGGCCGATCCACCCATGCCAGTGGCACACCCCCTGGAACTCCCCTGGGGGGTTCCCCATACAAACATTTTAAAAAATCACCATTTTTGGCACTTTATTTTATTATTTTTTATTTATTTTATTTATTTTTATTATTTTATTTATTTTTTCTCCTTAGAAATTTATTTAGTCAGAACATATGTAAATGAAAAAATTAATTTAACTTAGTAATAGAAAAGAAAAAATAAAAAATTACTGTTTGAAGTCTTTTTTGCTTTCAAGTCTGGGCAATTTCGCACGGCTCTCTATTGTCGTCGCCATAACAGCCTCTACATTTTCCGGTATAACTCGTTTGGAAACGCTAGCTAGCAATTGAACGTGTCATTCTGTTTCTTGTATGTGTGATGGAATTTTTGGATCATTAAACGGTGGATCATCTTGATTTAAATATTCTTTCAAAGTATCGTATGGAATGCTTCGCGTGAATGGTGGTTCAAATACGTCATTTATGTCATTCATATTGATCATTTCCGTGTAACTTGTGCAATAAAAGTTTATATCTGGTTTTTTATAAGCTCTAAGTCCCGTTGGGTCGTCAACATCGGTTCGCACAGTCGCGCTTTTCTTTGCTATCATCAAACAACATTGATAACAAGATATTTTCCGAATGCGCATAATATGAATTATCTGTAATTACTTTATTGACAATTTTGCGTAAACGAGGTTCTAGAAATCTTGACCAACTAATGAATTTGAAAAATAATCTACTACCGTACACGACAGAGCTGTAATACTTGATATTGAAGTACATTGGCACATAACATGTAATTATAAATTCAACCAGTATTCTTAAATTTGCATCTGGATTTTCCGTTGTCACATATAATCGTAATAGTCTAGCGGCCTTGGTGAGCCACCGAGAATGTACAATTTTCCCTGGTTTGATGTTTGCCAGATCCACTGAAACCACGCCGCTAGAAATTGCATGGGCCATGTCGTATAAGTACTTGGAATCGGTGGAAAATTCAATTTTTTCTGGAGCAGGTGCCATATTTTTCAACTCAATTTTCTGAAAGCCGTCCACCACCTGAAAATATATAAAAATAAAACAATTAAAAACGGTTGACAATTATAATAAATGAGTGATAGCAATAACTTCCCGGAAGAGTTTCACAAGTTTCGATTTGACGGCTCAATTTTCCGGTTGCCGATCTTGGTCCAGTGCTGGTTGATTTATCCAAAGCTTCAAACAAATGCCGAAACGGAAGTTCGTTGAAGTGTAGAAGGCAAACGAACCAATGCAATGGTCTTTTTAACAGCAATTCGAATCGTCGTATAATTCCACCGTTTGGGCCAGTGTTTGTTGGCTCACCGTCAGTGCATATGCCAATTAATGCATCCAGTGATAAATTTTTATCGTTGAAAAAATCATTTAATTTGGTTGTTTTGTATTCAGCGGTTTCATGTTCCAGTCTTACGTAACCAATCAATTCAGAATTCGGTTCTCTCAAAATAACAAGATGAGGTTCTTTTACCATTCTAGTATGATACTTCTCATCAATTGTATCTCTCGTTAAAGTATCATCTTTTCTGCCATCGAATGAAAATGCTAACAAATTGGTATCATCTAACCGTTTGCGAAGCACTTCTTGTCTGCATTTCTCTTTTTCTCGGCGAACTTTCGATTTATCCATGATGAGAGGTTTGCCATGGATATCTTTCATTTTAAAATCTTGGAAAAGAGCTGTTCCCATTGCTGATGCTACTCTATCAGGCACGCCAAATCTGTCACATACCAAGGCAAAGTTAAAACAATCGTATCTCTGTGTGTATTGTGAACTTGTGCTTATATCCAAATCTTCTTGAACCGGTGGCGGTGCGTATGTTGAATCATCGGGATCTTGGTATGTTGGCATTGATGACATAGACGTTGCTCCTTGCTCTTCAATTTCCATCGCAAATCCATCCATTGTTAGACTTCTCTGATTATGTTGATCGTGCATAAACTCTTTGAGGCGTTCGGGAACCAAACCGCATGCACATGGAGCTGCCTTCAAATCGCATTTACATGTTCCAATGAAAAAAATTGTTTCCAGAGATTTTACATACTCTGTAAATTGTTGGGGTTTGTTTCTTCTCTTGATTTGCTCTTGATATTTGTCAAGCAATCTATTCAATTTATTACATACACTTTTTTTCAGCATTATTTCCATACCAAGTTTTTCCCAAATTCCAATCAACTTATCTTGTACTTGAATAGTGAATGCTTTATAGGACAACTTTTTTTGTTCGCTCAAGTAAAAATAATATCTCAAGATATCCAGATAGGTTGGTAAATTAAGATCAGTCAAATCAGTAGACACACCAAAAACAGTAACATCATGCCTGGGTATATGACTCATTGGGTTTTCGATAGTTGTTGATGTTGTTATTGCTTCATCTTGCGGTGTAGAGGATGGTGGATTCATTGTAAACTTCTTGATTTGGAATGATTTTTTTTTAAATATTTTTTTATCTCAAATTAGCACTTCACACTTCGAGTTCTTCACAACGACTTAATGCATTCACAAAAACTGTTGCGTTATATATGGTCTAGGAGACGAGGTAATAAGAATGAAATGGTAATTTCAATTCTACCTGTAACCGATTTTGTTGTCAAAACTGCCCATAAAGTACTTACATGTAAATTAAACGTTAATCTGACTACAAATTCTGTTAAGCAAGTGCGCCTTTTATTACTTCTGGAAAATCCTTTATGATAATTTTATGCTCAATTCTACCTGTAACCGATTTTGTTGTCAAAACTGCCTATAAAGTTCTTACATGTAAATTAAACGTTAATCTGACCACAAATTCTGTTAAGCAAGTGCGCCTTTTATTACTTCTGGAAAATCCTTTATGATAATTTTATGCTCAATTCTACCTGTAACCGATTTAGCTTAAGTAAGTTTACGACATGCAGCTGTGTCTTGTGGTGGCTTAAAAAACCCACACAACCTATTTTACTATCTGCAACAGAACGACACGTTCAATTGCTAGCTAGCGTTTCCAAACGAGTTATACCGGAAAATGTAGAGGCTGTTATGGTGACGACATTAGAGAGCCGTGCGAAATTGCCCAGACTTGAAAGCAAAAAAGACTTCAAACAGTAATTTTTTTTATTTTCTTTTCTATTACTAAGTTAAATTAATTTTTTCATTTACATATGTTCTGACTAAATAAATTTCTAAAGAGAAAAAATAAATAAAATAATAAAAATAAATAAAATAAATAAAAAATAATAAAATAAAGTGCCAAAAATGGTGATTTTTTAAAATGTTTGTATGGGGAACCCCCCAGGGGAGTTCCAGGGGGTGTGCCACTGGCATGGGTGGATCGGCCCTCCAAAGTTAGTGGGGGTCGGTCATACATTTGGACTCGATTGGGGCACTCTAAATGGGTCAAAGTGGGATTTTTCAAAACTTGACCCTACGGGACAAAAGTCAACAGTTGGGGGGTAGTAGAATTCGTTTTAGAGGTATGGTTCCTTCGGCAAAGTTTCTTATTTTGATCCCTAGTATACGATTTTCACTTTCGCCATGGGCGATTATTAAATCGACCCGCCCTAATGTGAGCCCATATTCAAATGTTTTTTATTTTATTACGTTTTCTATTCTCCTTTAAAATTAAAAAAAGTGACGTTGAATACTTTTGGATTTTCGACGACGATATAATAATTACTGCGGTTTATTGATTTAAATTTAAAACTCTTTTCAGCTTAAAGCATGGCCGAGCTGGTAAAAATGACAACTCTCTTCAACACATTAATAAAGTGTTTATATTTTAATCAGCTCTTTATAGTATATATTAGGGTGTACCTTAAAATAGATTTGTCATTACACCCCAGTTTTATTGGAAATGGTCCCAAATGGAAGAAATCGATTTTTTTTTTTGGAAAACGTTAACCCTTGCCGAAGGTTCGACGAAAATGGCCCATTAAAAATTCCCAAAATTCGAAATTTCGAAAAATTATTTTTTATTCCATTTATTCATTTAATATAGTCAAACTGATTCAGACATGGAATTTTGACTTCATCGGATATCATTAACCCACGTTAGCCTGGAAAATGACCCACGAATTTGTTAAAATGCAAAAACGTGTTTTTTTTTTAATTAATTTTAAAGATTTTTTAAAATGCCTAATTTGGAGATGTTGATTGCTATTTGTACCACATAATAGTTGATATTAAAGAAAAAAAAAAAAAAAATTGGAAAAATGATAATTGTAGTTTGTGTTTGTAGCGACTGCTTTTCAGGACATTTTACAAAAATTGCTCATTTTGTCAAAAATTTAACAAAATTTGAATGTTTTCATAAAATTTTCCACAGTTTTCGGAAAAACATCACTTAAATTTGGTTAGACTATAATTATCTTTACATTTGTGTAAAAAACTATTAACCCTTAGGGGCCTGGGGTCAGAAAAGCCCCATGAAACTTAATATTAATTATGACTACGAGATTGTAAAGTCATTAAATTGATAAACAAAAAATCTCAACTGGATAAAAATAATTATTTTATGTAACGTAATCCATATGGCATTAATTTTTATACTTTTTGTCAAAAACGCCCCACTAGGAAATTTATAGAATAACATCTTTCATAAGTTTCGCGAAAATATCACTTTGAATGAATAAAAAAAAATTTTTCCACTTGATAAAAATTATTATTTTCAGTAACTTGATCCATATAGGGTTAATGTTCTCACTTTTCACAAAAAAGACCCACTAGGAAATTTACAGAATAACATTTATCAGAACAAGCGCAATTCTCTATAGTCCCAATTATTCTCAATGTCCCAATATTTTTAAGGGTTAAAAAGGTGGGGTCAAAAGTGTCCGTATGTTAATAGCTATTTTAGTTTTGTAATCGTATTAGATTCTAATTAAGAGCTTTTGTTTATTATGCATTTATTGCTTTCTATTTGGAAAGACGTTATTCTGAAAATTTCCAAGTGGGTTTTTTTTGCCGAATAGTAAAAACATTAACCCTATATGGATCAAGTTACACAAAATAATAATTTTTATCAAGTGGAAAAAAGATTTTTTGATCCATTTGAAGCAAGGTTGGTTACCGTTATCGTTATAATACCGTTATCGCTAAAATACCGTTTCAAATTGAATACCGTTACCGTTATCGATACCTCTAAAAAGATTTCTAAATACCGATACCGTTATTTTTATGGGTAGTTACCGGTATTTATTATTTTATATTAAAATTACAATTTTTTTATTTTTTATTTCATAATCTTGAGTGTTTTTTTTTTTACAAAAAATTTATAGATATTAATTTTACTTATTAAAACTACCAGTATTGAATTTATAGCTTAAATTTAATTAAAATCTATATGGATGAAGTAACTCAAAATAATAATTTTTATCAAGTGGAACATTTTTTTATTCATTCAAAGTGATATTTTTCCGAAAATTTTGAAAGGTGTTATTCTGTAAATTTCCTAGTGGGGCGTTTTTGAAGAAAAGTATGAAATTTAACCCCATATGTAGCACGTTACTTAAAATAATTATTTTTATCCAGTGATGTAAAATTTGAGGAAAACATTGAAATTTTGTCTAATTTTTGACAAAATAAGCAATTTTTGTAAAATGTCCTGGAAAGCAGTCGCTCGAAACACAAATTCGAATTATCATTTTTCCAATTTATTTTTTTTCTATAATATCAACTATTATGTGGCACAACTGGTAATCGAAATCTCCAAATTAGGCATTTTAGAACATCTTTAAAATTAATTAAAAAAAAAACACGTTTTCGCATTTTTATCAAATTCGTGGATGATTTTGGATTCCAGGCTAACCGATAACCGATGAAGTCAAAAATCCATGTCTGAATCAGTTTGACTATATTAAATGAATAAATGGAATAAAAAATAATTTTTTCGAAATTCCGAATTTTCGGAATTTTTAATAGTCATACACTTTTTTCCAAAATGGGCCATTTTCGTCCAACTTTCGGCACGGGTTAACGTTTTCCAAAAAAGCGATTTCTTCCATTTGGGACCATTTCTTATAAAACTGGGAGGTGTAATGAATGAAAATCACAAATCGTTAATTTAAGGGACATTCTAATATATATCAATCTTAATATATTTTTAATACTGCAAAAATTTCAATTCACCACAATTTATGAACTCATCTACTAAACAAAGACTCCATTATTTCCTTGTAAAGAAATGTACAACATAAAACTACATTTGCAGCAGTTAACAGCATGACTAAACACTAAAGACTTAATAAAATTTCAGAGCCTAATAGCAGTGACTGTCAGCACCTGGAAAAATTAAAATTAAAAAACAAAAACAAAAACAACCAACAAAATCAGTAGCCGAAACTCGCACACACACGTAATGGCAACTATATTAACCATTGACTTTGAACCAGCTCTAGAAAAAGATATTTATAAACAAAAATACAATTTATCTTTAACTTTTCGTACAACATTATATTTTCTGGTGGCAAGGCAAGATCAATAGAAGTAAATTGATAGGGGAAGTTTACTACAAGAAATAGTTAGTTGATTTAAATAAGTTTACGAGATGGAAAAAACGATTTTCCAAATCACGATGTGGTGTAATGGTTAGCGCATTCTGTATGAGTTTTCTATACCTCATATATATCACAACGCCCTCCTTCGGTTTTCCCACAACTGGCCTACACACTCATAACAATTTCACTGATTTTTTTCCAACCGTATTGTTGCGAGAGTGTATGAAATAAACAGCTTCAATAAGTTCGCCAACTCTTCATCAGATGGCGCTCAACAACTGTTACAAAAATTTAACAGCTCGCGCTATTACAGTGCTGCCATATTTGAAGCCCTTCATCTTTCACAATCCTTCATCTCTCCTCAGAAACTTTAGCTCAATGTTAAGCCTTTAGTTTTGATATAAGATGGATTAGAAGAAAATAGATCCAGGCAACATAAAAAATTTGTAGCCTAAATTATCGAATTAAAGATACACTCTAAAAAATGCTTGTAAATTTACTACTATAAAATAGGTAAATATTTATGTAAAATGACGCATAGTTAGTAAATATAAACACTAAATGCATAAAATCATTTTGTACACTCTAAAAAATGTTTGTAAATTTACTACTATAAAATGGGTAAAATTTTGTTTAATTTTACGAAAATTCGGTAAATATAAACAAAAAATGCGTAAACTTTTTTCATACACACTTCCATACACAATAATACACACACAAAGTATTTTTAGACATTATGTGTTTATAAATAAACACATTGTGCCTAAAATTACTACTGTTTTGTTAAATAAAATTTTTACGCACAAAGTTGGTAAATATACTATCCTATAATAGTAATAAATACTCTGACATTTCAAATTGGAAAAAATTAAAAAAAAAAAATTATAAATTATAAAAAGTAAAAGCGAAAACGGATTATTTTTTGTGAATTACAACGTTTCCACAAACACATTAGAGTCTGGAAATAGCAACATAAGCATGAAATTGTTTTTGGTAATTATTGTTAACGCATGTGGTAGTCTAAACCACATTTCAAAATTGAAAACGCCGTAAGAGAGATACGGCCTACGCAGGAACAATTGGGTGTAATGACTCCTGCTCAACAAAATGCCTTCTTTGCAAGGGAGGCAGTCAACCAACAACCGTCAACAATAACGGGAGAATACGCCGAAAGAGAGATACGGCCTAGGCAAAACTACTGGCTGCAATGACTCCTGCTCAACAAAGTCAGTATTCATTGAGTACTTTCTAACTTGCAAAGAAAGCATTTTGTTGATCAGGAGTCACTGTTGGTAAAAGTGCCATTTGTGGCACTATTGAATGTTCAATGGCACCTTGGCACTCTCCATAGAATTTTGGCACTTTTTACGAAAATTTCTATATAATTTGATAAAAGGTCGATATCATTGGTTTTTCATTAAAAGCCACGCCTATTAAGAACGGTTAGCAAAATTAAAAAACAAATGCTACTCTAAAAATATCCACAATTTTTTGGACCACCTTCCAGTTCTTCAGGGACAATTTAATCATTATTTTGATATTTAAAAATAAAAGCAACGGGGATAAAATTAGAAAAACTTTAATTGATTCTATTGTATTGTCAAATTTAATTGTAAAATTTTTTGAAAGTCTTGGACCTGCTAACTTATCTTAAAATAACGTAAGTTTAGTGCTTTACTATAGTTAAGAACGGCATTTTTATATGAAAATATTTGTGGTAGGTAATGTTAAACTCTGGTTACTTTAGATAAGTTGCCCGCCTTTTTTTTTTGTCTTTTTACTTAACCCTTAAATGCATGATCTCTACAATTTTAACCATTTTTTATATATGATTTCTAAAGGCGTGTACATTTCAAGAAAAATACTAAAAAAATTTATTTAAAAAAAAGTTGATTTTTATTGAAAAATATGGTTTTTTCCCAAATAGCTAAATTGTGATTATTTTAACGTGTATGAGAAAAAAACAAACAAAAAAAATATATGAAATATTAATTATACATTTATTGTTGCCAAAATTAATTTTATTGCGAGAATACCACTTTAAATATTTAAACAAACATTTTTGAATATTGCACTTTTTGTAAAAAAAACGCGTGTTTTAGATTTTTCACAAACATAGGAAACAAAACCAAGACTTTTCCTATAACTGTTTAAAAAATCTGAGTTATAGTTTATAAGAGCACTTTGTGCAGAAAGGGCCCCAATGCCCAACAATTGAGTTTTATGCATCAAGTGGCGTTTTTTATTAAGAAACTGGTATGTTGCCAAATGGCTACACTATGCATTTAAGGGTTAAAGTAACTAATTGTATAAATATTTGAAATAAAAGTTGAACATATTTTTTTTGAAACATTAAATGTTTCTTAACTTTTTTTTGGCACTTTTAAAGCTTTTTTGGCAGTTTTTTGGCATCATTGAGGCACCAAACGAAAATTCTCAAATACCATCACTGTCAGGAGTCATTGCACTCAGTTGTTCCTGCGTAGGCCATATCTCTCTTAATGTGTTTTCTCCCGTTATTGTTGACGGTTACTGCCTCCCTCTCAAAGAAGGCATTTTGTTTAGCAGGAGTCATTGCACCCATTCAATAGTTATAACAAATTTTTATATGAATTTTATACAAATTCCCTAAGATCCCAAAATGACTAATTTGGACATAAACGATTATGAGAGAATGACTCGGATATTATTACACTGTGAGACAAATGGTAGGGGTCAGTGATCGGGAAGGGTTCAAACTACCGGGGAAAGTTATATCGGTAAAAAAGAAGTTATACGTGTCCCGGCGTTTCGCTGGTTCACCCCTAGGAATCGAGATATATCGATTTGACCTTTGGTGGTCTTTTTTTTGACATAACTCGAGAACCACTAGTCCGATTTTGCTCAAACAATTTAAAAAAAAAATTACAATTCCTTTAATCTGTTCATATAACGTTTTTCTATATACTCAACAGTTTTGCTGGTAAAAATAAATGTATGAAGAAAAAAATATTTTTTGCCTAAAATATTAAAAAAAAGTAATAAACAAAAGGTTATTGATTTTTATGGTAGCGGTAACAAACATTTATTTTTACCGGCAAAACTGTTGGGCAAATTTTGTGCGCACCTGTAATGTAAATTTACTCAATTTGTGCGTACCAACTTACACATAATGTGTGTAACATTTTTTTTTACGCACATATAGTAAATTTAGCAATTTCCTACTATAAATAGGGTAAATTTAAACAAAAATTAATTAGAGTGTATGTTTAAAATAAAATTTGTTTTTAATATTCGCCGATAGTGTCTATTTTAGTTGTTACAATGTCTAGTTGTTAATTGTGATTCCGAAATATTTTTGGCAAATGAAATTAAGTTGTATTAACCAAATTTCGTTGTGAAATAAACATTTTTTATATTTTACGCGGTAGTCCTATCTATAGATATTTTATGAACTAGAAGTTTATCAAAGGCTTGCCAAGTTATTCCAAAAAGTACGAAAAGGTGAATCGGAAAAAATTTATTAAATCCGAAAAGCACAAACATCAAAAAGAATACGTGAATTCGGAAGCTATTGTAGTATACTTCTCCATATAAATTACCCAAAAACTTATATATCTTTGTACAACAACAACTCCAATACCCCATTTTGAAATATTTTGATTTTTTTCATTACCCATGTGAAAATCGAAATACATATGAACATACATGATCATACATTGGGTCGTATGTGATTATGTATGGGCATATATAGTCATGTACGTCCATGCATAGTTCAATGCATGACCATACATGCTCTCATACATTTCCATATATCTTTGGATCCGAAACTTGAAGGTATATGGACTTATATGCCCATATATGATCATATATGAGCATACGTGAATCATATATGATCATGTATGGTCATATATGAACATGTACGGTCATATGCCCTCAAATTTCGGATCCGAAGAAATATGGAAATATATGAGATCACGTATGGTTATACAACGAACTAGACGTGGACGTGTATGACCATGTGTGTTCATATATATTTCGATTTTCACATGGGTAGTGCAGTTCTCTTTCTTCCTTAACGATTTTATCAAAGTCGCTAACTAAGGACAAAAATCGTAGTCACAGCAACTATTTCATCATTTATGTATATTTTTAAATTAAGTATGACACTTTCCTCTTCTTCATCTTTGAGCCATCTGCAAGGACTGACTTGTATTCTAATCCTCGCAATTCTAGAAACCCAGCAATTTTCTTCCTTCGGAATACTTCTCATTGTGAGCTAAAAACACTTTGTTGGACCATTGGTAAAGACATTTTATTGATTAATTTATGATGCGGCATATACAACAATAATATGGTGGCATACGATTACTTTATGCATTCAGGGCCAAATAAGAAGTGTTGCAAATTGAAGAAATAAAACAAAATAAGAATCACACAGACTAAACTGAAGATGGAGATAGTAACTAAAAGTAGACTTTTGAACAGAAAAAGAAGAACGTTTGTCTTGTCTAACTAACACCATAAATAAAATTTTGAGAGAGAAGAATAAAAAACGGAATAAATAAATATTCTTTTTTGCATAAATTGTTCTTTTTGTTGCTTGTCGAACATGACCAGTGGTTACTAGTAGTAGTTGCAAGCAGTGGTGGTAGTTGTGGAATTGAGTGTCATGTTCATGTTGTTGAATTTTAATAGCCAATTACTCACTCACTTTCGGCCACCATAGCAGTTTTTCTGCTAAATTCTAGACAATAATCTTTAGTATAGACGTCTTTTGTACTGGCTGTATGAAATTGAAATAAATGGCTTCTAGTAGATCAGTGTGACACCTGATCATTAAAAAACTATAAAATAATAAATGTTCTGATCATAGAATTGAGAAAAACAAAAACAAAACAAACATTGTTGATGTTATTGTTGCTGTTCTTATAGAACAATCCTTTAGTTAAAATATTATTATGTATTTTGTATTTCAATAATTTTTGCGAATGCTATTGTTTTGCTCAAATTCGAATCATATACCCGTACGAATAGTGATGTTTAATCGCTTGAGAATGTCGCGTTACCATTAATTGTGCATTTTAATAATGAACCCATTTAAGGAAGGTACAAGGTTATTTAGTTACTTTATTATCTTCTTTTTTTTGCTCTCTCTATTAACCATTATACCGCAGCTTGCATAGATTTGCGGTGATTCAATTATAGTGGTGGTATGACTAACCCTAAAAGTAGCCCCCATTTGAATATGTTGTATGTGCACAGTGGTTCATCAATAAAAATAACTTTAACTATTGAAATCTCTGTGGACAGATTATAGATATCGTACTGGCAAATTTAACTCCGGATCCATCGATCTCAATCATATAAAATGTCAGGATGTTGTCGGTAAAATGTGCATATTTTCAGTACAATTGGATTTGCCAGATGCTTTCAGTAATGTCAATATATTCTCTGTTGAAATATAGATTTTTAGTGAGTGTAGACATTATATTAGGAAAATGCATTTTTTATATTAGGAAAATAGGTTATGGGAAGGAGATAAGAGGGAATAGCGTTTTTGGATATTAGTCTTTAATTTCACTCTGCTGCAAATTCTGCCGGAAGTTATTTCACATACTGCTAGTTCATCTGATGAATGAAGTTTTTCTGTTAAACGATGTGCAATCCACTGGACTATCGAAAAGGATATGATCTACTTTTTAGGTACTCGAGTAATGCAAAGAAAAACTCAGTCACTGGTGTATATTTCACACATGGTTTGTGTCTTTAATAACTTATATTCTATTTTGGAGGGTAAACATCTGTCATTTATTCTCAGCTAATCATTGAACGAAATAGTGTAATACTACATTTATACTTTAGCAAAAACCACCTACTTTTTTATATAAAACTAATTTTTGCTTGTTTTATTGTATGCGTTTTGACAAGTTAAAAACTACAAGAGCCAAAAACCAGATAGTTTTTGCTCAGGTAGAAATGTAGTATAAACAACAAAGTTTTTTTGCTTCGAAAATGTCGAATTTTGTCCCAACAAAGCATCATTTGCTGGAAGTTATGCTTTACTTATTCAATTTGCAAAAAAAGTGCAGCCGTAGCACATCGATTGCTCATCGAAGCTTATTCTGAATATGTTCCATCGATTTCAACGTACGTTTGACAAGAAAGACAAAGGCCACCCACGTCGGCCAAAAAAGTTCGAAGATGATGAATTGGAGGAATTACTCGATGAAGATTGTTGTCAACCTCAAGAAGAACTTATAATATCATTGGGAGTCACTCAAGCAGCAATTTATAAACTTTTGCAAGCAGCAGGATTCATCCGAAAACAAGGAAATTGGGTACCACATGAGTTGAAGCCGAGAGACGTTAAAATATGATTTTGCATGTCCGAAATACTGCCGATGGAAAATAAATCCATTACAACAACTCGAAGCACAAGAAATAGTATCTGAAGTCCGGCCAACCAGCCACAGCCAGAAAATAGTGGTTGATTAGTTTTGCTTCACCCGGCTTATAGTCCAGACCTTGCCCCGTTCGACTACCATTTGTTTCGATCGATGCAGAACGCTCTCACTGGAACACGCTTCACTTCAGAACAGGGTATCTGAAATTGGCTTGTTTCGTTCTTGGCCTTAAAAAATTAGCAGTTTTTTAGGAATCCATATTTTGCAGGAAGGATGAGAAAAGATCATAGCTAACGATGGCCAATACTTTAAATAATTTTTGTATTTTTTAATGCAAAAATTAAAATAATTGTTGAAAATAAGCACACCACGGCTAAAATCTCATTCAAATATTTATTTTGTTTTGAGTTTAAAATTAGTTGTTTTTACAAAATGTATTGACAACAGACATACATATAAATAGTACCCAAAGGGTACTTTTATGTAATTGATGCTTTCAAAAAGGAGTTGATTTATGGCTGGTTTTGCCAAATCAGACAGTTCATATACGAAAGTACAAAATTCTCGTCCCGTTGATTTTTTGTACCTTATGTAATGTCTCGGTTTGAGTAAGAAAGTTATCATTTTCTTATTGCGGACAACTGAAGAGTACAGTGATGTCTACGAAACAATTGTATTGTCTATCATGAAAATGATCAACCCCTTTTTGAAACAACAAATAAAAAGCTAATATGACAATATCATATTAGAATTTGCACTTGAGGTGGAAGAATATTCTAACTAAATATATGAAAATAAAGAAAGTCCGAAAAAACAATTTTTGTATTTTTTAATGCAAAAATTAAAATAATTGTTTTAAATAATTTTATATCGTATCAGTGTTTTAAAATAAATGCCCAAAATTTGTCAAAAAAACCGCATCTAATAAAAATGCAAAAATTTCTATACCAAATAATCGGTTGTATAATAACTTATTTTCTCTTCTAGTGTCGGTTATAATACCGATAATTTTAGTTTGAAATTGTCCCAAAATCAACCGCTTCTATAGCTCAAAACTAGAACCGCTTCTCCTAGAAACAGTACTGGAACTAGTTCCATGACTGATTCTCTTTCAGTTATACCCTACATTTAAGCTTCGTGGACCGGGTTCCGAAACTAGTTCAATGGAATTGGTTTTAGTGAAACCAGTTTCGTGTGGTTGGAAACCGATCGTAATAAAGGTTCCTGGCTCGTTACAACAAAAATTAAATCTAAGGAAGTCAAAATCGAATATTTTTGAAATACTACCCCTATACTTATGTATACGCATTCAGAATTTCAGGGCATATTTTCTAAAAAATTCGACTTTCTAAGCCAGGAAAACAAATAAAAATCTAATCCAGTGGATATTAAAACTGATAACGGTGATTTGACTGACCAAACACTACCCAGTTTTCGTACAAAACTCGTTTTTTCTTGTTGTTTATATATACTAGGTAGTTTTTGCTCAGTCTAAATATACATTGCATTAAATTATAATTGATTGTTTTAATTTGTCATTCATAAAAAATATTTAAAAAATTAACAACAAAAAATATACACTATTTCATTAAAAGTAGCACATTTTTTTATTTTACTCTATTAAAACATAATAGCGCTACCTGAGCGCTCAGATTAAGCGCTTGGTGAATAACACAGCTGGAAATTGTGTCTTAAAGACAATGTTATCAGCGACTCATTAAATACAAGTCATCAGCTTAAGACATTTTACTTTAGACGTCTTAAAAACATGTCAGCATTTTGTATTCTGTTTTTAAAAACGTTGACTAACTGCATACTTGTTAGCACCGGACAACTACAATATGACATTAATCAGTCTACATGTCAGCAATAATACTAGTTTTTTCATTTCAATTAATTATTAAAAATGATAAATTTTTTTTACTAAGGAATATTTTTGGAATTTTTGTATTTTTTACGACAAAATGCTGTCATGTCAATCAGACGTTCATAGGAAATATCTTAAAGTCGTCTTAGTCAGATATTATGAATAAGTCACTAATTGTAACGGACTGCTGAATAGTCATGAGCTGTGATCCGCTTTTTGTGGAATCAATTCCTCCAGACGTCTTAAGGATATGTCATCATTTAATCCGCGTAAAGACCACTTGATGACTTGTCGTGATGATATTTTTACATTTGTATGAAAATATCATCAGGTGTCTTAAGGTTTTTGTATGGGACCGGATCAGAAAGTCAGCAGTGACAGCGACATGTCACTAAGCCGTCTTGATGATATTTCCAACTGGGAAGTTGTTTAAAAGACAGTTGTACAACTGTTGTGGAACTGCTGTATATTAATTTGTATCTGCTGCACACACTCCTCAACTTTGTATTGGCATTTTGTCACAACTTTTGACACAAGTAAAAAGGTAAAAAAGCATTTAAAGCATATCGAATTTTGAATCTTTTCGAATTATAACACCAGCAAACCCCTGTGCGATGTACTAATTTTAATAAATTTAAATTAAATAACAAAACAATCTAGAAACTTACTTATGTTTTGTTTACGAGCATTATAAACATAATCGTAATAACGAAATGATCTTATTGGTTTTTGTATCTCTATTTGTTTTGGTTGGTTATTTGCAATCTTAAAATGCTTCCTGCTGTTGTTAATACAGATATCAAAATCCAACAATAACAGCAACAATACAAAAATAACAACCATTATAATTTGTTTAAAAATACACTCAATTATACACTCACAGTTGCAATACACAATGGGTCTGCATTTAAGTTTAAATGGAAAGTGTAAATTTAAATGCATACAAAAGGTGTTGTTTCGTATAAAACCTTTAGTTTTGTAAGACCAACTGATGATATGCGGTAGTCGCACCTAGGAGTGATGTAAATCGGGACAACAGTTCTCTAAATTAGAATGATAAACTATAAACGATGCACTGTGGTTCCAAGCCAGCAAATCACACAAAAAAAAACAATTTTCTTAATTTAAAATCATTGTCGGAAATTTGCAGGAAAGGCGACCCAATTTAACTCTATACCAAAGAGAGTGCCCCTTGGGGTTCAGCAGAAATACAATATTATGAGTTTTTCTTATCTATTTAATATCGATATTTTAAAATTTCCGATCCATAGTGCATACACAATTGAAATAATCTGGCTGAATTTAATTGTTCATCTGTTCAAGTTAAAAACCATAATTGTATGTATAAGTGCAATTATGTGTATGAGTGTAGAGTACTCGTATAACTCTAATAACCAGGGCAAGTTTAAAATCACACAAAAAAATTGCCACGAAAAATTGCAGAAAAAACAGCAGAATTGGCAGAAAAAAATAGCAACATGGCATGCTTATTCCAAAAAATTTCAAAAATAATTATTGATTTAAGTGTTTTTGTAAAATATTTTTAACAAAAAACTATAATAAAGGTATTCATAGTTGAACAAAGAGAAAGTAAAATACACAATTTCAAACTAAACTGGAAATATTCTTAACAAATTAAAAAATATTTTTTTACACTTGCTTTACTCCTACATTTCTTGTAACAGGTTGTATCGAAAATTAATTATAAATGATACCGGGTGTATCAAAAATGCACATTTCAGATATTCTTACTTGGTTTTCATTTTGTATGGAAAAACTAAATTAATTTTGTAGTTTTCGGCTCAAAAACTAAAAATGGCCAAAAACTACTAGTTTTTGCCAAGTCTAAATACACTATAAAAAAATCAGGAATTTAAAATGGCATTTTTTCGAAATAATTGCAAAAATTGCATTTAATGGCAAATGCCAAAAATAACTTGCCCTACTAATAACACAGTGCAGCAAGAAATTTTATACTCAATGGTTTCAACGCAAAATAAAAGTTGACCAACTAATAGAAAAAGTTTAACTAAAAATTAGTTAAAAATTATGTTGCAAAAAAAACTGTTAAAATTAGCAGATTATTTTTGCTATATATTAGTAAGATAGGAACAGCAAAAATAAAGTTGTTAAATATACAGAATTTTGGTTATATTTGAGTTAAAGTTTTGTTAACAGAAAACATAGCTTTAATGAAACAGAGGTTTTTTGAATTAATTCGCGAATCATTCATGTACTGAATTAGCAAAATTTTGAATTAATTCTTTTCATCAAAAAAAGAATTGAATGAAATTTGAATCAATTCATATGAATTTGGCAAAAATTAATTTCAGTTCGTTTCCAATTCAAATGAATTTGGCAAAATCATTTGCAATTCATTTCCAATTCAAATGAATTTGGAAAATCATTTGCAATTCATTTCCAATTCAAATGAATTTGGCAAAATGAATTGGAATTAATTTCCAATTCATTTGAATTGAATTGATTTTGTATTAATTCAAATAAATTGGAAATGAATTGCAATTCATATTAATGAAACTATTAATTGCATCTTGAATATTAAATGTGTTTTGTCGTTGAGCGTATGTCAAAAGCGAAATAAGTTATACTTGAAGAAACACACTCCAAACAGCATGTTTACTTTGGTTGGTTGCAATTTATTTTTGATTTCATTAATTTGAATTGCAATTCATTTCCAATTCATTTGAATTAATTAAAAATCAATTCAATTCAAATGAATTGGAAATGAATTGCAATTCATTTTGCCAAATTCATTTGGATTGGAAACGAATTTTCAATTCATTTTGCAAAATTCATTTGAATTGAAAAAGAATTGCAATTCATTTTTGACAAATTCATTTGAATTGATTAAAATTTCATTCAATTCTTTTTTTTTGGCGAAAAGAACTAATTCAAAAAAGAATGATTCATTTACAGCTCTGATAGAGAATAACAAATTAACCTGCTGAAAGCAGCAAAATATTTTGCTAAATAATTAGTGGCATAAAAAATAAAAAAGAAATTAAAATTTTCGAAGTTTTTTTTAAATTTTTTTAAATGAAAATAAAAATCGAGCCTTTCGAATATATTAGTTTACAATTGTATTTGCAAGTATTTCTGCAGATTTTTGCATTCAACTAAATTTAGAATAAAAATAACAAAAATTTTGTAGATATAACAGTTTGGTTTGCTATTTTTAGTCTACTAATATTTAACAAAATTTTCTTCAGATTTTACAGTACAATTTAGCGCTTTCAATTAACTAAAAGTTATGTTAAATAAAGGTTGATCCAACCAAAACGCACGATATTAATTGTAAATAAAACAAAAAGTTTTTGGAGATTTATCTTAATATTTTTATTATGATAGAAGGATCTATGACAATTATGACAAAATATCGGCCAAATGCTCGGCTTCGGTGGCATACTTCTATCCGATGGTCCTTGTTTTCAATGACTCTGAGATATAATTGTGGTTCAATGTCATTAATTTGCCGAATAATCTCATCCTTGAGCTCTTGAATTGTTCTTGGCTTATTTACGTACACTTTTTTTTGTAAAATATCCCCAAAGAAAGAAGTTCAACGGTGTCAAATCACATGATCGTGGCGGCCAATTAATCGCCAAGACGTGAGATAAAACGGCCATTGAATTTCTCGCGCAAAAGAGCCACTGTTTCGTTGGCTGTGTGGCTGTGTGGCAAGTGGCATCATTCTGTTGGAAGTACATATCGTCCAGGTCCATATCCTCAATTTCTGGCCCCAAGAAGTCCGTTATCATCTCGCGATAGCGAATACCATTTACGGTAACGGCTTGACGGCTCTTCTGCCACACTATCGCGAATAACAGCAATGTTTTCCGCAGAACGAACTGGGCGAGCATGTACAGGTCTTTTCGCATTTCCTACAAACCCAGTTTGCTGAAATTTGCACACAATTCTCGCGATTGTGGACACATTTGGTCGATTATGTTGACCAGTGAAGTGCACGAAATGCATTTTGATTTTCGTAAAGGGCTTCAACAATCTTAACGCGCTGTTCAATTGTGTACCTCTCCATGGTTGAATTTGTCAAACACTGAAACAAAGAAATGTCAAATTAAGTTGGTCAAAAAACTTGACGTTAAGGTCACAATTAACATCGTGCATTATGGTTGGATCACCCTTTATAAGGTTTTTTATACAGATTTATAATAATTTTTTTTAAAGTATTTTGTACTTCTAAATACGAATCGGAAATCCAAAGAGCTTAAAAAATCTGCAGTTTGTGTTTACTTGAAAAAATAATTAATTGGTTCAAAATTTTTATCTTTTTTTAAAATATTTTTCATTTCATTTAATTTTTCAATTTAGTTTTTTTTTTCTTTTTGGAAAGTATCACAACTTGCAAAAGCATTGCGAAGCAACTTTTTTGACTTCCAATACAATTTTGGCAGGCTAAAATACTTAAAAAAGTTTTAGTAAAAATCTGTGAAAAGACTTTGTAGAGTGGTGTTATTATCAATATTATAGTAACGGTTTTTTGTTTTTCGAATGTACCCGTATGTACGATTGTTTAAAAATTAGTGTTTTTATATTCTATTTATATCATTTGTTTTGTTGTTGTATTTAAGGTGCGCTTCATTAAAACTTTGATGTTTTTAAATTGTTATTTTGTTATTGTTGTTATGTGCCTTTTAATTCTTTCTCTTCGTTTTGTTTTAAATTAAAATCATTTGAGAATTTATGACTTCAACTTACTTGTAAGTGTGTTGCTATTTTAATTAAAATAATTTATTATTTTATTATTCTTTTGATTACTTTTTTTATTTTTTGTTAGCAGTTGCATCTTTTTTGTTGCTGTGTGCTATTATTGTATATTGTTCATTTTTATAAAATGTCAATTTTATTTGTGTTCAATATTTTTTATTGGATTTACCCAAAATCTTTTTTAATTGGTTTAGAATGTAGAACATTAAAACTCCATTTATGGTCATTAGACACTAAAGTTTTGTTAAAGTTGATATTGGAAAATTTATTTAAATTTTTTGTATGGAAAAGAATATATTAATGAACATTTTCACTCACTTCTTAACAAAGTGATTGAAAATGTTCTTTAATTTAATGAAGCGTTTCATAATGTATTATTTTTTGGGTTGTATCTGAAATGTTGAATAACGCTCCTTGGCGAGAACAAGAAAATCTCATTGAGTTTGTAATTTAACTTTAGAAATATATCTATAAATTCTAAAAATGTACATAGAAACCCGACGATATCCTTAGGCAAGAATGAAATATGGATTTCACAATAAATAAATAAGTTTTGGGTGCGTTTACAAAAGTGTACTTGGAACATGCGCGGCTCCAGCAATTAATATAAGGGAAAAATCATACGCCACAGTGCCCAAATCAATGTGTTTGTTGTTTTTTGTGTACGGTGGCGTATGCTTAATTGCTGGACCCGCGCATGACTTGGATTGTGTCAGTTAAGCCCAAATTACTTGAACGTAAATGTAACGTGACGAATCAGCTGATTCAACCTGCTTAATGAGAAACACATAGTGCTGAGTACCAGACATAAACGAGTCGTAACGTGCCTCTCCGTTTTTACGTGAGGGAGCAAAACAGCTGTTTTTAGTTGCATATCAGTGATGGGATTTGTGGCACAATTGTTACATGTTTGGCACAATCAAAGTTTGATAGGTACACTGGCACATTTTTGTTATTTCCAAATATTCTTTAGAAATCCAGTTTTTAAAAAAAAAATTAATTGGCTAAAACAATAAAAATTTTTTTTTTAATTTTCATACAAAAACTTTTGTTTAAAACGAACACATAAAATATTAGTGGTATTCATATAAACTCGTAAATTCCTTGTAAAGCTTTTATAAATACAAACCATATTTCTTATGTATGGAGTTTGACATTAAACTCACAAACATACCAGGTTTACACCATTTACGAGTAGACTACGAGTTTATATGAAAACCCCTATTATATTTGAAAAGTAAATAAATTAAGTAAATAACAATCGATTAAATTCAGAAATAAATTAAATTTGGCATAAACTAATTTAATTATTGAATGAATCAAATGAGCTAAATCGACTACAAATTATTTTCGATTTAAAATGAAATTGAATCCGATTTTCAGGGATAAAATATAATCTACAATGAATTTTTATGAAAGTTCTTGCTTGTTATTTTATAAAAAAAATGCAAGTTTTGGTCCTATAGGGGTCGAAAATGTACTATTTTTAAACTGGTTGGTACTATTCTGAAAATCAAATTTATCAATCCTTAATAGCACGTTACATATTTTGAGTAACGTAGCAAAAATAAAATACCACGTTACGACTCGTTCTCGTTACATTTACGATCTAGTAACGAGACCTTTACTTATGGTACATAATTAAATATTTATCATAGATGTTAACCGAAGTAATGTGGTTATATGTAAGGGTAACGCTATTTGACCTATTAAGGATAACGCTCTTTCAGTTATTTCGATCACGGTATTTTAAGGACAGCGGTATTTCGGTAACGGTATTTTGAGTGTAACGATAGGCAGTTGAAAGGGTTTTGAATCGATAACGGTAGTTTAGCAGTGTTGTTTGTCAACCCTG
Organism: Leucophora obtusa; assembly: GCA_949987735.1. Classification (NCBI taxonomy): domain Eukaryota; kingdom Metazoa; phylum Arthropoda; class Insecta; order Diptera; family Anthomyiidae; genus Leucophora; species Leucophora obtusa. The sequence goes on from OX465298.1 coordinate 148,506,339, forward strand.
ATATTTATCATAGGCCTTAATCCAATTTTTAAAATTTTTTTAATTGGCCCAGTGTAGAAAATCATTACCAGATATGTGGTTATATAACTACATACTTGGTAATGGTAACCAGTTACTTTCCTTATTACATTTTTTCTTACTTTTGTATGGAGATATCTCGCACACTAGTATGCAGCACACAAAAAATCAAAAATATATGGTCGTATATATCTTTACCAGAGTTAAAAAAATATTGAGTATTGAGTCTAAAAATAGATTTAAAAGAATTTAGAAAAAACTTAAAACATTAATTTATATTTGAGATGATGATACAAATAAGTCGTTATTGTAAATTTAGTTATTAGCAGGGCAAGTTTAAAACGACATAAAAAAGTTGAAATTGGCACGAAAAACAGCAAAAATGGCTGGTTTTTCCAAACATTTAAAAATAGACTATTTAACCGTCTTTTAAAATATTTTTAACAAAAAAAAAAAAAACACTGAAGGAATTCACAATTGAATTGCCAAAGTAAAATCTGCGTAAATTGGTATGATTTTTAAAGAATGAAATTTTCATTGCTATAAAAATAAACCATTTTGTAAATTTTGTTCCAAAAATTATCTACAAAGGTTGGGGTTTTAATGGATTTTGTAGAATGTTTTATATAAAAGTCTAAAAAATCGACAAAATGCCTTTTTTGCAAGATCTGTAAAAATAGCATTTTTACAAAATAAGTGGAAAAATGTCAAAACTTGCATTTAATGTAGGGTGACCATTTTTTTTCTGACTTCAAATCAGTACAAATTTTAAAAAATATTATCATCATCCAAAAACGATTATGCAACCAACCTAATTTGTTGTCAAGCGAATGGTTTGGTTAAGGCAACTAAATTTTTCGGTTAACCATCATACCATCCTAAAAACCTTACACATTTCTCCCTATACAGACCCCAAAAAAATTTTTTTCAAGAAAAAATCCACTTTTTCAACCCATTATTTAGAAATTTCAATGATCTGTTACCATTCCTTTTCTAGTTTTTTTTTTTTGTAACAGATTGATGAAATATAGCCATGCTACGAATGGAGTCAAATATGACACCAGGATAGTATGGACGTCAATTCTTCCGAATTAACAACGAATTGCTGTCGTCACGATCAAATTGCATTGTCTATACTAATTTTCTGTAGATACAAATTAACCAATTGATTGGCTACAAATTTAGTTGTCAGAACAAATCTTTTTTCTCTTTGCTAATTTTTGCATGATTTCTGATATAGAAAACCTTCACATTTTGGCTACGTGTTTCTACAAAAACACGTAACACTTTTAAAAATGATTCGAAAATTTTTTAGTAGAAATAGCCACATATACATATTTCTTCAAATTTTAAGGATTTTTGTACGATCTTCAGCTTTTGAGGTCGTTTTCTACACTCAGAAAACAGAATCATTCTTACAGTAGCTCTGACAACCGGATAAATAAAATATTTTTATCACAGTCAAATAACTGTTGTATCAACTGATTTTCTATTATCGAAATGGAACCATTTGATGGATTCGGTTGTTACCACGAATCTTCTCTGTGTATGAAACTACATGTTAAATTAAGAAATTTAAATATAGAAAAATCATTTTGAATACTTTCTGCTAGAGAAAACCGCTCACATTCATAAAAATTTCTCTTATAAAAAAAACTACATTGTACTTGCATTTTGGCTTTTTTACAAAAAAAAAAATGTAATATTTTTTTAAATGCCAAAAATCAGTACAATCAGTACAAATTTAAAAAAAATCAGTACAAATCAGTACACGACTTTTTCATCAGTACACGTGACCAAAAATCAGTACATGTACTGATCAAATCAGTACGAATGGTCACCCTAATTTAATGCCAAATGACAAAAAGAACTCATCCTGGTTAGTAGTAACTTATTATATATTTTAAAATAATGCAGAAAGTAAATCGGTGTTATTACTGGTAGTCCAAAAATAATGATATAGCATTACCGTTTCTGCACTGGGAGGGTAAATACGTTTTATGTAAGCATGGATACCGCAACTGCTAAAAATCCGTAACCACAACGGTCAAACCTATTCATTTCGTTTTTCGGCGGGTAATTTTGGTTCCATACCGTTATTATGTTTTAATATAAAATTTTTTAATTTACATGAATTGGTATTTTCGTCACTGGCTCCAAAGCTGAAGCCTTCTGTGTAACAGTTCAACCACTACACTATTGCTTATACCATAACGCAGTCAATGAGCAGGGGTCAGCTTTTTGGTATTGAAGTTTTTCTTAGCATTCTATCAACGTTAGCTTTAATTCGATATTTTAAAAAACTACACTCAAAATAATACGTCTGTTGGCTGGACAGAAAAATTTGTTACTTTAACAAAATTTATTCCTGTTTTTTGGCTTAAAATAAAATTGTTGATTTTAATAAATTCTTTTGTAAATTTAACAAATCTAAATTAAATTAAAAAATTTGTAAAACTACAGTTTTATCTGTAATTATACTGAGTCGAGAATGTATCCAAATTTAGGGTCTCGGGACCCTCCTTGGGCCTAGTCCATATCATATAAGGGCACTCCAAAGGAGCAACCATTTTGTCCGTTTTGCTCTATCTCGCTTAGTTTTCGAGATATGGGTCATTTTATGAAGTGGAAAATTTTTATTAAAAATTTCCGAGGGTGCAAGGCGCCGCCAAGGTCCATTTTTGGATAGAGATAACCCCTTTTGCTTGGGTATTGTACGGTTAGGGGTAGTCGAAATTTTCATCAATTTTGCTCTATCTCTCTTAGTTTTCGAGATATGGGCCATTTTAAAAAATCGGGAGGGAACGAAATAGCGCCATCTTTAAAACTTCGGATATATTGGTGGCGTCATCTACCGGGTAATATTATATTTTAAAATATTATATTTTAACAATAAATTTTGTAAAATTTAACGAATGGGTTCCTAAAAATTAGTTTTAAATAATTTTGAAAATTAACACTCAAAATTAGTTAAAATACTGAGGATTTTTAGTATTGTCTTAAATGAAGCTAACTAAAATATTTGCTTAAATCAGTGTTTCAACTAAAAATTTGTTAAAAATTTGTCAAATCGATTTGAAGCCGGTTTGACAGATTTTTCTACTGAAGTATTATTTTAAGTGTACTGCTTTTGCTTTTAAATTTTTTCTTTGCTAATCTAATTCAAAACACGTTTTACAAAATTTTCCACCAGGTCACAATTTGGGGAAAATCATAATGGAAAATAATATTTATGTTGGATATTTTAGGAGCATGTTTTTGCCTTCCAAGAAATTTGGGTTAATTAGTCTCGTTTCCAGCTAAATTTTAAAAAGTTATTTTTTACTATTATTTATTATGCTTTTAACACACAAATTTTTTATAGTTCCTAGATTTATGAAATATTTTTTATATTACATCTGTAATAAATAAAAAATTACTGCCAATTAAAATGCTGCTAAAAAAATTGCTAAAAACAAATAAATATAAGCAAATAAAAGTTTTTTAAAATATATTACATGCATATATTAAAGTATTAAAACAATTTAAAACTGCTCGTTAGTAATATCTTGTAATTACCACTAGTTGGTTGTTTTATTAACCCTTTAATGAATATACCCGGGTAAAAAAAATAATATGATGTTATATGTAATGATATCTTATTTAATATAATTGGAGATATGCTATGATCCGAAAAATGGTGGATAAAATTATATCGGATAAGATCTAAATATATTGAATCATATAGAATCTTATCCGGATTTTGACCCGATATAATTATATCTAATTTGATGTAGAAAGACATAATTATATAACGCTTCATAATTCAAGATCAAAACAAAAACTATTAAAAAGTACTGAAAAGTAACACCCTTAAGTTAAGAATTAAAAATTTAAATAAAAATTTAGAAGAAGTTGTACATAATTGTAACATATCTAAAACAACTTAGGAAAAAAAATTAACATTGAGCTATATAAAATTTTATATATTTTCGATAAAGCCATTTTTAATTATATATGACGATGTATTAAAATTGTCATAGCATATGTAAATAGATATGGCACATATAAATATATATGGGGACATGTATATTTATACTGATCTATATATGACATCATATAAGAAATTTTTGAAAAACTCAAAGCTATACATAATTATATCCGCAAAGATATAGTGTTACACTTGACTATATATAAACATATTAATTCATATTAAATTATATAATTTCATATATAACTATTTTTACTCGGGTAGTTTTTTTTTTTGTTTAAAATAACTTTTTTTTTTGAGGAGGTATGGTTTTAATAAAAAGGAGGCACGGTTTTAATAAATTAAAAAGAAGTACTTTTTTAATAAAAAATACTGCTTTAATAAATGGAGCTTACTTAAGTTACACTCATAGAAATAAATCTGTAAAAATAGCAGAAAAAGTTACTAAAAATTAGTTAAAAAAGATGATGCAGAGAAAATTGCTAAAATTATCAGATTTTTTTACTAAATACTAGTAAAATGAAAACAGCAAAATTAAAACTGTTAAATTTACAAAATTTCAGTTATATTTAGGCTAACTTTTAGTTAATTGAAAATAGCAAATTGTACTGTAAAATCTGCAGAAAATTTTGCTAAATATTTGTAGACTAAAAAAAAAATAGCAAAAAAAAACTGTTATATCTACAAAATTTTTACTATTATATAAATCGAAAAAAAACTTCGAAAATTTTAAATTTTTTGGTGATTTTTTATTCTACTAATTATTAATCAAAATTTTTGCTGATTTTAGCAGGTTAATTTGCTATTCTCCATTAACAAAAATTTAGCTCAAATATAACTAAAATACTGTATATTTAACAGTTTTATATTTTTTGTTCCTATATTACTAATATATAGCAAAAATAATTTGCTAATTTTGCAGTTTTTTTCTGCAGCATCATTTTTAACTAATTTTTAGTAGTTTTAACTAATTTTTTTACGGACTTTTTTCTAATAGTGTACTTTTTAATAAAATGTAGTACCTTTTTAGTAAAAGGTGCTCGGAAGCATTTTTATTCTGGTGCGTGTTTTAATGGCTGGTTATATTAAGACCAATTTCTTTGGAGCAAAAGATGTATGCCTATTGGGTTTTTGTTATTGATCTTCTCAACTACAAAACGCCACCTAGTGAAGATATTTAAAACTAAAGTTCAAAACCAACTCAAGAGCAGGTGAAGAGTTTTTAAAAATTAAATTAATTAATTTTTTCGGAATTTTTAAAATTTCAAAACTCTACATAGATTTTTCATATTTCTTTTTCAATTATGGTGAATAATTTTTTGAAAAAAGTACAATATGTGTTTTTCATTAAATTTGGTAAAATATTTTTCGCCGTGATCAGCGTACAACTCTAAAAAGCAATTCATTTTAGTATCATTCTAAGCACAAACCTTGGTAAAGTTTCTTGAAAAAACAGGTGTTAAGGCACATCTACGCGAGAGAGAAAACTTCTAGAGATAGAGCAAAAAACACCTCTAATTAGCTCTATTGTGAATGATTTAAGCTATTTAGAGGTTTTTTTGCTCTATATCTAGCAATTTTCTCTCTCGTGTAGATGTGTCTTTAGGCTAAAAGACTTGATCGTCTTTATTTGTAAAGGGTTAATCATTTAATCATCTTAACAATTGTCTTTGATTGTCTCTATTAAAGTTCTTGACGTTGCATGTGAAAATAAATATATTTCAAGTTGGCATCCAGGTAATAGAAAACCTGTTAAATGGAGGGAATTTCTAAAATAATAATCAAAGAAGGTTTGAAAAATTACCAGCATAAAACCAATAAACAAATAAAATTAGAAATAAACAATTAGGTTGTTCATAAGGGGTGTGCTATCTGTTGTATCGTCCTAAAAAAAAAACAGAGTTGTTAAAATTTTTATTTGTGTTTAACAACGATTTTCTATTCAGTTTTCTATCGGTTAGCACACTCAAACATAGGACACTAAACATACGTAAAAATGTTGTATCGTGCTATTCTCAAATGTTGTATTTTTTCAATTTAATTTTTAACAACTCTGTTTTTTGTTAGGACGATACAACGATACAACAAATATTATACCCCTTGTGAAAACCCTTAATAGTTTTTTTTATTTAAAGTTATGAACGCTCCTTAATCGTAACATTGTATTTAATGCTAAGACTCAATGGATAAATTTATTAATATTGAGTTACAAAGAATCGGGCATAGGGTAATAAATAAAATATTATTACAAACGAATGGTAAATTTCATAGTTTATATTAAATAAAATTAAAAAATAAACGTGTTCAAAGACTTTTTGCATGTTAGAGTAGATATCAACACCATCATATTATGCCATATAGAAGGATATTCCATATGTTTATACACTACACCAGTTTGTTTATAACTACATGTTTATAACTACAAAAATAATGGGCTTAGATGTAGAAATAATGGACGTAGTGAAAGCAAAGAACTTTTACAATGATTACTTGTTATTTTTATACTTATTACATCCTAAATAGGGTAAATCAATATAACTCACCTTATTTTGTTTATTTAATAAAATTTCTTACTTCGAAATTTTCAGTTTGCTTTCTTCAGCATCCTTTCTTTGCACTCAGGGAATTATGTAGGTAAAATCAACTGAAAATGACAGTTTGCATTTAAAAAGGTGCACACTTCATTTGCATTTAAATCAACTGCAATATGAAGTTATTTTTAACTGTTAAAAATCAACTAACAAAATAACTATAAATGTAGTTAAAATAACAGTCATGAAAATTATTGTAAAACTGTACAAAAAACTACAAATGCAGTTAAAACTACAGACTTGCGGTCAATGAAATGTTTGTTTTGCTTCCTTTTTTCTGCAGGTAGAAGATAACATATTAAAGTGCTCAAAGAAAAGAAATACAATATTTTATAATATTTACGAAATAAATACTATTTTAAGTAAATGAATGTTATTTTAGTTTGACTCTAGATCATAAATTAATATCACTTTCCGTTTAAATTATTTTCAAATCAAAGAAAGATGATACAATTTTTACAAGTAAATTACAAAGAATAAAAATATTTGAAAGAATTCGATAAGACCAGCAATACAGAATACGTATTTTCGGCTTTCGCTACAAAGCCATCATCAGTGTATTTCGTCTTGAGTGGGTTAATATTTAATGATTGTCTACTTATGTGACCGCTGAAAGAAAATCGAATTTCTTATCAACTTAGACTAACATCAACGAAATTTTAACAATGCTATTTTTATCCTTTGTTATTATTACTCTATTTTGCTTTGAACCTTAATTCTTAAGATATCTCAGCTGATTCTATTCAACTCTGTGTATGATAACCACAGATTTTGAATTACAACCCACCTTATTTTATTTATTTAATAAAATTTCTTACAGCGAAATTTTCAGTTTGCTTTCTTCAGCCTCCTTTCTTTGACTAAAGATACAAGAAAAAAATATTCTTTCCATATTCTTTCACTAAAAATTTCTAAACGCTATATATTTGTGAGTGGAGCAACACATTTTATATGTGTGGTATATTTGAAAGAGAGGCAAACACGCATACACTTAAAAATAAAAGTGTTTGTTAAAAATCCAAAACAACCGCATAAAGTAACTGTAACAAAAATGCAGTAGTTTTTGTGGGTTGTTTAAAAAAATAAATGTCAAAAACATAGAAAAATTGTCCCCAAGTAAAATAATTCCAATCACAGTTAAAATAACTATAATCGCATTACTACACAAATAACTGTCATATAGTGACTGCAGAACTTTTCTGAGTGCATCAGATTCCAATAAAATGACTCTATTAAAAAGAATCCAAAATTTGTGTAATTTTCTTCCAAGATCTATTAAAAGACTTGGATTTTTTTTTTTATTTATTAAAAATTCCTAAAATATAAAAAAGCGGTATGAGGTGGGATTTTTACTTAAAAAGCGAGATAAAAATTCAAGGAGGGATTTACCTTTAAAAAACGTGGGAATTGCCCCAAAAGCGGAACGGTTGATCAGGTTAGGTATAGAGTGTAATGAGTTTGTGCTGATGTTTGTTACTACTAAACAAACATGACCTAGACTACATTTTTTGCACCTTTAAATAAAATTGCCTCCCCGGAAAATGCGCCAAATCGCACTGCGGTGAAGGGTTTCAAATAGTCGACTTGTCCGATTTCAATTTGATTTTACTTGTTTTTATATGATGCAATAGTGTCAGGGATGGTTTCGTGTCGATATTTGTTTGAGTTGTTTTACTATGTCTTTCTTTTTTGTTTTCTTGGTTGTCTGTCTGTCCGTCCTTTGTTTGCTATTAGTTTAATAATGTAATAACATTTTCATCAATAATAACTCTTTTTAAATATTTTATTTGTGCCTGCCAATAGTTTGAAGTTTTATTCCACCAAATAACATTAAATTAAGCATAACATCAAACCAGGAGGACCTAACTTTTGTAATGGGTGGTAACATTTGAAAATTTTAATAAGCTAGTTCGCTCATAGAGATTTTTAAAGGGCTAAACTGTTCAAATATGTTTTACAATAATTTTTACTGAGTCAATATGGCTTTATCACCTCAAATATACTGCTACGTATGATTAATATACAATTGAAATATTATCAGCCCATCCTTCATAAATAATAACAACATTTTTAGAGAACTCCAAAATCATATGAACCTTTAAAAAGTCTATTTAATTTGTACTCCTTAAAAAAAGGACAATTCTTAAATAGGGGTTACGGAAAGGACAATATCACGTCAACGGAAAAATTTAATAACAAAATGTTCTATTTTTTTTTAAGATTCCATATGGTGCCAGAATTTGTTCACCACCGCTTTAGTGTAGTTTTAATTTAGTTTACTTGGTTAGCATCATAATGTCGTTAATATTATTACCAAAATTTAAAATCATATGACTTTAGAAAAACAAAATTTAACCGTTCGTCACCATTCCATCTGTTTTGGTTTTTGTTTAAAATTTATTTTTAATGTGGCTATGGTTTCGGCCCCCAATTGTTAAGTTAATAGTTAAGGCTTCGACAAAAAAAATTTAAGTTTTCTTGGTATCTATTTTGTATGCTCGACAACATTAATGTTCCGAGGCGATGATCTGTGTTTGATTTAGTGTAAATCGAAAAACGTCAACGTTGAACCAAAAAAAAAATTGTATTTAGGTGTATTGGCAGGTATTTCTTTTTAAGGCTTGTCTGTGCTGCATAGTTTCAAACCAAAAAAAGAAGAAGAAATAAAATTTAAACAATTCAAAGGCGTGATTAGACACGCTGCAATTTTTCCCTAAATTTTTTATTTCTAATGCCAAGTAAGGCATAGATTAACAAATATGTTTGCAAGTCAAGCTTTTATTTGGGGTATTTTCTAGGCATTGTTCAAAGGAATGGTAGGGGATTGTATTGACACAATAGAGGAAAAAAAACAAAATTCGTTAGTTTAAAGATAAAATTGACAACATCTATGATCATTGGTAGTGATGGTGAAGTACTTCAATTTATTGGTTATGGGAAGAAACTAGTTTCGCATTAGGGTTAGGGATTCGAAAGTTAAATATTGCCATACAAATAATTACAAAGAAAGTATTTTATGCTTAGAGCTCAGTATGTAGCCTTGATTTCACGTGAAAAAACTGTTATACTCTATATGAAAAACAGAATGATTTTTCACGATATACACAAAAAATTAAAAACTAGTTTCCATTACGAAATTTATAATATCAATTATATTTTAATTGATTTTGCAACTATCACGAAAATGATACTTTTAGTTATTAAAAACTGTGGTATGGCATCACCAAAAAATAAGTTATAACTACAGCGTTATCACTAGATGGCACTTTGTTAAAAAAATTGACAATTTTCTTTTTTTATTTAAATTTAAATAATAGCAAACAACAAAACAAAAAAACAAACGGATATCTCAAATTTTATTTTGAGCAGTTTTTGAGTTTTTAAATATAGGCTCAGCTGATACTAAACTGACACTAAATAGTTGCTCAGGCAATACTAAATTTCACCGCCCTCTACCGGTGAGTAGTGTAAGTTTTTATTTCCTATCTCTATAATTAATAGTCTCTGACTAAAAATAGTGTACGATCAATTGAAAGAATTTTACAATTCAAATATTAAACTGATTCAATTAAATATTTGTTTAAAAACAAATTTTATTTTAAACAAATCTTTGGTAACATAGGGGTTACACGTTCAATTTTTGCCTTTCAAGTTTAAATACACTCACATTTTTTTACTACGACACTCACATTTTAAAAATTGAACAGCAACTTTATATCAATTTTGCTTTCAAGTTTTGAGAAAACTTGACGGTCAAGTTTTAAACAGCTGATCAAATTTCTTGTAAATTTGTTTTTCTTTTTACAAATATTGTGCCGCAATAAAACACGATTGATAAAATACGAAATGTGAATATTTCGGTATGTCGACTAAACTATTTAAAAATAAAAATAAATAAAAAATCAATTTCTGCTGACATGAAAATGTCTGTGGAAGATGTGAAGAAAAAAATAAAGACTTTTCGTACAGCCTACAGTGCGAAAACAGCCCACAGAGGCGAGCATTTTTAGTTCTTTCCTTGACGACGGCATCTTGAAAGCAAAATTGCCTATCAAGTTCCATGCAGCCTACGTCACAACTTCAAGTTGAACTGAATTTGACAAGCAGTATGTGTTATCAACTTGAAAGCAAAATCTTGATCGTGTAACCTCAGTTTAAAATAATTTCGGCAAATAATTTTTTGTGTTTAATGAGTTCTATGTGAAAACTGTGTAGGACTTGTTTTCAAGCAAATTCAATATACAAGACTATTATTTTTCTAGTGAAAAAGTGACATTTTGCGTTTATTGTTAGTGTGTTCTTTGACTTCCCAGTGTAGAAACGGTAATGTCATATCATTATTTTTTGGACTACCAGTAATGGCACCCACTTACCTTCTGTATTATTTTAAAACATATAATAATGAGTTACTGATAATGACTTATTTTTATCATTATTTCAAATAGAAAATAATTTTTTAGATTTTTTTGAAAATTTTTTGAAATCTATTTTTAGACTCAATATATTTTTTAAACACTGGTATTTTTTGATTTTTTGTATGTTGGCGAGTAAGCTACTTGTGTGCAGCAGGTCAATTGTGTTTTTATCTATTAAATATTACATGTCGATATAGCTCAGATGGTAGAGCTGTTGACTGGCAATCTATAGACCCAGGTTCGATTCCCGCACCAGCAAATTTTATTAAAAAAAAAAAAATACAAAAAAAAATATTTTTTTTTATATAATTTATTTTTTAGAAAATCTATTTTTAGACTCATTATTTTTGTCAGTACTGGTAAGCACATAGGTAACGATATATTTTTTGATTTTTCGTATGCTGGTGTGTAACGACAACTCATTATTTTTCGCGACATCGCCATATAAAGGTAATAAGAAATGTAATAACAAAAGTAACTAGTTACCATTACCAAGTATGTAGTTACATAACCACATATCTGGTAATGATTTTCTACACTGGGTTACTACAAGTTTTACTATATTTACTACAGCTGGAAAAATTCAATACAAAAAGTAATCTACACTTTCCAATTGTTTTTAAGAAGTTTATGCAATCAAAATACGTTAAGAAAGTTTTCATCCCAAGGGTCCTAAATGGCGATAAAGTTACGGCTATAGGTGAACAAAAATGAAAAATTTTCAAATATATAAAAAAAAATTAAATTTATTACCATAGAATGCTATACATCAAATCAATTAAATATTTTGGCGATAATTACAAATATGAAGTCTAAATTTCAATTAGAGGATTGGTTTTCACGATATCACTGTTTAAAAATTTTTTTAAAATATATTTTTTGCAAAATTTTTTTTAGTTTAACTACATATGTATGCCTTTGTTTAAATTGTCATTTTCACTAGATTCTACCAACAAACTTTTTTGAGTGTACATAACAGTTATTTGTGGGTAAAGCGGTTGTAGTTATACTAACTGCAATTGGAATTATTTTACTTGGAGAACATTTTTCAATGATTTTACAGTTATTTTTTAAAACAACCCACAAAAACTACTGTATTTTCTTTACAGTTATTTTGGTTGTTTTAAATTTTTTAATATACAGATTTATATTATAGTGTGTGTGTGTTTGTTTATGGTGCTTAGTTAGACATTTCTGGTGAAATAATAACAACAACATTTTTCCTTTTTTACTCTTAGTAAAAAAAAAAGAAAGCCGAAGAAAGCAGTCACATCTGAGCAAAAAATATTCGAAGTAATGTTTCGCTGCTTCAAAAGTATCAGTTAGTGTATTTTGACTGCATTTTTAAAAGTAATTCTGAACAACTTAAAAAAAATTTTGTTGTTATTGTTTTTGTTTTTTGTTTGATATTTTAAATGTTTAATAATGCTCCTAGACGAAAACAAGAAATTCTCATTGAGTTTGTAATTTAACTTAACAAATATTTCCAGAAATTCAAAAACGTCGTCCCCTGACGATTTCCTTAGGCAAGAAATAAATCCGGAGAGGGATTTTTCTACAATGGATTATTTTTCACAATTTGTTAAATACGTTTTTAGCATATTTAATTCCTTTAATGCAATTAATGTATATCCCGATAAAAATAAATTTAACAAAAATCACTTCTTTCATTGCTTCCAAAGTAAATTTTTGCAGCTTTTTTAGAATTAATTCTGAACTACATCCAAAAGATCACTTAAGTATTGCTTCTAAAACATAACTGCTCGTAAAGTGATCCTAAAAAGTGATTTTCATACAGTTTATTTCCAAACAGATGATTCGATTCCTGGAGGGACCAATATTATAATTTTTTTTTTAATATTTATCATTAATTTTTTTAATTTTTAAATTTTTAAAAATTAATAAATTAAAAATTATGAAAAATTCCTTTTTATGCACCTGTGAAAATATTACTGAACACAATACTGAATTGCAGTGCAGTTGAAGAGAATAAAGCACAATATCTCGCAATGACAAAGTGGTATTTTTATGCCAGTTAACTTTCATATCGCAGAATAGCTCAGCGGTAGAGACCTAGAATAGTAATCTTAAAGTCGCAAATTCGATACCCGGTGGTGGCAATAAAAAGAATTTTGCAAAATAAAAAATATATATTTTTTCTTAAACTTTTAGTTAATTCAAATGCAATTGCAGTGCATACTTTTTTAACTGTAATTGCAGTTAATTTTACCGATATAATTCTCTGAGTGTAGTATTATGATAGAATATAAATAAAATTATATATTGCATTTCATTTTAGCAGCAAGTTTAACTAACAAAACCGGTAGTTCTTATAATTTTATAATATTCTTTGTCTGTTTTTTTAACTGCATTTGTAGTTGTTTGCATGGTTTTATAATATTTTTCATGTATATTATTTTAACTACATTTTTATTTTTTACTACAGTTGCCAACTGATTTTTAACAGTTCAAAATAACTACATATTGCAGTAGATTGAAATGTAAATATGGTACAAATACACACCGAAAAAATTTCTCAGTTGCTCAGTTAAATAATTCCTCAGTTAAAACTGAAGAAATTCAAAATAACTGAAATAATTGAAATCAATTTATGTTTTAGTTCAATAAAAATCTTTTCCTGGTACCCTGTATACACAAATATAAAGTTTTCAAATTGTCAAATATTTTTCAAAGACAAAGTCGGCAAGAGCATTTCAATTTAATTTGTTTTATTTTGCTCATTTAAAGCATATTTTGGGATATTTGGTCTACACCGTTGATTAAAATACCGTTGGAATACTGGTATTTTTGATAAATGCAGATGGAACAGGTCAATTTAAGATAAGTGTTTATTTTTTGATTATATCTTTTAAGAAAATTTATGTATTTGTTTTTATAGAGGAACTGCAGATATAAGAGGGCATTTAAGAAAGCATTTTCGAAAACGAAACGAGTTACCATATGAAACCATGAATGGCAATATAAAGACATAATTTAAAAGAAAATAATTTATAAAATATACGATACAATTTTTATTTTTGTAAAAATATTAATAAAAAGTTAAAAAACTCTGTCACAGATTTAAAAAAAAAATTTGTCAGTACTATTAATTCTTTAATTTTAACTAAGAAATCGTTCCAAGTAACTCATTGTCAGTTACACATTTTGACACTGTATTCGACTAAGAATTTAGTTATCTTCAATTAACTTCTTTAACTGAGCCTCAGTAAGGGGTATTTCACCTGAGACTCAGTTAAAAATTTAGTAGCCAGCAACCGAGTAATTTTTTCGGTGCACCTTTTCAACTGCAAACGAAGTTATTTTAACTGTCATTTCCAGTTGATTCCGACTATATAATTTCCTCAGTGTAATGCCAATAATGTAAATTTTTGTACATTCTTTCATGGAATATATCAGGAATTAAATAATTCTTTATCTGATAAATTGTTTTTCTACTAATTTGTTTTTCTGCTAAAGTTTTATGGCAGTTTAATTTAATATTAAATCTATTTGAAGCCAAAGTTAGTCGAATGTTTTGTTAAATTAACTGATTTTTCATTTATTTACTCCATTATAAAAATTCACTAAAAGCCCTTTTTGAAAAAATATTAACTTCGATTGGATTTTAAAGGAAGGCATTTTAAATTAATAATTATACCTCAAGCCTAATCATTGGAGAATTATTACATAAATCTACATTTTCCTTTATCTAATATATTTTCTACTACTTAAGAAGAGGTCAATCGTTGTATGGCAAATGAATCTAGTATACGTGGTATTTCTTTCGATTTTCTAGCTAGTTGTTATATTAGCTATAAAATACAGTACTCCATCATTATGTCAATTGATATTCCATGAAATTTAAATTTTTACATTAATCACCTGTTGTTTCAACTCTTTATGGTTGTCTTGTCTTGGCATCTTTTGCGAACATGCTTCTGTTGCTATGTTTTTTGCATCCTTGCATTTAACAATTAAAATTTTCAACATTTAATCATTGTATTAATGTCACAAGTCACAGATTGTTTATAATTTATTTAGATCATCTATAGAATAGAGTTAGAAATAAATGCAGAAAAAAATCTAAAAAAAACATATTGTGATCATTTAGCAGTTATTGCATCTCATCGTTGCAGTCAATATTCTTGTTATTGTCAGTTTTTTTTTGCTCTTGGACTTTGCAGGCATATTAAAATCTTTAGTTAGAAACTATTAAAAGTGGTTCATCTGTTAAAAAAGAGTGTAGCCAATTTTGTAACGACCGACATGATCTTTTTTAAAGGCAAATTATAACGATACTAACCTTCAACTGTCATTGTGAAGACAACATGTTTTTTGTTTATTTCTTATTTGGTTGGATGTATTTAAACAAATGGTCATCTTCTTGGTGACTTTGAAAGTGTTTGGCAAAATAAAAGATTTGAATTTTATTTTAAACGACCGAACAACAATACTTTGGAATGTCCCATAGTTTACAGAGAGGAGGAAAAATATTATGGCAATGGAAAATTAGTAAATAATAGTAATGGTATGATCGAAAACTCAATATGTTGGAAACTAATATCACTAAATCGTAAATATTGTAACAAATTTTGTAAAAGTCAAAGAAGGTAAACTGATAAAAGTAACTTTATTTTGGTAATTTTGGAGCTTGGAGTTAAAAATTCGGGCATGACATGATTAATATCAAGTTTGTGTCTTCAGTCTTTTGTTTAACAATTGGAGATATAAAATATGATTTCTTCCTTTATAACTACACGCTCTCTGCAGTTAAACGATTTATTTTTTTATGATATTTTTTCATGTTATGAATATTTATTAAAACGATTTTTATTAACTATTAAAATTTAACCATGAAACTTAATCTATCACCTTCTAATAATCTATCACCTTCTAAAAAAATAAGAGTATGCATGCATCTCATTTGCTTTGTCCGAAATTTCAAGAGTTCTTAATAAAAGGTGTTTCGTAAGGTTTTATGATAAGTTTTATGAATATAATGAAAAAACTAAACCCATTAACTGCAATTTATATTCTTGAAATGTCAGACAGAGCCAGATAGAGAGAGACGGTGATAACATTGGTGGAGCGACTTGCATGGAGCCTGGTTACATTAAAAACGTTTTCTAAAGTGTGTTTATAGTTTTTAGAGGGAGGGAGAGACATACAAAGAGAGAGAAAGAAACAAAGAGAGAGACAAGGACAGTTTAAAGAGTATCGCATGTATATTTTATATTTACCCTTCGGCTGTTTGATCTAGTTTTATTTATTTCCGGTTAATAGAAAACAATTCCAATAAACAATAGTAAAACCATTTCTAGCATCTCTTCCTATGACACCTGTTAAAATGAGTTTGTTTTAATTATAACAAATAACGGCAATTATTAATTTTAATCATTGTAATGTATCAGTTATAAATGTTGATTTATATACAGTGAAGTCCATCTGAAGTTCAAAGAAACCACGACGTGTATAGTCAGTGTTGCCAATTTAGCATATTTAATGCTAGATTTAGCATTTTTTTAAATCGCTTAGCATGAAAAAAATGCATCTAGCATATAGCGTTTTTTTCAGCATTCAGCAAATTTAGCAAATTTAACAAATTTTTAGCATTTTTTTGCAGTTTTATTTTGTGCTTTTTAGAATATTTTGCATTTATTTGAATTTTCGCTATAAAAATAATATTATTGATGTTGTTTCCGATATAAAAACGCAACAAACAATATAAAATTAACTTTTTTCCACGGTTCTCGTTTAACAACTGAACTGGATTTTTTTAAATGTTAAAAGTGGTACCTTTAATATTTTTATTTTTTTAAACTATTTTAATTAAATTTTACATTTTCTTTGTGTTGTTTATTATATTCTCTAAATTAACACCAAATTTTATTATTTATATTTTTATTTATATTAAAAAATCACTATTACAAGTTTTAAAATCACAGTTTATTCTAACCCTCATGAATAATCTTTATTCTAACCCTCTGTTTTTAATAATTATCTCTTATTTTACAATTTAAGTTTAAATGTAACCGAATATGAAAAAGAAATATTTGTTTTACTTTTAGAGTAAGTACTAGGAACTATTTTTATAGGTACACTTTAATTACATCGCTAGTCGCAAATTTTAACAAGCTGGGCACCCTACTGGTAAAGCTAATTCGAGTACTCTGAATTAAATGCTGATACCTGTTTTTCAAAGTTAGCGCTCGTATTCGCGATATTCGCAATTAAAAATTTTGACGCTAAGGTACAAAATAAATTTAATTTTATACTTCTGGGATCATTTTTAAATATAAATTTATCAAATTTGATTAAATATGTACAACATTAAGGAAACTGTAATTTTTTTTCGCGAATTTTTTTTTTTGCGAAAACATTCTTTTCTGCAAATAAAAAGTACAATATTATGTTAATTTGTGTATATTCAAAAGGGTTTAGAAAAATATTCAGTAGAGTTAAGAAAAAAAATTTTTCCTACAAAAAAAAAAAAAAAAAACAAAAAACAAGAAGAAAAATGTTTCTGCGAAAAAAAAATGTTTCTTAGAAAAATTGTGTTTAACAGAGTTGGATTGATTGAAATTCAAAAACGATCCCAAATGTATAAAAATATCGTTTTATGGTACTTTAAAATTTTAAATCGCGAATACTAGCGCTAACTTCAAAAACGATTAGCATCATTGAATTCAGCGTACTCAAATTAGCTTAACCAGTAGGGTGCACAGTAGAGCGTACCACCTTACAGGCAAAAAAAAAAAGTGCGCCGTACACCCTCCAATATGAAGTATTTTTGCAAGGAGGTTTTTTTTGCCGAACGTAGGGGTCGCCATTTTACATTTTTCGTTATATCTTTGGTATTTACAGTCGGATCTTAAAGTATGATACACCATTGTTTTGCTCTAAGGACATTTTGACCTCAAGTATCTCGTTCTAGTAGTTACCACCAGATCTCAGTTGCTACAACCCTAATGTACAACCCTAATGTCAGAAAATTAAAGCTCGCAAAAAATCATTAAACTTTTGCTAAGGAAGTTTTTCGCTAAACCCAGTAGAAATTTTTTTTATATATTGGTTGCCGAACGTAGGGGTCGCCTTTTTAAATTTTTTTTAATTGGAATTTTCCTATATAGCAAAACACTGGTCTCCTCGAGGCAAAAAAATCGATATATAACACTTTAAAATCCGATTTTAAATGCCAAAGCTATAACAAAAAATTAAAAAAGGCGACCCCTAAGTTTTTTTGAGGTACGGTCTAGTGCACAGTAGAGCGTACCACCTTACAGGCAAAAAAAAAAAGTGCGCCGTACACACTCCAAAATGAAGTATTTTTGCAAGGAGGTTTCAAAAAAATTTTATTTATTTTTTTGCCGAACGTAGGGGTCGCCATTTTACATTTTTCGTTATATCTTTGGCATTTACTGTCGTATCTTAAAGTATGATACAGAAATTTTTTTCATATAATGAAGTAGTGATTTTGCACAAAAATACTCCAATTTTTTACCAAAAAAAAAAAATAATAATTTAAGAATAGGGTTTAAAATAAAATTAATAGAATTGCAAAATGTTGATAAGGTTAATTTCTATTCTTTGCACTTTTTAATGATTTTTTAGGTTTGAGTGATAGGGTATTGTGGATAGCGTTTGTGATAAATAGCGCTTTCCTCTCTTTTAAGAATTTTAGTGAATTTAGATATTATTTACTGTAACACCTTTAAACTTTTTCATTTACACCACAGAAAGTAATAAACCTAACCGCGAAAATTATTTTTTTAAAGAATTCCATGCAGATAAGCCCAAAGATACAGAAATTTGAAAGCGGGAAACAGAGCATGCAATAAAAACGATTAAAATAATGTGGAGTAGATAAATTAAGGCAGAATCGGAAATTCATATTACTCGCCAAAGTATTCCACATTACCTCCTATTTTAGAAATAAAACATTTTGGGGTACTTTTGTTTATCCGCCTGCAACTTTTTGAGATAACATATTTTCAATGACACAGTTGAGAAATCAAATAATAATAAACTTTTTTAAAGGATTTTTGAATGTTTTTTTACAAGAATACACTTTCGAATTGTTTCTAATTTATCTTTTCTATAAATTTAGTTAATAAAATGAACTGAATTTATAATTATAGATGACTTATTTTCAGTTTAATTGTAAAAAGTCACTAAAATACTTTTTTTGTAACAAATTGAAACATCTTTTTATAAAATTTTTTAGCATATTTTTTCTAGCATATTTTTTTATTTTTTAGCATTTTTATCAAAAAAAATCTAGCATTTTTTCCTAAATAAGTTTTGGCAACACTGTGTATAGTATACACGAACAAATAATTTAAATTATTTAAATACCTTTCATATGATATATATATTAATGAAATTAGTTAGGTCCATCAGAATTTATTCATCTTTTTGTTACCCGGGTAAAAATAGTTATATATATTCATATATAACGTGATTGTGCTATATCTGCCCGAGTAAAAAAAAATATATAGGAAATTATATAAATTAATATGGACTAATATGTTTATATATAGTCAAATGTGGCACTATATCTTTGTGGATATAATTATGTATAGCTTTGAGTTTTTCAAAAATTTCTTATATGATGTCATATATAGATCAGTTTAAATATACATGTCCCCATATATATTAATATATACCATATTTAGTTACATATGCTATGACAATTTTAATACAGCGTCATATATAATTAAAAATGGCGCAATGTAAAAAAAAATTATATGTTTTTCTGAGATATATTTACGTATGTATGTACTATGTATGATTTCTAGTATCCGACCGAACAGTTCGGCCAAAAAGTGAAAATTCGTCGATTTTCTGTTATTTGAAAGCATTAGGGAGAAACTTTCATACTGCTAAAATATTTGTTGAGCCGATCTAATTCGATTTTGAGTATCAGATTTAAAGAAAACACGGTAGTTTAGCCGTAAAGTTAACTGTTCGGCCGCCGAACTTTTTTCAATTTGGCCGAACTTTCGGCGGCCGAACAGTGAATTTGTTGCTTATCCTCAGACTTTTCCTTAAATTTTACACTCAAAATGCACTCTAATCGGCCCAACAAACATTTTTCCATAAGCAAAATTTATCCCTAATGCTTCAACATACCAAATAACAACCAAATACATTTTCAGGCCGAACTGTTCGGTCGGACATTAATGATTTCAAAATATAAAATCGTACTCATTATAACTCCTAAATTCCTTGTAAACTTTGTATAAATACAAGCTATATTTTTTATGTATGGAATTTGACATTAAACTCATAAACATACCAGGTTTACAGGTAGAATACAAGTTTATATGAGAAAGCTTAAAATGCTTGGTTACAATTATGTACAACTACTTCTAAATACTTATGTGTAAATTCATAAATGCTTTATAAAGTTATAGGAGGCTTATGAAACAAATTTTGTATGAAAATTTGTTTTGTAAACCTCCTATAATTTTATAAAACATTTATGAATTTTTGTAGGAAAATTTTTAAACATTGGGTTATGTTTTCTAAAATTTGGGCCTTTAAAATTGTTTAAAATTTCAATTGTCAACTTAATAGCTGTTAAGCATAACTTCCAGTCATAAAAAGCCTACCTACTATCTGGTTTAATTATATAAAGTCAGATATATTTATATGGAAGTATATATAATTTGATATGCTGGATATGGACAAATCCCGGATCAAATTACACCAAATTATATATAATTTTATATAATTAGACACATGTAGATGACCCATTTTTCAGATCAAATTGTATGTGGTTGTATATGGGAACTTATTAGATAAGATATAATTATATAAGACACCATATTAAAATTTTTACCCGGGTACTTATTTTTTTGAACTTTAGAGATCTTTGTAGTCCTCCATATGAAACACACAGATTTTGGTCAATTTGGGCAGCATATTTTATTTTTATTCCAATCGTGTTGAAATTTGATCAACATATACTAATACTAATGACGCTCTTATCATAATTAGCGATAGCACCTAGGATGGTCCACTTTAGTTTATACCCTCTTTTGTTCTGTTTTGAATTTAAGGAAATTTAGCCGAAAAATTTTAAACACTTTCCAAGTTCGTTAATGAAAGCACTATCTGCATTTTAGCGTGTCCCATAGTAAGATAGTTCACTGTACCTGTAAAACGTTTGTTTAAGTTAGTAAAAGATAAAATTAATACATATCTAATTGACATTTGTGTACACTGAGAAAAAAATTGGTTTTCTTAAAGGCTTTACTGCATGAAACTGCACATCTTAATAAAAGTTGTATATTCTGATAGTGTATCGAAAACAAGTTAACACATATTTTGGCGATTTTAAAAAATTTTCAAACGATTTTATTAGCGAGACACTAAAAATTATTAGCGAGACATTAAATACCGGATCATCCATTAATCTGAAATGTAACGATCATACAAAAACCAAAATAAGTGTGTCGGAATTCTTATAGCTTTCTCATAATATTTAATTAGTTTTATAAATAATTTCAAAATTAATAATAGCTGTGGTTTCGACTTAACTATATCCGTTAACTTAGAAAAAGAACCAAAGTACACAAAACTGTGTTTGAGACGAAAACTAACACATTATTTTTCGTATGCACATTAACTTTCAACGTGGATAATTACACTGAGTAGGAAAAGGAGACTTTTGAGACTTTGAAAACTCAACGTTTATACATCTTCACATATAACATTACTTCTACGCGTTACTTCCTAAAAAGTTTTGCTGGCATACATTCGATTATACCGCAACCAATATAAACATTAACCCCTAAATTCATAAACGCTTTGTAAAATTATAGGAGGTTTATTGAACAAATTTCTTATGAAAATGACGTTTTGTAAACCTGCTATAACTTTACAAAGCATTTATGAATTGAGGGGTAAATGTTTATAATGTTTTATACACTCAAAAAAGTTTGACATTTACTTTATGACAGTTTTTTGTGTAGTAATCAGTGGTTGGTCTTTTTAACTGTAATTACAGTAATTTTTCTACGAAAAAATGCAAAAAACTGTTATGGCAGTTATTTAAAAAAACAAATATCGAAAAGTACTGTAATTTCGTAATATTTGTTTAAAGCAGTTATTTTTCATATCATAATAAACAACTAAGAACCAAAAAGTATTTTTACAGTAAAGAGTTGCTTTTGTTAGTAAAAAATATAAAATAAATAAAAAATATCGTTGAATTTTAAAACTTCTTCTTTAGTTTATATTTTTTATCATTGATATATTCCTAGTTTCCAAATAAAAATCAGAAACTTGTATTATATCTCCAATGCATAATAACTGGAAAACCGTTTGGAATGTTTACTTCAAATTTTAAATCGGCTGAATTAATTACACATATTTTTGTAATCGAAAGAAAAAAAAATATACTTATTATAATATTAACTTATTACTTAATATATAATATTAACAGCAAAAATAAAGTAGTAGGTTTAACCCATTTTGTCAGTTGTTTTAAAATTTTTGTAGTAAAAATTTGACAATTAATTTTACGACATTTTTAGTTATTTTTAATGCATTTGTGAGTTACTTTTCAACAGTTGAAAATAACAAAATTTGTAGTTATTGTCGCCTTTTCAACTGCATATACCTTTGTTTTAACTATCATTTTCAGTAGATTCTACCGACAAACTTTTTTGAGTGAATATATTAATAATAACAAATTTGGACCAAAAAAGAATTTTAAAAACGCAAATAAATTTTTTATTTTTTAAATTTTCGTAACTAACTAAAATAAATGTTTACTGTAAAATTTTTATTTTGGCAATTGTTTTTTAAATTAATTAATATTAAAAATAACTATTTTAAGCAACAGTTACGAAATACAGTACTTTTCATTATTTGTTTTCTTTAATAACTGTTATAATAGTTATTTTGTATTTATCGATAGAAAACAACAGTTAAAAAAACAACTACCGATTACTACACAAACAATTGTCATGCAGTAACTTTCAAACTTTTGTGGGTACTTTCTAGGAGCAGTTTAAAGACTTATTTAAAAAGTTTTCTTAATTGGTCTAAATAGTAGTTTCCACTTAATTTAAAAAAATGGTTAAGTTCACTATAAAACTGGCCTTTTAAAATTGGACTATTAACTTTTGGTTTAAATCAATTCTATATTGTAATTTATTTTCAATCATTAATAAATTAACTGAAAATATATTTAAAAACAACTGATTTTTTTTTTATTTATTTTAATTAAAAAACCCGTTCTAGTTTTTCAGAATAATGTTTTGACCGAACATTTTATGCGAATCATTTAACAAATACAGAAATTATATATTTTTTTTTGTTTTTTTTGGAAAGACTTGATGTTTTTGAATTTTATAGTTTTAACAAAATTTATCATTTGTTGCAATAATTTTTGTTTTGGTATCTTTGTTGTTTTGTTATTTTTTTAGTGTATTTTTAATTAAAATGTAGAATCCTATAAAGAAAATATTTTATTTAATACAAGTTGACATTGATATGTATTGTCGTATGAATATTAATAGGAATTTGCTGGTACAAATAATGTTTTGTTAAATACAATACAACAATCAATACTACGATTTCAAACAATTAATTATTAGACAATAATCCGACAATGTGGTTACAAACAATTATAATTAATTTAATTTGTATATATTTTTAAACATTTTATAACTATAAATAGAAGGGAGATATAATGAAGAATTTAGACTATTTTTATAAAAAAACACTTTTAAGTTTTTGTAGGCGGAAACAACTGAAAATTACATTAAAAACGACTACAAAATACAATAAGTGCAATAAAAATAACTACAATTTGGTAAAAATAATTATCACTGAATTGAATTGAAAAAACTAACCAAGTATTACTAGATATTTTAAAATTAAGTATACCAACGCATTGATGAGATTTACATATTTCATTATTAATATCGATTCTCTTCAAATTTTGTGACAAACATTTTTGGAATGTTGAAAATATACTTCAAAAAGAATTAGCTTAAAATTCTTTATTTGGTCTAGCCTAGAGTATTAAAAAACCAGCATTAAAAAAACAGGTTTTCGATTTATTTCAAAAATCGTTTTTGGAAAAAACCGATTTTAATTTCTGTGTTTGATGAAAAAATTGGTTTACCGGTTTTTTCGTTTTTTTTTTATCAAAGGTAAGATAAACTTTTTCTCATTTAGAATTTGGTCTTTATTAAAACAAAACAAACCATATTTAAAAAGAATTATAAATATAATCTACATCCTAAAAACTGGACCTAAAAACTCCCTATTTCGATAAGAACTGCATGTAAATTTTTTCATGCAGTTCTTATCTTTCGCTCCCAATAGGGAGCGATATATGATTTCCTATTGAAAATAAGAATTTAGAATTTGAAAGTAAACTCTTAAAATTTTTCATTAAGTATTACACACCCCGACAAAAGAATACTGTTTGCAAGATATCTCTAATTTGATGTCTTAATTTTATATTCTGACTCTGAACTTTTTAAAAAATTGCTACATATTATAATAAAAACCCTGGTTAACTGGGTCAAAAAACAGGGTTTCGGTTTATTCGAATTTAGGCAAAAAAGCAAAACCGGTCGGGTTTTCAAAAATGAAAAAATCGGTTAACCGGTTTTCGGTCATCTATTGCTAGCAGGCATGTTGCTATTATTTTTTTAATTTGGTTTAGCAACATTTTGTTTTTTCTATAACAACACATAATTTCCCTACGAGAAATTTTAACAAACTGTCACCGAACTGGTCCCTTTATATGAAATAGACAGGTCACTTTTACATGGCGTTGTCATAGGAGGGGGAAATTGGCCCCTTGTGACATGTCACAAGACAAATCCGAGGACAGGTCCCTGAACTTTGTTTTTTATGAGAGTTCAGGCCAGTTCGGCGACAGTTTGTTGAAATTTCCCGTAGGGTTATTGTGAAAAAAACAATTCTTCAACAAAACCGGTACGTAACGGTATTGATGTTTCGGTATCAGTAATACCAATACCGATACAAATGAAATACCGTTACCGAAACAAACAAATTTATAGTTTGCACAAAAATATGTGTTTTTGTCAGTATGCCACAGAAATATTCTGTAAAACAGCCTTTTATCGTTATAATTTATTGTTAACAACACAGTGAAAATAAAATCGTACAGTAAAACAAAATTTTAAAATTGAATACATTTACAAAATTATGTTCGAAACTCTTAATTCAATTTTTGAATACAATTCGTTTTGTTTGTCAGCAAAAAATCGTAAAATGATTAACGGTTAAATCTTACAATCAATTTCGACCACTTTTTTTTTGTCTATGAATTAAAATTCTCATGCAATTTTTTCAAGTTAAAAAAATAACAACTGCCCTTATAAAAGTAAAATTATTTATGAATAATATTTTGCACATTAACTTTATTTTTTGAAATAAAAAAGAAGAAAAAAAAAACAAATCCAATTGGTTTGCATTTGTAACGCATTCCAACAAGTATGAGAATACAATACGATCATACGATTCATGCTTAACCAGAAACTACAAAATACAAAAAACAAAAAGTGAATCTGTTTAGATTGATTAATGGTCGCAAAAAGATTTTATTTTTCTTGTTAAGTCATTTTTTTATTGCAATGATCATACGAGTTACCGTATAAGAGGATCTGTAAAAAATAGGAATTTAAGAATTTAAAGAGCTGTTATTGCTGGCATTTGGTTGCAACAAAAATTAAAATTATGCTCATTATGCTTTCCGACGTGAGTCAATTTACAGATGTTCATCCGCCCGTCCATCAATGTATCCTTGCAATCAAACTACTGGTCGCAATTCTGAAGATAATTGGACGAAACTTGATATATAAACTTGTATTGAGCCAAGGATGGACCTTGGTTAAAATAGGTCCATATTTTGAACTATTTGGCATAGAAGGGTGATATCTGAGCTTAAATATATTGAGCTTAAATGGAGTTACCAAACCAATGCGATTTTAAGCGATTTCTTACAACGGTCCAATATAATTTTACTTATGAATGACATAATGCTTATTCCAGAAAAAATACTCTGAACCAACTTTGGCTCACTTCTCCCTGTTTTTTACAATGTGATATCTGAGCTTAAATATATTGAGCTTAAATGGAGTAACCAAACCAATGCGATTTTAAGCGATTTCTTACAACGGGCCAATATAATTTTACTTATGAATGAAATAATGCTTATTCCAGAAAAAATACTCTGAACCAACTTTGGCTCACTTCTCCCTGTTTTTTACAATGTTTTGAAATCCGAAATTTACGAAGTTTGTTGCTATTCAAAATACTTGACCTAGACCAAGTTTTTATTACTTTTATTTCTCTACACTCAGATAAAAAAGTTAGTAAAAAATTTGTAAACAATTATCAATCGCACTTTACTATTTTTGTACTTTTTAGGTAAATTTTTTTAGTAATAATTTTTGCTATTTGTAATAAAAAATTACGGAATTTTTTACTAAGCTTCTTTGCTGATTTGAGCAAAATATTTTAATAAATTTTTAGCAACAAGTGGATATTTTAAGTAAATTTTATTTACCAGAATTCGTTGATTTTTTAGAATTCTTATTTAGTTTATATTTGTAATTATTGATATATTCTTAGTTTGGAAATAAAACTCTGAAAATTCTATTGTATCTCCAATGCATAAAAAGGTGATAACTGGAGAACCGTAGTTATATATTTTTTACAATCAAAAGAAAAAAAAAATTTTTTTATTAAATTTGGTTTTAATTTTTTTTGTTTAGATTTTACAGTTTCTTTAATTTTTTAAATTGCAGTTTACAACAATTTACTGAAATTTAGTAGCGTCTACTAATTATTTATACTGATTTCATTGTACTAAAATTATTGATATTTAGTAAATCTTTTAACTGATAAAAATGCTGCTGTGCTCAAAACAGTTAAGTTTCCCGTAATAACAGCAAAATTTTCGTAACCATTACACACTTTTTTGGTTGAGTGTACAAGAATTAAAACAATAAGCGCACTTTTTAATCACCTGGATTTATAATTTTTCATAAAAAAGTGGACTTATTAAATAAAAAAAGTTGGATTTATTTATCAGGGTCAATGTCAGAAAAAACTACGAATAAAAATTAAAAGAGAAACAAAAAAATTGCAAAACTAGCAAATAAAAGGTTCTCCTTAAAATTTTTTGTATGAAATATGTTTAGAAAGAAAAACTGCAATTCACCAAATACATATTTTTCATCTTGGATATGTAGAAATAGCTGAAATAGAAATGGCAATTTCTCACTCTACTATAAGTAATTTAATTAGATCCAAATAGTGAAATATTGCAGTGGAATATTTTAATTGTGTCAAAATATAAATTGAAGTGATAAAAATGAAAAGGCAGACTGTTTGTCGCTGTTTTATATAAAATATAATTAAAAGTTAAAGTAAAATCCTTCATTATTGAATTCGGTATTAAAAATTAGGGCGAAGGAAGTGTCGGATTGCAAATTCTTTTTAAAATAGGGAGAATCTTACCACTTTTGTTGAGCACTTTTTAAACTAGGATAGAGGGGGATCCTTTGCCAGTGGGGCACATACTCTATTCTCATTTTTCTCCCATGTTAAGGGAGATAAAAAATTGGAAGAAATATATTTTGTGCATTTTTCAATTACCTTTCCTTGACATCCACTTTGATGAATTTACATCACATGTGGTAGCAGATAGAAGTGTTTTTGTGTTTTTTTGGGTGCCAAAAAAATAATTGAAAGCAACTACATTTTGCAATAACTTCCTCAAATCGTGTGATAAAATAATAATTTTTCATTATGTCAGACCTATGATCCTAAGCTTTCAGAAAATAATAATTAAATTTGAATAAATGCTTAAAAAGTGTGAAAAATATTAATTTTATATTAGTGCCTGTCTCTGGGGCACAATCACCAGATGGCCCCTGGAGCTACCAATAGTTGGTGCATCCCTGCCTAAAATGCTCTATAAGACTTCTCTAAATATATAAAATATGTTTAATAGTAAATTAGAACAATCGTGTTCATTCTTAAATTTATATTAATTATTCAGTTTTTTGTAATTTTGAAGAATAATTACATATATTATAGTTTTAAATTATTTTTTTTAATGCAGTGTAGATATATTGAATAAAATGAATCATATATCTTAAAGAACTTATTCTAAATTATTTATTTCAGTCATTAAAACATTGACTTTGCCGTATTAACAATATTTTTTTGTTGAAATTGTATCTAGTTCTTTTGGCGAATATCCCCCATGTTTGGGGCAGTTACGCCGATTTGAGTTATTTTGAAAATCATTAAAAAAGTAATTGAAAATATGCAAATAATTAGAATAAAAATCATAGAAATTAAAGCGAAGATATGTAGATCTCCAATTTGAAAGTAATTTTTGAAAAATAATTAAGGGTTAAGAAATGACAGTGCTTTGAAAAAAAAGTGGCGAAGGATCCCCCCTCTACCCTACTTTTTGGATTTATTAAATCCAAGTGATTAAAAAAAGCGGTAAATAATTGATAAAAATCAAAAGTTTTTTAAAAGACTGCAGATCAAATTTACATATAATACTTAAATATGGCATCACTGTTTCTTATAGAGTATGCGTGCATGTATTAAGCGGCGTTTACATTACCTGATTTTTTATATGAAAATAAAAATCCTGCGAAGTTATGCGATTTTCAAAAAAATCCTGTATATATGTTTATGTCATCAAATCCCAGGAAAATCTCAGTAATAGTTGCTAAATAGGCTGCTTCAAAATAATAAAAAATTTGAGTTATTGTCTGGGCTACCCCCCGGAAATATTTATTTAAGTGTAAAAAACAGCCGAATTATTACAATTTCTCCTGGCAACTGATGTGTCGCGGACCACTTAATCAAGAAATTCAGGTCCAAATTTTTAAATTTATTTAAATAATCTACTACAGTAGCATTTTTGTTTATTCTATACCCCAGCAAAAAAAATTTGTATTTTGGAAGCAGTAAAAATACGAAGCGCTTAAAAAAGCGCTACAAATTCTGCTTTACAGAGTTGCGCCATCGAAGCCATTGAAGCAAATCGTAAGCAAAGTATTTAAAAAATTAGAGTGCTACGCTATTTTCTTACGACGAAGCAGGTAAAATAAAATGTAAGTTTTCCAACGATTAATGCGAACGAAATCTGAATCATCTCAATCGTGTTTTACTCTTCTTTATAGATTGACTATGCTACTCACGGTTCTCTCGATAATTAGCGAACTCGAACAAAGAGAAAAATGCATAAGAAACCCTATTTATAAAAAATGCCAAATAAATAGAAGTCGGCAAATTAATGCATTTATTTTCATAAGAAGTCACGTTTAGATGCGCTCAATGAAATTCATGAATTTACTGCATTTTTTCAGCACCAAATAAAGCACTTTTTCTCACAAAAAACTGCAAGATTTTATTCGCGGTTAAATTCACTTTCTAAAAACATGAATTTGCTGCAATTTTTCAGTAGCGAATAATGCGCTTTTTCTCAAAAAAAAACGTGCTTCCAAGAGGGCATGGAAAAATCATGCCTTCCGTAAGCAGCTTTGTAAGGCATTAATTTTATATATTGCCTTACAAAGCTGCATCCAGCGAAGCAGGTTTTTTGCTGGGAAGTTCCAAGGACCACAGATAAGAAGCGTTTTTTTATATTGTATTTTGCAGGGTTGGCAGGCAATACCGTTATCGATTCAAAACCTTTTCAACTGAGTACCGGTATCCCTAAAATACCGCTACCGAAATAACCGAAATACAGTTATCCTTAAAATACCTTTACCGAAATAACTGAACTACCGTTATCCTTAAAATACCGATACCGAAATAAATGAAATATCGATACCCTTAAAATACCGTTACCGAAATAAATGATATACCGTTACCCCTAAAACACCGTTACCATTATAATTAATTTTCTGCTTTTGGTAATTCCACGTGGTTATTGAGTATTTTTCGCACTTTAAGTTGGTAAATTGGTTCTGTTTTTAATCTCGTTTGTTTTTTGCAAAAAAGAATTGCAGGATGCATCGAAATAACTCACTACCGTTATCCTAAAAATACCGTTACCGAAATAACTCAAATATCGCTAACCTTAAAATACCGATACAGAAATAATCAAAAAACCGTTATCCTTAAAAAACCGTTACCGAAATAACTAGAAAACCGTTATCCTTAAAATACCGATACCGAAATAAATAAAATAGCGTTACCCTTAAAATACCGTTACCGAAATAATCTGAAATAGCGATACCCTTACCGATAACCGCATCGTTTCGGTTACCATCCATGGTATTTTGCCAACTCGTTTTAAATTAGTACCAATAAGCTCGGAATTTTTTAACATTGTTTTCAAATCTACAATTAAAAATTTTTTTAAAATTTTTAAAAATTAATGATTGGACTTTAAGTTTTTATTAAGAACATATTAGGAATTTTTTTTTGACAGATCCTATGACTTATGGTATAATGTAAAGCGCACTTTAGTAATAGTTCACACAAAAAATCCATCTAATATGGAAATTGTAGAATATGATTTAGTTTCGTTTGGGGAATAAAACATAAATATGTATGTATTGTGTTTTATGCATTTAATTTTTTATGACTTGTTTTTTTTTTTTATTTAAAGATTTTTGCTTTAACATCTTTTGTTTAGATGCTGGCCAAGAGACCTTGTTATGTTATGATCAATTTATTGATTTTTTTTTGTACAAGCAACAAAAATTCATATTGATTTTTAAAATTATATCATCCAAATACAATCTTTGGCTAAAAATTGATAATTTTAGCAATGACGTTTCGTACATTTTACCCATGGACGAAGTAATGACTGATTTCATCGCTGTAAACCATAAAAATAACAACATCCTGGTGAAAATGGGTTCGTATATGAACACTATTAAGGTGGTAAAAAAGAAATAAAAGTTGGCATTTACGAGAATCCTGAATACCTTCAAATATACCACTATGAAAAAAATTCTAAAAAAGAATTCCAAAAAGTTTTGTTTAGAAGTCCCAGATTGCCATTGAAGTTTCAAAGTTGAGATTGTTCTATTCTTTTAATTAATTAAATAAAGGGTGGTCCCACCATAATGCACGATATTAACTGTGAGTCACACCTTAACGTCAAGTTTTTTGTCCAAATTAATTTGACATTTCTTCGTTTCAGTGTTTGACAAATTCAATCATGGAGAGGTACATAATTGAGCAGCGCGTTAAGATTGTTGAAGCCTTTTACGAAAATGGGCGTTCGTGCACTTTACTGGTCAGCATAATCGACCAAATGGGTCCATTGTGCGCAAATTTCAGCAAACCGGGTCTGTAGGAAATGTGAAAACACCTGTGCATGCTCGCCCAGTTCGTTCTGCGGAAAACATTGCTGTTGTTCGCGATAGTGTGGTAGAAGAGCCGTCAAACAGTTACCGTGAATGGTGTTCGCTATTGCGAGATGATAACGGACTTATGGTGGCCAGAAATTGAGGATATGGACCTGGACGATATGTGCTTCCAACAGGATGGTGCCACTTGCCACACAGCCAACGAAACAATGGCTCTTTTGCGCGAGAAATTCAATGGCCATGTTATGTTAGAAAAATTAAATATAATTATTAGGTATAATTATTAGGTAAAGGAATTCCATGCAAATTCATTCAGTATCTGTTTGTAAAATAACTAACTTAAGTTAAGTTTTAAAGTGCATTATTTTTGCAAAATAATAGTTTTAGTGAATATTTCTTATATTTTTGCTGCATATTTGTCTTTCTTAGCGGCATTTTTTAGGCACATATTTTTCCGTTTTGAAGTGCATGAAATTCCTTGCGCTAATAATTATTATGATCGTGACACATCAAAGCTAATATATTTTTAGGTATAACGTAATTTTAATTTAACTGAATTGTTGTTGTATTAATTGACTACTTTAGTGTTTGTGGATTATAAATTCTATAAATAGTATAACACGTTCCACAATTTTTGTTTTAAATTAAAATTTTTTATTTCGCCAACTGGGAAAGAAACGGCGACCTTCCGCTTGTCAGCCATTGTTTTTACTCTAGGCTAAACTCTATTTAACTTTTTCTAGCAAATTTTTAAATTTGAATTTCTTTATGTTGGAAATTTCAATATTTTATTTATGAATAAAATTATATTAACAACAAAATATCAATTGTGTTTTTAAATTTGAATAAAAAAACATTAATTAAAAAAAAAACTATAATGCCTTGGCTGAGGTTTGAACTCAGATTGCTAAGACTGTCAGGCTGTCTGTATACCCCTTGCACCACAGACACTTACATTTTGTTGTTGCCTAATTTTTAATTTAAATACGCATAAGTATGCATGCCAAATACAATAAAATTTCTGTTCCTAGTCTCAATACATTATTATAATTACCAATATAATGGAAATTAACGGTTGATGGCACTAAAGTTGACAAAAAATTTTAAATTGGTTGGAAAAACTAATACTTTGGATAGAGTGATAGATTTTATTGAAACAAACTGATCCAAGATTTTTGCTGCCGATATTTTATTCAAATGACTAAATCTTCGATACATTGGTGGTTGTTGGTATTGAAAGTAATTTAGAAGTTAGTATTTCTTCAATATATGTATGGCCCTATGCTGCAACTTGGAACGACGGGAATGAATATATATATATATATATATTTCTTCAATATTGATTAGAGAAGACATTAGCCGCTTTTTCTAATCATTTGGATTTAATAAATCCAAAAAGTAGTTCTAAAAGTGCTCTCCCTATTTAAAAAGGATTTTCTGTCCGACACCTCTTTCACCCTAATTTTTAATACCGAATTCGATGATGAAGGATTTTACTTTAACTTTTAAGTTTTAATTATATTTTACATAAAACAGCGATAGTCTGCCTTTTTAGTTTTATCACTTCAATTTCGTTTTATCACTTCAATTGGATTTAATTAAATTACTTACAGTAGAGTGAAAAATTGCCATTTCTATATCAGCTATTTCTCCATGTCCAAGATAGAAAATATGTATTTGGTGAGGTGTAGTTTTTTTTCTAAACATATTTCATAAAAAAAATTTAATAAAAACCTTTTATTTGTTAGTTTTTAATTTTTTTGTTTCTATTTTAATTTTCATTCGTATTTTTTTCTGACATTAAATTATAAATATATTTGCGCTTTTATTGTGGATTTATTAATTATTTTATTTTATTATTGTATGAAAAATTTAAAATCCAGGTGATTAAAAAAAACGCTAAATATTTCGCATATATTTTCTGTTCATAAATGAATTTAACATTCGTGATGATGAATTTTAAGTAATTGGAATTAAAATTATTGAATAACCAAAAAATTTCGTTCGTTCCGATAGAATTCCAACCAATTTATTTTCTGTGTGTGAGTGAGAAAGCGCAAAACTTACAAAATTATTGCAAAGCTCGGCAAAGACTACACTCTGATCATACAAATGAGATAAGTCCGAAGGATCTATTTTATGAATCATCTACAGGCTGACTAATTTTTTTTCCAATTTATGTGATAAGGCAAATTAACACTTTCCGATAACACAAATTTTCTTCCATTTTATTTCGATCCTTGTTATGTGTTTTACGCCTTCTCCATTCCATTTCATTTAGTTCTATTTTACCTGAATACAAACGAGAATGTAATTAAATAACTATGCATAAACTTTGTTTTGGCTCCCTCATTTTTTAAAAGAAGCATGAGCCTGAACAAACATTTTCCATCAGCAATTGTTCTACATTTAAATTTAAAATTTTTTTCTTCAATTGTAATTATTTTGTTTTAATTGAAGAATTGTTAATTTCAATTGAATTTAAAACCATTTCCATTGACCAATGAAATCAGAACAATTAAAATCATTATCATTAATTAAAAAATGGTAATGGAAAAATTTCATTAAAATTGATATCAATTTAATGACAATGAAACCATAAAAGCATTAGTTCACTTAATTAATTAGTTCCACTTAGGATTGATGTTTACACTGACGGCTCTAAGACGATCTGCCGTATTTACTCTGAGAGGTTGGATATTGCACACTCCTATATCCTGCTCGGTGATGCTAGTGTTTTGCAGGTGGACGTGCTGGCGATTAGGGAGGCATGTAGGTTACTTCTTCAGAGCCAGGCGGCTCTAATATCTTTAGATTTGACAATCACCATACTTGTTAAATAGGTCGAACGGTATAGGTACCCGCGGAGCCGCTAGGCAGTCGACTTAAAACGGACTACATTCCTTCTAGGTTGTGGTAGAAAGGACATTTCGAAATTGACTGATGTGTTTACGGGCCATTGTAGGATTGATCGGTATGCGGCGCTAGGCACAGGACTTTCGAGTATCCTATGCTAGACAAATTACGAGGGCAGTTCGTAATGTTGTTAGCCTAACAATGAAAAACAAGATTTTTGAAATTATTTTATTTTTCAATATCATCTCCTGAAACTTCAATACACTTAGTCCAACGTTTTTCTAGCAATTCTATCCCTTAATTAAAATAATTTTCCTGAAGCTCCTCAAAATTATCATTTAGAGTTGCCATTGCATCTTCATTCGAGGTTAAACTTTTGCCAGTAAGGAATTTTTTTAGATTTGGGAACAGGTAGAAGTCAGAGGGAGCTAAATCAGAGAAATGAGAAGTTTTCATTCGAAAGCGTTTTTGGTCAACTGTTAACAAATGCGGCACCCATCTTGCAGAAAGATTTTTCATCTGTAATTCTTGATGCAAAATAAAATGTACTCGATTATTTGAGATGCCTATGGCATTACATATTTCCCGCACTTTCACTCGTCGATCATCTAATATCATATCACGGACTTTATCTATGATTTATGGCGTTGTTGCAGTTTTTGGACGTCCACTTCGTTGTTCATTTTCAATGCTTGTACGACCACGTTTAAATTCAACAATCCAATTTTTTACTGTTGCATATGAAGGAGCACTTTCACCTAACACATTCACCATATCCTTATGAATTTTTTGTACCGATAAACCTTTCTTATGTAAATATTTTATCACACCACCAATTTCTAATTTTTCCATTACAAAAAAATCACTAAAGCTCCTTTTTTGAAGACCTGTTACTATACGAATGAGTTGAAAGATCGAAATGAAATTTAACATGTGTTCATATGACGGATGGAAGTTTCCATTATACAAAGCTTTTTGCTGTTTACAACGCCATCTCTATGTCAGGCTAAGAACATTTCGTACTGCCCTCGTATCTGAGTTATCAGGGATTGGGTTAGGTGATCTGATTAAATATCTCAATACTTCGGTTTGGATCTAGCCCTCTCCATGTCAGCGCTATTCGCGTAGTGCAGTTTTTCAAAACGGGGTAATCAATCATTCTACTTATTGCTCGCACGGTGTGACTTGCCACTTAGAACAACCAACAACCAGTATCGTTTTTAAAAAAAGTAACCGAAGTTACCAGTACTAATCTTTAGTATATATTAATAATGCATTTAAATCAGGCTAACGATGCAAATGGTTGAAAATGTAAGTTGTTCTTCTTAACATGTGTTTAAGCTCAACTTAACAGTGGTTTCAGTTAAACAAAAATATTGATATATTTTAACCCCTAAATTCATAAACGCTTTGTAAAATTATAGGAGGTTTATTGAACAAATTTTGTATGAAAATGACGTTTTATAAACCTGCTATAACTTTACAAAGCATTTATGAATTGAGGGTTAAATATTTTAAAATATTCGAATGATGAATACAAAATATGGGAAAATTTTACAAATATTCTATCCATACTACTGTGTGTTAAAAATACAAACTCGGCTAGAAGTAGAATTGGCCATAAGTGCAATTTAAGTAGCAACAATATTATTGCTTGACTTGTTGTTTTTAGTTAGTTGTAACTTGTTTGCATGTCTATAAATAATGTGACTGACTTAAAGAATCTTCTCAGATTTCAATATTTATTTAATACGTATTTATTTTGTTGTTGTAAATTTAACCATTTGATTTTATATTAATATAGTAAAATGGTTGTATTTGAAGTAGCCACTACGTGATTTTGTTTACTATATTAGAATACACTTAGAACGAAATGAATAAGAAGAAGTTGCAAAAAAGTCATCTTGAGACAGGTCGAGGTTATATAAAAACAAGCTCCTATGGTTTTTCTATGTATTTCTCTGTTATAGTTGTATGGTCTTTATAAAAATACATACATACATTTAGAAATAAATCTGTAACCCCTTAGCAGGTGAGAATCATCGTTCTAGTAGCGTCGTCGTCGTCGTCAAAGATGAGCTGCATTGATTATGCAGATGTAACGGTCTTGCTTCTCCGTATGGTGTCCACCGATTTATCATTTTAATCGCAATAAATTATCAAATCTCAAGTGTTTGCAATTAATTCTAAAACATCTTTAAATGTAGGGTTTACAATTTAGTTTCAGTTGTTAGAAGATCAATTTCAATTTCATTTTTTCAAAATGTTAAAGGTTCTTTTGTTATATTTTTTAATATTGGCAATAGAATTCCATGATGTAGACAACTCCAGTCATATTTATAGTTTGTTTGAACAAACATGCAAATTATATAATTACAGGAATTTATTTAATTTATACAAGTGTTTGTAGAAGTTTTTTTTCGTTTTTATATATTTTATAGTTAACAGTTATTGCCCGCCTGTCACATTCACTTTTTAAGTGTTTGATGGAAAATTAACATGCAATTTAGTTGCTTTAATTTAAACAATGCGGATATAATGTGAAATAGTCAAACTGGAGGTTTACTGGAATAGGCTTTTTTCAGGTGAAAGCCGCCTTATACGAGATTTAATTTATATTTATTTCTTACCGCACAGACTTTTCCTTATACGATTAGGTTGGTCGTCATCTGCTTTATTTCAAGATCTGTCAAAACAACAGAGTAGTACATTGAAAGATGACAAAGCAAATTGTGAAAAAAAAATTTGTTGTTGTTGTTTTTGCTTTGATATTTTAAATGTTTAATAACGCTCCTAGACGAGAACAAGAAATTCTCATTGAGTTTGTAATTTAACTTAACAAATATTTCCAGAAATTCTAAAAATGTCGTCCTCTGATGATTTCCTTAGGCAAGAATGAAATCCGGATAGAGACATGCCTACAACGGATTATTTTTCACAATTTGTTAAATTCGTTTGGGATTTTAGCATATTTAATACCTTTAATCCGTTAGACTAGTTAAAGTATCTTAAGTGTTTAACTATGTTAGGCGAATTTGATTGGAAATCCATCAGAGAGGAATTACACTCAAAATAATAAGTCTGGTGGCTGAACACATAAATTCGTTACTTTAACAAAATTTATTCCTGTTTTTTGGCTTAAAATAAAATTTGTTGACTTTAAAATTTTTTTTGTTATATTTAACAAATTTAAGTTTAAGTAAAAAATTAGTAAAACTACAGTTTTATTTGTAATTATACTGACTCGTAAAATTTTCTCAAATTTAGGGTCTCGGAACCCTTCCCGGGCTTAGTCCTTATCAATCATCTATGGGAATGTATGGGCACTGCAAAGGAGCAAATAATTTATCCATTTTGCTCTATCTCGCTTAGTTTTCGAGATATGGACCATTCTATGAAGTGGAATATTTTTATTAAAAACTTCCTAGGCTCCAAGGCCTTACAAAGGTCCAGTTTTGGGTAGAGATAACCTTTTCACGGAAGTATTATATGGTTAGGGGTAGTTGAACTTTTCTTCAATTTTGATCTATCCCTCTTAGTATTCGAGATATGGGCCATTTTAAAAAATCTGGATGGAAGGAAATAGCGCCCTCTTTAACCCTTTGACGACCATACATTTTTTGCCGAAGCGATTTTGAAGTTTTACGATTTTCATGATTTCTGACCTAAAAATAGTTATGCCAAGAAAAATTTACTCCGTTAAACCCCTCCTTACCTCTCATTTCGCTTGCTAAAAATATTTGCCATTTGACGACCCCACCGTTCCGGACGTTGAGATTTTTATTATTATTCTATTTTTGTGATATGCAACTAAATTATAGATACTTCACAAAAAATGGCCTCATATACCCCTTGCTTGCCCTTCATTTCGCTTGTCAAAATTTGTGCTTTTTACCCCTAAAATGAAGAATTCTTGTTAACTAACTTCGAGGGCTCGTAAGGGGAAAGTGGCACCAGGTAGGGGTTTATCGCCTACTACAATTTTGTTGACTCAACCCTTCTATACAAATCACCTTTGGACATATTTACTCTATCTTTTGTCTGGGCAATTATAAGTGCGAAAAACCCTTTGGCAAGCATACTTGCCCATGGTCGTCAAAGGGTTAAAATCTCGGATACACTGGTGGCGCTATCTACCGGGTAATAACAGAAACATGAAAATTTATATTTTAACAATAAATTGTGTAAAATTTAACGAATGGGTTTTTAAAAATTAGTTATAAATAATTTCGAAAATTAACACTCAAAATTAGTTAAAGTACTGAGGATTTTTAATATTGTGTTAATGAGTGTTCCAAAGTACTTAGTCGTGAAAAGTTTATTTACAAGCAACGTCTTCGTACTAAAGTTCTTTCTGCTCCACGGGGTGGTAAGAGCTTTTGGTTATTCGTTAAAAGAGTAAAGGATAATGCTAGTTCAACTATCCCAATTCTTATAAAGGATGACCAAATATTCACTGAACCGATTAATAAAGCTAACCTTTTAGCTGAGATGTTTGCAGGTAATTAATTCCTCCCAGAAAGCCATCAACAACTGCCCGAGCTTGAAAGAGTGTCGAGTACTATGCCTAAGATATTCTTTCGAGTTTGAACTGTTGAAAGGGTTCTTGCTTACCTCAACGTAAATAAGTCATCCGGGCCAGATGGTACACCAGCACTAGTGCTGAAACAGTGCTCTTCGACGCTAGCTCGTCCATTGGCAAGCCTTTTTTGTGCTTCGTACCATGCGAGAGTTTTCCCCTGGAAGGTTGCCAATGTCCAGCCAATCCCTAAAAAGGGTGCGGCTAACAAACTTGAAAATTACCGCCCGATCGCAATATGCTCTGCGCTCTCAAAGGCGATGTAGAGTATGGTTAATTATCATCTTGTGAATTATTTAGAGCCCAACTCACTTCTTAATAACCGACAGTATGGCTTCCTTAGAAATCGGAAGACCTGTTAGCGTTCCTCTAGGAGCGTTGGAGTCGGTCCATCCACCGTTTTGGTGAGAGAAAAGTGGTTTCTCTGGATATTTCAAAGCCCTTTGATCGTGTATGGAACGGGGCGCTTATATCAAAGCTTATTGCTTTTGCTTTGGGTAATGAATTCGCTCGTTTTATTTCGAGCTTTCTCAGAGATCGCACTATTCGTGTTGTTATAGATGGGGTCTCTTCCGACGAGTTTCAGCTGAATTCAGGCGTACCGCAGGGTTCTGTTCTTTCTCCTTCCCTATTTTTTATCTATCTCATTGATCTTCTTGGTTAAACTTTCAACTATCTACTCTTTTGCAGATGACATCAACATTTGTCATTCATTTTCCTTCGGTCGTAGTCCAATCCCTGAGGAGATTGGGGGAAAAAGGCAGATTATGAATGATACACCGAATCGTGCCCTATCTTTCTACAATCTCAGGGTGGGTTCCTTCGAATAAGGTCGTGTTGTATGTTGACCCATAGGGCTGCGGGGTCAACACTGTCATCTGTACATATGGGTGATATCGATATTGAGGAATCGGATACTCTTGATGTTCTGGGCATGAAAATTCAATGTGATGTCCGTTGAAATAAACATGTTTTTCAGATGTCGAAAGCAGCATTCAAGTGTCTAGGTTTTTTGCGTCGGTGCAAGAAGTACTTCACTCCATCCGATTTACTCACTATTTATACCACCTATATCCGACCGAAGATGGAATACAACTCCCATATATGGGCAGGAGCTTCGAAGTCTATTTTGGAGCTTCTGGACCGTGTGTAAAGGAGGACATCGGCGCTTATCAATGACAGTAGATTATCCAGCTCTATTGATTCATTGGAGCGTCGTCGGAATGTGGGTTGTGTGACACTGTTCTATCGATATTACCATGGGAAGTACTCTGCTGAGATAAGTGAACTTGTCCCAAAAGTTTTTATTCGTAATACTCGCTTATCAAGTAGAGCACATCTGTTTGTAGTCGATTATAAGGTGGATCGAATGAAGCATTACAGAGAGAATTCGTTTATCAGTCGCACCAGCCGTATGTGGAATAAACTCCCCGCAGAAGTCTTCCCTGTTACTTACAATGTTGAGAAATTTAAATCAAATATTCACAAACACTACTCCCTCTTTCCTCCTCCTCATACCCTATTTTCTTAATACCATAACCTATTTTAATAGGGGGCATCCCCTGAGTGTTGGTCCATCAAAAAAATAAAAAAAGAAATATTGTGTTAAATAAAGACAACTAAAATCTTTGTTTGAATCAGTGTTTAAACTAAAAACTTGTTAAAAATTAGTCAAATCGATTTGAAACCCGTTTCACAGATTTTTCTACTAATGTATTAATTTAAGTGTATGATGCCAAATCTAAGTAACGCTTGGCTGTCTTGAAAATGGCAGTAATCTTTTTGAAGACTTTCTTTAACATAAATATTCAAAAAAGATTGTCTCCTTTTGTCACAAGTAAGAAGAGTTAACTAGGAATTTTTGATTGTTTGTCACTCTATACTCTTTGGGAGCATTGCAACTACTACGATATAAATACTTTACCAGAAAGCTACGAAAGAAAGCTTCGTCGTCCATTTCACAAAATTTTAAATTTTGCAAACAAAAAAAATATTTCTGACGAGTTTTCCTCTTTTTTTGGCATTAAAGTTCTTCTTAGCATCTACACTCGGAACGTTTTGAATTTTAAATATGCCAATTTTCTCTTTGTGCCACATCTCGGTCATAAATGATTGGAAAATCTCACAATAGTTTCTTCATAGTTTTGGCTTTCCGTTTGTTCTTGGGTGTCTTTTCAGGCTTTCTTTCAATTATAAGGTCCTTGTTAAGCTCCTTGACCACTCTAGAAACACTTTCCTGCTCACCTGTAGTTCTTCCTTTATGTTTTTATAAGTCCTAGATGCATTATTTTGAATGACTTGACTAATTTTATTGTACACTTGTTTTTAATTCTCCATTTTGAAATTATAAACCAATCGAATTTGATAAACTCATGCATTTTTAAATCTGGCATATTTATCAAAGATATTCTGATCAAGAAAAATTATTTGAAGTAAAGATAGAAAAAGTAATTAAAAAAAAAATATATGTAATAGTATTTAATAGTGCACTCCTTAGTTATAAACCTGATGATTTGTGCGAAAAAAATTTAAAACTCTTATTCCAAAATCAGATTTTAAATTCACATGATTTTTTAAACATATTTTATTTAATTTCAATAATTCTATATTTCGCGTGTTTTTTGATTGCAATTCCTTAGTTTGTAGACAGTAAATGAATGGTTACTTTGACAAACTTATATACTTACATAGTGTGCATTAGCAAATACACTTGTACAATACAGATTCATTAACAAAAGTGATGATAATGAATGGTATGGAGTAGCATCAACATACGAGCAGACATACTTACATTGTATCATAAGTAGTTGCAAATGCAGAATGGGCTGACTGACTGGCAAGCAGGCGCTTGGATTTCAAAATTTTTATATTTATTTTCAGCTAAAGTGTCTACTATAATTATGCCGACACCAAATAACTATTTACAACGGACGATACAAGTGATTTTTTACTTAATTTTATGAGATGATC
Organism: Leucophora obtusa; assembly: GCA_949987735.1. Taxonomy (NCBI): domain Eukaryota; kingdom Metazoa; phylum Arthropoda; class Insecta; order Diptera; family Anthomyiidae; genus Leucophora; species Leucophora obtusa. Next base: position 148,548,095 of record OX465298.1, read on the forward strand.
ATACAAAAAATTAGACAAAAAACCTTACAATACAAAACATGTCATGAAAATGCATCTGTAGTTAGAAATGCAGAATATTTTGTTTTGTTTCGGCTTTTTGGAAGGAATCAATTAAATAACTTAAATAAGTTGTACTAACAATTGTAGTTAATGTGTGTCAGTCACATTTATGAGAGAGCACATTTTTTAATGTAGTATCGTTGAACGTTTATTCTTATTTGCAGTTTTGGAATATGCATAAGGGAATATATTGCATTTAATCATTACTTTGGTTCGGATGTGGGCAATACCTATTAGCAAAATTTAAAGCCATTTTTTTTTAAAACTGTGGGCTGAAATTGAATTTAATACAAAAATATTGAAATATATTTACCGAGCTTTGACGTAATTTAAGATGGCATTATTTTTTAAAAGAAAACGGCTGCGCAGTAGTACAAAAACCGTGATGTTAACAATAAATGACTGACAGAACAATCATTTTGGACGAGTTGATAGCGTTTGCAGAATGCGTTTTGTTATTTTTGTTATGTTTTGTTATATACACTCAAAATAATACGTCTGTTGGCTGGACAGAAAAATTTGTTACTTTAACAAAATTTATTCCCATTTTTTGGCTTAAAATAAAATTTGTTGATTTTAACAAATTCGTTTGTTAAATTTAACAAATCTAAATTTAAGTAAAAAATTTTGTAAAACTACAGTTTTATCTGTAATTATACTAAGTAGTAGAATTTACCCAAATTTAGGGTCCCGGGACCCTCCCCGGGCCTAGGCCATATCATGTGAGGGCATATAAGGGCACTCCAATGGAGCAAACATTTTATCCGTTTTGCTCTATCTCGCTTAGTTTTCGAGATATGGGTCATTTTATGAAGTAGAAAATTTTTATTAAAAATTTCCGAGGGTCCAAGGCCCCGCCAAGGTCCATTTTTGGATAGAGATAACCCCTTTCGCTGGGGGTTTGCTCTATCTCTTTTAGTTTTCGAGATATCGGCCATTTTAAAAAATCGAAAGGGAAAGAAATAGCACCATCTTGAAAATTTCGGATACATTGGTGGCGCCATCTACCGGGTAATAATAGTAACATGAAAAATTATATTTTTTTTTTTTTTTTAACATGAAAATATTATATTTTAACAATAAATTTTTTAAAATTTAACGAATGGGTTCTTAAAAATTAGTTATAAATGGTTTTGAAAATTAACACTCAAAACTAGTTAAAGTACTGAGGATTTTTAGTAAAGTGTTAAATAAAGATAAATAAAATATTTGTTTAAATCAGTGTTTCAACCAAAAATTTGTTAAAAATTAGTCAAATCGATTTGAAACCGGTTTGACAGATTTTTCTGCTGACGTATTATTTTAAGTGTACAAAAAAAATTGTTTTCCAAAAATTTCGGGCTTAGAGTGCCATGCCAACGTTTCCAACCAGTGATTATCCAGTACTACCTAGTCAGAAATTGCCAGCGGTACAAAAATCAATTTAATGGTAAGGGAATGATTTTATGAAAATGACGACGCTTCATTAAAAAGGTTTGTAGTCAGAAGTTTTTGAGTTTAATTTAAAACCCTTTTTTGTTTAACAAAATCAATATTTTTGTTTTTATTTTCCCAACGCTGGCATATCAGTTTCAAAACACTTTTTGAAAGTACTAGAGTTTTAGCGCAACTAGTAATTGTGCAGCTGTTATCATTCATTTATGTTTTTAGCCATCAAGTATTATATTATTACGAAATTGGGTTAGTCTGGTAAAGAAAATTCTGAAATATTAGAAGAAAAATATCCCGAGAAACGGGATTTACTAAACCTGTCAATCTGGGAGCACTAAATTTATATATAGTAATGGTTTTAGTACCACTGGAATTTTTTACCACGTTCTACCACCACGAAAGTAAAACTATAAAAAGGCTGCCACCTGATGAGTAGAGTTAGTTGACGATTAGCGTTTCTAAAGTTAAAGTTATAAGCCTTGTATAGTAATTTGCGCAATAACGTTTGTATAGTTGTGTGTGCTGTATTGTTGTATTGTTAAATAAATAAGCTCAATATCCAGTAAAAGAGTGTGTGGTTAGTTTCAATAGAAAAGAGTCCGGTTTATTAAAAGGAAATAAACCAACGTTTTTAAAAGGGAAAAATGTAACAATAGTCTCGTTAGCTCAGTGGGTAGAAGTCTCGTCGGCCAATCTTACGGCCTCAGTTCAAATCACGGCAAGACCACAAAATGCATGGAAACTTTCTTTAATTTTATTTTAAAAAATCTATTACCAGATTTATTGTTTTTTACAGCATTTTGCCAACGTTTTTTGAGATTAAGTTTGTTTTGCCGGCGCTTTTTGAACTGCCAGTTCTTTTGTCTAATGATGTTATCATTTTGGTAATGGGAAATCACTTTTTGCCAGTATTTGTATCACCTGTTAAAGTGCCTTGGCTTCGCTTTCCCGTTTGTATTTTTCTGATTTACCTAATTATAAAACATTTTCTGCGTTAGATATTTTCGTCTTACTTAACGGAAACATCATCATATTAGGTCTGTTCAGGTACTCAACATTGGGATCCCGCGGGATCCCAATTTTACCAAAAAGCGTTTCCTTACTCCACAATTGGGTAAATGAGAGATGTCATGAGAGAGTAATATTCTTATTCTTCTTGCACGAAGAAGGCTAAATTGTTTTTATCAGTTGTTATATCAGCTGTTGGGTTCAACTAGTTCAATTGAACTATTCACTAATTTGAACCAAAGACATAGTTCACAACTAATAGCTCTTTTAGTTCAATCGCTCATTTTATTCATTCAGAAAAATATGTGTATCATTTACAAAAATTAGCGTAAAATTTGCAAAGGCTTATCGGTAATGTTACAACTCCATAAAAATACCGAACATTTTTTGAAGACGCTTGTTTAAATGTGTTAAAGAGATAAATATGTAAATAAATCGAAATTTTTGTTTAATATTAAAATCTTTTTCCAGATTTAATAAACTTTGTATTCCTTTTTGTATATAAATATGCCTGAGAAGAAAATTTTTATTAAAATTTTTGATTTAAAAAGCGGTTTAACTAGAAAACCTATTTAAATTTTTACAACAAATTGAACAAGAACTAGAAAGAGTGCTCACCAAAATGAACTATAATGCACAAATCTATTGACGTTTGTTTTTTGGGCTTCAAATATGGTTTTTTCCGTTCGTTTACTTTTGTGCATTTTTTGTCAATTCGTGAGAGTATTTCTTGTTAACTTTCATTTTACCGAACTTTACACAAAAAGTCAAGAAACACACCTATTTATAGATTACATGCATATAAAGAAAATAGGTTAAATTTAAGGAAAATTATTGGATGAACACCAAAATTTGTTTAAATAAATTTTAAAGAAATTCGTTTAAATAAATATGCAGATTTATTAATAAATTAATTAAAAAATTTCAAATAACATATAATTATTATTTTTGGTTTAGCAGATCAGAATATTTACAAAACTAATCTGATTATTAAAAATTTGAAGCAATTATTCTCTCGTACCTTTTATTGTACACGACTGTATCAAATCTTTCTTGGCAATTCACTGTGGGCCAGCGACTCTGAACTTTGGTTGTCCCAACTGAATTTGGTGCCAATATCTGCTATATTGCATTCGGCATTTTGAATTTTAAATATTTTATTTCAAAATCATGATGAGCGACCACATGCAATATAAAATTGAGTAGTAAATATATGTGTAATTCATAAAAAACATATTTCGGCTTTCATTTTTGCTATAAGTACCCTACGGCAAATTTTAACAAACTGTCACCGAACTGGCCCCTTTATATGAAATAGACTGGTCACTTTTACATGGCGTTGTCATAGGAGGTGGAAATTGACCCCTTGTGACATGTCACAAGACAAATCCCAGGACAGGTCCCTGAAATTGAGAGTTCAGTAACCTGTCTTAGGATTTGTCTTGTGACATGTCACAAGGGGTCAATTTCCACCTCCTATGACAACGCCATGTAAAAGTGACCAGTCTATTTCATATAAAGGGGCCAGTTCGGTGACAGTTTGTTAAAATTTCCCGTAGGGTAAAGTACACATTTCGCTTAATAAGGAGTGAGATCATAAAAATGTTAACACACATTTTTGCCTATAACTTTGGTTTAAAGCTTCTCATATTTTTTTTTTCGGCAGTTTACATTTTAAAAATATGTCAGTTAATAAATTAATTTACACCACGAGTTTTAACTAGCAATTTCTTACACAATGGACGATGCCAGAAAAGTACGTTCAAAAATAATTAAATATTTTCAACAAAACCAAACATGGACATACAAAAAAATTGCCAAAGAAACTAATGTATGCCGCCAAACAGTTTCAAAAGTGGTAAAAATGTATCGGGAACACCTAACAATTGAAAGGATGCCGGGAACAGGAACAACGACTGGTTATCATAACATTGGTAAAACATATAAAGTTAAAAGCATCCTTAAGAGGGTTCCTAACACATCTGGCAGAAAAACAGCTCAGTTAGCCCAATGCTCGGACTTTTTTGTATGTAAAGTGAAACGTAAGTCAGGACTAAAGTCGTACAAAGTTCAAAAAAAATCCCGATAGAAACGCTTTAAAATTTATATTGTTATTTTATTTATTAATTTGTTTTGAATTAAATTGGAAATTTTCCGAGGTAAAAAGTTATTTTGCCAATATGACCAACTATTTCACAATGTGAGGTAACCACTTATATCCTAACTTCTGAGTAACCCCTTATTCTATCTGTGTGAGTAACTACTTATTCTCACTTTTTTTGTAAGAGAGACGGTAATGACCACCCATGAATTTTTGGACATCGCGAACAAAAGTAATGTTGCGAGTAAATAGCCTGGTAACCAGTGAAACGCTTTGCGTGCTACTTACCCGGTTAATTACTTGGTAATGTCTGTTTTTGCTGGGTAGCTATGCAATTGTTGTAGCTTTTTTCAGTATAATGCATGTAAGTAGTTGGAATCCACACATCCTTGAAAAAGGATGGCTTTAATAAATCCTTTAATGCCTGAAAATGCAATAATTAATAAATAAATGCTGACTTACTCACTCCAAACTTTGTAAAAGGGTTAAAGTTAGTGAAATCCAACTATAAACCTTTATTTTTTTTATTGTTAAGCAAATATGAATACTGTTTTTGTAAAATTATCTTAAAACTCTAAAATAAGAGTGTTGTAAAAGTTTATGAATCATACCGATAAAATATAATAAAAGTATAAAAATCTTGGTCGCCATATTGGATTCACTGTTTTGAGTTTTAAGTTTTGATTTGAGTTTTGAGATCATGAAGAAGGACAAAATCCCGAAAGTTTATGAGCGGTCGCAAATGGTCGAAAAAGTCTAGGTAGAACCTCTTTTAGGGAATACATGGGCATTCAAATAATTTAAATATTTCTTTGAACAATTTATAGCTTCTTTTGAGTTTAGTAATTTAAAAAAAATTAAATTTTTGAGGTAAAATTAATAATTTTGTTATTATATTTAACTGATTTATATTTTTGTTCTTAAGGCACATATACTGCAACTCTGTATAAGTCTACGAAATGTAATCTCTAGGCCATTGAAAATTGCTGTCACACATAATTTCTTTAATTAGTAACAATTTTTAAGATGTCTTGTAACGTTATTGAACATTTCAGTTTATTAAATGCACCTTTTGATATTTGGATAAAAAATTATTCTTTAAAATACAAAAATTTTAATAAAAACAAATACTTGACAACTAGAGATTATACTTTTACAATAAAAATTAGTGCCAACTATATTAGAGATGACAAATTTAGCACAAACTCTGCGTGATTTCTATCCCGTGTAGATGTTCTAGTTTTATGATTCGAAATAGGTTTTGAAACAAATTTTCGTTTGTTTATAATTTTTGTAATGTAAAATAAAAAATGTAACAAATATATAAAACTTTTACTCACTAAATATTCAAGATTCCTAGATTTGGAATAAGTACATAAACATACTCGTATTTTCCTATTATCTTAAGTGTACTTTTGGCCAATCAAGGCGATCCCGACCCGCAGTGCAATATCTTTCTTGCAAGCTGCATGTTAAAAATAAAAAAAAAACTTAAAATTATGTTGCTTGTATGTTGAACACACATACATATATTTTTACATACTATTGTACCAACAACAATCATAGTTAGGTGATCGTGTTGGACCTTGTGTTAACTTTTATGTTAAAACCATGTTACCAGTGCTACACGTTAAGAGCCGCTAACTATTTGACTATTTTTCAGGTTATAGTTTAGAACAAGGAGTGTACGTCGTCATCATAAGTATGTAGACAATTGTTAGTTAGCTTCAATGTTTGTGTGTGTACATTGTCCAAGACAAAGTTAATACATCCTCCATCTATCTACTTGTGTTTAAACTTAAGGTTGATTGTTTGGAGTGGTACTTATGGTGTCATCTTCTGGAAAAACAAAAAATTATACGTATTATTAGACTGACACAAGTCGTGCACGATATTTTTTTTTGTTCATCTTAGTTTTGGTTCTCAGTCGACAGTTGTTATTAAAGTATTTTTAATATATTTGAATTTCTGTCTGCATAGTAGTACACCATTGTGATTGTTTCTATAAATTTTTTTTTTTATAAAAACTAAAAATATGACAAAATTATCTTTGTTTAAGGGCCAGTATTATATTCAGCACTTAATGGAAATTTTTACTAAATAAGATTTTATTTTTTGCAACAAAACTTGTTAAGAGTTGCCTTTTTTGGTTGGCAACCCTAAAGAGAATAAAATTCTATAAAAAGTGTAGCTAAAAATTAGTTAAAAATTACCTTACATAAAATACTGCTGAAATAAACAGATTTTCGTTGCTAAATATTAGTAAGCAACAAATTTTGCTAAATATTAGTTAGATTAAAAAGACATGAAAAAAATTTAGACTGGGCAAAAACTAGTAGTTTTTGGCCATTTTTAGTTTTTGAGCCGAAAATTACAAAATTACTTTAGTTTTTTCATACAATTTTCATACAAACTGAAAACCACGAAAAGATATCTGAAATTTGTATTTTTGATACACTCGGTTTCTTTTATAATTAATTTTCAATACACCCTGTTACAACGAATATAGAAGTAAAGCAAGTGTCAAAAATATATTTTTACATTTTTTAAAAATATTTCGGTTTTAATTTTAAATTGTGTGTTTTTATCCATTTTAAAATGTGTTAATAATTTTTTAAATTTAATTTAACAATAAAAACATAAAGAAAAGTTTTTAATAAAAAAGTGATGTGACAAAGAAAAACTAAATGAGCAGTGTAAATGATTTGGCGTTTGTAATTTAGTTTTGTACAAAAACCACCTGATTTTTGCTTGGTCTAAATTCAGTGTAAGAGAATGAATATCTATTTTTGTGAAATCAGCAGTCTACTATTTTTCATTATATATTCCTGTTGATTTTAGCAGAATTACTATTCAAAGCAAAATCTTTCATTACCAAATAAGTGGTTATATAATGAAACTAAAATTTTTACTGCTTATAATTCGGCATCAGTACGAATACTTATACGAATACGCGCGAATACTTATTTAATTACAAAAATAATTTGATAACTACTTATTTTTTAACCACTAATAAGTATATGAGTAAGCCTTATTTTTAACAACTTGTAACCACTTATTTTTTAACTGCTTATTAGCACCCGAATAACTACTTATTTTGGTAACCTTATTTTGTATATTTTTATAATGTAGCGGGTAAGCGAGTGCACAAATTTTGTGTAAGATATTAGTAATGAGCACCCATTACTGAGGATTTTTTTTTTACTAATCTTACTAATATTTATATTTTTTGGACTACCAATAATGACAACGGCTTACTTTCTGGATTATTTTAAAAGATATAATAATGAGCTACTAATAACTAGTTACTTTTTCCACAAGTTCAAAATAAAAAATAATGCATTACCAATAATGACCTATTTTCATCATTTTTTTCAATCTAGTTTTAGACTCAATGATTTTTCAACAGTGGTAAAGATATATGTAATTACATATTTTTTGATTTCTTGTATGTTGGCGAGAAAGCTGACTTGTGCCCGGCAGGTCAATTATGTTTTTATCTATCAAATATAACAAGGGTGGGCACGGATTTTTCACCGAGGGCCATATTGTGGTTTTTCATAAATTATAAAGGGGCGCACTATACATTAAAAAAAAGTAAAACTACAAATCTTTACATTAAATGAAAGCGGACGAAACTAATGTTTTATTTTATTTTTCATGTAAGAAAAAAATCTGTTCTCAAATACATTCCAAAACTGGTTCCACAAGAACTCATTGCAAACTCAACTTTTTTCAAATTCTGTTTTGATATTTTTTAATTACACAAGTAGAATTAAACATTTTTGGAACACTTTTTTCATATTTTTTTCATAAACCTTCGGTATCGCGGACTCGGCCAACGAAAATTTGAAACTCAACGAGTTATAAAAGACTGAATATTATTCCGAAAACAAAAACATGTATAAAGAATTATATCCTTGATTCGGGTTTTAATTTAATAATTTCGTTGCGCACGACGATTACAAACTTAAAGATTTAGTCAGTAACTTGAGTGCTTTTTGATGAATTAAAAAGCCAACTTTTTCACACAGTTCTAAATTTAAGACCAATTCGGTGCAGTATTATAGTCAGCACAAAATACGAATTTGAATAACACTTTGTAAGAAATTTTCAAACAAAGTTTCTACTAAAGTAAAATCTGAGTTTAAAATCGTGCTTTGTGCTGACTATAAAACTCGTCCACCCAACAAAAAAATGTGAAATGGCTACTGAAAATTTTGATGTTATTACTGGAAATTTAACAATTTTGAGCTAGAAAAAATTAGTAAATTTTAGTAAAATTGTTTTAAACTGTAATCTAGAAATTATTGCTGAAAATACAAATAATTTCTAGATTTTCATTACCTGTGATGTGATGAAAAACAAAAATAAAACTTGAAAAATGTGACAAAGTTTTTTTTTAAATACAAAATTACATGTTTTTTAAATTTGTGACAAAGTAGTTGTCAATGTCGACAGTAGCGTAAAAGATGTTGAATTTATTTTGTAAAGAATTATTTTCGAGTTTCATGGTCGATCGATTTTTGTCTTAACTACTTTTAAAGTAAGAAATTTCTAACGAAACTGGCCCAAAGAGTAATATCAATTGTTCCTTAAAATATCTCTTAAGAAAGAAATTTTCAAATCGATCATAGCCCTGTCAATAAAACTGGCCCTAATTTTTTATCTAAAAATTTTCGAAATAAAAATTTTAGAACATTGTGAAATAAGATATTAAAAAAAATTTTTGAAATAAAAAAAATTTAAATTGAAATTTCAACAAGGGCCGCACAATAATCAGCAAAGGGCCGCATTTGCCCACCGTTGAAATATAACATGTCGTGATAGCTCAGATGGTAGAGCTATAGACTGGCAATCTAAAGTCCTAGGTTTGAGTCCCGCAGGAGAAAATTTTATTTAAAAAAATTTTTAAATGAGGGGTATGTATAGTTGATCTTTTATTTGGTAAATGAATGTTTTTTGTCTAGATCATAAATTAATATCACTTTCTGGTTAAATTATTTTTCAAATTAAAGAAAGATGATACAATTTCCACAAGTGAATTGCTGGCCTTATCGAATTATTTCAAATTTTTTATTCTTTGCAATTTACTTGTGGAAATTGTATCAGAGTGTCGGGGTCCAATTTGTTTCCTTTCTATTTAAAACTAATAAATATGAAGTTTGGGGGCAATCGAATAAAGAAAAGTCGAGGCGGAAATCGATTGAAAATTTCAAGAGTTTTTATATGGGAAAAATATGACTTTTTTTCAGTTTTTAGGAAAATTTCTTTCTATAGTTTGATTTTTTCAATCACTTGTATTATGAATCGATTTCAGTATAAAAATATCTCTTTAAATCAGTTAACAACTCGCCAAGAAATAGCGAATTCCCCACACCAATTTTGTGCCAAATAACACTAGGTCATGAAATTTGATGACACTTTTTTAAACTTTCAGAAATTGATTAAAGCCATAATTGTTTTTTACTCTCTATACTTATAAATACTCAGATATGAAATATTGTTTTATTACCTGTCTGTTAACCTATCGCGCAATAAGGCACAAAACGCATAAATTTTTTAGCATAATTTTCAAAACTCCATTTTCGATTTTTAAAAAATTTTCTTAAAGAAATTTAAAAAAAATATATTTTGCACTTCAAGGGCTTGTTAAACATATCCTAGAGATGAAGTCGGTGACAAGCTCTTATTTTTTGTGGATTTCGAGAAAAGCGTGATTTTTATAAAAAATTAAGTAAATTTACTCTTTTTAAGTACTTTGTATCAAAAATTAATAAATTTTATACTTTTAAATGTTATATTTCATCTTAATAGCTTAGTGATTTGGAAAAAAATAATATGACCTCATTAACCATTTTGGACATGGGGTCACATATGACCCCAAGCTAATAAATGATCATTTATTCAAAAAAACGCAAATATTTTGTAACTAATGTTGAATTTTTAGAAGTGATGCTTAAAATATAATAGAGAAATGTGCAGATATTTCCTGCTAAAAATTTGGAATAAATCTAACAACGTTAACCCATTCCTTGCCAGGGCCAAGCTTTGAATTTTTGCATATTTTAATGTCCCCTGATGTGTATAAAAACATTTTACAAAAGTTTTCATTTACAGTTTCAAGAATATTGAAATACAAAGCCTCTTATAATCTCCACTTAAAAACCAGTGATCTCGTACCACTTCAAAAATAAACAGTTTTTATTTAACTTAAATAAAACTATGTAATTGGCAATGGTGTTTACAAGAAATAAACTTCTTAGCCAACTTCAAAATCTTATAAAAATCATATTGAGTGGCAGTTATATTGTAGTTACAAGTGAGTATATGTCATTAATGAAAAATATGATTATCTGTGGAAAACACAATATTGTATTATATTTTATATTCGAAGTGTTCATACCTCAGAATGAGCTTATACACCCAAAAGAGTTTGTTATTAGAAATTACTAAAAATTACAGTTAAAACAAACAAAGCTGTTGAAATGGCGACGCAGGTCTTTAAAATACCAAAAATGTAATTTTTTTCAATGTTAAAAAATTAACTCACATCCCAGTGTAGAAACGGTAATGACATATCATTATTTTTTGGACTACCAGTAATGACACCGACTTACTTTCTGCATTATTTTAAAATATATAATAATGAGTTACTAATAATTACTTACTTTTTGCATTATTTTAAAATAAAAAATAATTTATTATCAATAAAGACTTATTTTTATCATTATTTCAAAATAACTGACAAGATTTTTTGAGGGTGATTTTTTTTTGTTTTTCAATTTGAATTTGTTTTTTTTTTCTTTGGTGTATTTATGAATTTTAAATTATGTTTTGCGGCATACAGTTTAAATCATAAATATAATTATGTGGAAACATTAGTATTTGTAGTTAATATTTTTCTATTTTTTTCTTTATTTCTTCGATCGTGTAAATACTATGAATTACTTGCCACTAACTACATGGTAACTACAACCATTGTAATTTGTGGCATATTCAATGGTAAGGTGTGATTTTAAATCCTAATTTTAAGATACTATAAGAAAATATATAATTAAGTGCTTATTTAAAATGGATTCTATGTTGATTATATAAGAAGGCTTACACATTATTTGTAATCGAGTATGGATATTAAGAGTTGATTAAGATGTACGACATACTATACTACAGAAATATTGAATATCAGTCTAGTCATATATTATTCATTTTCTCTAACAATAAGTGAAATTAGATGAGGATTGTATGCAAAAGTTAACTACTGGGAATGATTGAATACAATTTTATATTGTTATATAGAATTTCCCATTCCATATAAGTTTATCAGTTTTGAACTGTAATTACAGTTGTTTTTCTATGAAAAATATAAAACTACTTTTATCACAGTTATTCTAAAGAAACAACGAAAAGTATCGTATTTCAAGTGCACAACTTTTGTATGGGTTTTCAGGCAGCGAATATGGACAACTACTTAAAAATGACCTAGTCGAATGAAAATAATGAGTTTTAACAGTGAGTTTTATGCAGTAGACCATAATTCTACTGCTTATTAATTAGATATTAGTAATGAGCACCCATTACCGAGATTTTGCTTGGTATTGATATATTGTTAGTTTGCAAATAAAAACCAGAAAATTATATTGTATTTTCAATGCATCAAAACCAAATAACTGGAGTGACTAACCGAGTAAAAAAGTTTATATATCTTATATATAAGAATATAAAATAATCATATAAGTGTTTATATAATATGATCCGCAAAATGGGTCTATAAAATTATATTGTATTATTTTATATACAATTCAATATAATATTATACAATTGAATATACTCTGATGCAATTGCATCCCAAAATTGGGCACATCTAATTGAATCGTATTATATCTAATCTGATATAGATATATACTATTTAATACACTTGGATTTCAAGATTTATAACCAAAATATGTTGGGTTTTGAAAAAATATTTTCCTTTCGAAATTTTTTCTGATTTTAAATAATACAAATTTTTATCAAAAATTGACTCAGAAAATACCCAGTTGCAAAAAATACTAGTTCAGAACCCGTTATGTACTAGTTTATTTAAACCAGGCAACTAGTACGAGTTCTACCGCCTCTCCATACAAACAACTGTAGAATTTAACATGGAGATGTCATAGGGATGGGGGCAATTGTCGCTAAACTCCCACTTTGGTACTAGTTGTATAACTAGTTTGAAAATTACAATTTAAGGACGAAAAATAGGGAGCGAAACTGGTGCTAATGTGATAATCGCGGAACTAGTTCCGAAGTGACTCTTTGGAAATAGTACTGTACCAGTTGGTTGTATCTGAATTATATAGATAAAAACAGAGGTTTTTCCTTTGATAAAACGCAGATTAGACCGATAGTTTCCTCTTACTGAGATAATTATATCAATTTACCAAATGAAATTTCAAATATTTTGTGTTTATGATTTCTAATGACAATAAAACATTTTAGTGTTTATTTGCAAACTCAGAATGTATCACGTATTACAAACAAAGGTAGTATTTCAAAACTCGTATTTAAATTCAATCTTTTGAAATCTCTGCACAGTTTCAATGAAACTATTAGGTATACAAATTCTTAAAAATTATTGTTTTTGGAAGAAAAACAAGAAGCTATACTGGTTCTTATAAGAAATTTACTAAACTAGTTCTGGATTGACTCTTGTACTGTAACAGTTGATTTACACCTCAATTCAATTCACAATAAAAAAATATAAGTGTTTATTTACGAACTCTGATTTTTTAATTAAATATAAATGCAAAAAAAAAATAATTTCAAATCTCATATTTTAATTCAGGTAATTTTTTTAAACAGTCTCTACATAGATAGTATTTAACTAGTACACAACTGGTTCAAAATGATTATTTTGAGAACTAGTTATGTAATTACTAGACAAGAAACTAATATATTTTAGAACTAGTTCGACCATTTGCTACTGGGTATCTTAAATTAAGATTTATCTAAATTTATATATAAAATGACATAGAAAATGTTTTGGAATCTAGATTATATAAAGTTTTATCTACCCGAGTAAAAAAGAGTATATATAACATATATTTTTTAATATTAAAATTTATGATAATATAAAATATTGTGTGCGACCTTATATGTTTTTATATGGTGATATATTAGAAATTTATTTAGAAATTTTCTCATATGTAATCATATTAAATCATATATCAGTATTTGCTTTATTGCAAATTGTATATATAGGAATATATTATGGATAAAACCGTTCACAATTTTGTATATAAATAGATACGAAGAATATTTTTAATTTTATTTTTTATATAACAATATCGTCGGCTTGCCTGCAAGTAGTGTTATGTGTTCTTTAACAGGTTTTCAGGAGGGCGAAAAAACTGGTTTATATTATCCTTTTAATATATTTCATTGACATCATATGCCTTAATAATGATTGTAATAAATAAGGTCGTGAATCATTAGGGCATATGATGTCAATAAAATATCTTAAAAGGATAATATAAATCAGTTTTTTCGCTCTGCTGAAAACGTGTTAAAACCAAAAACATAGCACTTCTTGCAGGCAAGCCGACGATATATTAGTTAATATCAGACCCATGTTCGAGATTAACTAATATATTCGAGATTAATGTAATATTTGATCAAAAACAATTTTTTTTATATGCTTTACTCAATTTTTTCATTAAATTAATATTTTCTGAGCTTTTTTACTTCTAAAAGTTTTTTTTTTAATTTAAAAAATCCAATTTAAAAAAATTAACATTTAAAATCATGGCCCGGCTCGTAATGGGTTAATAAGTCTAGGCATGTTGCATATCATTGGAAAGGTATTTCAAGTACCTCCCCAATGATATATATATTTTGTTCTGGTCCGATAAGTTTTGAGTGGTATTTCACCACTCAAAGTCCAAAGAAAATTCCCATATTTGATAAAAAATTATCTAGTCTTTAAAGAATAACAGATTTATACATTAACGTTTTTAATAGTTACTCATTTTCAACCGTAGCCCTCGGCTGACAGTCAGGCATGTGATGAATATCGAAAACGAAAACGAAAACGATCTGATTTTCAATGGTAAATATTTTAGGATCTGTACAATACCAATTTATATTTTATTTCCTAATTTAGATGTCCGGCGTAAAAAAAAACGATAATAATTTGAAGTCAATTTGATTTTCGCAAAACAAATTATTCTAGATTGAAAAACTGTTCGTTTTCGATTTTCATCACACCCCTGAGTGTGTAGGACCCGAAATCCTGCTGCCCTCCAATTCAAAGTTTTTTTTTTATCATTTAAATTTAATCATATCGTATTGGATTAACTTATATCCAATTTGATCGGGACAAAATTCGGATATAAGTTTATCATTTGATGTAACTTTGTATCCTTGTAAATACATTTATATCCAATATGATACAATTTAATATAACCATTTTTCGGATGAAATTATATCCAGTTACATATTGCAAATATATCCATTCACATATAATTTTATATACACCTTTTTACTCGGGTAAAATGACTTAGAAAATATTTTTTGATAATTTATCATATAAAGTTATATCTAAAATGACTTAGAAAATATTTTTGATAATTTCTCATATAAAGTTGTATGTAAAACAACTTAGAAATTTTTTGATAAATGTTTATATTAAATTATATCTAAAATGACTTAGAAAATTTCTTCGATTTGTGTTTATATGTGATTATGTTTGGGTTATATATTATTGTATATTAAACCTCAATTTATGGGATCAACCATATCTGGTTGTATATACAGTAGTGAACTAAAGTGGATACAATAATTCAACATTTTTCGAAATTTGTTATAATTTTTATTTTATTATAGAAACTTAAATGATTTTCTTTAAAGCATAAAACTAAAACATTCTTCTTCAATAAAAACCTAAATAGAGTAGACTATATCATTAAGAAGTTAATGAAAAAATAATTGCAAATTGTGACCGCTTTTATACTGTATTGTTCGTATTTGAAATTTTCGGCAAGCTCTTTCTTTAATATTTTGTCGAAAGTTTTTTGTTCTTTAAAACAGATTTTATGCGAGAAGCATTCCTTCCACGAGATTTTTAATAGTTTGAGGTGGAATATTAGCCCATTCCGCTGAAACTCCTGACCAAAGATCATCTAAGTTGGTCGGTGCTCGTTCGCATTGGGAGAGTCCTCTTTTGACAATTGCCCACCAATTCTCGATGGGATTCAAATCGGGGTTCTGACCTGGCCACTTCAAAAACTGTAAGAACTACACTTGGATATCACAAATTGAACAAAAGTTATTAATACAGATTTAAAAATATTCAAATATGTATCCACTTTAGTCCACTACTGTAGTTATGTGTATCATTAACATTAACATATTTTTTTATATACACACAGGAAAAAAAAATTGCCAACCGAATTGCTAAGCCTATTTTGGTTGCTACAACCAATAAATTCGGTTGGTGAAACCATAGTCGAATGTGATTCCTAAACATTTTGGGTATTACAACTAAAATTCAGTTGTATAAACCGAATTTTGTTGTGATAACCAATATTCAGTTGCACCAACCTATTTTAGTAGATGTAACCGAATTTCAGTTGGAAAATTGCATATTTTTTCTCTGTGTGTATGATTTTATATGATTATACATAAGAAAATTTCGGGAAATTTTTGAAAGATATTACAATATACGAACACATATGGATGCAAAGCCATTTTATATTACTATAGGTTAATGTGTATTTTTTTATTAAAAAATATATTGTTATATATGAACTTTTTTACTCGGGTGCACAGCTATTTGGAATTTCTGATAATATGATCTTAAACCGAACAAGACAAGACTTATTTTAAAACTGTTTTATTTATATATTTTATTAAAATATGTTTTTATAATACCGAAAAAATAACTGTAAAAACAGTAGCCCTTACCAATATTGTCGGTTGTTTCAATATTTTTTTTAAAATAATTTTTTAGTTATTCTTAATATTTTTATTTAGATATTCTTGCTGCAGTTTTAGCTGATTTTTTAACTGTTAAAAATAACTTCACTTATAGACATTTTAAAGCAATCTCTGTCGCATCCTGAACTTCATATATCTTTGTTTTATAAATATGTAATTTCCAGTAGATTGTCCAGCAAAATTTTCTGAGTGTACTGAAACTATTTGCTCTGCTTGATCGACAACAACACCGGAGTTCTATTAGGAAGGAGTGTAGGTACCCCTTTTCTTCCCTTTAATCTCTATTAAAGTCTAAATAAAATTAATTGATGGGCTTAAAATTAGCTAATTTCTAAGTTTGGATTTAAAACACTGGCGCTAGAAAGATATTCAATAGTTAATATCGACCAGTAATTTAGTTAGTAGTGTAGTCACCTCCATTTTATTTAAGCTTGTCTATTTCTTGATTTTATAAATTGTTAAATATTACTCGTTAATTGTATATTCTAATATTCTTCTAATAATAATGGGACATCATTTGTGTTTTTTAAAGAGGTGTGGACATTCTAAGTATATACACCATTCTCTTCTTGTATGTCACGTTTACTGCATTTACTTTGAGGTCAATTACAAATGTTGTTGCTGTTTTTTAAACATTAATTATATTAATTGTTAAATTATATTATTTCATGCAATATTTATATTCGTGTAGCCATAAAGAACTTTATTATTTTCATAATTTAACGGAAATTATTTGTAAAACAATCATAGTATAAAATTCTGCAGGCGGATTTTCGTAACGATATAAATTTTCAATTAAAATGTGTTTGAATTGGATGACATGCTGTATTATTAATGCCAGTATTATATTTCACGGATTTTTTACTACCTGGAAGTATTATTTTTTAAATCAATTTTTTTTAAAAAAATTTTAAATCAATATTTTTTAGCTAATAATCGATATTTATTAAGTTTTTTAAAAATGACTTAGTTTATGAATTTTTTATATAATGCAACAAATTACTGGTTAAATAATGGGTACTGAGTATCCAATATTGAAACTTCTTTTTTGATTATTCGATCCTATAAAGTCGATATTTTCAGAATTGCATTTTGTACAGCTGAACTATACATAAATGTGACTCTATAAAAATTAAAACTCTGCTACAAGGAAAATTGTAAATGTGGTTTATTTGATTTTACTGCAATAAAGAAACAAATTAAAAAAGAAAAATTCGGCCTTAAAGGTAAGTATAATTTTTTACTGTGTAGTTCCCTTGTACAAAAAAGATTTATTTATTGAATCTACATATAATAACGTCAAAACACTGATTATACTAAAGAGAATTGAAGTGCAACCACAAACAGGAAATGTACCTCTAAAAAAAAAAATAAAAATATCTCAAAGAAAAAGAGAACACTGTATAGAAAACTGTAACCATGACATCATGTTATGGTAGGATACCAAAAATAAAAGCACATATAACATCCATACATTCATATTTGACATCTTTATTTGACATCTCTTTCTTAATGACGTCATGTTAAGGAATATTTTTAACCTCAACCCCCAAAAAATATTTATAAACAAATGTGTAGACTCGCATTCATTTTGACGTCATGAATGCACGTGTTTCTTTGACTAACATGAATAGGACCATGTACTTTTGCACATGTTTATGAGTGAGGGAATGTCTAATGCAGTGATGATAAATAAAAATATCAATTGGGTACCATTCATCACTAAAAATATAAATTTTTGATTTTAATAGTACCAAAAATAAAGTTTTTGTACATTTTTCACATTTTTTCCTTTTAAAGTTCTCAAAATCTGGGAATCATATATTAAATTCATTTGAAAAGATTCCTAGTGCTGTATTTTAGCTATTGTATACCGTATTGAACTTCTGAAACCTTTCTTAGTGTTTTGATTAAACTGTGATCAATTGTTAACTTTGACAAGCAAGGTTATTTTTTGTAGCAGTATTTGGGCAATTCATATTGCATAAGCTTGTATTAGGTACGAAAACTTAACAATAAACCAACAGGAAAATGTGTTATATAAAGGAGGAAAGAGAGAGTACTGTTTGCGGGCATTTGACTTGAATTTCTATATATAATAATGCCTTTGATGTAAATATATACTTGCTGTCTTTAGCTTGAGAATATAAATTAAATATCTTTGCAAACAAAATTGCAAAAAATTGGCAGCGATTTATTGATGTATATTTTTGCATATTTTGGTATAAATGCATATTTTTCTGCATATTTTTGTCAAAAATAGCAATGCTTTGGAGCGACTCGGATTTATACAACCGAGGATGGCAAACTTCAGCTTTATTGAAAATCTTCTTTAAACCCACTTTAACAGAAATACGAGTAAGGGAGTTAGCCAAAACGTCTCCCATAGTAATATTGATAGAATAGTGATACAAAATCCACATTACGAAGAAGCTACAATGAGTTAATAGAGCTCGGTACCTACTGTCATTAATGAGCACCGAAGCCCAGAGAATATCAATTATAGAGATAGGAAATCAAAACTTACACTACTCACCGGTAGGGGGCGCTGAAATTTAGTATAACTTGAGCAACTATTTAGTATCACTTTAGTATCAGCTGTTATATTTAAATCATATAATTAAATCATAAAATTAAAGAATTACTTTTTTTCTTTTCTTTTTTGTTTGTTATTATTTCAATTTAAATAAAAACAGAAAATTGTAAATTTTTTGAACAAAGTGCCATCTAGTGATAACGATGTCCTTATAACTTTTGTTTTTGGTGATGCCATACCCCTGCCGAAGCCTTCCGCTTTACACCGTCCAAAAGCACCAAACTAGACTTTTAAGCTTCTGCCCCTATATGGGAGTTATAGTACATTCTCGGTCGAATACAGTTAGTATAAATAGTAAGGAGTGAAATATTGATATTTTGAATGAAATATTGATTACACCTTTTAAGGAAACTTGAAAGCTTCTTTCGCCTCTTCAGGAATGTGATTATTCAAACGGGCATCACACTAAATTCTCATACCCACAACATCAAGAGTATTTGATTCCTCTATATTGCAACAACCCATATTTACTGATGACCCCCGCAACCTATACTTACAATAATAACTCAAAATACAATATTCGGTCTTATGTGCCCTGAAGTACACCATATTCGCATGATCCCACTATGAGACTGCTGAAAGGCCTCTATTAAGTGAATCATTCATAATCTTCCATTTGCCCGAACATCCCAAGAATCATGCCCTAATGAAAACAAAATTAGTGATAAATGTTGCTGTCATCAACGAAAGAGTAAATAAGGTTGAAAGTTTGATCAAAAGAGAGGGAGAAAAAGAGAGGGAGGAAGATCCGTACCTTTACGGAGAAACCTCAAAATAAGTCGACAGATGTCATTACTGATACTAAAGAAACGGGTGCACGTGCCACGGGAAATATCCAGAGTAACATGAGCAAGATTATTAAAGATTAAAATCAATATTTTTCTATTAATATTAAAATTTGCTGACAAGGAAGATTTCTCATGTGATCATCTTCGATATTGGTAAAATCCGGATATCGTATCGATATTGTAGAGAAAAATAATTCTAATTTTGGTATGTCTGAGATTATCGATTATTGGGGTTTAGGTAATTAATAAGTTTTTTTCTAATTATTTGCAAATACTTCCAAAGGATCTATAATAAATATTGTATTCCGGTACCTTTTTTTAGAATTTTTTTTAATATAAACCAAAACTTCGGGTTTGAATTGATTAATTTCTGGATTTTTGATTTAAATTTTTTTACATTATAACCCATGAAAATTTTTTACAATCGGTAGCCAACCACACCCATTCTACAACTGGTTCCACTGCAACCGATTCCTGGGATCCCATATGGAAGGTGTGGGTGACGTAGAATCAGTTCCAGAACTAGTTCCAGAACTGATTTTAGATCAACCGGTTCCACTTTGGAGCTATAGAAGAGGTTGCTTTTGGGACAATTTCAAACAAAAAGAATCGGTGTTAGAATCGACAGTGGAAGGGGTTGTGAATGAAAAGTAGCTATTCCTGGGAAGTGTCAGGGAAGGCATCTGCGGTAGTTAATTCTACATACTAATGAACTAATGAATTCGACTAATGAACGAATTTTCCTATAATACGCTGTGCGATCCACTGGACAATCGGCCACAAACAGATGAGAACTACACTCAGATAAAAAAGTTAGTAAAAAAATTTGTAAACAGTTTCCAATCGCACTTTACTATTTTTCATGGATGGTAATCGAAACGAATGCGGTTATCGTTAGGGTAACGACATTTTAGGTTATTTCGGTAACGGTATTTTAAGGGTAACGCTATTTCATTTATTTCGGTATCGGTATTTTAAGGATAACGGTATTTGAGTTATTTCGGTAACGGTATTTTAAAGATAACGATATTTGAGTTATTTCGGTAACGGCATTTTAAGGTTAACGGTATTTCAGTTATATCGGTAACGGTTTTTTAAGGGTAACGGTAGTCAGTTATGTCGATGCATCCCGCAATTTTTTTTTACAAAAAACAAACGAGATAAAAAACAGAACCAATTTATCAAATTAATGTTCAAAAAGTACTCAATAACCACGTGAAATTACCAAAATCAGAAAATTAAAAATAACGGTAACGGCATTTTCGGGATAGCGGTATTTCATTTGTTTCGGTAACGGTATTTTAGGGGTATTGATATTTCATTTATTTCGGTATCGGTATTTTAAGGATAACGGTATTTCAGCTATTTCGGTAACGGTATTTTATAGATAACGGTATTCCGGGTATTTCGGTAACGGTATTTTAGGGGTGACGGTAGTCAGTTGAAAGGGTTTTGAATCGATAACGGTATTTTAGCGGTATTGCCTGCCAACCCTGCTATTTTTATACTGATTTTTAGTAGAATTTCTTTTTTTAGTAATCATTTTTGCTATTCTCTTATTACAAATTACGGATTTTTTACTAATTCTTGCTGCTGATTTCAGCAAAACATTTTACTAATTTTTCAAAACCGA
This sequence comes from Leucophora obtusa, assembly GCA_949987735.1. Classification (NCBI taxonomy): domain Eukaryota; kingdom Metazoa; phylum Arthropoda; class Insecta; order Diptera; family Anthomyiidae; genus Leucophora; species Leucophora obtusa. The sequence continues at coordinate 148,569,691 of OX465298.1, forward strand.
TTGCTAAATTTAACAGAAAAATATACTAATTTAAACAATTTTTTTTTTACAATTCTTGTTTAGTTTATATTTGTTACTATTGATATATTCTTAGTTTGGAAATAACACTCAGAAAATTTTATTGTATCTCCAATGCATAAAAAGCTAATAACTGAAGAACCGTTTGCAATTTTGACTCCAAATTTCAAGTACGATGAAGTAATTATACGCTTGGTACAATCGGAAGAAAAAAAATTATTATTTTTTTTTTAAGATTTTATAGTTTTTTTATTTTTTAGTACACTTTTTTGCTAATTTCAACATATTGATTTTAAATTACAGTTTACAAAAATTTACTGAAATTTAGTAGCTGCAACTAATTATTTATACTAATTCCATTGTACTAAAATTATGATATTTAGTAAGTTTTTTAACTGATTTTAGCAAATCGATTTTGAATTGCAGTTTACATAAATTATACTAAAATTAAGTAGCAGCTATTAATTTTTTCTACTAATTTTATTGTACTACAGATCAGCAGACATGTGTTGCTAAAATTAGCAAAAAATATCGCTGGCCTCAAAACAGTTAAATTTCCCGTAATAATAGCAAAATTTTCAGTAGCCATTACAGACTTTTTTGGTTGAGTGTACTGGACAAGCATATGTTCTCAAAAAACAAAAAACCCTTCCCATGGTAATATCGATAGCATAGGTTTACATAACCCACATTCCGACGATGCTCCAATGAATCAATAGAGCCGGATACCCTACTGTTATTGATGAGCGTCAACGCCCTCCTTTGCACATGGTCCAGAAACTCCAAAATAGATTGAAGTTCCTGTCCTGTGTATTCCATCTTTATAGTACCAACTATCATTCCGGAAAAGTTACTTTTAAAAAATACTTCATTCCGAATGAAATTAGATCAAAAAAAGTTATCAGAATCATCATATGGAACTTTGTAAAAAGTGTAAAATGAGTCAAAGGAATACGATAGTACTTTTTAGGTTTTAATAGTACCACAAAAAGGACTACAGTACCAGCTTTATCATCCCTGGTCTATTATATTCAGGAAAATAGGAAAAAAAAACACAAAAGAGAGATACGCAAAACTCAAAAACTTTGAAACCGGCCGGCATGCTACTGACATGTCTTTACACTCAATAAAACTTAAAGCACAAAGAAAAATACAAAAATAAAAACAAATGTTACATATTCGTTGAATGTCAGTCGTGTGTTCCATCGAGTTGTTTTGTGGTTTTAGCGTCATTGTTGTTAAGTCACTACCACTATTTGATGATGATGATGATGATGGCTGATACACTTTTTTATGCACCGAATTGCGCATGTCTTTTTTTGTATTTTCGTTAAAAGCGTAAAAGAATTGAAAGCTTTTTTTATTTTTCTAGAGCAGATCATTTGGACATTTGAAAACACATATACTGTGTGGGTTTTTGATATTTTTATTATCCATATGATGACTTCAATGTCAGTAAAATATTTATATGACCACCCCATTTAATGACGTCCTAGTTTTTGATTTTTTTTTGTGGAGATATACACTGAAAATATTATTACAGTAACTGACTGTAGTTTATTTAAAAAGTTATCCGTACATTTATTTTCAAATGATTATTCAGTTAAAATACAAAGTAACATATTTTTAACTGTTTTTGTCGTTTATTTAAAAAATAAATTACATATAAATACGGATTTTCTGTTACAGTTAATATTTTCATTTAAAATATTTTGTTAAAAAAAGAATTCCTTTTCGATTTCTAGGTCAGTTAAAAAAACTAAATAAACTAAATATCATTTATTTTTACGGATTTTGTAGTTAATTTTTTGAAATTTAAAAAAACGAAATAAATGAAAAATCATTATTTTTTAAGGATTTTGTAGTTTATTTATTAACATTTAAAAATAAATGAAAAGTTCTTTTGATTTAAATGAAAAGTCAGTAGACCGGTTTTCAAGTGATTTTTCATTTATTTTAAATTACATTTTCAGTTAATTTAAACTACAAACTATTTTGAGTGTAATTAAAACATACCTGCTACTTCTATAATAGTTATGTTTAAGGTGAGTGGTTGGCGGATGTCTATAAAAATAACAACCATCTACTGCCACTATCGTTAACGAACGAATACAAGAGTATCAAACCATAATATAAAATAATGACGTCATTACTTGCACGATACTCATACCAATATGTTAAAGAAATTATCTAACCAACTAACAATCGACCAACCAAACTTCTTACCAGACAATATTTAGCCAGGTTATTAAATATTACACTGTGGTTATTGGTTGGTGGTAGTGGTCTTCTATTAGTAGTGATGTATGTCGTTGCTTTTTTAATGAAACAGATAATAATATTAATTTGTTCGTAATTAATGAAGAACTATAGATAATTATTAAAACGTAAATCTTTGGTAAAGTTACCAATTAAATTGCATGTTACTCATACGCCTAGTATGGCGGCTACTGTATTTCTCACTGATAGTTTGGAGTATAAAATTAGCAATAAATAACCAAAATCTACAAAATATAAATAAATACTTAAGAAATACATTTTAAATCTTGCAATGAAACTTCAGGTTGCTAATATAAAAATATTTGATATTTCATGTTATTTAGCCACATGAGCTTCTCTTGTTATATATATGAACTTGGTCCTATATATGAACTTTGTGTGGCAATTTTGGTCAGATTTTTCACGTTGATTATTGCATCTACATAAGTTTTCAGTGTCCCAAGAACGAACCCTATTAAAAATAGTTAAAATAGGTCTATATTTTGACGTATTCAGTAGCTATAGAAAGCTCCTATCTGAGCCATAGGGTATTGGGCCTAAATGTTATTTCTAAATCAAGGCGATTTTAAGCAATTTCTTGAACAGGATCTATGCAATTTTATTCATTAATAAGGTTCACATTCCCGGCAAAAAAGTCTCGGGTTCAACTTTGGCTAAATTCCGCCCATTTTTTTTGGAAGACCTTTTAAATTACGAAAATTTTATTGATCTTTCATGGCTTTTCAATCTTTGGTATGATACACTCAAAATAGTTTGTAGTTTAAATTAACTGAAAATGTAATTTAAAATAAATGAAAAATCACTTGAAAACCGGTCTACTGACTTTTCATTTAAATCAAAAGAACTTTTCATTTATTTTTAAATGTTAATAAATAAACTACAAAATCCTTAAAAAATAATAATTTTTCATTTATTTCCATTTTTTAAATTTCAAAAAATTAACTACAAAATCCGTAAGAATAAATGATATATAGTTTATTTCGTTTTTTTAACTGACCTGGAAATCGAAAAGGAATTCTTTTTTTTACAAAACATTTTAAATGAAAATATTAACTGTAACAGAAAATCCGTATTTATTTGTAGTTTATTTTTTAAATAAACGACAAAATCAGTTAAAAAATATATTTCTTTGTATTTTAACTGTATAATCATTTAAAAATAAATGTACGGATAACTTTTTAAATAAACTACAGTCAGTTACTGTAATAATATTTTCAGTGTATTGTTGAATAAATCGTACCAAATTCTAAAAGTGCAACTGATAGACTTTTGAACACCTGACCCAGCCAGAAAGCTAAAAGTTTTATGTGTAAGCTTCAATAGCGCAAAAAAGTCAAAGAAATTGAAGATTGCCATTTCGAAAACTAACGGGTTTATATTTACGAAACGTACTAATTTATAAACCAGAATACATGGCCTACAGATCCATTCTCATATCGGATAAATCGTGATTTGCCCTCTTTATACCTTATACGACTCTATGGTACAGGGAATATTAAGTTTGCGTTGATATTTATATATAAATACTGGATCCACCTTTTATACACCAATCGATTGAGATTCACTTTTTGAGTCGAATCAGAGGTATAACCCATGGAAAGTTCCTATCTAAATTGGGATTAAATACAGTCAAAATAATACGTCTGTTGGTTGGACAAAAAAAATTTTTTCTTTAACAAAATTTATTCCTATTTTTTGGCTTAAAATAAAATTTGTTGATTTTAACAAATTCTTTTGTTAAATTTGACAAATCTAAATTTAAGTAAGAAATTTGTAAAACTACAGTTTTATCTGTAATTATACTAAGTCGTAGAATTTATCCAAATTTAGGGTATCCTCGGGCCTAGTCCGTATCATGTGAGGGCATATAAAGACACTCCAATGGAGCAAACATTTTGCTCTATCTCGTTTAGTTTTCGAGATATGCGCCATTTTATAAAGTGGAAAATTTTTATTAAAAATTTCCGAGGGTCCAAGGCCTCGCCAAGGTCCATTTTTGGATAGAGATAACCCCTTTTGCTTGGGTATTGTACGGTTAGGGGTAGTCGAAATTTTCATCAATTTTGATCTATCTCTCTTAGTTTTCGAGATATGGGCATTTTAAAAAATCGGGAGGGAAAGAAATAGCGCCATCTTTAAAGCTTCGGATACATTGGTGGCGCCATCTCCCGGGTAATTAACGTAACATGAAAATATTATATTTTGACAATAAATTTTGTAAAATTTAACGAATGGGTTCTTAAAAATTACTTTTAAATAATTTTGAAAATTAACACTCAAAACTAGTTAAAGTACTGAGGATTTTCAGTATTGTGTTAAATGAATAACTAAAATCTTTGCTTAAATCAGTGTTTCAACTAAAAATTTGTTAAAAATTAGTCAAATCGATTTGAAACAGGTTTGATAGATTTTTCACTAACGTATTATTTTAAGTCTAGAAAAGAATAACTTACCCTGCTAAAATCAGCAAAAAATTTTTACATGTGTGTAATTAATTGTGTTCGCAGTATTATAAATTTTCTTTATACAACACGCTTCTGACATATATACATAACACACCTGTGTGGTAATGTGAACGCTACTTAAGGAAAATAACAAACAGTACTGCAAAAAATTAAAAGAAATAGATATTTCTCGAGGACGAGCTGTATTTGTTTTGATTATACTTTTATTTCGCATTGGAAACTTTTTAAACAGGAATTCATTGTTACGCTGTGTTATTTATCAAGGCTAGCAGGCGCTACCGTTATAATACCGTTATTCTTTTTAAAACCCTTTGAAACTGATAAACATTGCCAATACCGAAACTCTTGATTCAAAAAATATCAGTATTCCAAAATCTTTTCCCTTAATAACGGGAAAACTCATTTGTTTACGATGCCGCTGCTGATATAAAAACCGAAACAACCAAACGAAAAATTTATACCAGTATCATTATTCATTTTGGTTGCCAACCTTGTTATTTATTAATCCTCTAACCTGCAGGTGGGGTATATTCAATTGACAACAAATACGCCCATGAGTATTTTGTAATAAGATAGTATGCTTTTTCGATAGAAAACAAAATTTATTAAATTTTTTGTAAAGAACACGGTATAGAAGCGAGAAAGCGTCAAAAATAAAATTTGGTAAAACTTCGAAAAATATGTATTTTAAAACAAAACAAAACACAGTTTTCAAAAATCTTAAAATCATATTTAAATTTATTAAAAACAATTGATAATAACCACAAAGTAATACTGAAACTATAGCTTTTTAAAGAAGTCCTTAGTTTGGTCCAAGGATACACAGGATTCCATAAGGATACCTTTAAAGGACACCGTCTTAACTTGAAAACGAATAGATGGATTTTTCTGAAATTTGGCAAAAATAATACTAATACGAAATTAGTACACTAATAGAAAAAAGTCTGTAAAAAATTTATTTCAAACTACTAAAAATTGGTTAAAAATTAAAAAAAACTGCTAAAGTAGTAGTAGCAGAAAAAAACTGCTAAAGTAGCAGATTATCTTTGCTATAAGGTGCTCGTCAAAAAGATTAGGTCACTTACATTTTGTTCTGTTTCTGCAAAAATACAAAGAGTATTGAATAGTACCGTTACCTAAAAAACTTGTTGCTCTAAACTTTTTTATACATTAATTATTTGCTTACATTTGTTTACTGTTAGTTCAATTTATTAATCAAAATATGAATAATTTGCATTTTGAAATGAGTCATATATAGTATAAAGAATAATTTTTATGCACTAGTTTTCGAGATTCATTCTTAAACTATTTTGGCCCATATCGCCTAAAGTAGTCAAAGAAAAAAATTGGTGTAGCGAAACTTATTGTTTGTTTTTCGTGAGGAACATTAGCTATTAATTTGATTGCAAAAAAGCGTAGGCCGGTTAGAGGGTTAATGAAAAGGCAGGGTTGGAAGGCAATACTGCGAAAATACCGTAATCGATTCAAAACCCTTTCAACTGACTACCGTTACCCCTAAAACACCGTTACCGGAGTAACCGAAATACCATTATCCTTAAAATACCGATACGAAAATAATCTAAAATACACTCTAATTAAATTCTGTTTACATTTACCCAAATTATAGTAGGAAACTGTATTTGTACATTTGTTCCTTTTACTCCTGCAAGGAGCATAGGAAACTGTACTCCTACTATAAATTGGGTAAATTTACTCTATGTGTGCAATTGTAAAAAAATAAGCACATTATGTTTAAGTTGGTGCACATATAATTTTTTTTTTTTTTGTAATTTTACATTTAAAGTGCGTAAAAATTAAATGAAATTTTGAAATTAGTGAGTTAATTTACTAAACTTGTGCCTAAAAAAATGCGTATATTTACCACAGCTGTGCTTTAAGTTTAACCACCCAAAAAAATTTTTTTTAAATAAAAAAACAAAATAATTTTAAGTACGTATTTTATTAATAATAATATATTCTCATGTATAAGTTAAAAATATGGGATTTTTGCCAAATTTTGGACATTTATTGTTTAATATTGATATAATATAATTTTATTGAAAATATTGGCCATCATTAGCTATAACCTTTTCCCATCTTTCTGTCATTTGGATCCCACGCCAAAAGAACTGCGGCCTTTTTTTTTGAAGCGAAGAACGAATCAAGCCAATTTCGGATACCTAAGACCTCGGACGGGGCAAGGCCTGGCGGGTGAGGCGAAACTTCGCAATCAGTATTTTTCAAATAGACTTTAGTTCTTGCTACATGTTGCCGAGCGTTGTTATGATGGAATATTATGGCTTCATGTCTGGTTGCATATTCCTGCAGTTTTTGCCCAATGCTGGCTTCACACGAATCAATTGTGTTCGGTACAGTTCCCCTGTGATCTTCTTGTCCGATTTCAGCAGCTCTAATAGATAGGACTCTCATTACCTTGGGGCCATGGATACTCGGCTTTGGCGCTGATTTGGCGGGTTGGCCGGGCTACAAATACGATTTCTTGCGCAGTGGATACATTTTTAAACTCCAATAATGATTCTAATCAAAAATTATCTTTTTATGGCGTTCAAGCAGCATTTCGGACGTGCAAAATCGTCTTTCAACGTCTCTCGGCTTCAGCTCGTGTGGTACCCAATTTACTTGCTTTGGGATGAATCTTGCTGCTTGCAAACCAAAAACAATTTCATTCTTATGTTGCTTTTTCCAGATAAAAATGTGTTTGTAGAAATTTAGTAATTCAAAAAAATAATCCGCATTAGCTTTTTTTATATTTAAAATTTTTTTCAAATTTAAAATGTCAAAATATTTATTACTACTATAAGTTAGTATATTTAATAACTTTGTGCGTAAAAATTTTATTTAAAAAAAGTGTAGTAATTTTAGGCATGATGATTTGTAAACACATAATGTCTAAAAATACTTTATTTCATGTGTGTAGTATTGTGTATTAAAATGTGTACAAAAAAAGTTTACGCATTTTTTGTTTATTTTTATCGAATTTTCGTAAAATTAAACAAATTTACAAACATTTTGTAGAGTGTAGCTTACCCTTACCAATAACCGCATCGTTTCGGTTACCATCCCTGTGAAAAGGTTCAAATGGGGAAATAAATTTCGCAACCCCATATATTTAATTTGAATATCACAATATTCATGGGATTTAAAAAAATGGACTTAGGTACTCCCATTTCTTGTTATAATCTGATTTTGCAAATGGAGCCATTTGGAAAAATCTAGTTTTATTTTCATAAAATTATAAAAACTAATGATTTATTAAAGATTTTCGTTAAAAAAAATCCAAAAGGAAAAATTGTCTGAATTTAAACAGCTAAACTTCGGATTTTAATCATTTCAAAGGAATTTTCATGGTGCAGTTGTCTTTATTTGTATTTAATTGAATGTTATACTAATATTTTTTCACACAAATGCACTATAAATGCACTTTTGGAGTGAATTTTTTAATCTGATTATATAATAAACCCTAAATTCATAAACGCTTTGTAAAATTATAGGAGGTTTATTGAACAAATTTTGTATGAAAATCACGTTTTGTGAACCTGCTATAACTTTACAAAGCATTTATGAATTGAGGAGTAAGTTTTTTAAATTGGATTATTTAAAATCACTTAAATGCTAGTTTTGCTTAAGCGTCATGAAGCTTCAGTGAGGTATACGAATGAGTAATAAAGAATTATTTATAACTCATACGTTATGAAATGAATTAGAATAAAATAGTTGATTACGAGTATTATATTAAAAGTGATATTTATTTTACATGATAAGTGCCCAGTCAGAAAAATACAAACGGTAAAGCGGTGGCAAAGCACTTTAACAGGTGGTACAAGTACTGGCAAAAATTGCTTTCCCATTCCCAAAATGATAACATCATTAGACAAAAGGACCGGCTGTTCAAAAAGCGCCGGAAAAGCACTGGAGGAACAAAATTTTTAAACGTTGGCAAAACGCTGGCAAAACCAATAAATAGGTGGTCTGGAAATATATTTTCCAAAATAAAATTAAAAAAAGTTCATATGTATTTTTTTTGGTCCTGCCGTGATTTGAACCCAGGCCGTCAGATTGGCAGACGATTGTTCTACCCACTGAGCTAACGAGACATATAATATTTAATGGCTAAACACATAAATGAGTGATAATAGCTGGACAACTACTGGCTGTGCCAAAATGCTAGTACTGGCAAACAATTTTTAGTAACTAGTATCCCAGTGTTGGGAGGATAAAAAAAAAGTTGGTCTTGAAGGAGCTTTCCCACAAACAAAAAAATTGATTTTATAAAACAAACAAAATTTTAAATTAAAAAAAATCGAAAAAAAATTTTTTGCTTGCAACCGGATTTGAACTGGGAAAGTTCCGACTACAAACATTTTTTAACGAAGCGTCAGCATTTTTATAAAATCATTGGTTTTCCAGTGAATTGATTTTTGTACGCCTGGTAGCATTGGCTAGGTAGCACTGGATAACCACTGGTTGCAAACCTTGGCATATCACTCTAAGGCAATTCTTTGCCAGTGGTTTTTTTTATAAACCACCAAAATTTTTGTAAAAAAATACTGGTAAAACGCTTTTCGCAAACGCTGGCAAAGCTTCCCATATCAGTGTTCTGCCAGTCATTTATTTTTAATACCGTGGTTACCCAGTGGTATACCAGTGCTTGATTTTTTGTACCACTGGCGATTTCTGACTGGGTTGTTATAGTAGACGAAAATAATACTTTTATTAAAATGAGTTTTGTTGAAATTCAAAAATATTTGTTACAAAGTTTTATATACGAGTACCCGAGTAAAAAAATGTTGATATAATCATATATTATTTTATGTAATTGCTTATAGTAACTTATAGCTACATATTGCCACATATGCTTTTAAATTCAAGCAGATATACTTTTATATAGTCATATGTTAGATATTTTTTCCTCACAGGTTTTAATATGGAGACATATGTGATTTTATATTATTACATACTGGCATACATATAATTGCATATGCTATATATAAGTACATAAAGTAACATATTACATATATAATTACATATACGTTTATATATAATTTAGTATGACACTATACATAATAATATAAAACTATATGTGGAGCCATATAAGAAATATTCCATAATTTGTGTTACATATGATTATATATTGACAAATAAGAACCCATATATAAATTAATATGGTTCCATATCTACAATATTTCATAATTTCTTTAATATATAACAATACAACGTTCTTTATAAAATCATCTATAATTATATATCATCCCACATAAGCAATTATTTTAAAGTGATTTTATATAAAAATATATAAGGTCCATATAAAACCGTATTATATTATATGTGGTTCTATGTTAACAATGATTTTGAACTTTTTTTAGATTTAGTAATTACTAGGGATTGGCGCGTGACTAGAAATGTTCGTGAGTCACGTTATTCACACGTGATCGTGAGTAATAATTACTATACTCAAGTGATTCGTGCGCGAGTCTGAGAATATATAATTCGTACTTGATTCGTGCGTGAGCGTGAATAAGAATATATAACCCGTGCATGATTGGTGTGTGAGTTTATTTTTTGCATCATATATTTTTAGTAATTTTTACTATTTTGTAATATTTTACTATTTTTTTACTATTTTTCTTACTATTTTTCTTATATCTTGGTTGTATAACATAATCCTATTAACTTTAAAATTTCAGTCTTGTTAACTTTATTTTAAAATTACTAAAAATAAAGAAAATTTTGTTCATGTTTAATGCACTGTCATGGTAAATCTGGATAAAAGTAATGGAAGATTTATCAAAATTATAGGATCTCCAGCAGACCTTTGGGTTAATCATTATATTTGGAAATTAATTACTTATGCAATTACACAATTACATGTAATTGTAATTGAAAAAAATTCAATTACAATTACATATTATTTGTAATTGTAATTCAAGAAAAAACAATTACATGTGATTTGTAATTGAAAATTTTCAATTATAAATTACATATAATTGTAATTGAAAAAATGTCAATTACAATTACATTTTTTTCGGAAAAGAAATAATGACAAAGAGCACACGCCTATCCAACCTATCCCAGTCGGTTTTTTCTACAAAATTTTAACAAAAGACATGTTCATTCTAAATGTAATTGAAATTTGTAATTGAAATCACTTTCAATTACAATTACTTGTGATTGAACATTTTCAATTACAGTTACATGAAATGTTATTGAGTTTTTTTTAATATCAATTACATTATATGCAACTGTAATTGAAATCCCCCAGGTCTGATCTCCAGATATTGCATATTTTTTTTATTTAAAAAAATAATTTTTGTATATTGTTAGATGTGGTCATATATAATATGATCAAAAGTATAAGGTCAATATTTAGATATAATTGTATCCAACTGTGTCCACTTTTATAACATTTTATATAATTTTATACAAAAAGATATAATTTGATGTAATTGGATGAGGACAAAATTCGGATACAATTGTATCGAATTGCATAAAATTGTATCAAATTGTACCAAATTGTATACAATTGTATACAATTCGATACAATAAAATAAAATAAGATGTTCTCATTTTTCGGATATAATTATATCTAATTACATAAAAGATTATATATAATTAAATATAACTTCATATGGCTCCATATAATTTTTTTTACTTGGGTAAATAGTAAAGGCCTGCATAAATGCATTTAAAACATTCTGTGAAATATTCACTACACTTTTTGTAAATCAGAAATCTTTTATATAAATAGAAATCGTGAATTAAATTAGATATTATGTTTTCTGAATTTTAATTGATATTTTCTGGATTTCAATTGATGATTTCTGAATTGCAAAAAGTGTAGTGAATGTTTTACAGCCTATTTTAAATGCATTCATGCCTTTAGTAAACACACAAAATTTACACCTGCTATTTTTCTATCCATATCAACCTATACTATTTAATATCGTAATATATAGTTTCTTGTCTTTTAAACCATTTTTTTTAAAACTTCTTTGGTTTTTACAATGTTTTAAAGTACGTGTGAGTGTATTTTAATAAAAATCATTTAGAGCTGTTTAAATTAAACAACCCCGTTTTTGCTAAAAACAAATGTAATTTATTTGCTGGTATTTTTGTTACAGTTTTTACTTGCCCGTGCAGTTTGGTATTTATACTGCTGATATATTGTATATCTTATGATACTTCTTGTTTTGGTTTTTATGGCTTTAGTTTTTGTAGTTTTTGTTGCTGTTATCGTTGTTGTTTTGTTGGTGATTGGCATTATGGCAGTGGCAGGCAATAACAGCAAAGGAATGAAGTCATGGCTGAAGTTGAATTGAGTTTAATGTCAATGTCAATTGCATTGCAATGCAGGTTATGGTATACAATGTATGTGTGTACATGTGTGCCTGTGTGTATTTCTGGTACGATACGGAAGAAATGTATGAGTATGTGCCTGCCTATGAAGTCATAGTTATAGCGTTGTTTTTAGTTACAAAGTTTTTGTTTCGTTTTCTATTCTGCATATGTATATTAGGGCGAGGCATTGTTTTAATTAAAAACTAAAGTTATTTAATGCACTTTTTTATCGCTGTTTTGTGTAAAAATAACTGAAAAGTTTTTTGTTTAATGCGGTTTTCCTAAATAAATCGCCTTTAAATAGAAATTTTGTTCAAATTTAATGATATTTTCCGAAGTTATATATAAACTGATACTATTTTCATGTGACAGTGGTATTTAAGGCACTTTTACTGCAATTCCGATACACATTTTTTAGAAGCTACTGCAATTGATTTGGTGCATTAAATTCAATGCTAAAAATAATTAAGTTTATTGCAGAAATTTATATGGTAGTTTATAATATGCAGTATTTTTCGAAATAAACACTTTTAAATTAATAAATGCGAAAATCATTTAGTTTTCAAATTATTGCTGAAATATTGTTACCAAAGAGTGCTCCGTTAAAAAGTGTAACACATAAAAAATGTAATAAAAGAAGACTGAAGTTAGTTAAAATTAAAAGAAAAACTACTTGTTGTTGCATATATTTATAGATTTACCCCTAAATTCATAAACGTTTTGTAAACCTGCTATAACCTTACGAAGCATTTATGAAGTGAGGGGTTATTATATTCTGTGTCATTTTTTATAATATTTTAATCTTATAATATTGAGTAATTTTACAGTGACTTCGGTAACTTTTTGGTACCAGGCAGTATCTAAAATTTTTAATGGTTTTAGGCACTGATGTCGTCTATGTTAGTTCTCTTGTGACTAAAGCCCTTTATCTTTACTTGGCCGCAGTTCTAGACAGTTTGGGGGGTTAACCATCTTTGGTGCAAAATTAATATTATTTTGATTGTACCATTCGATTGTGCTTTTACTGTAATGGCAAGACATCAAATCTGGAACGTTGTGTTGTCTTAGAACTGGAATTAACTAATAATGCCTACTTAGAATTCACTGAAAAATCTAGAAGAATCGCTTGCATAGTTTTTGAAATATTTGACTTATAAATTTAAGGATTCTGATGAATGCAAAAATTTCAATTTATTTTTAATGAAATTCATTAATTTTATTCAAAAACAAAAAATTTTGCCGAAATTATAAAAAGCCCAAAAAAACAAATCTGTACAATTTCTGCTAAAAATTATGAAAAAAATGTGGTAAATTAATTTTTTTTATAAAGTATACTGAAACAAATTTCCGCTTAGAAAGTGAGTGAATTTTGACTCACGCAAATGTATTCAAAAGTATTAAAGTTATTTTATAAATAATATTTTCAATATACATTGCAATAAAATCTAATAAAATATTGCATTTAAAAAATATAGAAAAAAGTTCAAACTATTTAAATATTAAAAAAAAGCTCAATATAATAGAAAAAAAAAAATGTAATGAGAGTAAACCCCTTAATAAATCCTTAAAAAAATATTTATTTAAGGTGTTTTTTGTTTAAGCTCAAATTTATAAAAAAAAATTATTAGCTGACCTTGAACTAAACATATAAAGAAACATTTATAGTTTAAGTTCTAGGATATATACATACATTGACTTACACATACGAGTAGATAAGTCAACAACAGCGAATAATAACTACTTACAATAGAATCTATTTGGCAACGAAAGTAACAAGTACAAAGTTAAAGATACTTTACTAATCTATAAAAATGGTTTTATTAGAGTTGTCAAATAAAATTATAATTATTTGGGAATTGTATAAGGTTTCACAAATACGAAAAGTAATGAGGCGTTATTATTTATTGGAAATGATACCAATATAAGATCTCTGTACAACTTTAAAACATATAATATGTTAATAAGGAGTTGCTAGTAACTAGTTACTTTATCCATTATTTCAAATAAAAAGGTAAGAAATAATGATATTTTTATCGTTATTGCAAGAACAAAGTAAATTTCCCCAAGTCATTTCTGCTTTTATCTATCAAATATATTATATCGAGATATCGCAGATGGTAGAGCTGTGGACTGGCAATCTGCAGACCAATGTTCGATTCCTGGCATAAGCACATTTAATTAAAAAAAAATAAATAATAAAAAATTTTTTTTATGAAATATTGTTTTGTTCGGAAATCTATTTTCATACTCATTATTTTGTTAATATTGGTAAGCGAGGAGGAAGTTATTTTTTTTGTCAATTCCTCGTATGCTGGTACGTTGACATATCTCATTATTTTTCAATACATCTCTATATAAAAATAATAAGAAATGCAATAAGAAAGAAAAGTAACTAGTTACCATTACCAGGTAACGGATTCTGTATATACAGCGCTCTTTTAACTTCCTTAAAAAGAGTTTTCATATTTGTTATATTTTTGAGGATTATGGATCTTTTCACATCATTGCAAAGATGTTCGATGGAGTTCAAATCTGGACTAGATGATGACCACTCCAATACATTGATGAAATTATCTGTAAAAAAAATTTTTTTTTTTTGAAACCTTCTTGCAAAAATAATTTAGATTTGACGGTGTACTGCGAACTTTTTTTTTGTGGTACGGTCTAGTGGACATGCTTATTTTTTCTGTTTTCCGTATCACATATACAAATTTCATTCAAATCTAAGGGAACCACACAAACAGACCTTTATTGTAAATTAATAAAACTTATTATATATAGTGGAAAAGTTAGGTGGGCCAAAGGAAACCATAACCGTGTTACTATACCGACTATACTTTTTCTTGACTTTCGCAGCCTAGCAGATATAACCCGATGTTGACACTTTTCGTATACAGAATTCTACGCCCAAGCTAAGCGTCTATCTCCCAAGCTTAGCGGAGTAAACCCTAAAGAAGACTTGGCCGTCAAGCCTCGATCCGTCTACGTAAAAGTTGATGCCACGTTTTTCATCTTCGGAATGACTTATTTTCTTGATATTAAGATTTTTATTCATCCTTCGAGACATCACGATTGTTAATACATAATTTTTGCACGCAGTTGATTACCAAATGGAAAACATTTCAGCACAGACAATAAAAATTGGGCTAAAATAGCAATTATAAGAGTTTGCCAAATTTTTTTTGGGTTGTTAGGCGAGTTTGGGACGAAATTTAGGCGCTTCGAAAATGATTTTTTGGATATGGCGTAGTGGAACTTTTTTTTCATATCGACAAATTTTTGTCCTTACAAATCGGCCGACCCTAATAAACACTTTTTACAATAATTTTTAATAAAAAATATTTATTTTGGATAATTTTTGAGACTTCTCGGAATCATATTTCCGAGCCAGTAGGGTCCAAAACTGAGTGTGTTTAATAGCTTTATGTAGAACATTGTCTACAAAATTTTGTTGAATTCCAAGATGGTTTGGTTAAAATTGTTTTTGTTTTAGTAGATTTAACCAATTTGGGACACTTTTTTGATATTTTTTTCACTAAAAGTAATATTGAGAACCAAACAAAAGTCATCTAACAATATATACAATCAGTTTTGTCCAACATTTCAGTAGAACCTACCGACCCCCGAAGACACCTGTGTTTATACTTGAAATAGCTTTTAGATGTTGTATATTTAGAGTATTATATTCCCTTTAAAACGCCTATAATTTTTTTATGCTTTATTGATATTTTAAGCATGAAAAGGCGTCAAAGTAACTTTCCCTTTAGGGTAGGGTGACCATTTTTCTCTGACTTCAAATCAGTACAAATTTTAAAAAATATTATCATCATCAAAAAATGATTATACAAACAACCTAATTTGTTGTCAACCGAATGGTTTGGTTATGGCAACAAAATTTTTTGGTTAACCATCATACCATCCTAAAAAACCTTACACATTTCTCCCTATAATTACAGACCACAAACCAAAAAAAAATTTTTACATGAAAAAATCCAGTTTTTTAAGTACAGGAAACGGACTCATTATTTAGAAATTTCAATGATCTGTTACCATTCCTTTTCTAGTTTTTTTTTTGTAACAGATTGATGAAATACGAATGGAGTTTAATATGACACCAGTATAGTATGAACTTTAA
Source organism: Leucophora obtusa (assembly GCA_949987735.1). Taxonomy (NCBI): domain Eukaryota; kingdom Metazoa; phylum Arthropoda; class Insecta; order Diptera; family Anthomyiidae; genus Leucophora; species Leucophora obtusa. The sequence goes on from OX465298.1 coordinate 148,585,945, forward strand.
TTCTACCGAATTTTTATTCAGCCAACGAATTTCTGTCGTCACGATCAAATTGCATTTTCTAAACTAATTTTCTGTAGGTACAAATTAACCAATCGATTGGCTACAAATTTAGTTATCAGAACAAATCTTTTTTTCTCTTTTTTTAATTTCTGCATGATTTCTGACATAGAAAACCTTCACATTTTAGCTACGTGTTTCTACAAAAAACACGTAACCTTTTTAAAAATGATTCGAAAATTTTTCCATAGAAATACACACATATATTTCATCAGACGACGTCAAAAACTTCTGCTTTTGTCGTCGTTTCCTACACTTAGAAAACAGAATCATTCTGACAGTGGCTCTGACAACCGGATAATTAAAATATTTTTATCACAGTCAAATAACTGTTGTATCAACTGATTCTCTATTATCGAAATGGAACCATTTGATGGATTCGGTTGTCACCACGAATCTTCTCTGTGTATGAAACTACATATTAGATTAAGAAATTTACATATAGCAAAATCATTTCGAATACTTTCTGGTAGTGAAAACCGCTCACATTCATACAAATTTATCCTATAAAAAAAACTACATTGTACTTGCATTTTGGCTTTTTTTGATAAAAAAACAATTAATATTTTTTTTAAATGCTAAAAATCAGTACAATCAGTACACGACTTTTCATCAGTACACGTGACCAAAAATCAGTACATGTACTGATCAAATCAGTACGAATGGTCACCCTACTTTAGGGTTATAGTCAGAGCTTTGAAGAATTAATTCCTTAATTCACTTTTTCAATTCTGAATTAATTTCGTTCAGTGAATTAAAAAAAATAAAATTACGTTCAGTGAATTAAAAAAAAATAAAATTACGTTCAATGTATTAAAAAAAAAATAACAAGTCCACTGAATTGAAAAAAAAAAATAAAATAAGTTCACTGAATTCAAAGCCTGTTTTCTGCCGTTTAGTAGAAGAAAACAATAATGTACAAATAAAATTTTTAAATAAGCAAGTTTACAGCGTGTGCTAGTAACAAATTAGTAACCGGATGCTGTTTATAGTTAAGTTAAAGTTAAACCTACAGTATGAGACCCACCGTTAGTATAGGAGTGTGCTAACAGAGAGAAAACCCAATAGAAAATCCTTGTTAAAATAAAATTTTTAACAACTCTGTCTTTTGTTAGGACGATACAACAGATAGACACCCCTTGTGAACAACCTAACTGTTATACCTTGAGTACATGTCCTTTTTTTGGCCGGGTATTCTAGTATCATTGCTTCTTACACTTGACACATAAATCAATGTTAAGTAAATCATACACATTCGTACATGTACAAAAAATTCCTTATTAGGTATTGTTATACATTGATATCCGTTTTTTCTTTGGTATGCGTATAACTGTTTGCTTGTTTTGTGTGTCTGAATTTTTGCCAATTATTCGCTTTTTGCCGTCTTTTCTCCTTTAAGGGGTTTCTATCGATTTGTTAATATATTTTCAAAGTTTTTTGTATGCCCTATTAAAAAAGTTTTAATAAAATATTGTATAATTTAATATAAGTATATTTAATCAGGTGTGGTTAATGTGATATAAAATTGTATATAATTGCAACAACATAAATAAATTTATACAACTTAGATCTAATAACATTCGGTCACTTGATTAAATATAATTATATCAAATTATATACCATACATGGCCCGTCAACCTATTTCTTGCGGCCCTTCATTACTTTTAGAACGATCAAAGAAATTTTTTTAAATTTAAAAAAAATAAAAGAAATCTAAATTAAATTAAAAAAACAAAAATTTTATTAAAAAAAATATACATAATATAGAAAACAGCGATAACAATACTGCAAACATCCAATGGAGCCTCAAAAAAATTACACCGATCAACAAATATCGACTTTTTAGCACAGAATTTCTCTAAAACTTTCCTTCATCTTTATTTAAACCTTAAGCCTGAGAAAAATACTTTATGTCTCAATATAATGTAGAAGTACTCAGGAGTCTCTTATTTTTTATGAGTTTTATTCAAAAAAATTACCTTTCATTTTAGGAAATGTTTAAGGCTGTTTTACGGACTTCGTAAGGATTTCCAAAATCTACTTTTGAGAATTGTCGTTGAAGCACTTAAATTTGGTAAAACAGACACAATAAAATTTTATTCATACACTCATAGAAATAAACCTATGAAAATATCAAAACAATCAGTAGCTTCTTCTGCTATTTTTACAGGTTTATTATTTAAAAGTAAATTTTTTAGGGTTTTTGCTAATTATTAGTAGGATTAGAAGAGCAAAAATAAATTGTTAAATATAATAATAGTTATCGTGCTAAAATCAACAGAAATATTGATGAAAAATAATAGACTGCCGATACTACAAATTGATTTTTATTCTCTTAAAACAATTTAAAGTAATTTATAATTTTCAAATTTCAAAATTTGTTGCTGATTCTAGCAGAGTAAATTTTATTTCAATTAACTATTATTTAGCTCAAGTATAACTAAAATTCCTTATATCTAACAGCTTTATTTTTGCTATACTTATCTTACTAATATTTAGCAAAGAAATCTGCTTATTTTAGCAGTTTTTATGCAAGGTAATTTTTAATTAATTTTTGGCAGCTTTAGCAAAACTTCTAACAGGATTTTTTCTATTAGCGTACTTAAGCTGACCAACCAGTCCGCTTTTGAAGGGATTACACCGCTTTAATGGCTTGTGCCGCCTTGAATTTTTATATTTAATTTAAAACAAATAATTCCACCTTATCCCAATTTTTTAATATGATATTAAACTTTTGAATAAAGTTTTCATAATTTATTTTTTCTAGAGTTCCCAACGAGCAAACGAACCCAAAAATGAATCAGAAAAGTGCTCAAAATATATTATTAAAATTACACTTGTATGAAAGTGGTGTATCCAAAAGAGCTTTCTTTTTTGATTCAAAAATGACACAAAGAAATATTTAAAAAATTATTTGGTCTGAAAAATTAATCTTTTTTCAGTCATTTTTAATTGTTCACATAATTTAAAATTTGCCTTTTATGTTTAATTTTCTTCAATCAATCTTTTCATCTAAAAAAGGCGTAATTTTTGAGAAATAAGTTTAAAGTTTAAAAAATATGTGCTTTGTTTGAATAATTTTTGACTTAATGAATAAGAACCCTCATAAAAGTATCTAAATTTTCTGGCTGGGTTATCAGTCAAGAGATCAAAATCCATGATGAAACCTTAAATCAAATTTTTTGAAATAACGAAAGCTATATTTTCGAAGATTAATTCGACAAAGTTTTTTGACTTCACATTTGTATTAAGGGGGGCAAAATATTTTAAAAAACATTTATTTCAGTGACTAGGTTTTTAAATACATTTGGAACAAAAATCATAAATATATAAAGGATTTTGATGTAATTCTCCGCAATCTTGACTCATAAAGTATTTTCCTGGGTGAGGGGATAAAAAAATAAAGACCTACAACTCGAAGGCTATTTTGTCTTTAAATACGGTGTTAGGAAACCAAAATACTAGAAAAGTAATATATTAATTGGTGCGGCCCTCCGTAAGTTTGTGAAATCCAAAATTTGGCCCTTCAAGCCATTTATGTGCCCATACCTGTTATATACTATTATATTAAAACCATTTTTAACCAGGTGTATATATTTTTCTGGTCGCTTTAATTTTTTTTCATTTTCTCTTGCATTTTTCGTATAGAATTTTATTCAATTACGCAATCAATTTATCGATTTACCCTAACCTGTAAAAATTTTGATAAAATGAAAAATTAAAGACGTCGTTTGTAAAGAGAAGGAAAAATAAAGTTTGCGTGTCTTTGCCCTTTATCAACAATTATTATTAATTACAAAGATTTATTAAAGATAGCCCAGCATAACTTTATACACTCATAAAAAAGCCCTACAAATTGTTCAAAATTCTGCTAAGATAAAAGGAAATAGTACCTGTACTTCCTCCAGCAGAATTTTCAATGAAGTTGAAAATCATGGTCTGCTAAATTTTGAGAAGCTAAATTTTGAATACTGCTAAATATATGTACAATTTTAGTTAAATTAGCTAGGAAATTTGAGCTGAATTAAGCAGAAATTTTACCTGATTTAACTACAAATTTATGTTATAATACGCTTAAAATTTCGACTTCCTGGATCTGACCCTAGACGGGCCCATATTTATTATTGGAAGATATGTGTTTAATAAGGATTAACTTATACCCAGCAAAAAAAGAGATGCCGAAGCAGTAGAAAAAGCACTACAATTGATGATCTGTACTTTTTTTAACATAAACACTAATGATTTTAACATTGAGTTGTCATAGGAGAGGAGTACTCGCACTTCAACATTTTTCAGTACATTTTGAACGAGTGCAAAGGAAGCTCTTTTTCACCAATTAAAAGTTAAAAAAAAAAATTCTTTACATTTTGTATTTGTTTATTTTTATTTTACAAAAGATTTTTTATTGCCGCCACCGGGTTTCGAACTCACGATTGCTAGTCTAGCGCTCTATCGCTGAGCTATTCTATGATATGAAAGTTGACTGGTATAAAAACACCACTTTGTTACTGCGAGATATTGTTCCTTATTCTCTTCAATAAAAGAACTTATTAAAGAAGTGTAAAAGGTGCACTCCAATTCAATATTAGCCGTTTTTTCTAATCACTTGGATTTAATAAATCCTAAAAGTATTTCTAAAAGTGCTCAACAGATGGGGTTAGACTCTTCCTATTTTAAAAAAATTTTCTGTCAGACACTTTTTTCACCCTAATTTTTAATACCGAATTCGATGATGACGGATTTTATTTTAACTTTTAATTTATAATTATATTTTACATAAAACAGCGATAAACAGTCTGCCTGTTCAGTTTTATCACTTCAATTTATATTTTTACACAATTGAAAACTTCCATTGCAATATTTAATATTCACTAATTGGATTTAATTAAATTACTTACTGTAGAGTGAAAAATTGACATTTCTATTTGAGCTATTTCTCCATGTCCAAGATGAAAAATATGTATTTGGTGAGGTGTAGTTTTTTTTCTAAACACATTTCATAAAAAAAAATTTAATAAAAATCTTTTATTTGTTAGTTTTTCAATTTTTTTGTTTCTCTTTTAATTTTCATTCGTATATTTTTCTGACATTAAATTAATAGGCTGTTTCATATATTTGTGCTTTTATTGTGGATTTATTAAATCCAGCTTTTCTTTTGGATTTAATAAATCCATTTTTTGTATGAAAAATTCTAAATCCAGGTGATTAAAAACACGCTAATTGTTTTCAGTACTATTTTTACAGGTGCATAAAAAGTAATTTCTCACCATTTTTAAAAATTAAAAAAATATTGAATTTAAACAAATTAATTATAAATATTAAAAAAAAATAATTGAATAAAAAAAATTAAAAAAAATTTTGGTCCCACCGGGAATCGAACCCGGGAGCCTCTGTTTGGAAATGACAAATGGTAGCAAAATCACTTTTTACGATCACTTTTAGAGCAATTACTCTTCAGAAGCAATACTTAAGTGATTTTTTAGATGTTGTTCAGAAGTAATTCTAAAAAAGTTGTAAAAATATACTAACTGATACTTTGGAATCAATGAAGGAAGTGATTTTTTGAAGTTGTTGAAGTTTAACTTCTACAGTGAAAGAAGTAGTTTGTAAAGCATTACTTACAATTTTTTTTGCTGGGTAGGTACAGAGTGACGAATTTTGTCCATTTTGCTCTATCTCGCTTAGTTTCCGAGATACAAGCTATTTGACGATAATATAATAAAAAATGAAAATAAAGCGCATCTCTATATGATATTGATAGCAGGGACACAAAAATATAATAATTAGGAAATAATTGTGGTTTAAATTAGCTGGAAAATTTGTAAAGTTAAGAAACACAAATTACTATAAATGAGCATGCAAAGTTAGTTTAAATACGGATAAAAGTAATTGTAAAGCTTAATTAAATTTACAAAAAATATTACCTCAATCCTAAATTTTAAGACAACATAACAGAAAAATTAGTTTAATAGAATCAGAACGCATTTAACAGACTTTTGTACTAACTTTTTTTATGAACTTAAAATTATATAAATTAAATTTTGTTAAAAATCTGAAAGAAATTTAAAATTTGTTTCAATTACAAGAACACGAACAAATTATAGCCTCAATTAAAAATTTCTTAAAACCTGCAAAACTTTGCAATCAACGTGTCCGAAATATATAGGCCCAATGGTCGGCTTTCTTGTTTGTTTTTACCAGTGACTTTAAATTCAATAAATGATGTGATATGAAATGTCAAAACGATTGCAGAGGAACGTGAAAATATTATCAGTTGCACCGTAGTGGAGGTGCACTTGACTATTTTATGGGTATTTTCTTCGGAAAAACACCAAATTTTATTAAAAATCTATTTTTTTTGCAAATAATAAACAATAAAACTTTTTCTCGTTTTTCTTTACTAAAATTTATGTTTTATTTGATTGCTTAATTAAAATGACATTATTTTTGATGGCTTAAAGAGTGACATTTGATGGCAAACATCATTGCAAGGACCGCTTGCATGTCAACAATGTAATAATACTGCAATAACACTGAAATTAAGTGTCTTCACTTGAGATGACATTATTTTGTGTCCGAGCACTGTAATGAGATAATAAAGTTTTATTAAGACCCTGTGCGAGGTGGCTAAATAAATCCTAACCTAAATACAAATTGACAAAAGGGTTTAAAATTTTTTTGAAAACTTTTTCAAATTCCATAGAAATTTGGAAACCTGAATTTAGTTTAGATTTTATTGAGCCAGTTCGCACCCACCCTAAATCGTACTTAATAAGTATATAGTTGTATAATGCAACAATAATAACTTATTATTTGTACCCCATATTAATAAGTTTTTATATAAGTGGTGATATATGTCTATATCGGGAACTCATTATTTCATACCTCCCATATAAGTATTGATGTACTACAATATTAGTAACGTATTACTTTAGGTTCCAAAGTAAAACAAAGGGTAAAGGGGTACCTATTATAATTTTGTAGTAAAAATTTGTTAGCTAATTTTATGCTATAATTAGTTAGTTTTATTGCATTTTTTAGTTATTTTTAAACAGGTAAAAATAACTACATTTTAATTATTTTGAAAGTAAACACCTTTGTCGCCTTTCTAACTCCGTAAACCTCTGTCTTAATTGTCATTTTTAGCAGATTCTACCGACATGTTTATTGAGTGCACTAATAAAAAATTTCATAACATAAATAAAATTGAAAAAATTTAATTTTTTTCTTTACGAAAAATTTTGTCAAAATTTCTATTTTCCAATTAGTGTCAGATAATGTGAATTTGGGATTTCCAAAATCACGAATCAAGGAAATTTTCAAAGTCAACCGCAACTGGCATTGCTAGTTGAAATGGACTTGTACAAAAATTTGTCTAAAATGTTATAAAATTGTAAAATCAGCAAGAAATTGTGATTTTGCCTAAAGTTAGAAATATTTAAGAGAAAGGCATAAACAAAAATACTCTATGCAGACACTAGCTCCAGATGAAGCCGTTCATCTTTCACCACATTTCACTTCTTCTCTATTCCCTTTCCAAAGGAAGCAACACGTTAATTAATAGGAAGAATTTCCTGAGTGTTGCTTCTTTAAAAAAAAAAATATATTACAATTTCACTATAGTACAATTAAAATTTAGGACAATGTCTTATGGAAAAAGGTGGAGGGCTTTTTTTTATAGGAGAGCTTAAAATTTGTGCTTTAACTATTGCCTATGTTTATGATAGAAACCGGCCTAAATTCATTAAAAAAAAGTTACATAAAAGGTGTTTCGGTAATAATCATCTTTATATAAAGTACTTAAAATTTCAGAAATTTTTAAAGCAGTAAATTAAAGAGAGCATAAAAGTACCAAAAAAAAAATAGGTACCAGGAAGAAGTCTCCGAAAGTCAATTCTAACGATGCCACAGTTTCATATGGTTCTTTTGGTTGAAATGAAAAAAAAAAATAAAACGCCCATTTTTGAGCTCCCTTTTGACCCCTTAAAATTCCGAGGTGATCGAAAAGCCAAGACAAGTCGATCTTAGATTTTTTTCTCTATGAAAAATCCAAATGTCTTCATAATTGGAATGTTTAGGATGGGGTACTTTCCTTGCCAGTGATAAACAGCATGTCAACAGAAATCAAGACCGAAAACCAGAATATACTTTTTTAAAGCCTTTGTCGTTCTAAATCCTATCCTAACAAAAATACGTTTTTTCATCATATTCGGACTTTACTATGCAGAAAATCGGATTATGTGTAAAAAGGTTGGAGCAAATTAAACATGAAATATTTCTTTTACTATTGCTTAAACTTTCGGATTTGAATTTAGTTTAGAAAATATCAATAAAATGTTTGTTTAGCAAAACAAGAAACAATTTAATTTCATATTTAAAAAAGAAACCTTTATTATATTTGAATTATTACCACACCATTTGGATATTAATAGTAATAGTCAAAAATAATGGCATAAATTCAAAAAACAATTCACCTGCAGGGAGTTATTTTGAATTTACACCATATTCTTTGCATATTCGTACACCAAAACTTATTTATTTTTGTGTTGCCAATAAATTTTAGATGTACCAACAATACCAGCAGATATACCGACACACAGACAGGCAGAAGGACAGACATTTCATGTACTCATATTCAGTATTCAACAGTATTTGTACCTCAGCTATAAAAAGGTTTAAAACGATAATGAAACCCAAGCTAGCCAGCCAATCATTAAAATAGAAATTGAAATACACGAGTACTATTATATCACACCATTATAGTATTTTCTTGTTTTTGCAATATGGTATAATTTGTATAAAAAATAAAAAAATGTAAAACTTATCAATCAGTATTGGAAAATAAAAATTCAATTAAGAATTGATTGATATGCATATGCAGGCATTAATTTAATGAATTAATTCTATTATAATTTCATATAAAGGGAGTACAATTTGTAAGCAAATTTATGGATCCAGAATTTTTTAAATATTGTAGCCAGAGAAAAATGATTGTTATGGCAAGAATTATGAGCACTACAGAGAAGTGTGTTTGATCAAAGGTTTATGGTACTTCCCAGCAAAAACATGGTAATGACAGGTCATAACCATGCGGATTACCAAGTAGTGATAGGTCATTACTTTTTGTATTACTTTAAAATACAAAATTATGACCTACTGACAATAACCCAGCAAGAAAAATTGCAAGTAGTGCTTTACAAACTACTTCTTTTAATGATTTACAAGTATCCATTAGTGTATTTTTACTGCTTTTTTAGAAGTTATTCTTAACAACTTCAAAAAATCACTTCTTTCATTGCTTCCCAAGTCTCCGTTATTACATTTTTACAGCTTTTTTAGAATTACTTCCAAACCACATCCAAAAAATCACTTAAGTATTGCTTCTAAAGAGTAATTGCTCTAAAAGTGATCGTAAAAAGTGATTTTGGTATCATTTGACATTTTCAAACAAAGGGTCCCGGGTTCGATTCCCGGCGGGACCAATATTTTTTTATTTTTATTTTTTTAAAATTTTTTTTATTCTATTATTTTTAATTAATTTGTTTAAATTCAATATGTTTTTAATTTTAAAATTTTTAAAAATATGTACATATATATAAAAAAAAATAGTGAGAAATTAATTTTTATGTATGTATGTACAGTGGTGGACTAAAGTATTCGTTTATGAATATCATTTGTATTTAAAGAGTCTTTAAAAGCACACCATGAACGGTATTTAAATTTATTTATTTTAGTTTATTTTAGCAAACAATGAACCTCATTTTACAGAACACAGAATCTTTTTTTATTAATGCTTAAGATTTAGAATTAATTTTTAAGATGAACGGTTATATTTTTACTTGGACAAAAGTATTCGGTTTTTTGCTAAGACCATTTATTTTTCGCCAACAATGTGGCAGCACTTCTTTTCTTTGACATGTTTTAATTAATTTCAAATATTTTCTGTTATTCCCAAGAAAAAATTGCGTTCTTTTGCGAATTTTTAACGTTTATATTTAAAAATGGGAAGAAAGGGTAAAGAAACCACAGAAGAAGAGCGTAAAATTATTTTAAACTTGCGGAAAGAAAATAAAACTATTAAGGTAATATCAGAAATTGTTAAGAGACCACAGTCAACAATCGCCAGCATAATACAGTGATTCCAAGGAAGCCAAAACTATAAAAATAAGGATAGATATCGTCGTCCGAAAATGATTACCGAAAGAGAAAATCGGAAAATAGTTCAAAGCATAAAAAAAAAATCCAAAAACAAGCTCTTCAAAAATTGCTGCACAACTAAACGAGTTGACTGGTAAGAATATTCACCCTCGAACCATTCGTAGAACTCTCCATAATGCTGGTTATCATGCCAGAGTTTGTCGAAAAAAACCCTGTATAAGCAAAGTCAATAAGGAAAAGCGACTGGCGTTCGCTAAGGAGCATATTACCAAACAAAATGAATTTTGGGACTTAGTAATATGGTCGGATGAGAGCAAATTTAATATTTATAAGTCGGATGGACGAGTTTTGGTCTGGCGTAAAGAGGGTACTGAGCTTGAACAAAAAAATATTCAGTGTACTGTAAAACATGGGGGAGGTTCAGTCATGGTATGGGGATGTATGGCTGCAGGAGGTGTTGGTGAGTTGGTTTTTATCGAAGGCATAATGAAAAAGGAACAATACCTTGATATTTTGCGTAATAATTTAAAGAAAAGCGCAGAAAAGCTTAACCTTAGTGGTCGTTACTACTTTCAACAGGATAACGACCCTAAGCATACAGCTGAAATTGTAAGACATTGGATCTTATATAATACTCCCCATACCTTGAAAACACCACCCCAGTCTCCAGACCTCAACCCCATCGAACATATGTGGGATGTTTTGGATAGACGAGTAAGAGAACACCATATTTCATCCCTAAGCCAGTTAAAGAAAGTTCTTATGGAAGAATGGCGAAAAATATCAGTGGATGTCACCCGAAACTTGGTACATTCAATGCCAAAGCGTCTTCAAGATGTTATTAAGCAAAAAGGATATAACACCAAGTATTAATTAATGTTTCATTTATTTTTTTCTTTAATTAGTTTAACTTAACCGAATACTTTTGTCCAACAAAAACTGTGTATTATTTACTTTAAAAAAATATTGAAAATATGTATGATGCTGTAATCTTTCTGAATTCTCACTTATTTAGAAGAATATATATTGAAGTTTATAATAAAAATGGTGTCAATAAAAATTTGGTGTTTTTTTGTTTTTAAATAACAACTTGAAGTAGAGAGGTATATAACATCGAATACTTTAGTCCACCACTGTATGTACCTGTAAAAATAGTACTGAAAACAATATTGAATTGGAGTGCACTTTTTCCACTTGTTTAATAAGTACTTTTATTGAAGAGAATAATGAACAATATCTCGCATTAACAAAGTGGTGTTTTTATGCCAGTCAACTTTCATATCAAAGAATAGCTCAGCGGTAGAGCTCAGCGACTAGCAATCGTGAGGTCGCAAGTTCGATACCCGGTGGCGGCAATAAAAAAACTTTTGTTAAATAAAAAAAATATAATTTTTTTTTGTGAAGAATTTTTTTTTAACTTTTAATTTGTGAAAAAGAGCTTCCTTTGCACTCGTTCAAAAAGTACTGGAAAAATGTTAAAGTCGGAGTACTCCTCTTTTATGACAACTCAATGTTAAAATCATTAGTGGTTATGTTAAAAAAGAAGTACATCTCAACTCAACCAAAAAAGTCTGTAATGGCTACTGAAAATTTTGCTGTTATTACGGGAAATTTACCTGTTTTGAGGCCAGCGGTATTTTTTGCTAATTTTAGCAACACATGTCTGCTGATCTGTAGTCATGCGCGGTTCCAGCAATTAATATAAGGGGAAAAATCATACGCCACAGTAGACAAATACATTGAGTTGGCCACTGAGGCGTATGATTTTTCCCCTTATATTAATTGCTGGAACCGCGCATGTCTGTAGTACAATAAAATTATTAGAAAAAAATTAGTAGCCGCTACTAAATTTTAGTAAAATTTATGTAAAATGCAATTCAAAATCGATTTGCTAAAATCAGTTAAAAAACTTACTAAATATCATAATTTTAGTACAATGAAATTAGTATAAATAATTAGTTGCAGCTATGTACTAAATTTCAATAAATTGCTATAAACTGTAATTTAAAATCAATCTGCTGAAATTAGCAAAAAATTGTACTAAAAATAAAAAAACTGTAAAATCTAAAAAAAAATTTTTTTTCTTTGGATTGTAACAAGCGTATAATTACTTCATCGTACTTGAAATTTGGAGTCAAATTATTGCCGTTTTATGCATTGGAGATGCAATAAAACTTTCTGGGTGTTATTTCTAAACTAAGAATATATCAATATTAACAAATATAAACTAAACAAGAATTGTAAAAAATCAAAAAAAAAAATATTTTTAAATTAGTATATTTTTCTGCTAAATTTAGCACTCGGTTTTGAAAAATTAGTAAAATATTTTTCTGAAATCAGCAGCGAAAATTAGTAAAAAAATCCGTAATTTGTAATAAGAGAATAGCAAAAATGATTACTAAAAATAAAAATTGTACTAATAATCAGTATAAAAATAGTATAGTGCGATTGGAAACTGTCTACAAACTTTTTTATCTGAGTGTAGATCATCAATTGTAGTTCTTTTTCTACTGCTTGGGCATTTCTTTTTTCGCTGGGAAGTTATAGAGGTATATATATATTCCTGCAAAGTAATCACTTACTGGTAATTGATGAAATATGTACCGATTTAGTCTTTTTTATATTAACCCTCAAATGCATGGTGTAGCCATTTGGCAACACACCAGTTTTTTCATAAAAAAACTCATTTGATGCACAAAACTGCATTTTTGGGCACTGGGGCTCCTTTTGTACAAAGTTTTCTTAAAGTTTAGCTCAGATCTTTTATACAGTTATAGGAAAAATCTTGGTTTTGGTTCGTATGTTTATGAAACATCTAAAACACACGTTTTTTTACAAAAAGTGTAATATTAAAACATTTTTGTTTAAATTTTTAAAGTGGTAATCTCGCAATAAAATTCATTTTGGCGACAATAAATGTATAATTCATTCAAAAACTGCTAAAAACTGCTCCAAATAAGGAAAAAATAAGCGCGGAATATATTCAAATAATAAAATTTGAGGTATCCGTGTGTTTTTGCTTTGTTTTTGTTATTATTTAAATTTAAATAATAAAAGAAAATTGTCAATTTTTTAAACAAAGTGCCATCTAGTGACAACGATATTTTTATAACTTATTTTTTTAGTGATGCCATACCCCTGGAAAATTTAACTTTAATGCCAGAAATAAGTCAAAACTTAAAATGTGTTTAAGGGTTAATCTCGTACTCAAATGTCCAACAAGCCTGGGTTTTAGGGGGCAACCATGTGAATCTTCCATTTAAGGTATATGATGTGTTCAGCAAACTTATGTAAAACACTACGAGGAACATATCTGTATATTTTGAAAAAAATGCACCATTTTAGAGCTTTAAAATTAAAAAAACAAATTTTCTTTTCTCTTTTTTGTCATTTACATTATAACTAAACTGTGAAGATGCTTCCCCCTTATTTAATGAACATTTTGGATACAATTGATGAAACGTATTTTGTCATTATGGCATACTTTGGTATTTTGCAGTCTTTTAAAAAGGAAATCTGACGTGATGAAGAAAAAGTGGGTAATATGCAATTTTAATATACATGGCAGGAATGGAAAAGTTGATACGATCGTACTTTTTATGATACTATTTAATTCAAAAATAGCATCGCACTTAATACTGTTACACATTTCGCCGGTTTTGTATTGAACCGGTGTTTTCAAATGCACAAATTGATATTATGTAAAATTTCAAATGAAGAATCTACCCAGTCAGAACAATATAAACGGGAAAGCGATGGCAAAGCACTTTAGCGGGTGGTACAAGTACTGGCAAAAAGTGATTTCCCATTCCCAAAATGATAACATCATTAGACAAAAGGACCAGCTGTTCAAAAATCGCCGGAAAAACACTGGAGAAACAAAATTTTTTAACGTTGGCAAAACAAATAAATAGGTGGTCTGGAAATATATTTTCCAAAATAAAATTAAAAATGGTTCAGATGTATTTTTTTTGTCCTACCGTGGTTTGAACCCAAGCCGTCAGAATGGCAGACTACAGTTCTATCCACTGAGCTAACGAGACATATGATACTTGAAGGATAACCACATAAATGAGTGATAACAGCTGGACTGGCTGTGCTAAAATGCTTACACTAGTAAAAAGTTTTTTGGAACTAATATGCCAGCGTTGGGAAAACAAAAAACAAAGTTGGTCTTAAGGGAGCTTTTCCACAAACAAAAAAATTGATTTTATAATACAAAAAAAATTTTAATTAAAAAAAATCAAAAAAAAAATTTTGCTTGCAACCGGATTTGAACTCGGAACCAACTGACTACAAATCTTTTCGAACGAAGCGTCATCATTTTTAAAAAATCATTGCTTTACCAGTGAATTCCTTTTTGTACAGCTTCAATTTCTTACTGCACTGGTAGCAATGGACAGAGATAGGAAATCAAAACTTACACTACTCACCACTAGGGCGCTGAAATTTAGTATAACCTGAGCAACTATTTAGTATCAGCTGAGCCTATATTTAAAAACTCAAAGACTCCTGAAAACTGCTCAAAATAAGGAAAAAACAAGCGCGGAATATATTGAAATAATGAAATTTGAGATATCCGTTTGTTTTTTGTTATTATTTAAATTTAAATAAAAAAATAAAATTGTCAATATTTTTAACAACCCAGCAAAACCTTGGTAATTGGTTGGACCTTTTTCATGCATTGCCTGGCAATGGGTACCCCTTTACTCTTGGTTTTACTTAGAAACCTAAAGTAATACGTTACTAATATTTTGATACATCAATACTTATGTGGGAGGTATGAAATAATGAGTTACCGATATAGAGGTATATCACTACTTATTTGGAGGCTTCAAAATAATGTATCACTGATATTGTGCTATATAATAACTTATTAATAAGGATAAAAATAATGTTATTGGTATTGCATTATATAACTGCTTATTATGCGAAAGTACGATTTAATAAAAATTTGTAATCTAATTACATTGCTGGGATCGGTGTACTTTTAAACAAAGGCATTACTGGTAACGTCTTTTTAATTCCTACATAACCAATGAAATATGTAATAATGTGTAACGACCTATTTCACTCCATACAAGTATGTACTTATTTTAGCTAACTAGTGGATTTAATATTACAAGCAACAACTTATTTCAGTACTTCCTTCGTAATCACTTATTTTAGCCTATACCGGTACGATTTAGGCAACCATTTACCCCCAATGACACCCCCATGTTAAAATAATGTGTTATGTGACCAAAGTGTAAGTAGTTACAATTTTTGGTTTCTTATTCCATTTCCCTTTACCTGGTAATAGAAGGTTTTGCTGGGAAAGTGCCATCTAGTGATAACGAAGTTGTTATAACTTATTTTTTTGGTGATGCCACACCCCTGGCACTGAATAACCACTGGTTGCAATGCCATGGCACTCTAAGCCCATTCTTTGCCAGTGGTTTTTTTTATAAAACAAATACTGGCAAGTCATTTATTTTTAACAACGCGGTTACCCAGTGGTATGCCAGTACTTAATTTTTTGTATCACTGGCGATTTCTGACTGGGATGTATTGTAAGAGGAGTTATTTTTCTTTAGGATTATTTTTCCAATCAATATTTCTCAGATCACATTAAACTACTACTTACGATTCATCTACAACTGCAATCCAACATTCGATCGTGAATTAAAAAAAAACCAACATAAATCTCAACATAATTCACACGAAAATAGAAATAGAACTTTTACACATAATAATGCAAAGCCTACTAATAGTCAGCAATTTAAGATCATTATATAAAACACAAGCGGCACAAACATAAGTACACAGCACATAAAAGACATACATATATTTAAGGTATGGAAGTTCAAAAAAATAAAAACAAAAAAAAAATAATATGGAAATGCATTTGAACACATGTATGCAAAATATTCACTTAATTACCTTTAAATCGAAACTCCAAAAAAAATAATTTAAAATACATACTGCCACAAAATGAAGTAAATTATTTTTTCCAAAAAAAAATCAAAAAAAAATCGGCACAATTTTTAAGCTTAATAATCTTCTGCATAATACCGACAAAAGCGTAAACAACAACAACAACCATAATATTTGAAAATGATATCTAAACAACAACAAATATAATATTAGAAGAAACAAAACAGAAAACAGCAAAAATTAGATCCCCAATTTCAATTTCAAGTCGAAGCGCACGAATTCAAATTCCGTTTCGGCTACACAAATTCATACATAGCAGCAGTGATTCTGCTACATGCAACAACAATAAAAGACAAAACTGTAAGAAACCTTAAACCGCATTTAGAATATCATCACACCAAATAGTACAACAAAATCGACTACTAAGGAGTGCCCCACTCATGTGCAGCTTGGTTAGTAACCATGTATTTAACTGTGTTGTGCTGTGGTAGTGTTTCTATTAGTTTATACTCGTATTCACAGTGATCAGTACAATTTTGGGATTAATTTGGCTTGGCATGTCATGCAAACAACTGAGCCTGTTGTATATGCAGCCTCTATATTAAAAGATGCCAACCGCAAAACAAAAACAAAAAATACTGTGAACCAAAGTAACACCAAACACCAAAAGCGGCATCAAACTCATTTTTACATGTTAAACTCTAGCTCCATCACCACTGGGATAGATATATTGAGTGCAACAACAATGCATAGTGATTTAAATGGCTGTTTTATGGTCGAACAATTAGTTTTGAACTAATGACCTCGAAGAACTTTAGAGGTAGGTAAGCTTCTTATCTTTCTAACAATGACCGTTTTTAGAAGTGATACTTCTTGTTTATACACTGACACAGGAAAAATATTGGTTGAAATTTGATCAAACCCATTACTTACCCAGTGTAGAAACGGTAATGACATATCATTATTTTTTGGACTACCAGTAATGACATCCACTTACCTTCTGCATTATTTTAAAACATATAATAATGATTTACTGATAATGACTTATTTTTATCATTATTTCAAATAGAAAATAATTTTATAGATTTTTTTTTAAATTTTTTGAAATCTATTTTTAGACTCAATATTTTTTAAACACTGGTAAGGATATACAGTGGTGTGCAATAAAATAGAGCCATTCAAGTTTTTTTCTAATTTTATTCTGGTTGCCTTTATTTTTAAAGATCAGAATAGTGGATAGATTCCCAAAAATGCGAGGAGATAGTTCAGAAAATTATGTAGAATTTTAACATGACGTCTGTTTTTTTATTTTGTTGCTTGTTTTAAGTAGGCGTGGCTTTTAATGAAAAATAAGCGATACCGACCTTCTATCAAATTACATAGTAAAATTTTGCGAGTACTGATCAGTTCTGAAAAAACTGTATATTTTTGGAATTCCTATAAAATTTCCTTAAGTCTTGCATTATTTTCTTCTACAAATGGTCCCCAGACTTACAATGGCGGTGCCTTCAACATGACCAGATTTTTCATTGTTTTTAGCGATTTTAGAAAAAAATTAATAACACTGAAACTTTAAAGTGAATGGGCTTATTTTATACTTATCGCGATATAACAAATCAGTCAGGCCTTTTTTTACGTTATAGTATAAAACATTCCATGTTTAAATTTCAGTGTTGTTAACTTTATTTTAAAATCGGTAAAAACAAAGAAAAATTTGGTCATGTTTAAGGCAATGTCCTTTTAAGTCTGGCGATCTCTTGTACAAAAAAAATAATGCAAGACTTAAGGAAATTTTATAGGAGTTCCAAAAATATACAGTTTTTTTAGAATTGATCAGTACTCGAAGATTTTACTATGTAATTTGATAGAAGGTCGATATCGCTTATTTTTCAAGTAAAAACAAGTAACAAAATAACAAAACAGACGTCACGTTAAAATTCTACATAATTTTCAAACTATCTCCTTGCATTTTTGGGCGAATCTATCCACTATTTTGATCTTTAAAAATAAAGGCAACGAGAATAAAATTAGAAAAAAACTTGAATGGCTCTATTTTATTGCACATCACTGTATGTAACCACATATTTTTTGATTTTTTGTATGTTGGCGAGTAAGCTTACTTGTGTGCAGCAGATCAATTATATTTTTATCTATTAAATATTACATGTCGATATAGCTCAGATGGTAGAGCTATTGACTCGCAATCTGTAGACCCAGGTTCGATTCCCGCACCAGCAAATTTTATTTAAAAAAAAATACAATAAAAAATATTTTTTTTATATAATTTATTTTTTTGAAAATCTATTTTTAGACTCATTATTTTTGTCAGTACTGGTAAGCACATAGGTAACGATATATTTTTTGATTTTTGGTATGCTGGTGTGTAACCATAACTCATTATTTTTCGCGACATCGCCATATAAAGGTAATAAGAAACGTAATAACAAAAGTAACTAGTTACCATTACCAAGTATGTAGTTACATAACCACATACCTGGTAATGATTTTCTACACTGGGTAGCCAAGAGATCTTCCAGACAGTACCGAGTAATTAAGCGAGTAAGTAGCACACAAAGGGTTTCACTACTTACCAGGCTATTTACTCGCATTATTACTTTTGTTCGCGATGTCCAAAAATTCATGGGTGGTCATTACCCTCTCGCTTACAAAAAAAGTGCGAATAACGAGTTACCCATAGTGAAAGAATAAGTAGTTACTCACAAAGATAGAATAAGTGGTTACTCAGAAGTTAGGAAATAAGTGGAGAAATAGTTGGTGATATTGGCAAAAAAAACACTTTTTACCTTGGAAAATTACCTATTTAGTTCAAAACAAATTTATAAATAAATTATTAATATAAAAAAGACTAAATCAGTGCTTATTTAATCAATTACCAGTAAGTGATTAATTTGCAAGAATATATAATCGATTACTAAACCAAAATATTAAATCAATTAAAAAACAATCCTATTATCAAATTATTGGTATTTCCCGTCGGCCAATGAAAATAACGTTGTTTAAAGCTGAAAACCCTCCACAAATTTTGTGTTTGCTGCCACAAAATTAGTTTTCTTTAGCTTTTTTAATTACCCTACGGGGAATGAGGAGTCAATTGGCCTCCAAGGACTTATTCCGTGATCGGTCAACCGAAGGCGTATTATTAAATTAGTACAAATATGAACAAAAGAGAATGAATTAATTTTCGAAGTATTTTCTGATCCGTTACTTTCATTGGGTGCGTTCGGCAGATACAATTTGACAGTCAACAGTTCCACAACAGTTGTGCAACTATCTGCTGAACGACCTGATCACTAACCGCTCAGTCTGAGCGCTGTCATATTTTGGTAGCGTAAAAAATGTTTGCTACTTTTGATCAAATAGTGATACATTTGTTGTTGTTGATTTTAAAAAATTTTTGTTTTGTATGATTGACAAATAAAAACATACAAATATAATTCAAAAACAAAAAATTTAAAAAATCAAAGGAAAATATAGAAAAAATGTATTTAAAAACAAAACAAAGAAAACATCGTTCAGCAGAGTAAGTAATCACAAAGCGCTACAAGTCACCGGTATCAGTTTAAGGTTTCTCTGCCGAATACTACCATTGTTGCTTTCAAAGAACTTGACTGATACCGAAATAAAAAACAAAAATCGCGGCATATTTTTAAAAATATTTTTTTAATTATTTTAATCTTTTATTTATTTTTAACTTTATTTTTTCACGATTTGCTTATTTTAGCTCTTACTTTAAATTTCTGTAATTTTTTGCTAAGAAATATTAAGTTTTGTTTTTTCAACGTTTTTTTTAATGTTGAAGCTGTTTTAGTTTTAACAATTTGTATTTCATTTAACTTTTATTTTTAACTTAAGAGGAATTTTTAAAATTTTTATTTATATTATCAGAGCTTTGAAAGGACCTATCCCATGACCGGTAAATCGAGGCATATTCAAGGCACTTACACTATATTTGTGTGTGTGTTAATGTTGTTTTCTTTTCTATTTTTTTCTTTTCCATTTTTTTTTCTTGTAGTGTTTGTTTTTGTTTTTCTTTTTTATTTGCAAAGAAACGAAAAATATATAACTTTACCATCAGCCAGCCATCATGCACAAGCAACATTAGCTCAGACGGTAGAGCGTTTGCCTTTCAAGCAGAAAGTTGTGTTATCGAGACCTACTTGACGCTAAGTAGATTAAATTCTTTATTATTTGTTAGTTTAGACACACCACCTTACGTGCCACAAGATGTCTAAACTGTGGCAATTGGTCATTTCCAATGACAGCGCCATGTTAAAGCGACGTGTCTTTTCAAACAAAAAGACCGATTAATGACCGGTCCCTGTGTCACTTTGGACAGATCCATTTCCCCGTAGGGTATTTGATGTTATTTTTTTATTTGTTTTGTTTTTATTTTTATATTTATAAAAGTGTTTGAATATTGAACAAACTGATTTAAATTTGATTATTCAAAATTTAAAACTATATTCCATACATGGTTGCTGCAATCGTATTAATCATACTTTACAAACGATGATTATACGTCTATAATCATTTTATAGTTAAAATTTCGGTTATCATATTTTTCTCATATCATATTTCTCTCTTCGAATTACAATCATATTATTATTTGTGTTGAGAGATATCATGCTCACAATCATTGGTATGTTTCGACAACTATAAAATGGTCAGTATATTTTTTATGAGCGTCATCGATAAGTTAGGGGTAGTTGTAGGAAGCAATCAAAGAAAATAACAAATATTATACAAAAAAAAAACCGAAAAAAACATTGCCATTATAAAATAAGTAAAAAGTGATAAAAAAAAGAGATTTACTTTTTTAATTTTTGTACTCACGTAGAAAAATTATTGTCGAAGAGCGTCCATAATAAGAAGTGTTACAGTTTTACACGAAGTGTTGCAGTTTTGTACGAAAGTAAATGTACAAAATTGAAGAAAATGTAAAGAGTACACGAAATAATTATAATATGTTCCTAGTGATCGTAATATGATCCTAAATGATCACAAAATTTTCGTCATGACAATAATATGATCATCAGGAAAATATCCGCCCCTTTCGGCAAAGAAAATAAATTTTTAAAAAGAATTAATAATTTTTTAAAATAAATTTAACGACTGATAAAATTTTGACTGAATTTAGGAAACTAGACCTAAATGTACAGATATGAGAACTTGAAAAATATAATTCTTTTTTGAATAAAATCGCATTAAAATTGGCTCATTTTATGAATCAGTGAATAATTCCTTATCACTTTAAATCAATAATTTGATATTGAATAAAGTGAGGATAGGATTTATCCAAATTTCAGTTGATTCAATTTTGAATAGATTGAATTATGTTTTAAATGATTTGATTCGCGAACTATAAATCACGGCAACCATTTATTTTTAAATTGCTTTGTAGGCAATAATTCAATCAATAAAATGAGTTCTGCTAATCGATTCGTACACACCAAAAAAAAAATTGCCAACCGAATTGCTAACCTTATTTTGGTTGCTGCAACTAATAAATTCGGTTGGTGAAACCATATTGGAATGTGACTTCTATAAATTTTGGGTATTGCAACTGCAATATTCAGTTGTATTAACCGAATTTTTTTGTGATAACCAATATTCAGTTGTACCAACCTGTTTCAGTAGATGTAACCGAATTTCAGTTGGAAAATGGCAAATTTTTTCTCTGTGTGTACAAAATTGAATCGGATTTAAAAATCGAATTAAGGAATCGTTTTTATAGGTCTGATAGATATTCCTTCAACCCAAGCTTTACTTTTAAAACTCCATGACTCTACACTTCAAATATTATACCCCACTTAGAAAACTAATACCAGCTAAGATCGCTGGAGCATGCTAGAAAAATTTTAGTTCAATCACTTAAGTACTTAAAAAGCTCTTAAATTGCTTACAATAAATGCTTATCAAGCCACTGTGCCGTATTTTAAAGTCACTAAGAGGCCACGTACGGGTCAACTGAAAAACACACACAAAACATACTCACTTACAAACTCTGCCTCACCTACTGAAACGACCCAGCAAACAACCAACCAAACAGCCAACCAACAAAAAAAAAAAAAAAACGAACTCAAACCAACTAGTAAATGATGTTGCCTAAATGCACACGATCACTCTCGTAGTCCGTCTGTCTTTCTTACCATAGACAATGGAGTTTTGAGGTGCTGCCTGTTTAACAATAACTACAGCATAAAAACCCCACAATCTCTTCAACGAAATTCCTCGTAATAGACTTACGACTATATGTAGTATACTCGCACACCCCATAAAACAACAATAACAGCAAAAAAAAAAAAAACAAACCACACGATACTGTGGGAAAATATTCACTTAAAGATACGAACCTCAAACCAACCAAACAGCCAACCAAATATTAAATTAGAAAAAAATTTCAAACGAAAGGAAGAGTCTCTATGTACTTTAATCTCTAGTTAAATTAACAGTAACATACTTCTAGATAACCTCCTCTACCTCTCTCTCTCTGTTACTTCCTCTACTATGAGTGTCTGTGTGTATGTGTTTGCATACATTTTGATGGCAGTACACTAGAAACAGTTAGAAATCGTGTCTTGAACCTGACTTAAGAGCAAAACCTAAAAATAGCTTTAGAGGTTTTTTGTTGCTGTTTTTTTAAGTGAGATGCCAACGAAAATAAATACGTTTACGATCAAAATTATAGGTAGTCAGTCGTGTTTAACTACAATGATGTTTTGTTATTGCTTGTGAGAGAATAACTCTCACTATCGTTTCGTTTAGTGTTTGGCTGAAATATAAACGATCGTATTTGGTTTTGTATGAGAGTCTTGGCTAAGAGGAGAGCATTGTAGTTTGTTACCGGTTTATTATTTGATTATTGTTTAGCCAATTTTGATGGTGTTAAAGTAAATTTGCATTTTTGTTTTGTTAGAAAATTAGTCAATTAATACTTATTTGTAGAGAAGAGGTTAATATATATATTTAATTTTAGAACCTCAGGGTTTGTACCAGAAAGATTTTTTATTAAGTAACATTTAATCGGAGAGATTCTTGTGCATGCTGCGACACGTTCCATCTCATTTTCTTTATGTGAGTTTTGCTTTGTTTATTACACTAGCTACCGCTAGTTAACTCATTTTGGACACACTGTTAGGTTTTCAACACAGTATTTTTAAACGCATATAGTTTCATATATGATTGTAAATAAAAAAATGGTAATTTTTTCCAGAGTTGCCAAATATTTAAAAAACTATTTTTAACTTTTTTGATGGGACTTTTTTCAAAAATTATTTAAAACGTTAAAAAGACTAAAATTGTATGTCTTTTATTATATATATATATTTGTTCCTTTTACTCCTGCAAGGAGCATAGGGCCGCTATGTCTTTCATTGACATTATTTTATTCCTGTGCTAAAAACTAGTTCATAAATTATATATAATTTTTTTCCCTCCAAAAATTCATTTATTTGTTTTCACCCAAAACAAAAACAATAGCTAGTTTTTATTAAAATACTACCTATATTTATAAAAATTATGATGTCAAGGCTGCCATATAACAATTCAAAAAATTAATAAAAACTACACGCAGAAAAAAACAGATGGAACTTTATCTAAGTGCTATGTAATTATACAACTACATAAGTTCGAAGTAAGTTTTACAACTTTCTAGCAAAATATATGTAATTTTTCGGATATTTTCCGCTACACATGTATATTAGGGCGGGTCGATTTAATAATCGCCCATGGCTCAGTGAAAATCGTATTCTAGGGATCAAAATAAGAAACTTTGCCGAAGGAACCATACCTCTAAAACGAATTCTACTACCCCCAACTGTTGACTTTTGTCCCGTAGGGTCAAGTTTTGAAAAATCCCACTTTGACCCATTTAGAGTGCCCCAATCGAGTCCAAATGTATGACCGACCCCCACTAACTTTGGAGGGCCGATCCACCCATGCCAGTGGCACACCCCCTGGAACTCCCCTGGGGGGTTCCCCATACAAACATTTTAAAAAATCACCATTTTTGGCACTTTATTTTATTATTTTTTATTTATTTTATTTATTTTTATTATTTTATTTATTTTTTCTCTTTAGAAATTTATTTAGTCAGAACATATGTAAATGAAAAAATTAATTTAACTTAGTAATAGAAAAGAAAATAAAAAAAATTACTGTTTGAAGTCTTTTTTGCTTTCAAGTCTGGGCATTTTTTCTTTTCTATTACTAAGTTAAATTAATTTTTTCATTTACATATGTTCTGACTAAATAAATTTCTAAGGAGAAAAAATAAATAAAATAATAAAAATAAATAAAATAAATAAAAAATAATAAAATAAAGTGCCAAAAATGGTGATTTTTTAAAATGTTTGTTGGGGAACCCCCCAGGGGAGTTCCAGGGGGTGTACCACTGGCATGGGTGGATCGGCCCTCCAAAGTTAGTGGGGGTCGGTCATACATTTGGACTCGATTGGGGCACTCTAAATGGGTCAAAGTGGGATTTTTCAAAACTTGACCCTACGGGACAAAAGTCAACAGTTAGGGGTAGTAGAATTCGTTTTAGAGGTATGGTTCCTTCGGCAAAGTTTCTTATTTTGATCCCTAGAATACGATTTTCCTTGAGCCATGGGCGATTTTTTTGCCTCCCCACAAATCGACCCAGCCTAATGTATATATATATATTTTGCAAGGATTGTATATATTTTAGAATAAAATTTAGATATTTTACTAGAACTTTGTAAAACTAACTTGAAAATTATGTAGTTGTATAATTATTTTCCAAAAAATATCTAAATGTCGATGAACTAAAAAAAAAAATTAAATGTCTTATATTTTTAAATAAAAATTTCTCCTCAAAAATATATAAAATTAAAATTATTAAAATACCTTTAACCATCTAGTATTCATATACTACACTCAGGGAACTTCTGCAGTCAGAATTTGTTAGTTATTCAAGTGGTATTTCGGTTTTGTTATTTTAAATCAAAATAAAATTTCGCAACAACATGATGACTGAGCGACATGTCGCTGTCACTGCTGACTTGATGATCCACTCCCATATAAAACCTAAGGTGCTTACATTTTCATATTAATGTAAAAATATCATCAGGACAAGTCAGTAGGAGGTCACTGTGGTAAATAAATTATGATATGTTTTTAAAAAATCGTCAACGACGGGTCATTACGGGTCAGTAAGTTGTCATCTACACCTCAACTTTAAAAACTCTTTCTCTCTTTCCTGTCCTTGAGAGAAAGAAATTCAATGGCCGTGTTTTCTCACGTGGTGGCGATGTCAATTGGCCGCCAAGATCATGTGATTTGACAGCGTTGGACTTCTTTCTTTGGAGTTATTTGAAAGAAAAGGTGTACGTCGATAAGCCAGCAACAATTCAAGAGCTAAAGGATGAGATAATTCGGCACAGTAACAGCATAGAACCTCAATTATGCCTCAGCGTCATTGAAGGTCGCGGCGGCCATTTGGCCTATATTTTGTTCCATACATAATTGAACCATACCAATATTATCATATAAAAAGAAATGACAATAATTTCCCAAATAATTTGTGTTTTATTCAAAATCAACATCGGCCCTTAAAATTTAACCAACCTTTACAAACCAAGGTTTATTTTGAGGGGGGTACTTTTTTACTTTGTTTCTGTCCATGTAAGGTGAGTCCCTCTAATATACATATGTATATAATATTATTTATTTTAGTGTTTCTTACAACTTCTTTTCACAAAATCTTAAACAAGACTGACGCTAACTGATAGATGATGCTCTTAAAAAAATATACTGATCATCTCATGGTTGTCGAAACTATACCAATGATTGTGAATATGATCTCTCTCAACTCAGATAATAATATAATAATATATGTGTGTTGACGAGAGAATAATATGATAACCGACAAAAGCGAGATTTTAACTATAAAATAGTTATAAGCGACTATATTATTTGTAAAGTATGATTAATATACTAATAATCTGATTGCAACAACCACGTATGGCAGTAGTGACCATAGTTTGGTAGTTGTGATCATATTGTTACCATATCTTTTCTCTGTGTGTATTGCAGTTAATTACTACTTTTGGAGCTGTTGAGATGTTTGGTGACCTCCAGAACCTATTTAGGATTCCAAAAGTTTGATACCCATATTGCCTATGTTGTCGACCCAGGGTTGCCACTTAATTGAAATATTTGAAGAACGATACTGAATATCGAGAAAAGTTTATACACTACCTCGATTGAATGAAATAGGCATTATTATATGTCAATTTCAACTAAACCCGACAGAAATTTCCCATACAAATCTGCTATTCGAAAAAAAAATAATTGAATAACAAAAAAAGTTGAACATGTTCGGAAAAGTTGAACATCATTTTTGACCAAACTAAAAAAAAACGTCTACATTGTTTTTTTCTCCTCTATCACATTGTGATGCAGTTTTGTCTGAGGCCGGGGTAAAACTCAGTTTGTCCAGGTTCGTCAAAGGTCTGCCTCCTTTGAAATAAAACAGCAATCGTTTCTTTTGTTCAATTCAATTGTACGATCCTGTATCGCACACAGCTTTATTTACCAAGATCTTAAACTACTTATTTAATCTAATGACTGTTATTATTTAAACGTTGTCGATGATTCGGTGCACAGGATGATCTTCGGCAACTCTGGCAGTGGTTGCAGTTCCTCCAAACGTCGATAGCTCTGTCACTGGTTCGATATGAACTACGATATTGAACTACGACCCGTAAATCTTTATAAGTATCTCACGAAAATAGTAAGCAGGTGAGTCGGGTTATTCCGGGGAAACGAGGAGATGTTGTAAATACGATTAGTAAATATGTCTAAGCGACTCACGAGAATAGTAAGCAGGTGAGTCGAGTTATTTCGGGAAAATGAGGAAAAGGTTGTAAATACGATTAGTAAATATTTCTATATAACTCACGAAAATAGTAAGCAGGTAAGTCGGGTTATTTCGGGGATATGAGGAAATACGATTAGTAAATATTTCTAAGTAACTCACGAGAATAGTAAGCAGGTGAGTCGGGTTATTTCGGGGAAACGAGGGAATATGGCAAATACGATTAGTAAATATTTCTAAGTAACTCACCAGAATAGTAAGCAGGTGATTCGGGTTATTTCGGGGAAACGAGGGAATATGGCAAATACGATTAGCAAATATTTCAAAATAACTCACGAGAATAGTAAGCAGGTGAGTCGGGTTATTTCGGGGAAACGAGGGAATAGGGTAAATATGATTAGTAAATATTTCTAAGTAACTCACGAGAATAGTAAGCAGGTGAGTCGGGTTATTTCGGGGAAACGAGGGAATATGGCAAATACGATTAGTAAATATTTCTAAATAACTCACGAGAATAGTAAGCAGGTGAGTCGGGTTATTTCGGGGAAACGAGGGAGTAGGGTATATACGATTAGTAAATATTTCTAAGTAACTCACGAGAATAGTAAGCAGGTGAGTCGGGTTAATTCGGGGAAACGAGGGAATATGGTAAATACGATTAGTAAATATTTCTAAGTAACTCACGAGAATAGTAAGCAGGTGAGTCGGGTTATATCGGGGAAACGAGGGAATATGGTAACTACGATTAGTAAATAGTTCTAAGTAACTCACGAGAATAGTAAGCAGGTGAGTCGGGTTAATCCGGGGAAACGAGGGAATATGGCAAATACGATTAGTAAATAGTTCTAAGTAACTCACGAGAATAGTAAGCAGGTGAGTCGGGTTATTTCGGTAACTCCCAGTGTTGCCAACTCTTGAAGGCAGGAAAGCACTGTGAGCATTGTGAAAACGGGTAAAAAGGGTAAAAATTTACCAAAAATGGAGTAAAAAAGCACGATAATAATTTCTTGAAAAATTTTGTCAAGATTTTAAAAACACATTTTAGCTTTGTAAAATCGTGTAAAAAAGGTTCAAATAAATAACCAAAAAAGGGTTAAAAAAGCACCAAACTAATTTTGAAGTTTAAATATAACGAAGTTGCGATTTAAAATTGTACTACAAACATTGTTAAAAAATGTATTTATACCCTACACCACTATGTGGTCAGGGTGTTATAGGTTTGTGCTGATGTTTGTAACACCAAAAAATATTGGTCGTAGACCCACCTTATAGTATACCGATCGGCTCAGAATTTTTTTTATTTCGATTTAACGATGTCCGTCTGTCCGTCCATCCATCCGTCTGTCTGTCTGTCAATGCATTCTTGTGCGCATTCTACAGGTCGCAAATATTAAGATATTTTGATGAAACATGGTAGGCCGACTTATGTCGGCCCAAGGACGAAGCCTATTGATTTTGGTTAAAATCGGTCCATGTTTAGACTTAGTGCCCATATAAGGGTCCTACCAAAATTATATTGTTTATACGCTGTTAGCCCAATAACGCAGCCTATTGATTTTGGTGAACATCGGTCCATGTTTAGACCTAGTGCCCATATAAGGGTCTTACCAAAATTATACTCTTTATACGCTGCAGGTCGCAAATATTAAGATATTTCGATGAAATTTGGTACACAGATCTATGTTGGCCCAATAACGCAGCCTATTGATTTTGGTAAACATCGGTCCATGTTTAGACCTAGTGCCCATATAAAGGTCCTACCAAAATATACATCGCAAATATTAAGATATTTTGATGAAATTTGGTACACAGACTTATGTCGGCCCAAGGACGAAGCCTATTGATTTTGGTGAACATCGGTCCATGTTTAGACCTAGTGCCCATATAAGGGTCCCCCCAAAATTATATTGTTTATACGCTGCAGGTGGCAAATATTAAGATATTTTGACACAGACTTATGTCGGCCCAAGGACGAAGCCTATTGATTTTGGTGAACATCGGTCCATGTTTAGACCTAGTACCCATATAAGGGTCCCCCCAAAATTGGCTTGGTTACAAACTGCAGGTCGCAAATATTAAGATATTTTAATGAAATTTGGTGCGCTGACTCACATTATAGAAAATTTTAACACAAGCCCCATTTTAACCCATTCGAATTTCGGTTCCAAATATTAGTTGGCTTTTAACCAGACTGGTGTAGGGTATTGTATAGTCGGTATGCCCGACTTTAACCTTTTTACTCGTTTTTTGTATATTTCGTATTATTTTTTGAAATTTGACAGAAAATTCAAGAAAAATTGAAAAAAGGAGAACATATACCAAAAATATAAACTGTACAAAAAGCACTAAAAGCACTGCCAGAAATCTGAAAAAGCACTATAAATACCCGCTTTTTATAAACGGGTATTTGTAAAAAATCACCGGGTACGGGAAGGGAAAAAGCACCGAAAAATACCCGAAAAGCACTGAAATGGCAACACTGGTAACTCCGACCTTGTTGGCTTATTCGTGTATACGTCGCCGAAGGACGAAGTATAGTAAAACTCCAACTGGGTTCGGGTTACCTCGGGAACACGAGGAGATGTAAATACGATTAGTAAATATTTCTAAGTAACTCACGAGAATAGTAAGCAGGTGGCAAGTGAGTCGGGTTAATTTGGGAACTGTAATCGGGCTGGCTTATTCTTGTATACTTCGGCCGCGGGACGAAGTATAGTAAAACTCCAACTGGATTCAAGCTCCCCCTTAGGCCATACAACTTTTCCATTGTAAGTAATAGGTTTTATTAACCTAATAAGAATTACAAGAATATTTGCCCATTCAAGTGAAAATATATTGTTGGTTAGGGGTATCAGCATTTCCATTAGGTATATGAATAAGTAGGTTATTTGTAACGGCACGTTACAACATATCCGAATCTTATTAAGATCAAAGAGGTACCTTACTTGTTAGTCAGTCTATTTTGAATAACCTCATAACATTTTCCGTAGGCTGCTCTAATGCCTTCGGAGTAATAAAAGAGCGAAACGTCCTTAAGTCTAACAGCGGAAAGTACAATAATACACGCTTGTGGTATTACAATGCATAGATTTGTTTTTATTGATGTTTATTTTCAATCCTACAAAGGATGCTTTGGTTGCGATGTTGTATTTGCTGCTTTTTATAGAAAATGTGAATATAAAAATCATATAAAATATTAATATAAATGGAGTAAAAAATTAAACTTGGATATGCCGACTACATAATGCCCTACACCAGACTGGCTGAAATACAAAATTATCCGAAATAGCACGAATAAAAAAATAAGTATGTGCCTGCTTAAATTAAATAGGGAATTATATACAAGATTTCGCAAGAAATATCAGTTATTTAAAAAAGGAAAAAAATTCCCCAAAAAGGCACCAGTTAATTGCCTGTAAAACAATACCACATTTGTTGTTCTATCTACAATAGACCGTACCGCATAAAAAAAAGTTCGCCGTACATCAACCAATATGAAGTATTTTTCGTTATAGCTTCGGCATTTAAAGTCGGATTTTAAAGTGTGATATATCGATTTTGCCTCGAGGAGACCAGTGTTTTGCTATAAAGGAAAAATCCAATGAAAAAAAGTTAAAAAGGCGACCCCTACGTTCGGCAACCAAAATATAAAAAAAAATTCTACTGGCTTTATCGAAAAACTTCCTTAGCAAAAGTTTAATGATTTTTTTGCCAGCTTTAATTTTCTGACATTAGGTTGGTACCATTAGGGTGGTAGCAACTGAGATCTGGTGGGTAACTACTAGAACGGGATACTTGAGGTCAATGGGCCTTAGAAACACTGGTCTCCTCGAGAGAAAAACATCGATGTATCATACTTTAAGATCCGACTGTAAATGCCAAAGATATAACGAAAAATGAAAATGGCGATCTCTACGTTCGGCAAAAAAAAATTTTTTTTTGAAACCTCCTTGCAAAAATACTTCATATTGGAGGGTGTACGGTGCACTTTTTCTTTTTTTGCCTGTAAGGTGGTACGCTCTAATGTACAATATAAAATTTCATTAAAAGCAAAAATTGGCCTTTGGAATTCCTGTAATAGCCCAAAATAAGAGAGAGGTCGATGTTGGATTTCTACAATATATCTATGGTAAGTATCATCAACATCGGAGTGTATAGGTAGAAATACATTCGGTGTTAGTGGGAGCTAAAAGAGTTTTTAGATCAGGAACAAATTCTGTCAGTTTAAATTCTCGCGCTTACATATTTCCAGGCGATATTTTTTCTTAATAACAAATCATTGATCTGGTTTTGCCACTTGCCTTATTTTGCATTGACTTGATATTGGATTGATGAAATGAAACAGCAAATATTAGAGCAAAAAATACAATTTGTAAACAAATAAACAGTGAAAACAGAGAAAAACTTAGGAACCCAGCAAAACCTTGGTAATGGGTTTGACCTTTTTCACGCATTATCTGGCAATGGGTACCCCTTTACCCTTGGTTTTACTTAGAAACCTAAAGTAATACGTTACTAATATTGTGATACATCAATACTTAAGTGGGAGGTATGAAATAATGAGTTACCAATATGGAGGTATATCACTACTTATTTGGAGGCTTTAAAATAATATATTACCGATATTGTGTTTTATAATAACTTATTATTAAGGGTAAAAATAATAAGTTATTGGTATTGCATAATGTAACTGCTTATTATACAAAAGTATGATTTAATAAAAATTTAGAATCTAATTACATTGCTCGGATCGGTGTACTTTTAAACAAAGTCATTACTGGTAACGTCTTATTTTATTTCCTATATGTAACCAATGAAATATGTACTAATGTGTAATGACTTACTTCACTCTATAAAAGTATGTAGTTGTTTTAGCTAACTAGTGAATTTAATATTACAAGTAACAACTTATTTCAGTACTTCCTTCGTAATCACTTATTTTATGCTATACCGGTACGACTTAGGCAACCATTTACCCCCAATGACACCCCCATGTTAAAATAATGTGTTATGCGACCAAAGTGTAAGTAGTTACAATTTTTGGTTTCTTATTACATTTCCCTTTACCTGGTAATAGAAGGTTTTGCTGGAAAATTGATAACATTCTAGACAATGAATAAATAAATGTCATTTTAAAGTTAAAAAATTGTATACATTTTTTGATAGTTAGTGATTGATTTCCCTGATATATAAGTATGGTTGTACTTTTTTCACTTATGTAATTTTCCTACGACTATAGAATTGCAGTCAGTGATACAAGATCCACAATATATTTTGTGATAGTCAGGGCTAATATTTTATTAACAAAATTGTGCTTTTATTTAAAAAGTCATTATAATTTGAGCAAATAATTAAAAATTTGTCCATTGCCCCCCTAAAATATTGAAAGTGCCACCCAGTGAGGCGAGTGCCCCAAGTTGTTTGACTCCAGATTTGTGTTCAAAAGAAAAATATTACAAAAATTTTATAGAACAATGGTACATTCAAAAAAGGCTGTCGGTAGTTAAAAAGGTGACAACGAATTTGCCTTAAAAATAACTAAAAATCTGGTTTATTTTCATTTTGGTCGTCGTTGTCTTAACTAACTGTCATAATAAGTTAGTTGTTTTTTATGTTTCTATAGAAACATAACGATAATTACAGTTCAACAAAACAACTACTGATTACTATATACTCAGGTGTCGTGTAGTAACCCTACGGGAAATTTTAACAAACTGTCACCGAACTGGCCCCTTTATATGAAATAGACTGGTCACTTTTACATGGCATTGTCATAGGAGGGGGAAATTGACCCCTTGTGACATGTCACAAGACAAATCCCAGGACAGGTCCGTGAACTTTGTTTTTTATGAGAGTTCAGTAACCTGTCCTAGGATTTGTCTTGTGACATGTCACAAGGGGTCAATTTCCCCCTCCTATGACAACGCCATGTAAAAGTGACCAGTCTTTTTCATGTAAAGGGGCCAGTTCGGTGACAGTTTGTTAAAATTTCCCGTAGGGAATGGTCAAATATTTTTGAGTGTACATTTTATATAGAAATTATTTCCTTATACGTATAGTAAGTATAGTAATAAGCAAATAAGTTTTATAGAAAATCATAGATTCAAAAAAGTTTTACAGTTACTAAATGACAGTTGTGTATGTAGTAATCAGTAGTTGTTGTTTTTAACTGTAACTACCGTTGTTTTTCTATACAAAAATACTAAACAACTATTGTGATGGTGAGTTATAAACACAACTAACGAAAACTAATTTAATATAGAACAGTATTGTTTTGTGTGGGAGTTAAACATTTTCATAAGTTTAAGATACACAAAATGGTTTCCTGAGCAGCAACAAAAATTTCCTCGAAGCAAACAATAGTGCACACTATAAGCACTGTAACAATAAAAAGATAAATTTTTAACAGGTGAGATGAAGATAATGACGAACAAGAACAAGAAAAAAGAAAATACCGTTAAATAATATGTTTATAACACACACCCCTTACAAATGCAGTAAAAGCTAAAAATATTTTCTCTAGGAAACCGATTGACTTTACACTCTTAGCTACAAGTGTATAGATTACAAGAATTGCAAAAACAAATCTTCCATTAACAATTAGAAATAAACTCTTGCTTTTTAAGACACGCTCATTTTCTTATTCTTAAAAAAATATTTACAACGATATAAAAAACGTGAGTTATGACTTGCACTTAACTTTGTGTGTTTTTTGTTTCCACAATTACATTTAGCTTTGCAAAAAAGCTTTTGGTTTTTATTTTAATTTTTTTAGACTATGACGTCAATGATTGTATTTTCTGTTATTTTACAGTATTTGTTTGTAAAGGATGGTGACTTTGTTTTTGTATTATACTAGAGGATTGGCCCCTCATGTATTTTAGCGCAGGCGCTATGTAGATTTTACAACGTCATTGTCTTTTTTTTTAGTTATTTTGGTTTTGTTTATTTTCATTAGCTCACATTTTTTTTGGAGAAATATTTCAGATGAAAGCTTTTAGCATATAAGTGAGTATGACTAACTTAACTTTTGATGAGATTGATGATGCTAAGAGAATGACGTAATTTATATTGAATACAATATATCTTGTTAGAGAGGTTTAACGGTATGCTATAACAGTGATGCCAATGTTATTAATTCATTTAGTAAAAACACGTCAAAATGTGGTTTCGGATATTTATATCATATAAAGCATCTTCCAAAATCAAATTACAAAACGTCAAAAAAAATCTTTGGTGGTACATTTTGTATGAAAGTTCCTAAATACATACGTCGGACGTACAATTTCAAATGTTGAAAAATTAAAGTTTGACGTAACGTTCTAGTGTGAAGTTAGCTGCAACTAAAGTATGTATAGTTAACTGGTATCGGAAATTAGTTTTCTATTTCGGTATCAAAAAAACTATTAGCGAGTTCCCAATAGTGCTAAAATTTTGGTTTTGCTTTTGTTTATATTATTAGTTGCAAATTCCGTGAAGAGGTCTTCATGGCGTCGCTGTAATTTCTGAACCGCTCCCATATAAATAAAATACCTACACTTATAAAAAAAAAGTTAGTACAAAAGTCTGTTAAACGCGTTCTGGCTCAAATGAACTGATTTTTTTGTTATTTTGCCTTAAACTTTAGGATTGAGCTAAAATTTTTGTAAATCCCATTTAGCATATGGGCATTTCCACCGAAAGGTCCACCGAGACTAAAATATTAAAAGTTCTTGAAAACACTTTGTTTTATCATATTTTCATAGGGAAACAATCAAATTTAAATAACGTAAAAAGATTTCGCATTTATTCATAACCCATTTCGAGGTATTCGAATGCAAAGTCCCACAAGCGCATCTTTTCTTATTTGGATATTTCTATTGCACATTTTGTTTTGATAAAAGTTTTTAAACAGAGACGTTATGCATTGACTTTTGCTTTCTAAAATATTTCTAAAGGTACAAAGAGTCATAAAAGAATGCATAATAAACAATGCGATTGAAAATAACTGTAAGTTTTTGATTTGCATTGTCGCATATTTCGATGTCCCGTGCGACATTGAAAAACAACATTTGTTATCAGTGCGTCGAAAGTACACGCAGAAAGCTCATCAAATATTGATTACAAACAGAGATTTTTTATACAATTAAAATAAAAAAAACCTACCTGAAAAATAAGAAGAATTGTGAGCTTGGTACTTATACACAGTTGGTCACGTGCGACATCGTAAGGGTGAAATTTAAAAATTTTAAATTTTTTTTTATTATGTAAATGATTTATTTATATAAATACATACTTTTAAATATTTTTAAAATTGGCATGCACCATGGTCAAGAAGTAAAAGCAAAAAAAAACTGTGTTTTATATTTTCATATAAATAAATACTTCCCAGCAAAAGTTTTTTGAACTGGTTTCCTCTGAATGTGTTCTAGAACAGGTGTTTTTACCACCAGTTACGTGGAACTGGTTCTAGAACTGATTCCTGGGAGTCAAAATGGAAGGTTTCACTGTCGCGAGAGTTCTATAACTGGTTCTAGAACCGATTCCAAAGTAACCTGTTCTAGTTTGGAGGAAAAGAACCTGTTGCTTTTGGGACAAACTCAAACAAAAATCACCAATGATAGAACATAAATTATAACAGGTTGCATGCACGTACAAGTTGTTCTACAATGGGTTCTTTCCACCCCACAATTTTGCTGGGTTAATTCATACTACATATTTCTTTTAAGTTTGTTTTTGGTTATTATATTAAAATAAATACCTTGAATACTTCTGTCGATTTAAAAACATTTTTACTAAGCTTGTTTATATATAATTTCGTAAAAAGAGCAACAGAAACAACATAAATCTCATGATGGAAAAAAATGTCCCGTGCGACATGTCACGTGCGACAGTGAATAAAATTAAATTAAAAAAATAATATGAATCGTTTTTGAGTAAAATTACAACCATTTTTAAAGGAAATCAATGCACAACAGTGTAAAATTAGTCACATTGAAATATTGCTTCAGGTTTCGCTGAAATCGGCATTTTAATTGTTAGCCGCGAAAACCACTTCTGTTTTTGTCCCGTACGAATGCCTTGTTTTTTTACAATTATCTTGAAAACGAAAAATTGCTAAAAATCAACCTCAGCACCAATTGTAGGGCTAATAAAAAGATATAAGTAAAGCCTATTGTCAAAATAAAAATCCGTTTTATTTTGACTTTTTTTCACTTTAAAGGTGTACGACGGTCCCGTTCGACATGATGGAAATGCCCATATTAATTACTTTCATCCGTATTTGAACTAACTTTGCATCCTAATTTTTAGTAATTTAGTTTTCTTAATTTTACAAATTTTCAGCTAATTTAAATCACAATTATTTCCCAATGTTTATATTTTTGTGTCTCTGCTATCAATATCACATAGAGATGGCACTATATTTTCATAATTTTTTAGTGTATAATCACAAAATGGCTTATATCTCGATACTCTGAACTTATTAATCCTGTACTCCCAAAACTAAATATGGGCCTGTCTCGAGACAGATCCGTAGAGCCCAAAAACCAAGACTGTAAGCGACATTTTAGTAGAAATTTTCAGTTAAATCAGGTAATGTTTCTGTTGAATTAAGCTCAAATTTCTTAGCTAAGTTAACTAGAATTGTCTGTGTATTTAGCAGTGTGTAAAATTTAGCTTACCTAAATTTAGCAGACCATAATTCTCAACTTCATTGAAAATTCTGCTGGCGCAAATACAGGTCCTATTTCCTGTTATTTTAGCAGAATTTTGAACTATTTGTACGGTCTTTTTTTTATGAGTGTGCAGACACCTTCTGACATTATCGTACAAATGTAAAAATGTCATCAGGGCAAGTCACTAGGAGGTCAATATGATGAGTAAAAGATGACATATCTTTTGAAAGTCGTCACTGACCCGTCAACTTTTTAAAACAGCCAAAAAAATTTGCATTTTTTTATATCACACTCAACAAGATTCGAACATGAAGCGTTGTGTTTGGTAGTTCATCGAATTACGAATTCACTTAACCTTTTCACGACCAAACTTGAACCGCTGTAGATTTTCTAACGAAACTTTTTGAGGACATGGACATATGGCTGAGAATTATTGTTATGATATTTTTGGCGCTTTACTATGCCCCGTATCAGAGAAAAGTGGAACTAAAGCTATAACATTAATGGTCTGTCGCTCCTGAAAGAGATAAACATTTTTAAAAAATTTTAATTTTCTATTTTTCTTTAAACTATGGCCAATCCAAAAATAATAAACAATTCTCTGTGCATTTCAAATTGAATTTTAAAAAACTTAAAACAAAAAACCAAAAACAAATCTTAAAAAACAAAAGTTTTGATTTTCGATTTCGAGCTGTACTGCTCTGAGGCTATCCGGCTACAAGTTATGGATATCCTTACAAAGCTACATCTCTCTAGTGTCAACCATAATAGTCTATTTAAAATCGTCTCACAAGATTTCCTAAAATAGCAAAAAGTAAAAATGGGACATGTATCAACCATTGGTCAGCAAAGGGTTAATCGCCCAGAAAACAGATTCAATGCTAACAACAGTATGTGTAGCCATTCAAATGGTTCCATTCCACAAGCCAAGTTTTCAATTGTGCCAACAGGAAACTAATTGAGACAGGACTGATTTGACTGTGGCAATAGAATTTCAGTTGTATCATGAATAATTCGGTAGTCTCACCCGAAAAATTTTCTATAAAATGATGAAAGAAGAGAAAATCGAAAATATGGCCCATATGGGCGATAGATCCAAATATGAAGCGATCCTATCTAGAATCAATAGGCTTTGTCCTTGGGACCATGTGAGTCAGCGAACCAAATTTCATTGAAATATCTTCGTATTTGCGATATGCAGCGTGTAAAAAAGCCAATTTTGGGGGGACCCTTAAATGAGCACTAGGTCTAAATATTAACCGATTTTAACCAAAATCAATAGGCTTCATCTTTGGGCTGACATAGGTCCTTGCGTCGACATAGGTCTGAGTACCAATTTTCATTGAAATATCTTCGTATTTGCGACCTGCAGCGTGTAAACATGCCAATTTTGGGGTGACCCTTAT
This sequence comes from Leucophora obtusa, assembly GCA_949987735.1. NCBI lineage: Eukaryota > Metazoa > Arthropoda > Insecta > Diptera > Anthomyiidae > Leucophora > Leucophora obtusa. Next base: position 148,623,999 of record OX465298.1, read on the forward strand.
ATGGGTACTAGGTCTAAACATGAACCGATTTTAACTGAAATCAATAGGCTTCGTCCTTGGGCTGCCATAGGTCTATGTACCAAATTTCATCAAACATACATAATCCATTGATATTAATTATCTTGATTTCATCACAGCCGATTTTTTCCGCGCATTAAATTTTAGTTATTAAACGAGTTTGTTTCCTATATATTTGCTGATTGTTTTTGTACAAATTTTGTTTTAATTTTTTCCAAAATGAAAAAAAATTCAAACATATTTTCTTAATCTTCCAGATGATAAAAAAGTAATATTGTCGTAATATTATCATAAAAAATTATAACAAAAAATTTAATATTAGAACCCAAGTAAAAAAAATTGATATGGAGCCATATGAAGTTATATTTAATTATATATAATCTTTTATGTAATTAGATATAATTATATCCGAAAAATGAGAACGTCTTATTGTATCATATTGTATCGAATTGTATACAATTGTATACAATTTGGTACAATTTGATACAATTTTATGCAATTCGATACAATTGTATCCGAATTTTGTCCTCATCCAATTACATCAAATTATATCTTTTTGTATAAAATTATATAACATGTTATAAAAGTGGACAATGTTTGATACAATTATATCTAAATATTAACCTTATAGTTTTTATCATATTATATAGGACCATATCTAACAATATACAAAAATTACAAGTTCAATTACTTGTAATTGAAATTGTTCTTTTCTGAATTGCAATTACAATTAATTGTAGTTGAGTTTTTTTTCAATTACAATTACATGTAATTGAGTAATTGCATGTGTAATTAATTACAAAATGTAATAGCAAATTGAAAGAAAATAACTCAATTAGGCTAACATCAACGAAATTCTAACAATGCTATTTTTATCTTCTGTTATTACTGTTTTTGCTGTTATTTTGTTTTAGTTTTTGCTGCTTCCTATGGAATTCAACTCTGATCGACAACTTATAAAGCACAGAGAACGACAACGAAAATATTTCCTAGATAGTAGTTCGCGATTTAAACTGTTAAACGAACTGTTCTAGAAAAAGTGGAAGTCATGGATGTTTTATATTAAGCCCTTCTTTCAGAATATATTAAGTAGATTTTGTCATTTGTACAACCAAAGATGAACTTTGTCGGACGGTGTTTTAATAGAAATCGAGTTTTTCAAGTACAACATATGTCGGATTTATTTATTTTCTATTGAGCGGGAATTCCCGGGATCCCGGGAAATTCAGAAAAAAATCCCGCTGTCCCGGGAAAAGAAAAACCCTATATACAACCAAGATATAATATAAAAAATCAGTCAAGTGTAAGTTATAGAATAGAGAATTTCGTATTAGAGCTTCAGTGTTGTTAATGTTATGGGTGCGTAAGCCATTTTTGACTCATGCTGCTAAACAAAAACAAATTACTCACGCACGAGCATTTCGTTTCTTACTCAGCACACATGAGTATATTAAAAACTTACAATCAGAAAATTCTCACGCAAAACAGTAAAAATTACTAAAACATATGATGCAAAAAATAAACTCACACACGAATCATGCACGGATTATTCTTATTCACGCTCACGCACGAATCACTTAAGTATAGTAATTATTACTCACGATCACGTGTGAATAACGTGACTCACGAACATTTCGTGTCACGCGCCAATCCCTAGTAATTACTAAATCTCAAACTAGTTCAAAATCATTGATAACATGGAACCAAATATAATATAATGCGGTTTTATATGGACCTTATATATTTTTATATAAAATCACTTTGAAAAAATTGCCTATGTGGGATGATATATAATTATAGATGATTTTATAAAGAACGTTATAAGTTATATATGGGTTCATATTCGTCAATATATAATCATAACTAACACAAATTATAAAATATTTTTTATATGGATCCACATAGTTTTATATTATTATGTATAGTATCATACTAAATTATATATAAACGTATATGTAATTATATCTTTTATATGTTACTTTATGTACTTACATATAGCATATACATATATATGTAGGCCAGTATGTAATAATATAAAATCACATATGTCTCCATATTAAAACCTTTGAGGAAAAAATATCTAATATATGACTATATAAAAGTATAAATGCTTGAATTTAAAAGCATATGTGGCCATATGTAACTATAAGTTACTATATGCAATTAGATAAAATAATATGTGATTATATCAAAACTTTTTTACTCGGGAATTAATTTTTTTCAAATACTACTTGCTTATTTTCATTCAAATTAAAAGTATAAGATATCGCTTTAATATCTTCTTGGAAGATATCTTCCAAATGCTTGCAAGGAAGTTTAAAATCGATTGTGGTGTACATGTCTGAACGCTCTTTTGTTTGTCACAGAATAAAATTTTTATTAATCGTACGCTTCCAATTAAATTTTTTTCAAAAAGTCTATTGTTTGCAGTTCTAAACGAGATTTTTAAACGTTTTTAAGAGAACAGTGTTAACACATTCGCTACCGACTTTCGTTTATGGATATATTACCATTTCGAATACAGATTCTTTTAGAAGTCACCAAATTAAAAATATATAATATATTTTCCCCCACCCTCTCTCACATACTAAAAATGCTGTTTGAAAAACGAATTTTTGAAAGTTCTCATGCATTATGTTTTAGTAGGTTTTGTTCTGTTCACTAAAATTTTCACAATTTTCAAAGTTTAATTTAATGAAATCCGCGATTTAAATCAACATATATCGAAAAATGGATTCTTTTAAATTTCTGGAAACATATATGTTGTTCCTCAATATATTATTTTTGTCTTTGCTAAATCTTATAGTGGCAATCTAATTGGCTCCGTAGTTTTTCATATAAATGCTGAACAATCGAACTGTTTTTTTTTTAATTAAATGCTATGTATTATGATCACACTTTTGTAAATAACTGAGGAACCAAAAGGAGTACCAAACTGATATTTAACAGTGTCATTAATAAAAAACTAATACAAAAATATTAAAAACCTACGATAAAGCATCCCGAATCGCGGATTAAAATAAAATGGTTTTAGAACTTTGATAACGATAAATGGTTAAAGTTCATTTCAAAATAGTAACTTTTCACGTAGCTCAATCTTAGCTTCCATAATAAAAAGATAGAAACAATTAATTCATTGTAGTAAAATTCTCAAAATTAAATTTTTTTTGATAAATCAGTAATTTTTAAATTGAAAAATGAGTTGGGGACCAACTTTAAGCACGAACTTAGAAGCTTTAAAGTGATACATCAACCAGTCACATAGCTAAAATAATACAAAAGTTAGACCCAATTATGTAAGGAAAGTTTTTAGCAAATTTGATCATTTTCCCCAAATTTAATACCAATTTTTGAGGGTTATCTTAGATATACAAAGTATGTCAAGGTATAGCAAGTTTGATACAAATCAAATAGAGTGCGAAAATTTCAATTGTGGATTTCATATGTTTTCAGCCGATAGTTTATAAGTTATTTAATATAAAAGGTTTTTGGGCATTGTTAACCCATCTTTGTTGGAGGTCAAATATGTATCAAATATTAAAGTTTTTTTTTGAAAAATATAACTTAGAATTTTCCGTTGGACTTTATATTGTCTTTTAAACGTAAAGTGTAGCTCATAAAATCGCCATCTTAGAGTTGGTGAAACTATGCCAATGATTGTGGACATGATCTCTCTTAATTCAGATAATAATATGATTGTAATCAGAAGAGAGGAAGATGGTTATCCAGATAATATATAATTGTAGATGAGAGAATAACCGAAAAAGGTAGAGATTTTAACTAAGAAATGGTTATATAATTTGTACACTCACAATATTTTATACTTAAAAAAACCTAAAATACATATTAAATTAATTGAAAACACAATTAAAAAAGGGACAACTGATTTTTCATTATATTCAAACCATTTTGCTATTTATTTTCAAACATTGTTTAAACAATCCATAAAATAATTAAAAATAATTGAAAAGTCCATTAAAACCAGTGTTGCCAAAACTTATTTAGGAAAAAATGCTAGATTTTTTGCATAAAAATGCTAAAAAATGCTAAAAACTAAAAAAATATGCTAGAAAAAATATGCTATAAAAAATATGCTAGAAAAAATATGCTAAAAAAATTTTATAAAAAATGTTTCAATTTGTTTAAAAAAAAAACTATTTTAGTGACTTTTTAAAATTAGACTGAAAATAAGTCATCTCTAATTATGAATTCAGTTCATTTTATTAACTAAAATTATATAAAAGAAAAATTAAAAACAACTCAAAAGTTAATTCTTGTAAAAAAGTTCCTAAATCCTTTAACCCTTAAATATATGATTTCTAAAGGCGTGTACATTTCAAGAAAAATACCAAAAAAAAAATTATTTAAAAAAAAATGTGATTTTTATTGAGAAATATGGTTTTTTGACAAATTTCTAAATTGTGATTATTTTAACGTGTATGAAAAAAAAACAAAAAAAAATTCTATAAACTGTAATTTATACATTTATTATCGCCAAACTGAATTTTATTGCGAGATTACCACTTTAAATATTTAAACAAATATTTTTGAAAAAAAAGCAAAACCAAGATTTTTACTCTGTTTAAAAATTCTGCGCTAAAATATAGGAACACTATGTACAGAAGGGGCCTCTAATGCCCAAAAATGCAGTTTTATGCATCAAGTGGGTTTTTTTATTAAAAAACCGGTATGTTGCCAAATGGCTACACCATGCATTTAAGGATTAAAATAAATTTATTATTATTTGATTTCCCAACTGTGTCACTGAAAATATGTTATCTCAAAAAGTTAAAGGCGGATAAACAAAAGTACCGCAAAATGTTTTATTTCTAAAATAGGTGGTAATGTGGAATACTTTGGCGTGTAATATGAATTTCGCATTCAGCCTTAATTTATCTACTCCAAATTAATTTAATGGTTTTTATTGCACGCTCTGTTTACCGTTTTCAAATTTCTGCATCTTTGGGCTTACCTGCATGAAATTCTTTAAAAAAATTATTTTCGCGATTAGGGTTAATATTTTTTGTGGTGTTGGTTGACGTTCTCAGATTTTTGGTATGATTAAATGAAAAGTGTGCAGGTGTTACAGTAAAAATAATCAAAATTCACTGAAATTCTTAAAAGATAGGAATTTATCACAAACGCTATCCACATTACCCTCTATGACCCAAACCTAAAAAAAATCAATAAAAATTGCAAAGATTAAAAACGAACCTTATCAACATTTTGCAATTCTATTAATTCTATTTTAAACTCTATTCTTTAAATTATTATTATTATTTTTTTTTACCAAAAATTAGAGTATTTTTGTGCATAATCACTCCTTCACCATAACAGCAAAAAAAGTAAAACGAGTAAAAAAGTTAAAGCCGGGCATGCCGATTTAAAATTTTAATATTAAAGTACCATAAAGCAATATTTTTTATACTTTTGGGATCATTTTTGAATTTCAATCAATCCAACACTGTTAAATACAATTTTTCGCTATTTTTTCCCCAAAAACATTTTTATTTTTCCTTCGCGATTTTTGTTTTTTTTTTTTTCGAAAGAAATTTTTGTTCTTAACTCTATTAAATATTTTTCTAAACCCTATTGAATATACAAAAAATAACATAACACATACTTTTTATTTGCAGAAAAATATGTTTTTGCGAAATTTTTGGGAAAAAAAAATCTATAAAAAAAAGTTCGTGAAAAAAATGACAGCTTCCTTAATGTTTTACATATTTAATCAAATTTGATAAATTTATAATTAAAAATGATCCCAGAAATATAAAAATAAAATTTTTTTAGTACCCGTCAAAATTTTTAATTGTGAATATCGCGAATACGAGAGCTCGAATTAGCTTTACCAGTACGGTTCCCAGCTTGTTATAATTTGCGACTGCACAGTGTAATTAACGTGTACGTATAAAAATAGTTCTTAATACTTACTCTAAAAGTAAAAAAAATATTTCTTTCATATATTACATTTAAATTCAAATTAATGTAGAATATTCTTAAAAAAAATAGAAAATAAAACTGTAAAAAATGCTAAAAATATGCTAAATTTTGTCGGAAAAATGCTGAAAAAAATGCCATATGCTAGATACATTTTTTTCATGCTAAATGAATTAAAAAAATGCTAAATCTAGCATTAAATATGCTAAATTTGCAACACTGATTAAAACAATCATCAATTTTTAACTGACAAAACGTAAAAAAAAACGATTTTGTGGTTTGTTTTTTCATATTTAAAAGTTTTTTTTTTGTTTAATTTTCAAAACACTACACCATACATAACACACACGTTCATATTTTTATTGGCTATGTTTTCTCTGCTTGGGGAGACTAAGCTAAAACATAGACAGTTTTAATAATTTTCAATAGGATTGGTTCTTAAGGTATAAAAACTTATGTACTAAATTTTATCCAATTCTCTTCAGAATTTCCTCCAATTATCTTCAGTATGTGTCCATATATTCTTTTCAAGAATATATAGGCACATTGAATCAAGTGCTATTAAAAGCAGAATATAGAGAAATGACATATTTTTTATTTCGATTAATGAAATTCCCAATGCAGCCTAAAAGCCGAGACAGGTCAATTTTAGATTCGTTTTTCTACCACATATCAAAGGTTTAAAAAGCTTAATTCTTTAATTAATGAAATTTGGGTTAAATTTCATTCCTTAATAGCATTCTTAGGAAATAATTCGATAGCTTATTGCTAGATAGCTTTAAATTACTTATATGAATAAATTCTATTATTATTGCCTTCTAATTGAATGAAACCAAATTTACCTGAATTTATTTAGTAAAAAGTTGAATGGTAAGTGATTTTTTTCATTCATTTAGTCAAATAAAAATTTGAATTTGCTGTTACATTCTGAAATATTGGCATAATATTATAAAAGCATTTAAAATTCATCTAAAATAAATAAAAATTTTGTATGCTTTGTTATAGCTTGTGTGCTTTGGTTTTGATTATGTGTTAGTTTAAAACTACACTGCACTAAGTGAATGGTAATAAAAGTTCTTCATTCAATTAGTAAAATAGTGAATGAACATGATATTTGAATGACCAAGTTGGGAATTCATTCAATACTTATTAAAGCTTTGAGAATGAAGCTTATGAATAAATTCTTTAGGGAATGGTATATGAACATTTTAAAATTCTGAATTCAATTTTTCGTGATTTAAGCTTAAATTGAAGTCCTTCGAAGCTCTGCCACATATTCAAGTTTCATTAAAATCGATATGTTTGTCTTAAAATAAGGTCTTGGTAGAAATCTTCAAAAACTTAGTATAACAAAGAAACATGTCTCGCCAAGTTTATATGTTATTTAGAAATCTGATCGATTCGTTATTGAAATAGCTACTGTGAAAAAACCCCCAAAGTTTATTTTTGATCAAAAATATTTTAAAGATGACGGCAGATATTATTCAGCCTCTAGTTTGATGTTTTTATTTTTAAATTAAATTTTAAAGATATTTAAACTTAGAAACAGACGACAGACTTTATTTTAGCGCTTTTTATTTTTCAAAAGTGTTTAACTTGTATAATAGAATTGCTAAAACTACAATGACTAAATACAACAATTGTTATTGAGTATGTTTTTTTATAGAGAGTAAAAGTGTTTTGTATATTTTTTCAGGGGGTTATAAATAAAATAAAGCTCTCTTTTTTAAAAGAGTACTACATGTGCATTAACCATTGAGGTAGGTGATTTTGTATACCCCTATAAGCAAAATTGCAAGCACAATATATACAAAATTTGTCTATACTAAGGTGAGGCGCTTAATTTACTCATACATATGATTGTTTTGGTTTTCATTTGCCTGTCTGCCTAATAACGGCGCAACAACAATATCATCACTAAATTGAAAAAAGCACACCACAAACACAATATCATCCTCCACATCAAATCGTCATTAGTTTTGTTAGCTTCTTCTTCTTCTTCTTCTTCGTTTGCTGTTATTATATTTTTGGCAAAAGCAATGTTAGACGGCATTGCTTTTGAAAAGCAAAGCAAACGGTAAAGTGAATATAGTCGCGTGTAACCGTAAATATAAGTTCAGTCGCGTCACAGACGCCGCGTTGTTAACACATTTATTGCAAAAATTAAACAAACAAATAAAAACCGTTAGAAAACAGAACATATGATTTTTTTAATTGAAAAAATAAACTATTTTGTTAATAAAAGATTAATCTTAAAACGCAAGTTATTGATATAAATTAAATTATAAAGAATTTATAAAATATAAAGAAATAAAAAAAAAAGTTCAATAAATATTTGAAAATATAACGTTTTTTTTAGGAAGAAGAAGAAGAAGTGTTTTAACATATAACTGCTTTAAGTTGTTTGATTTGCGAACAATTAATTAACATTATTTCAAACACTCATTTGAAATTAAGTTACAAACTTGTGTAAATATTTGGAATTTTCAATTCTTTGTCTAACTAAACATATCAGTAAGCGGTGCTAAAGATTCTTTAATAGTTTCTATTATGGAAATACTGTAAGGATTTTAAAAGAAAGTGAATTTTATAAAACAGAATTTAAAACTTGTGAATAAACAAGTTAGAGTAAAAAAGTCTGTGTATTGTAATTTTTTTTTTTGGTACATTACGGCGTATACTTAATATTAATGTAAACAATTTCGAGTTTTGTAAATGAAAAGTGCTAATTCCATAAAGAAAAATTAATGTTAAAAGAACAATTTAACAATTTTCATGATAAAAACCTATACACTTTGAATTTAAAGGCTTTGCTATACAAATTTATGTATAATTTTTAAAAAGTGCATATACGTTATATTGATTTTTAAGAACAGTGCTAAAAATCTTTGTGTTTAAATTTTTATAATAATTTACAAAAACTTTGTTGATTATTAAAGAACCACCAGCCGTAATGAGTGTGAAATATTTTAATAAAATTATAAAAGCCTTAATATTCTGGAAATTATTCTAAAAAAAACCATTTAATAATTAAAGAACTAATTATCTATAAACTCCGACAATTACGCCTAAAATCTTGAAATCGTACGAAGTGCTAAACGGTGTAAACGTAATAAAAGTTTTAAACAACGGTATACATGACGTATGAGTGTTAAAGATTTATGTATCAAAGAACTTTTTTATTCATGGTGTATGAGTGTTGAAGATTTCAATTTCTAAACAATAACGTTTTAAGCAGATAAAAACTTTAAACGATTTTTAAAAAATATATAACATAAATTCTAAAGTTCTAGCAAAGAACTTACGTCTATAACTAAAATTGTTGAAAGTTCTAAGAATCTATCAGCTTAGCGTATGAGTGATAAATATTAAAACAAATAGAAAAACCTATTCTGAAGTAGTGAAAAAACTTTTCCTTTAAACTCAAAAAAAAGTGGCGTCGAACCTTAAATTTTAACAAAGGACAAGTACAAGTGTTAAACGTTTTGAGAACCGGTCACCTAAGCGTATGAGTTATAATTTAAGTACAAGCTAAGTTCTATAAAAATCCTCGAAAAATATATTTTTTGCATAAGCTTTTAATAGAAGTCAAACTTATGGAAAACAGAATTTTTGAAAGCAACAAATAATTTCAAAAAACTTTAAATCGCTATAAAAACTGCTTCACCTGCTTTAAAAGCCTTTAAACAATAAAAGGACTACAAATCGTATGAGTAATACTATTTTCAAGTATCCTACAACATTCTCGAAGGATTTTCTAATTACAACTGTTTAAAACTACACTATATAATTTATGAAGATAATCAACTTTAGAACGGTTTTCTATAAAAGTTTTACGGTGCGTATGATTAATTTTAATTAACAAAACCCTTAAAAACCGTTAAATTTTAAACTTTTCAAAGAAAAACTGATTTAAATTATCAAACAAAATATTTTTTTAAATTACTTCTATTTAAAACTATTGATAATTTCGTTGCCAACTGCAACTAATATACATTTTAATAGTCAACTGAGGGCGTATGATTAATAATTACTGAAAATCAAATTTATCATTAAAAGAAGGACTATTTGAAAACTAAACTAAACAAAACTGTGGTATAACTAAAAAAGACTTAAAATCTTCATGGAAACTGTTAAAATCTTTAATATGCTTTAAAAAAACCTTTAAACCCAAGAAATTTAACACATTTAAGGACAAAACATGCCTAAATAATAAAAATCTTTCAGATTTCTTAAAATTTATTTTAAAAAAACTATTACAGAATTGGTTCTAAAATCTGAAAATCATAACTTATAACAGAAGACTACTGTGCGTATAAGTAATAAACGTTTAACGAAATTTAAAAATGCTTAATTTTTAATTTCTAATAGGTCTATAACTTAAATAAAATTGAATTACTTAATATTTTTGCTAAACGCTTGACAACATAAAATATTCTCTATCTATTTTCCGTTAAAGTGTTAAAAATTTAATTTTTATGCAAATATCCCAAAACTCTCAACATAAACAACCCTGTGTGCCTCTTAAATTGCAAAGATTTAAATTAAAAAAAAAGAAAATCTTTTTAAAACTATTCTATGCTTAATTTACAAAGTTAAATTTGAAATTTCATAAACATTTAAGAATTTTTATTTACTTATTTCCTTTTGGTATTCCAAACGTCCTTGTGCATACTCCCTCAACAATACAACAACAACAACAAAAAATAAATAAAAAGAAATACAGAATAAAATGTAATGAATATAAAATTTTGTATACTCTCATAAAATATTACGTCGTAATGCTGACGTCGTTATATATTTTAGCAAAAAGTATGTATACCATAAAAGAAATAAACAAAAGAGAAATGAAACAGTAATAAAAACTTTAACAAAAAGGACTTTTACCTAGAAAAAAGACACTAAAATAGTGAAATATTTAAGTATATATAAAAATTCAAAAATTTAACCAATTAGTGCAATTCTAATGTAAAAATCTACAAAAAACACTGACAACAAAAAACGGCGTGCTGGAGCTGGAGAATTTTATAACGCGCCTGAGGGTTTTGATACCTTCCACAGGTGTTTATTAAATGTTAAATGTTGTAAACTTTTCTTTTTGTTTTGTTCACTCTTACACATTTATTTCTCTATAAAACACTTATTTTTTATAATTTCTTTACAAAACATGTAAAACAAAAACACTTAGTTCCCCAAAACAAATTAATCAATAAAATGCGTAATCGTTTGGCTTCTTTGATAGTGGTTAAACAAGAGCCCTCCACCAACTCTTTAGCAAATCAGTCTCAAAATTCTGTGACTTCCAACCCCACATCACCCTCTTTTGAAATAAACAACAATAATAATCATTTAATAAATGATAATTCTGCTATTTCCATAAAATCTGAATCAAATTTTTATGAAATTAATAATAATTTACAACATTCTGAAAACTACAATTATCCGTATTATCATCCCGCAAACAACAACCTCAGTCATAAACAACAACATTTTCAACAACAGCAACAACATCATCAGCATACACCAAATTCAGTTTCATCTTTACCCTCAAATTTTATATATCCCTGTCGTAACTTATTTCCTGACGGTTGTGATATATCACATCATAATTGTTCGAATTATACATCTTTTAATTCATCGCTTAATGAATCTACTACTTTGTTGTATAATTCACATAGTGATAAATTTATTTTAAAATCTGAACCTTTATCATATGAACAACATCAGCAGCAACACCATCAACAATATTTAGTGGGAAATTCCTCTAACTCTATTGAGCGTCAGTGGTGTTTAACCAGTTCGTCGTATAAAAAGCAGCAGCAGTTTAGCAATTTTCATTCATCTTCTTCGCCAAACTATAATTGTAATAATAACAGTATGTATAATTTTAAAATTCTTTTTTTGGGTAATGGTGTATGGGAAACTATTCCGTTGGGTTCCCAACGATTTTGGAATATATGTGATTAAGGGGACAAAAATATAAGCATATCTATTTCTGCAGTGAACTAATTTTACGTACAAGGGTTAAAAATAGGGTAAAAAATAATAAAGTTTTTCGTTTTTTGGATTTTTAGGTTTGTTTCTAAGAAATATCAAAGGCTACCCAATTCTCTCACCCTAAAATAACAGCTTATGCCTGCAAGCAGGAAACGGACTAGTTTTAAGGAAAATCAAAGATGAATTGCTAAATTTTATTAAATAAATATGACGAAATCTATCAGTAACAATATTCAAAAACTTAAGATAAAATATTAAGAAACTTTCTGAACAACTGGTTGTAAATTCTTGTTAGTTTGAAGCTTTTATAGGGGACAAAATGTTGCCAGTTTGTGCAAATGCTGCAAAACCAAGCAACAATTTCCAGGATAATTAATAACCAGTTCACTGCAAGATGAATCTAGTTGTCACACCGCAAAGGCATTATGGTTGGAAAAAATTTGCTTTGGAGAAGCGTGGACGATTGGGTTGGAAATTCTTCGTACCCAAACCCAAAGGAATAGTATTATTGAAAGATTACAAAGCAAGTTGTGATATTTTTTTCTTTAGGTATTAAAGAAATTTAATAAAGCTCCTGTGCGATAACAAGGAATTCTCGTTGAGTTTAACGTAACAGATATTTCCAGAAATTCTAAAAAATCGTCTAAAGATTATTTTCCTAGTTTGTTAAACAAATTTTCGATTTTAGCACATTTAATAACATTACCAAAAAAAAATTTCTTTTAATATTTTTGATTTTCTTTCGAATTTCGATTATGGTAGTAATTTATTCAAATTATTCGAAATTTGGACATTTTAAAATATTCAAACAATTACTGAGCGAAATTGTTTGATTACTCGAATAACGATTTATCGATTGAATACCCTAGTATCAAATGAGGGTTATGTTGATCTATCCAATGAAGTACCAAAAATATTAAAAAGTTTTCAAACAAAAAAATTTCGAACTAGTTTAAAACTAATTTTCATTTCCTAAATGTTTACTTGGGCCGATATATTTATTACCGTAAGTTTTTTAATATTGGCTCGTATGAATAAAATATTCCTAGTTGGGTGAAATACTGGGTTTATTAAGCAATTAGGTACTTCGTAATTTTAGTTTACTTTCCAGTAGACCAAATATTTTATATTTTGGTTTTCGTTTATATGTAAGTTTTAATCAAATGACCCATTGTCCCTTCTATCACATGTACACATTTCACCAAAATCTAAGGAAACTCAGCGGAATAGTTAAATTGTTAAAGGTGTTGGGTGCAAACTTTGCATATTTTATGATTTTTATTGAATAGTTTTGGAAATTTTTTAAAATTGCATATTTAAAAAAAACAATTCATAATACTTAACATGACACCAAACTGATAGAAGTAACATCATGTTGTCAGTTACTTAGGTATTTATATTGGATTTTATTCTTAAGCAAACACTCTCGAGTAATATTATATTTAATCCTTTAATTCCCAGTGGAACATAGGGCCGCCTCTCGAGTAATAAATGTATATAATTCTTAAAAATCAATTACTTTACAGGGATTTTTTTTGTTTTAAATGTTTATGTTTGGATTTTTGGTTAAAATTTTTGGAATTTTAGTGCATATTTCCATATAAGTACACTTAAAATAATACGTCGTAGAAAGATGTGTCAAACGAGTTTCAAATCGATTTGACTAATTTTAAGTTCAAACACTGATTTAAACAAAGATTTTAGTTATCTTCATTTAACACATTACTAAAAATCCTCAGTATTTTAACTAATTTTGCGTGTTAATTTTCAAAACTATTTATAACTAATTTTTAAGAACCCATTCCTTAAATTTTACAAAATTTATTGTTAAAATATAATATTTTCATGTTACTGTTATTACGCGGTAGATGGCGCCACCAGTGTATCCGCTATTTCTTTCCCTCCCGATTTTTTAAATAGCTCGTACCCCGAAAACTAAGAGAGATAGAGCAAAATTTACTAACATTTCGACTACCCCTAGCAAGGTAATACTACCGTGAAAAGTGTATTTATATCCAAAAATGAACCATGGTGGGGCCTTGGACACCCGGAAATTTTTAATAAAAATTTTCTACTTCATAAAATGCCCCATATCTCGAAAACTAAGCGAGACAAAGCAAAATGAACGAAATGTTTGCTCTTTCGGAGTGCCCTTAGACGATATGGACAAGGATCGGAATTACTAATAAAACTGTAGTTTTACCAATTTCTTGCTTAAATTTAGATTTGTTAAATTTAACAAAAAATACCTTAAAATCAACAAATTTTATTTTAAGCCAAAAAACAGGAATAAATTTTGTTAAAGTAACAAATTTTTCTGTTCAGCCAACAAACTTATTACTTTGAGTGTAACGATATTTGACCCGAACCCAGTTTCTATACACTCTCTTCATTGTAACGTTATATGACTCCCTTCCCGGAATAGAATTCGCTTCTCGAATATAACTTAAATCTTCACAGCTTTTCTTATGCTCCCATGCCGACTTTAAATTTTTTCTTATTGAAAATGTTAAAGAACTACATTGCGTATGAGTAATGCATCCCATTGTGAAATTAGAGTAGAAAAGACTCCTATTTATAGCAGCTGTAGACCTTCTAAAATCATACCTATATGAGTGTGATAAAGCTTTCATCTCTACACTCAAAATAATACGTCTGTTGGCTGGACAGAAAAATTTGTTACTTTAACAAAATTTATTCCTGTTTTTTGGCTTAAAATAAAATTGATTGATTTTAACAAATTCTTTTGTTAAATTTAACAAATCTAAATTTAAGTAAAAAATTTGTAAAACTACAGTTTTATCTGTAATTATACTGAGTCATAGAATTTATCCAAATTTATGGTCTCGGGACCCTCCCCGAGCCTAGTCCATATCATGTGAGGGCATATAAGGGCACTCAAACGGAGCAAACATTTTGTGCGTTTTGCTTTATCTCGCTTAGTTTTTGAGATATGGGCCATTTTATGAAGTGGGAAATTTTTATTAAAAATTTCCGAGGGTCCCAGGCCCCGCCAAGGTCCTTTTTGTATAGAGATGACCCCTTTAGCTGGGGTATTGTCCGGTTAGGGGTAGTCGAAATTTTCATAAATTTTGCTCAATCTCTCTTAGTTTTCGTGATATGGGCCATTTTTAAAAATCGGGAGGGAAATAGCGCCATCTTTAAAATTTCGGATACATTGTTTGCGCCATCTACCGGATAATATCAGTAACATGAAAATATTATATTTTAACAATAAATTTTGTGAAATTGGTTCTTAAAAAATAGTTTTAAATAATTTTGAAAATGAACACTCAAAATTAGTTAAATTACTGAGGATTTTTAGTATTGTGTTAAATGCAAATAAATAGTCTTTTCTGAAATCAGTGTTTCAACTAAAAATTTATTGAAAATTAGTCAAATCGATTTGAAACCGGTTTGACAGATTTCTCTACTGACGTATTATTTTAAGTGTACGTACTTTCACGATACCAATAAAAGACTCCTAATTTTGAGTTTTATTGGAAAATTTACAATTTTCTGAGCCATCTGTGAGCCATATATGGTTGATTAATTTTTAATTTTCAAATAGGCTTATAAATAAAAGTGAATTAAATTTCATTTATTACTCTAAATTTCTTAGAACTCTGAAAGTTGTCATACTTTAGATTCAGTTGTAAATCATAATTTCTGAGAACTCAGAAATATGTTGCTTGGAATAATTATAAAAGTGTGGATCTATAAATCCATAACTTTTTGAATGTAAAACTGTTTTTATAGAAAATATTTCTTAATGTAGTCGCCTTAAAGCTCAATACGCGTTGTCCAATATTCATTCAATTTTTTTATCCCTTCCAAATAAAATAAGTTCTAAAGGTCCTCAAAATAGGTATTTCTTTCATCAAATTTGGATATATAAAATAGTCACTGGGTTTCAAATCCAAAATCCACTCATCCATATTGCGAATGAACAAAGCCGAACACTGCTTTTAACTTTTCTCACGATTGTATTTATGTCTTGCGGACAGCTTTCACAAACTCAACTGATTAATTTTTATTTTTTTTTTATTTTCCCAATAATTGCACCTGCCAATAATTGACATGTTAAATTATCCGAAATCAGTACCTAAGGTAATTATGCTTTCTGTTAGTATAATTTAAGCAAGTAAATCATAATTGATAAGGTAAAATTTATAATAATTTTTAATATCAAAAGAAGCGAGCAGATAGTCCAAAAGGCGTAAAACTCTTTAGTCGTCCAGAAATCAGAGTCTCATTACCAGGCAGTCAGTCGCCTTAGTTCAGAATTTGAGTGAGAGTAAGGCGATTGGTGTATTTTAAGCTGCAATTTCGAATTACTTCCTTTACGGTTTTAATGCCTAGATCGCGATGATGGTCCTCATCTGTGAGATACTATTCTGCATCCACAATTTTATATTGAATACTTTGTTTAATTTGTATATTGGAATTACTTGCAGTTCCCCACAACCCCACTCCGTTCTTCCAAATGGATATTATTGTATTGTGGATTAGTAGTTTGTTTTGAATTGTTAGCTTTGACTCTTTACCTAGTAGCCAGTATAATTCCTCGAATTTGTTTTTTATTTCATTTCTCTTTTGAATGATATGGTCTTTCCAAATATGGTAAGTTTGGAGTCCAACAGCATCCGAAGATATTTAGCTTAAGTATTTATGGGTATTGTTGAGTTACCAATTAGGTCAGTTTAGTTGGTGTAAATTACTTGGATTGTTTTATCACTATTAACCTGTATAGTAGACCGTACCACCTTACAGGCTGTAATGCAGTTATAACTTCGGCATTTACATTCGGATTTTAAAGTGTGATATATCGATTTTTTTTTGCCTCGTGGAGACAAATGTTTAGCTATAAAGGAAAAATCCAATAAAAACAAAATAAAAAGGCGACCCCTAAGTTCGGCAAAAAAAATAAAAAAAGTTTCTGCTGGAATTATCGAAAAACTTCCTTAGCAAAAGTTTAATGATTTTTTGCGAGCTTTAATTTTCTGACATTAGGGTCGTACATGGTAGGAACTGAGATCTGGTAGGTAAATACTAGAACGGGATACTTGAGGTCAAGAACGGGATACTTTAGAGCAAAACATTGGTCCCCTCGAGTCAAAAACATCGATGTATCATACTTTAAAATCCGACTGTAAATGCCAAAGATATAACGAAAAATTTAAAAAGGCAACCAATACGTTCGGCAAAAAAAAATTTTTTTTTGGAACCTCCTTGCAAAACTAATTTAGATTCGACGGAGTACGGCGAACTTTTTTTTTTTTTGTGGTATACCCCAGGTTTGAAAATAGTTTAGGCTGCTGTTTAGTAATGATTGGAGATTTACAATAGCCGTTCTGGTATTTGGGTTAGCTGATAAAAACTCTGTGTCTAGAAATCATATCATGATTTGCTCGAGGCATTAAAAAATCGAATGTGAACAAAAGCTTAAATACTGCACCGAGGACTGGGTTTCTTGGACAAAAATTCTTAGTATGGCCGTATATCTGGCAATTTTTACATTTTGGTATAGTTCTTTTTTGCCGCGGGGGTCAACATTTATTCTGCAGTGTATGTGGGTGTCTAAGGAGTACATATCGTTGTTATTAGCCTTTGGCCGAAATCGTAGACTCAAATTGATGCTGCCCATCGTATCAAAAATCTTGACCATTTTTATTTTCCGATCGGCCAACAGCATATCGTAAATTTTTTCCACATTTTCGAGTGTATTGACTTCAATTTGCCATCCAGAACCTTCTTCTTCACTACACTGAAAGAATTGTCCTTCATGGTATTAATTATATAATTTCATAAACAATTTTTCGTAGAATTAGTGAAGAATTTCATTGTGTATATAATATTTAATTAATATTATGAAATTTTTCATAACTTTTCTTTCATAAAATTTCATAATTTCATTAAAAAAATTCATTGAATTTCATAAATTAGATCTTCATAAATTTAATGAAAATGTTCACTATACATATGAAATTATTTAATAGTATGTGCACATTTTTAATTTTTCCATAAAATATCGTCATTTCATTAATTTTTAAAAATTTTCATACTTACAATTAGAATTTTATATTAAACATTTAATTCTCAAATACAATAGTTTTATGGAACTCTAAGGCCGAGTTTTAGTGATGTGCATTAATTTCCATACTGAAAAAATTATCTTTTATAATTTTTATTTTTTTAAATTAATTTTTTATTATTAATTTTGGACTATGAAATTTTTTTAAAAATCATATTAATTTTTTCGAAACATTAATAAAGAAATTTCATTAATTGAATTAAGCTTATTATAAAATTTTATGAAACTTTTTTTTTAATGAATTCTTTCATTAGCTATATTTTGTACATCCGTAAAATATGCTAAAATTTTATTACGCTTTTTGCATTTGCTAAATACTTTTTATTTATCCACTCCAGCTTAGCCATTACAACAACCAACTATAATAAATGAAATTGCTTCATAGATTTTATGCAGCTCTTCATTGGCTGAATTATTTATTCATTGGAGGAATGGCCTATTCATTTTATGGAGAGTTTTATTAATTTTATGAACTTTTCATAAAAATTGACTTTGATGAAAGATGTTTCATAGATTCTGTGAAAAGTTTCAATGGACGAGTTCCAAGGACAATTTTCATTGAAACTATGAAGAAATTCATTACTGAAGTGATGATAATTCTCTCAGTGTAAATACTTTTTATTTATCCACTCCAGCTTAGCAACGACAACAACCAACTATAATAAATAATAATAAATAAAATTGTTTCATATTGTAGATTTTATTAAGTTCTCTTTTGGCTGAATGTTTTATTCATTGGAGGAGTGGTCTATTCATTTTATGAAGAGTTTCAATAATTTTATGAACTTTTCATAAAAATTGACTTTAATGAAACCTGTTTCATAGATTGTATGAAAAGTTTCAATGGACGAGTTCCAGTGACAATTTTCATTGAAACTCTGAAGAAATTAATTGCTGAAGTGATGATAATTCTCTTAGCCAAACCACAGTAAACCAGTTTTTATCATTGAAATTGATCATGCAGAATACCTAAAGTATTAGTATACATATAGTAGTACACTCAAACAAAAAAGTCTGTAATGGCTACTGAAAATTTTGCTGTTATTACGGGAAATTTAACTGTTTTGAGGCCAGCTTTATTTTTTGCTAATTTCAGCAACACATGTCTGCTGATCTGTAGTACAATTAAATTAGTAGAAAAAATTAGTAGCCACTACTAAATTTTAGTAAAATTTATGTAAACTGCAATTCAAAATCGATTTGCTAAAATCAGTTAAAAAACTTACTAAATATCATAATTTTAGTACAATGAAATTAGTATAAATAGTTAGTTGCAGCTACTAAATTTCAGTAAATTGCTGTAAACTGTAATTTAAAATCAAGCTGCTGAAATTAACAAAAAATTGTAATCAAAATAAAAAAACTGTAAAATCTAAAAAAAAAATTTTTTTTCTTTCGATTGTAACAGCGTATAATTACTTCATCGTACTTGAAATTTGGAGTCAAAATTGCAAACGGTTCTCCAGTTATTGCCGTTTTATGCATTGGAGATGCGATAAAATTTTCTGGGTGTTATTTCTAAACTAAGAATATATCAATAGTAACAAATATAAACTAAACAAGAATTGTAAAAAATTAAAAAAAAATATTTTTAAATTAGTATATTTTTCTGCTAAATTTTGCACTCGGTTTTGAAAAATTAGTAAAATGTTTTGCTGAAATCAGCAGCGAAAATTAGTAAAAAAAATCCGTAATTTGTAATAAGAGAATAGCAAAAATGATTACTAAAAATAAAAATTGTACTAATAATCAGTATAAAAATAGTATAGTGCGATTGGAAACTGTTTACAAATTTTTTTACAAACTTTTTTATCTGAGTGTATTTATCAAGATTTTACTTAGTTTAAGTGATGTATGATCCACCGTAAAAATAGTAGTTTATTGGCAGTCAAAATTCACTTTTTTATTTTGACAAAAATGCACGAGGTTTTATGCTTTGAGCTTGCTCAAAATTCGACAGAAAAGTTCAAAAAGTCGGGGGTTATTAATCCGCTCTCTACTGGAAGATTTTTGACATTGTACACCTTGACGACGCATTTTAGCGAATTCAGCATCATTCTTCCTAAAATCAATTCTGCCTTGGATCCGAACTATAAAATACCCATAAAAATATGACAGAATAAGTCAGATTAACAGAAATATAAGATTAAAAAAAAACTTGATAGAACTTTTAAGGCCTAATTGAAATTTCTAAACTGTTTTAATTTGGAAAAACTGTTTTAATTTTGCAATGCAAATTAGCAGAATTTTAATTGAGTTGCTGGCTTCATACCACAGATTAAGACCAGATGTGAAACCAATGACAGGTGTCAAAAAAGTATTTTCGAACCGTATGGTTTTGTTTACATGGAAGTCAAGAGGGAGATAACAATATAAAATCTCCATGCATTTTGTATTGCACATTTTTTGTGTATATCTGTCTCTTTTTAGGTTATCGTGCTTTATCTTTTGTGTTTTTCTTAAATTTTTGCGTTTTGTTTTGCTCAATTTCTGTCGGCCATATTGCCCGAATCAACTGATTCATATCTGGTATAATCTGTTCTTCATACCTTTCTTTAAAAGTTCAGAGTTCTGTGAACATTTTACTCCTTCACTGACATTTGATTTTGTTGTAAAATTTATTTTTACTAAAAAACAAAACAATAAGAACAAAAATATTTTGCTAAAGCCCCCAAAAACTAGTAGTTTTAAAAATTTTTAGTTTTCGATTAAAAATTTGTATGGAATTTGACAGAAAAATACAAGTAATTTTCAGAAACAACTAGTTTTTGGTTGAGTGTAAATGTAGTGTAAGAGCAATTAACTGCTTTCGTACTGAAACGGCTTCATTATTTCAAATATGACCTAAACTGCAAAGGGTTTCTATAAAGCAATCATTTGTCGGTATTTTTGTGTGCTAAAATAACCACTTAAGTTTCTTATTCAAAGTATTTATGCTAATTGCAATATTTTCAATTTCTATATTTATATCTAAGAGGAAACACTTTTATACGCTATACCAAATATACTATATAATTTGTAATAAATTCTTAAATATTCTTAATTTATGCATAACATATTTTTTGCGGTACGTATAAAGAAAAAACCAAAATCAAGGTACCATATGACACCTTTTGAAAAATGAAATACTAAAATAAAAAAAAAGGAAAAACTATTTTTACAAATATTGGCTAATATTGAAAATGTACTCGTGATTTGCAATTACCATAAATATAAGAAGGTGCACGTGGTTTAAACTATTTCTTTAATGGTACAAAAAATATTTACAAATATATTAGAATTGTATTACGTATAGAAAAAAGAAATTAATAAATAACAAGAGCCACAATAAAGAACAAAATGAAAAACTTAAGACGATGATGTTAAAAACGACGAGTGAACCTAGGAAGATGAAAACTTAAAAGATATGCATCATCATATGTGGACGCTCGTTCACTCACTCGGTCGGTTGGTCGGTCGTCTAAATGAATAACTAAATGCTTGAATGAATAATTGGTTTGGTAGAATTTAATTTGCAAAATCATTTTGATTTGTATATAAAAATTATTTATTTAGAATAAAAATAAAAACAATATCAAAATGATTATGACAAAATAATGAA